>CM068831.1:115527772-116197772 GCA_028554795.2 Sinohyriopsis cumingii
TCGCTCACTTTCCTTTGTAACCTCCAATTCAAGGTAATAGTCAAAGAACAGTTGTTTCGATGTTTCGTTAAAAGCAACAAGTTTGCTTATACTTTCTAAACCCTTTCACAAATTTTCTTTAATATTTCAATACTGGAATTAGTAATTATTAAGCAAAAATATTTAATTTAGTAACACCCGCTCTTGCCCTTTTACTTTTGGAGTGAAGGTCACAGTAAGAGAACATATTTATTAAGGTTTTGGTTAAAGCATTTTCATTTACTTATAGTTCCTTAATTTTTCATGGAATTCCTTCATACTTTGGTTTCATAATGATCAAACCAAATAATTCACGTTTTGACATATTTGTTAAACTTTTTCACCCTTTGTTCAAGATCACGTCATTTACAGTAATTGATAGCGTTGGACTTGACATTTCATTGAGAACATGGCCTTCCGGATTATAAACATGTTTACTGTTCCTCACCCATTCTTTCATCCTTCATTTTATTCGTTTCTATATTTTTTACTTTCTTTCTTGCATTATTCCTTTCACTCTTGGCATTTTGTTTTAGATATGAACCATATCTCCTTGTTTTTAAAGGGTTTGACGTTATAACAATTTTTATTATGGCACTATGACATTCAAAACCAGAAAGGAATATTTTACACCTGCCTTTTGAGGAACTAACTATAAACTTGGATTAATACGGGATGTGTTAATAAGAAGAAACATCATACGAGGGGAAAAAATCCCAGACTAAGCTCGTTTGGAAAACGCAATGTCTTGTAAACTCTAAATCAATAGTATGGCTTAAGTGAGACCTAACCAGAGATGTCAATCTAATTTGTAAGCCCAGCACCTCCTGTGTGTCCGTGGGAAGGGCACTTTTCTCCCATTTCCTCACAAATATATCGCCAGATACACTGCTGGCACTGCAAGTAAAATTCAGCCAATATAAATTGGTTGTTCTATTGTTTCAAAATTAACTTTTTATAGGCTTGTGATATCATAACAACTGATTTACGTCAGCAAATCTGTAAACACAATATAGTTATCCCCTATGTGCTAATTGCCTGATAAAGAATAGCACTTTAACTTGTTAAGTGGAGCAGAGCCTATGCATTAGATGTTTCCTAAATATCGAGAATATCTTATCCAAATCAGCAACGAGAAACAAAGAGTACTGTACCAATCTGTGTTTTCCACTTTGAAGTAAAATTATAATCTTTTACTCAGATAAATATAGCATTTATTCTGCTTTGCAAAGTAATAAACCATTTTAAGAGAATTATGACGACATAGGGACAAATTTAAATCATCGAAGACACATCTTCATAAACATATGGCAAGATCGTAGAATTGTACCTGGTATGTTATAGGAAACATACTAGCTCAGATACAAAATTCATGATAGAGAAAAAGACATAACGATTTAATTTCGTTCGATCGCATTTATCAGGACATTGCATAATCTGATTTGCTTATAAACAATACCCAAGATGAACGCTGTCGAATTTTTAGAATGTTTATATTTTTGAGTTATTTTACAAGTTTTGAAAGTGATGATGTCATTACTAGTTTAAAAACTTTCAATTTCAGGAAAAATAGTCATTTTCTACGTGAGAGACCCGAACTCCAGGCAACTAAATCCCCAAAAATTGTACAACGAAGATCTGGCGTCCGTGACAAGGCAGCGAGAATTGTCTGCATTAAACCGGCTTTCTCTTTTTATTAGTGCATATGATCAATTAACAGACAATCAGAAAGCTCATTTAAGACAAATTGTTGTACACGAACTTAATAGTCGCTAATTAGATTGTAAGTTTTGCCATTGTTCTTTACAACTGCTTTTTTGTAGGTACGCAATGTTTTATTCTTGGGTGGAGGTGGGGTGGTGGAGATGGTAGGTGATTGTTTGTTTGCTTGAACCGCTGTTGGCTACTTGGTTGTTGATGAATATACGAGCATGTGGAATTTAAAGACAGATTTTTTTGAAGTACACGGAACCATTGCTATCAAATCTGAGATATGCTGACATTCAGCATATTCTGAACCAATACAGCTAATGACTTCTAGTAATATTACAGGGGATAGCCCGCTATTTGGAAAACAATGGGTTTGTGAACACAGATTAATATGACAATGCTAATCCATGATCGATTATGTCACTTGCTCGTGAACATCATTTTTTGTTGAGAAACACATACATACACAGAGGGAGAGAAAAAATAATAGCAATTGGTAGCTTTGGATAAAATGAAAATTATTTTCTTTGTGCTTGTATTTTACAAAAAGTACGAAACTTAACAATGGTTGTCTTTGTTTGTTCTTGTACTGGACATAAATATGTACTTTTATGAATGCTGCAACTACTCAAATTCCAAATGGAGAAGCTGAGACCAATTATTTGCTTTACTTTTTACACAGAAGAATGACATATCGTATTAACGGCGATTATCCTCGAAGAATAAAACGATTGCCTCGATATTAATTTATTTTGAAAATAATCTCTTTACGTATGGAAAACCATTTCAATATTCACTGAATTGTATAAATAACGGCAATAAGTTGCTAAATTGTTAGTCTGAAGATTATGATTTTCATCCTTTTGGAAGATCCTGAGGAAAGTTGTTATCCCAATAGATGACACTTAAAATCTTACGAAACTGCTACCAGAGAGCGAATAGAGTAAAAATGGATCTGAAAATATTTTCTCAAATTTATTATCCAATATCGTGCTTTGATCCATAGAATTGCTATGCATTTTTATATAGGCATGGTCCAGTGTCGATCTCTGTAAAACGCATGATAAGGGCCGATTTTTCTCTTTTACATACATACTCTAACATATCTGTCAAAGATTACTCCAGATTAAAAGAGTAGGTTAAGTTAAATCAAGGCAACGTGGAAGGTTAAGAATATTTCTCATCAAAAGTCGAAAATAAATTTCTCCATACTTTTCGGAATCATAGAAAGTAAAATGATGTGGGTAATGGCATAAGTAGTGACCAGGGTCACCCTAGCGTCAATGGGAATTAGCATTACAGACCCCCCCTGGGTCAATCTAGCGTCAAGGGAAAATTAACATGGAGAAAAATCGTGGGTCAATCTAGCGTCAAGGGGAATTTAACATGGAGAAAAATCGTGGGTCAATCTAGCGTCAAGGGGAATTTAACATGGGGGAATAAAGTGTGGGTCTATCTAGGGACAAGGGGAATTGAACATGGGATTTTTTTTAAAAAAAATAAAAAAATTTTTTAAAAAAAATGGGGTTGGTAATTGAAAGTCATTCTCTTTTCGAGAAATATGGGGAGCCCTGAAAAGGGCCTTTGGTTTTTCTTCTTTTTCTTCTTCTGCTTCTAATTTCTTCTTTTTCTCAACCAACTTCTTATTTTCTCTCCTACACTCTTTCTCTTCTTTTTTTTCTCCTCCTCTTCTTTCTTCTCCTCCTCTTCTTTCTTCCTCTTCTCATTTTCTTCTTCTTTTTCAATTTTTTCATTCCATTCTCTTATCCTTATCCTTTCCTCTTCATCCTCCTTCTCCTCCTTTATCTCTTTCATGACACCACTTATTATGTCCTTTACTTTTCTTAAGTTATTAATCTCCATCTTTACTCTATGGGGACTATAGGAATAGTGGTCTTCATTGAGTCTCACTAACATCTGCTCCATTATTCATAAATTGTCCAAAACGTCTTGTAATTTTTGCATTCTGTCAAGGTGGTTCGAAGCCATCTTCTTTGTAGAATGGTTTGAACGACGAATACTGTGGGTTCTTACACGAAAAGCGCGGACGTGAAGGAAAACATTCCCCTTAAAACATAAAATTAATCTTACCTAGATCATGACCCAACAACGCGCGGACGTGATGGAAAACATCCCCCTACTTTCTCATTTCATATAATAAAACCCTAACTATACTCTCCACATACGCTAAGAAACAATAAAGAAACCCATAATCTACTATTCACACAAACTTACGTGATCAGTTACAAACACTCACACTATGAAAAAAGAGTCAGTGTTTATATTCACACTACTCTACCTACACATTGGCAAATTGATGGTTATTTCTTTTCTAGAGTATTGGGGTAGCCCTGAAAAGGGCTGTTTTTTTTTAACTTCATGGACACCTGGTTAATGGTGGCACCTTCCAGGCCTGGCGCCACATACACATCTTGTTCTCCAGTTGCTTTTTACTTTTTTGGGGGAGAGAGCAGAGGGAGGATAAATAGCTTCAGAATCCCAATTTTCTGTCTCTGGGATTCTGAAATTTCTTCTTCTCTCCTTTTCCTCCTCTTCTTTGTATCTTCTCTCCGCCTCTTCTTTGTATCTTCTCTCCTCCTCTTCTTTGTTTCTTCTTTCCTCCTCCTCTCTCATCCTTCCCTCTTCGACAATGGCCTCCGCGGCCAGTTCGTTCAACAGGCGCCTGGCATATTCCAGATGCACATGAAGTTCCAACAGTTTCGCTAGTCTGGTGATTATTTTGGTGTTGATCAATCAACAAGGGTAGCTGGACTGCCGAACGAGTTTCAATTTATACTAAAAGCGCGGACGTGATGGAAAACATCCCCCTAAAAACATAAAATTGATCTTACCTAGATCATGACCAAAAACAACGCGCGGACCTAAAATAAACACTCACTCACTTTTTTATACTTCCCATCACTATTCTAAAAAATTTTTTCATTAATCACTTCAATATACTATCCACATACGCAAAGTAATCTAACCTTAAATCTACTCTCCCCACACCTCAAACACCAAAAAAAAAAAGACATGATCTTAATCTACTATCCACACCAACGTACGTGAGCACTTACTAACACACAATCCTATACACAAACACATACCCTCACACTATAAAAAAGTCAGTGTTTATATTCACACTACTCTACCTACACACATTGGCAAATTGATGGTTATTTCTTTTCTAGAGTATTGGGGTAGCCCTGAAAAGGGCTGGGTTTTTTTTGTTTGCTATGGCAATCTTTTAGTTTCTAAGAATGCGTCGTCCTCTGAGGATAGACTTTCTGACGACAGGTCTGCTTCTTCGGAAAGAGAAGAAGAACTCTTTGGTGTCGATACGACAATCGACAAAGCCTCTGTCAGGTTCAGGTTCCTGCTGCTGTTGCTGCTGCTGCTGTTGTTGTTGTTGCTGTTGCTGCTGCTGTCTCTGAAGTCTGTACTTCTCTGTCCATTCTTCTTTCTCCCTGTTCACTTCTTCTCTGAAGAGCTCTTCTATCAGGTCTTCAGTGACTTTTAACATTCTCACATTCTCTATCTCTTCAGCTTTCGGTATCAGACTGTGTCTGACCCTATGCAAATTTACGTAGGCTTCGTTTAGTTTAGCTAGTTTGGAGCACATCTTCTTAGGAGGATGTGTCGACAATGGATGGTTAGACTGGAAACTTCCCCGGTTCTTAAAGTCAAAGCGCGGACGTGAAGGAAAACATCCCTCCACGGTTTTCGAGTCGCAACGTTCAATGAGTGTCATGAGAGGGATAGTAAGAAGTGAAAGAGCATGAATCAAACATTCTTATAGCCAAACAAAAGACAAAGGCATTTTTTTTCAAAACACAACATTTTTTATTCAAAAAATCACTTAACACTAAATAACAACTCTAACATTTTTTAACAATAATCCAACCCTATAACATCAAACATTTTTTAAAAAATGACAAACATTTTTTCAATTCACACTCTACTTTAAACAGGGCTGACAACGTTGTGAATGAAATTGTGATTTCCACTGTTGTAAATCATTAGGCCATTGATGGACACTACGTTTCCTAGCTTGAGACAAAAGATAAGCATAATGGTCACAAAACCATCGATCTACTTTCACATCGTTTCTAGAAGAAGAACGAGGATCAAAATGAGTCACTAAATGTTCTAAGAAATAGCCTAGGCTGCGATGATGCAGAAAATACACACAGTACTGTCCACACACCAAGGAATCTGTGCCTTGCAATTTGACATTATTGAATCGGGTGGTCTGAGCATTTCTTCTCATAAAGTCAATGATATCGTCTTCCAAAGGGGGCAATCCGTACGAATCGAAATATTCCACACATCCTTCTTGAGGAAAGTAGACGGCTACCCAGTGGGTTCCTGGGAGATGACTGTCGTCCGTGTTGATCACATAAGCTTGATGGTCCTGAGGTTTACGATGAGGGAGTTCATCTTTAGCACAGACGACAGGATTCCAAGAAGCCGTATACGAACTGTGGTTCAAAAGGTAATAAAGTTCCCAGGTATCCATTGTTTTGTGTGTTTTTTTCTTCACAGGTAATAATAAGTCGTCAATTCGATCCTGACTTTTTGCTTGAAAATGTCTGACAAATAACCGTTTCTTCGTTTCGTCTCCTCACTCTGATTCAGGAGAGCTTCGATACGATGGATCTCTTGAGTGGTTAATGGTGGACAAGAATGTTCACGCAAGTCTTTATACCACTGGTGCCACACGTCTTCGTCCGAGATGAGACTCCAAGCTTCGTCCAGATACTCGTCCAATTTTTCTTCTTGACTTAACATCAGGCATGTATCGTGTTGAATTTGACTGGGATGATCGTTTTGACATCCATAGCAATTTTTCTTGATCAATTCCGTCATTTTTTCGACCAAGTGTTTGGCAAAACAGGAGACTAAATGGGCTTCTTGTTCTGGCCATCTTGACTTCATCATGATCACTTCTTCTTTTTCCATGGTCTCCTCACATTCCATCTCCAAAGTTTCTCCACTAGGTAAAGAGGGATAACAGTCTTCCATAGCTTCTAATAGTCTAGAATGACTTCTCTCAAACTGTTGATTTCTATGGTATTATCAAATTCTGCATACAGGATGACGTTCACCGTGTTTGGTAGAGCATTCGCAAACTGAATTTCCACTCGAATCTGGCCGGATTTTATAGGGTGGAAATGTCCCTCGTCGCTGCCTTGGTCAGGAGTGAAATCGAAAGCCCACAAAGCATAGCCTCCTTCATAATCGTCGTACGTAATGCCGTGACTGGTGTTGGTTCCTAACTGACCAGTGGCTTCGTACAGGGACAAGTACGATCTCAAGTAATTCTTCTGGGTAAAGTTAGGTTCGAAAGGTCGGGTACACAAGGTTTTGCCATCGCGACTGACTTCAATCTTGGACACATTGTTATGATTAAACTCAAAAGGATTTTTGTTGTAGGCTCCTTTGAAGGCTGTATTGCTCACGATGCCAAGGATTAAACGTTTGGGTAGCTGTCCTTGGAACAGATGATCTTCGATCATAGATCGCTGTCCAGTAGGAATCGTGAACGTTTTCACTTCCACGCGACGTATCGGATACCTGGCGGTCGTTCTGCTCAACGTCTGACTGATGTCGTTTCCCACTTTAGGTAACACTTCTACTCGACGCACGTAGAGCCTGGCTTCTTGAATGATGGTTTTGTAAGTGGCATCAGCAGCAGCCATCAAATGGAAAGTGGCACGGTTGCGATTCAGTCTCAAGCGGATATCCACCCCGTTCAGCAAATACTTTTCTTGTAACCACATGTCCAAATGCAAACGATCCATCAGTTCTAAACTACGACTTAGATGAGTTTTCTTTCGTCGTTCTACAAATCCCGTTGGATTTGAAGCATCCGCAGCAAGTGTAATGCCGTTGAACTTAGTCGCTTGGTCAGGTTTCCATACCATGCAAGCATCCAGATGAGTGTTCTTGGCTTCTTTTCCGTACGTCAAGAGATTTTCCAGGTACGCTCGGTAAGGGTAAGTATCCATGCTGCTGATGACCAGTTTGTTATTCAAGTACAAGTCCACTTCGCTAAACAAGGAATGCATGAAATTGTTGACGGGAGCTACTGCATCATCATTGTCTAGGTTAGCGTTGGGTGGTTCGATCACTTTCACTTTCAAGTACAAGTAACTGCTATTCAGATCGATGTAATCTTCGGGCTGTCCTTTGATTTCAAACTCGATGGGAGCGGAATCGGTCAATGAGGAGACGGGATGAAATTCCACCCACTGGGGTTCTTGCATGGTCATCATGGTGGGGGGCATGGCAAACATATCCAGTTCCGACTTGGAACAAGCACATGACTCTCGGTGCATCATTTTTTGTCTCTTTTTTCTCAATAATCGAAAACGTCTAAGTGTCGAACGGTTCTTCTTTTCTTGGCCTTTCTAGCTTGAAGTCTGGTGAAAGGGTGTTTTCTTCGTCGTCTCTTTCTGCCTTGTCCTTGCTGAATGCCTGACTCGGTAGCGTGCAGGGCATTTATAGGTGTGTCTCGGCGGCCCAAAAGGTCTTTGCCCGTTTGCAGCAAGACATTTTTGCCTGCCCGCATAAAGGCTTCTTTAGGGTTTTATTTGTCGATGATGACATTTTGGAGAAATTCTTTGCCTTGCGTCAGTGCCGCATCTTTCAAGGCGTGCAATCCGCGTGTCACCATCGGTTTCAACACCGGGGCCACCGAACGAAAGGCCGATTTTAACATATCTCCTAAACCGTGTCCTCGCTGTCGAGCAACCCCTCGGTACACTGGATACATGACTTACGAGTCGTGAGAGAACCGTTTTCGAAAATGGAGTTTCACCGTGACTTTTCCTTTGGTGAATGAAATATTTTGTCCCAGATCTCCTTTTATAGCAATGTTGACCGTGTCCAAATACGACTTGCTGACAGGCAAATAGTGACTATGGACAAATTCGCGGTGGACGTGGTAAGTGTTTCCACCTTCCTCGTCAGTGTTCGTGGCAGAATCCACTTTGAAAGGAATGACACGCAGTAACGGCACGGAGGTGTGTCCCACCACGTTGTACTCCACCACATCGGAGTACACGAACATCAAATTCATTCCTTGGTTCAGTTCTACCGGGGTACGAAATAACTTGCTAAAAGACTCGTTGTCGTAAACGATGGGTAATTCGTTTTTCTTGATCATGGCCATTCTCATGTTCATGTCTCCGCCCAACATGTCAAACAATTCTGGACAAAATAAGAAAGACATGATTTTACCCCCTCAGGAAATTTCATCAGGAAGTGACGAGCTGTTTTGTGGTATTCCAGGATGACACTTTTTTTGAAATACTCCAAAGCTATCAGAAACACGCCATTAAACCTGGTGGCTATGGTGCTGACCAAATGTTGACCACTAAAATAATAGCCTGGGGGAATGAACAAGTGATAGATGGTCGACTTTTGATTTTGTGTACGGAATTTCTTGTCATATTTGACATTGGTATCCAACAACTGTTGCATTTTTTCGTCATGAACTTCCACATCAAATTTATTTTGATTGGGAAGGACATTTTGGACTTGGGTCGGGTGAATGATTTCCACTAAAGCCACTTCCCAATGGGCTTCGTGATCTAAGGGGATGGCCTGAGGTAATTTGGCCGTGTAACAGCACAACTTGTTGTGGGGAAACACCTCCATGGAACTGTCACTGGGTAAGGTTAAGTAAAATTGGTTTTCGTGACTCATAATTCCAGAGTTCTGTGGCTGTCCGAGGGGTTATTGGACGTCAAAGGCGTGTCTCCGCTCAAAATGGGGTTGTTATTGTGGTTGGAGTGGTGACTGGCACTGGCACTGGACACAAGGTTCCCGTTGTTCCCGTTCGAGGTGAATTTCAGGGAGGGATTAGGAAGCAGGTAACCGATGCAGCTGCTCAATAAAATGGTCCACAATTGTTTGTCTCCTTGTTGCAAACTCAAATTGGCAATGGCTGCTCCGATGACACAATACACCACGAAGATTTGGCAGAAAAAGACGATTTGCGTTTTAGGCACACGTTCTCCGCACCAAACCCACAAAGGTTGTTTTTGTAAATCTTGCACAGAAGAACTGGGTGAAGGAGGAGCGGTCGACGTAGCTGCGTCTGTGTGAAAGGGCATGATGGTCACTTCTTTTTATAGTCGATGACTTGCGAAGCGTCGATCCAAGAATCAAAACTGGGTGCATATCCTTTCCAACGTACTTTGACTTCTTTGACACGTCGTTTGCCCACTTTACGGGTTCTGCGTTCGAGAATGCTTTCGATGTCGTACACGTCGTCTTCTTTTTTGGTGACACGTTGTAACTCGGGCAAATAAAACGTTCCTTTGAGCACTTCTCCGTTCATGTCTTCCAATTTATAGACGGTAGGATGACGGCCATGCACTCGTCCAGTGACACGAAACAATTCGGTCGTCCAGTTAGGTAAGTAACCTTTGTCGAAAGTGCGTTTGGTTTAGCCAATGCGCACCCAATCTCCTACGGCCAACTCTCCACTTTTCTTGGGGACAGCCCTCGTCGGAGACGTACCAAACAGGCGCTCAAACAATAACACTTTGTTCTCGGGAGTCACTTCTTGCGGAGCACGTCCGATGCTTCGATGGTAAGATTGGTTGTACGCTTGCACCAGGTGTGGTAAGATGTCGATGTACTTCAGAGTGTGGTGATGCGTAAAATATTTCCACATGCGTTCTTTCAAAGTGCGTTGAAAACGTTCCACGATGCTGGCTTTGGTTTCGGGATTCTCGGTGGTAAAAAAATGAATGTCACGTTTCTTTAATTCTTTTTGGAAAGCTTGGTTCAGAAATTCGGTGCCTTTGTCCGTTTGCCATCGAAGAGGGTGACGGCCACTTTGTTTCAACACCCGTTGCAGGGCTCGCACTAACTCGCTGCTCGATTTGGAAGTCAAGGGCACGACCCAGGCAAATTTGGAAAAGACGTCGATGACACAAAACAAATATTTGTAGCCACGATTGTAGCTGGCCAAATGAGAGACATCGGCTAAATCGGCTTGCCATTGATGATCGATGCCTTCCACTCGGGTGCGACTTCTGGCAAACTTGCGTCGAATGGGTTTGTGTAAAGTGTAGGTAGCTTGTTCTTGTAACCATCGTTGCACTTGAGGTAAACGGAGACTTTTCAATCGAGTTTTGGCAGCAAGATACAATTTTTGAACTCCTGCGTAACCTGCAGGATGCGAGGGATCATAGTAAATGCTGGCTAAGACTTTTTCCATTTTTTATTTTTTTGTGTTTGTTTGTGTGTTAATAAGGCACCCACTCTTGGAAGATACTACTCTTTTTCTCTTGGGGTATTTTCTTGGATTGCAATGCTTTGCGTGTGCGACCGGCAATAGGTGTTGAAGAGGAGGATGTCTGAGCGGGGGATATCGGTTCTTGTTTCACTTCTGTCTTCACTTCTGTCTTCACTTTCTTTTTCTCTTGTGATGAAGAAGGGGTGGCCATCATCTTTTTAATCCATCCAATTCTGGAGGTAGGTGGTGTTGTTAACTTGCGTACTTTTTCTGGTGGAGTTTGAAACCCTTCTTCTTCTCCTTTTTCTGTCTTGGTCACTGGTACTGGTACTGGTACTGGTACTGGTGATGGTGCTGGACTTTTCATCAAGGTCTTAAAATCTTTCAGAGTGGGTAGAGCTGTTTCGTCTAAAGATTTCTGGTGAAAGAGTTGCAGTCGTTGCAAAAGTTGACCGTACTTTTGCGATTTTTCTGTTTCGGACAAATCTTGGCGATCCATCAAGGACTGCAATTCGTGTTGTAACTGGGACATCTCGCTCAAATGGGGATTGGGATGTAAATGCGGGGTGTGTTGTTCTTGCCACCGATGGTATTCCATCCATCGTTTGTAAGGTACTAAAGCTAGTTTTCGTCCTTCCATGGGGTTGTCAGGGGTCGATTCTGAAATTTTGGGACTTCCGAGGCCCTTTTTATCTTGCTCCCACCAGTCCTCCCAACATGGTTCCCAAGACTCCTTTCAGTAAGGGGCCTAACAAGAGAGGCAAAATTCCTCCACGTTGGACCAACATCTTCTTCTTTTGACGAATGGGAATTTTCTTTTGAACCATTTGGCGAAGAACGTGACGATGTTTGCTTAAGCATTGTTTTTGGTGTTTGGACAAAGGGATCGTGCCTTTCAAGACGTTCAAACAGCATTCGCACACGGTATCGATGACCTCTTTGGAGGCCGATTGAATGATTTTTTTCGTAGGGGTGGAGAAGCTTTGGACAGGACAGATAACATGTCCCCATGTTTGACTAAACGTGGTGGTAGTCCTTTCATTTTCTTTCCTTGGGGTTTTCTGGAGGGTGACATCTTTGAGTCTTCAGGAGCACCAAAAAAGCACTGATACCCCCGACTTGGTCACAGGCCTTTTTTATACTGGAACGCGTCGCCACTGATTGTCTTTACGTCGTATTAGTTTGAGGACAGGCATGACACGTCGTGCAGGGGTACGCAACGGACTAAATCGAGCCAGTTCTTGCTTGGACAAATCCAGTAAACTTTGTAACATGCCCGATCTTTCTTGGACTTTGATTTTGGGAGAAGGTACTTTGTGAGCAGCAGCCACTGCCGCTAAATTGGAGGGTCCTGCCACTGGGGAAGTTCATTTTGGGGTCATCAACGGAGAAGTTCTTGGTGTGATCAACGTCTCCAAGTACTCTTCAGTTCTTCGTGTCATCAACGGAGAAGTGGATGAACGTGAGGCTGCCGGAGACGCAGTCACCTCCGTGGCAGGTTGTGGTTTGCGAGTGTAAGGTTGCGTCCTGGCCGAAGAAGAAGTGCCTCTCTTGCGACTAGTTTTCTTCTGTGGACTTTTCTTTTTCTGGGGACTTTTTCTCTGTTTCTTTTTCTGGGGGCTTCTTTTCTTTTTCCGGGGTGGTGTCTGGTAAGAGGAGGGTCGAGCCACTGGAGAAGTTCTCCTTGAGGACCTGGTCTTTTTCTTTTTCTTCTTGGGGCTTCGTTGGACTTTTTTCTTGGGTATAACTTTGGGGGCTTTAGGATCCCATCTTAAGAGAGAGCGAATGATGACCCCTCCTAGAGTACCGCTCCCTCCAGGTTTCAAAATGATTTGTTTTTTGGTTTGAGTGTCGATGCGGGGATTGGCCAGTTGGACCAAAGCGACTTTGTTTCGATCGAAAAAGCGTTTGGTTTGATGAGGAATCTGAATGATGCCTTGGAGTAATTGACGTGCCGTCACCGTGAACCATCGTAAGACTTCTTTGAGACTAGCTTCTAAGACACGAGCTCGTATTTGTGGATTTTTTTCTCGACTGATGCCATACAAGGCACGAATCAATTTGACGGGAAGATGCGACTGAAGGGACGTCATGTTGACGTTGTGTGAGACAGACGAAAAAGGGTCTGAGGTTTTTATAGATTTTTTTATGTGGAGCGAAATTAATTCGAGGACGGAGACGTGTACAGGACAGGCCCTCCGTCTTGGCACCAGTGGTGAAACAAGTGGGTACGAAATCGCAAATCATCGGGGGTTGTAGGTTTCAAATCGACGAGTAAATAGGCGTGTGGAGTTTGAGTGGCATCGTCGTACGCCTGAGTCAGCCAAGGCGTTCCTAACTGTTTGGCTAAGACTTGCACTTGCGATTTATCTCGAGGGTTTTTAAACAAGACCACGTAATGCGCATTGAGACTGATGGTGCGATGGGCTTTACTTTGTTGAAACAAATTTGGGTGATGTAAACGACACTGGCATTACGGTGATGCCCTTTGCGCGTGAACCACAGTTTAATTTCTTCTTCGTCTTCTCCTAACATGTCGTCGAAAATGACCAAATGGGTTTGACGGGAGTCAGAGACGATACCGTCGTCTTCTTTAGGAATGCCTTCCACAAACACGATGGAATCGCCTTGACTTTCTCGCAAGAGGCTGTACGCCGATTGCCACTCTTTGTAACACCACACGATCCGCTGAGGTGGCCGATCGATCAAATGATGTTTATGTTCGATCAAACGTTTGACGAATTCGGTTTTGCCTGAACCGCTAGGTCCAGCAATGAGCATGTTAAAGGGATGGCGAAGATACAAAGCCTCCCAACTGGCACGATCTAAGTGTTCGTCGATGACTTTGACAGTAGAGGAAGAGGGAGCAGAGACAGCAGAGGTAGCCATAGTGTGAGAAATGTCACTTGTGACACGAAAACAAACAAGACAAGAGTTTATATACTTTTTTCAGAACACGTTTATTGAATGTTTCAAACATGAATACGAAAGACAAAAATACATAAAAGCCAAAGGCTTAAGTACAAGGATAAAAGGCACATGATAACCATTAACGTGGAATAAACACAAGTGTCTGTACAACATGTTTTGGGTAATGTTCTGACCAGTTCTATAGGGGGTAAGGTCACACAAGAGTCCTCCCGAAAGGGTCTTTCAGGCCTGTCCACGACAGTCCTGTCCTGGGTGACGGGTTCTTCTGGCACCGTCACTAACACAGGTTGAAAAGTAACTTTTTTCCTTGAACAACTCTCGTGCATACTGGGCCACTTCTTGGGTCCAAGCCTCAAAATCCCATTCTTTCCAAGCACGGACATCTGTCCAATGGGGATGTAAGTCACAAGCTACACACACATCGTCATACACGTCTTGGGTAGCTAAAAGTTGACGAATCTTTTTTTCCCGTAGAGGTCGAGAAGTATCCAGATGAAACCGCAAGGCGTTGAGCAAAAGGAGTTTTTCGTGACCATTTAAGGCCATTGAGGTGGTAAGTACTGTTCGTAAAGAGTCCACAAGGAATCGGCTGGTAAACGAAATCCCAGAAAACAAGTCACTAAGACACACACCACTGGTCGACCCAAATTGAATGGATACAGTTCTTGTAATAATTGATGGTAATGATCCACGGTTTGAATATGGTCATTGAGTTCCTTCCACGGAATCTGTTGGATTACATACGACATAAGTCGTGGCATGGCAGCCTGTTTTTATAGTCTCTTTGTTTCGGAAGCAATACACGTACTTTCTAGTCAGACATCTTCGTTCTCCAGTGGGGAATCTAAATGTTGCATACTGTAACCGAAACGTCAGACTTTGTTTAGAAGTTTCCTCTTCCGCTAAGTAGATTCCACGTAAAATATGTCGGTAATCCTTTACCTTGTCTTCCTCAATGTGTTGTACTAAGTGAATCTCGAAGTAACCAAAATGATCAACACGTGGATGATCGGGGGGCTGGAAGTATTGAACAAGGTCTGACCACTGAAACAATTTCTGACGAATCAGTTCTCTTATACCATTCAGGTACCCGTGGTTAAAGATCTGGTGACGTAACGGATGCAATTGTTCCTTACGTTTCACTTGTATTTTGACCAGCTCTCGGTAAATCCTTTCTCTCAATTCCACAGGCAAAGCACGAATGTTCTCTTGTAAAGTATCCATGAATAAGTCAGTCCGTACAATTCACAATCTTCTCCTAGAGCAAAAGTAATCCACATAGTGAGTAATTTCGGACCACTGCCATGCAGGGTAACGTCCAAGAATGTCACTGAACTCTTTTGATGTAAACGGTCTAAAGCGATATAATAGGATGAATGCACCCTTGACCCAAAGAAATCTAACACACTGGTTGACTTTTTTCACTTTCCTCTTATGAATTTCTCGACACAAAAGTTCTACAGTGACCCATTGAGATTTCACTCTGGCAAACCCCTGCCAAACTTCTTTGTAAATCTTCTCTTGCAGTTCTTTAGGTAATGATTCAATATCGTTTTTGAAATGAAGTTTAAATACTGGTCTCGGTGATGTCCAACATTTGACTCCTAACCAATCTGGTTTCTTCTTCGTCAACGACATGGTAAGTTACTTCAATGTCTCGGTCCCACTAAGGGTAAGTAATGACAATTCGGTGACCATCGAGCATGTCCTACGTAGGCCGAATCTTGCGGTTCCCAGTGGTGAAGTGACACACCGCAACTGAAGCACTTGACTTTATCTCCTTCGCCCAAGTAGAAACATCCAGCTCTGGCTAATTCTTCGGGGGTCGGTCCTCCCAGATACTTAGGCCATTTTCCTTTGAACGATTGAAGACGATTTTCAAAGTCGCAGTATTCCGACAAACGCACAGGAAATGAATATTCGTCTTTCACAGGTTCGTTTCGATGAGGGTTGGGTGACATGAACAGGAGTTTGCTCAGGGCTGGATGACATCCGCAGGGGGGTAGACGTGAAGGTGAACATCCACCTTTAAAACGAAACCCAGTAAAATGTCCAAGAGGACGAGTGGCATCACTTTCGCATCCCTCAGGTTTGACACGCACAGCATCACTTTGCATGATAGGGGTAGTGACACTAAAGTTCCCATGATGCTTTACGGCATCGCTAAGGTCACAACGTACAGCATCGTACCCATCGCAAGGCTCACAATCGCATTCCACTTCCGAAGCCTCACACTTGAATTGTGCCTTTCTAAACAACTTGTTTTGTGTTTCTCTGAAAGTATTCATCTTGTTCGCTCGGTCTTGGTAGTCCCAATGAACTATCGATCTTGACCATAGCCCTTTTTATACTAGTCGCAATGCAGTCTCCAGCTTGTACATCTTTCCTTTTTTATGTTTTTTATGTCTTGTTTTGGAAGGTACCGTCTCTAAGGTACCGTGATCATTGTACCGTAATGTCATGGGTGGAAAGGCCAAAGAAAGGTAAGGGCAGTGCGGAGACCATCGAATATGTTCCAGAATAGCTGAATCTTTATAGATACATAGATCCATTCGTAACTTCAGGCCACAAGCGAAACACTGTACTTCGTATCCCAATCCTGACTCAGGTCCCAAGTAGACAAATCCTGTTCTAGTTAAAACATGCGAAGAAGGTAATCCTTCCCTATCCGTAGGCCATTTCTGAAACGTGTCCAATCGACGGGCACAATCACAATAGTCAGGTAAGAAGACTGGAAAATGGTAGGGTTTGAACTTGGAGTTCTCATCGGGTTTCTCACTCGATTCTTGCTGTGGCGAACTCATCCTTCTGGTGGGTGACTATCCTCTTACAACCAATGTTTTATACCAACGTGTCCATACGGCAAAATAAAGTGGTTGGGTAGTCGCACTCGCTTCTGGTACACGATTTGATAGACTTTTTCCAAGGGTCGACTGACGATGTGGTGAGTGGGTAAACGTACAATCTTGTTGGGTTGATAGGTGGTCACTTTAAAGTGTTCATCTTTTCCAGACTGCAAGGCTTCTTTCAATACCCCAAAGTTCACCACACGACTGGTACGATAATTCAGAGTCAGTCCTTTCACTTTACACTTTGTGTGCACTTCTCCTTGTTTGTCCCGGTATTCGTAGCCGTAATTTTTGGGACCGCCACTGACGAAACTTAGAATCTTGTCATCGGGATGCTCGTCTGTCCAGGCTCCTAAACGGTCTCCTTCGATGTCAGGGTGCTGTTGACTCGGGTGATGGATGTAAATGCAACTGTCCGTGTCAAAGTACAGGACGCGTTCCCCTAATAGTTCTAAAGCTTCGTACAATTTTAAGCGAGCATGAGCTGTCACGTAAGCCGCAATTATGACATTTCCAAAAGGGTCGTCTTGTACAAAGTCCAGATCTTCTTCGTAATTGACCAAGATCAAATCCTAACGAACGACGTCCACGTGTTTCATGTATTTGGTTTTGTCGTGAATCATCTGGAAGTAGCGGGAAGGTTCTGTCAAATATTCCGTCTTGGGTAAACACGGTCGTTGTGCCATTTTACCCCACAAACAATTTAACATCACTTTGGCAAACGATCGCCTGCCTTCGTTTTTCTCTATGTGGTCTAAAGAGATGCCTTCTTGTTCATAGTATTTCTCTTTGAATTGTATTTGGTCTTCGGGAGTGTGACACCAGGAAGGATAGCCACTGGCTTCTTGTTTCAGTTTCAAAAAGGCATCCACGTAGTCAGCGAAAATGCCTTTCTGACTGGGATCACCCTTGTGGTATTGTTGTGTCTTGGGAAAGTGGCAAATTTCGTACACTTCTAACAGTTGGTATCCCATGTCCAGAGCTTTGAACAATTCTACGCTGACCCAGGTTCCCGTCAAGGCACGTTCTTCCTGGGTGTGCTGACAAGGTTGGTCTTGGTTGCACGTTTCGGCACAAGTACGGCACAATGGAAACATCAGTTTGCCTTGACAATGGTGAGGTAAGACGGGATGGTATAGGTTCGTGGGAGGCAAAACTTTACACTTGATCAAACCTTCGTATTGTCGAATGTTTTTCAGGTCGATGTGTTCCGTCAACAATTGTGGGTGCCCTGTAGGAAAGCGACAATATTTGCACACGTAGGGATACAGCGAACACACGTCCAAGTATTTGATTTCTTCTCCTTTCTCTTCGTCGGCTTGGTACAGCAAACAGGTGGCATTGGTCCTTCCTCCGTACAAACTATCCCTCGGGTTCAGCGGGTCCATGAACTGGTAACTTTCCACGAGGCGTTTAAACTCGGGATCGGTTTTCATACGGTGATCGTACTCGTGTTCCCACATTTCCACCACATGGTATCCTTCCTGTTCCAACTTTAGGCGCCGCTGACAAGTGTCCTGGTACAAGTCTTCCATGGTTCGTTGTAAAAACTGATTTTTAGTGCTACGATCAGGGTAACAGACGGGACATCCGTGAAATAAGCAACCGTTAAACTCGTACACGATCTTGGGGTTTTCTAAGTCCCAGCCATCGACCGAATACGTTCCGATGGACTTTTCGCCTCCTCCGTTGCGGGCATGCTGAATCCACTTGTCTTCCTTGTCGCACAAGTAATGTAACCAACGTAAGGCTTTGACCGAGTACTGACGTTTGACAAAGTGGGTCGTTTGAGGACTGATGACAGCCAGGGTGTTTTCAGGCATGAATCGTTGTCGATACACTAAGGAACACGCTTTGGCAATGGTGCAAGCTTCTTTCAAAGGATCGACCCCTCCGTGTTCCATGAACAGTTCTCGAAATTTTCCACAGCAACGCCGTAAAATGTCCACGTCGGAACGACAATACTTTAGCATTTCTTCTTGAAAGTCGAAAGGGTCCGAGGCGTGAGCCTGGTACCAAGCGTAGAAAGCTTCTCGTTGTTCGGTACGCATGTTGTCGGGGTCGTAATAGTGAGCCTCAGGTAAATGGGGTAGAACGGCGTGTTGATTGGCTTCCGTATTGAAAAAGTGTGGAAAGTACCCTTTAGCCATTTCTGTCATTCCAAACGTTTTAGGCATTCGGCTCAAAGGCATGGCCAAGTAACTCATCGAATCTTTAAACTGTACTTGTCCCACTTGCATGAAAATGATTTTGGCTCCGTTCAAAGTCACTTTAGGACGCTCGGTGCCATGTTCCGTATAGTATCTGAGAAGAAACTGTCCATCGTATCCGGAGAAATTGTGAGCCATCACCGTGGCATGACGATGACAATCTCGGTAACGTTCGATGTCCTCTTGGCTCCACGTCTAGTCGATGGGGTCTAAGACCCATTGGGCAAAATCGGCTAACGTGTTCGGTCCCCGAAAGATTTTTTCACGTCCTCCAGGAATCTTGCTGCAGTGAGGCCAATGACTGAAGATAGGTTCTTGAATGCACTTCTCACACGCTCGATGAGCCACGCAGAAATTAGGAATGTGAATACCGGTCTCTTGCATGCATTCGAAATCTAAAAAGATGAAATTGCCTTTCTTCTTGTGACCGTCCTCTTTCTCTGGTGGGGGTTGATATTTTTGCACGTAGCATTGGTGTTCCAAGTCCACGATGTGGTGACAAATGTGACATTTTTTCTTTCCTCGACATACGTGTGCCTTGGCAGTATTGGTACATATGCCTTGTCCACACGTAGGGCACAATCTCAGGAGTTGACAAGCACATTTCTGCTGTGAACCTTGCGTCTTCAGATGTTGTTGGTAACAGGTAGGGCTGACAAACGTGCGCAGACAAGTTGAACAAGGCACTGGTCCTTCGCTCAGACAGGGTGGAGAGGCCAAACATCCTGGGCATTTCGATCCGCAATATTTGTGTTGCTCTCGATTATTATAACCACGGTCACATTTCTCACAATAATAAACATATTCCAGGAATCCGGTGATGATGGTAATGGTATCGAAATGGTCATCGTGATAATAAACATGAATGTATTTTCCATCCTTAAAATCTTGGCCTCGAAACAACAGAGGCCCACGCATTTCTTGAGGGTGCACTTTCAAGGTGTAGCGAGGAGCTAGGACATCTTGCAATTTTTGCATCTCAGAAATGCCACAGGGTGTGTCTTTGGACAGTCCGGCTTGTTGTAACAGGAGTTCTGCTTCGTTTCGTTGTTTGGCTCGATCGGATTGTTGAATAGTTCTCCAGGTTCTTTTCCGTGTTGTTCTTTTTGGCATAGGTTTGTCCCACCACGATGGCGCGGGCTAAACACATCTGGTCTTGAGGGTTGTTAATTCGGACGAGACATGTTTTGGTGTTGCGAAGGTCGTCCACCAATAACATCTTTTTGCGTCCAGTCCCTTGAGGAGGAGAGACGTGGGTCATGTCCAGTGTGGCTTTACCATCGGTGATGTCAAACTGGTCATTAGATTGTTGTACGTGTTGAATCTTGTCCATGACTTTGGAAGCGGTCAATTCTGCAGGGGTGCTAAACTCGATCCAAACAGGGGATTTCAAACCGTCGTGTTGTATGGAAAGTCTCAAGCGATCGTCTTCTTTGGGTTGACATTGTCGCTTGAGTGTGGTGAGCAAAGAATCCCACACCCCAGTGATAAACACTTCTGCTTTCTCTAACGGCACTTCAGCCTTGAAATCTTTAAACTTCACCGTGTATTTGTAAGCCGTGGTTCTAAATTTTCTAGAGGAGCGCTTTTCCGTCTCTCGAATGGAATAGTATTTTTCATGGTTGACTAAGGGTGGCAAACTTGGTTTAGAGGGTTCGGATTCTGGTTCACTCATGTCCTCTTGAAAATCACTGGCATGAATTTGTGCCAAGATTTCAGCCCTGGTTCGAGGCGATAGATCACGTTTCTGCCTCTTATTTTCTTCTTTCTTCTCGAATGAATAGGATCGTTTCATCTTGAGTGCAAAACGTCAGAGGACTCAAGTTTAAACACCATAGACTAATTTATAGTCATGGCAGACCAGCGTATATAAAAGGGTGTGTGTCTTGTCCTTTCACTATTCATTTCACTCTCAAGCTGAGCACAACGATGGAAGAGACTAGCCAAATCGAACGTTTCGTCAGAGCTTTGCGAGGGGTCATTAGAAAATTCTCTTCAGACCAGCCCACGGACTACTCTCCTTCCTTTCGAGATAAAAGTCAAGATACTTGCTATATCTGTCAGAAGAAAGGGCATTGGTCTTCAGAGTGTCCAGACCGTCAAAAAAGAAATAAAAAGGGCTAAAAAAGACAAAAGTCAAGATACCTGTTATTATTGTCATGAAAAAGGACATTGGTCTCCAGATTGCCCAAAAAAGTAACAAGAGGAGTTAGAAGAAAAGAGGAATTCTTCAGAAGAAGAGAGGGATTCTTCAGAGGAAGAGAGGGATTCTTCAGAGGAAGAAGAGGAAGAAAGAAGACAATTCTATTTACAAGAGGCAAAGAAACAGGAGAAGAAAAGAAGATGGGAAGAAAATGAGGAGAAAGAAGAGGAAAAGACGGTGAAGAAATTCAAAAAACAGAGAGACTAAACAAGGAGAAAGAAGAAGTCAATGAACTTTTTTAAAGTGTTCTGTTGCGAATTGTGAATTGGATTGTAATTATGGATAAAATAATAAATTAATTATATAATGTAAGTGTCTCTGAGTTCTGATTTTAAAATAAGAACGTACACTCACGCACTCATACACAGATACGTACTATAGGGGTAAAATGGGTTGGTTTTTTTATTGAGTTATTGGCAATTGAAAGTGTATCTCTTTTCGAGAGACGTGGGTGGCCCTGAAAAGGGCCTTTTTTTGGTGTAGGGGTGAGTTTAAGCAATCAACTTTAACTGCCTTAAGCCTTTGCCACGGCCGAGGCCTACTTCTGGACTGCGTAATGTTGATGATGATGATTGGGTTGAAATCACTAAGGGTGGTACGGTAGGTTTAGTCACAGGGTTAACGTGTTTAGCTCGGGAAAGTCGTATTCTCTTCGGTCGTAATAAAGAAGTCTGATACATTTGTTTCAGACTTCTTAACTCCGCTAAAATGTCCAACAGTACCGTGACCGTTTGATTTTCACCCTCTTGTTTCTTTGCTGCTACTTCTTCTTGCTGTTGTTGCTCTTGTTTTTTTCTTACCTCTTCTTCTTGCTGCTGTAGGAGAAAAGCTTGTTCCGCTTCCTTTTTTCGTTGTATAAATTTCTCCAATTCTTCTTTCTGTCTCTGTCTAAAATTCTCCACTTGCGGTAATGAAGAAGGTAACGAAGGTTCCGGAACAAATTCTTGCGAGGTAAGAAAATCCACAAAATCCCAATTCACCTCTTCTGAAAGTAAATCCGGGTTCCCTTGGGCAGTCTCCCCTGCTGGTGCACCCCAATGGATCGTTTTCTGAGTTTCCGTCATGTTGAATCACTGTCGCATAGATTGACTGTACAAAAGCGCTAGCGAATCTATATAGACCACGTGACGTCACAGACTGCTCTCTTCAGATTGGATGCGGGCTAACTGAATTTTGTAACGCGTGTTCGGATTGGTGAATGAACTCAATCCCTTTCAATCCTTCCTCTACCTATAAATAAGCGCAGTTCACTGCATTGATTCACCTGTTCTCGTCGCTTCAAGATGTGGACCACAGTTGAATCATCCACCCTTGTGTCTTCCATGATGTTTAGGACGGACATGCTCATGTATGTCCGGTCCAAGTGGACCGTTGTCGACAAGTCAGACACCAGTCTGTGGATACGAAGAGTGTACGTAGAAAGACAAGGTTGCCTCAAGAGGACACTGATTTATGGCCCTCGAGTAAGACGCAGCTTGAGGACAAGAAGATGCCGCAGATGCCCTTTATGTTAATGGATACATTAACATAAACCCAAAGGCCCTTTTTCAGGGCCACCCATATTTCTCGAAAAGAGAATGACTTTCAATTGCCTACCCCATTTTTTTTTTTAAAAATTTTTTTATTTTTTTTAAAAAAAATCCCATGTTCAATTCGCCTTGTCCCTAGATAAACGACACTTTATTCCCCCATGTTCAATTCCCCTTGCCGCTAGATTGACCCACGATTTTTTCTCCATGTTAAATTCCCCTTGACGCTAGATTGACCCGGGGGGGGGGGGGTCTGTAATGCTAATTCCCATTGACGCTAGGGTGACCCTAGTCACTACTGGCATAATTACTGGTAGGATACTTTAGTTGTCTCTTATACACTGAACGTTTGTCTGGAGAACTAACCGATCCAATATGATTGACTTATACGAATATAACATCCAGGACAAACTGACTTCAAGTTCAATAATAAACGTGAGTGGGATGTTGTCCATTGTGACCATTGTGATACTGTACTCTGCGACATCAGCAATGCAGCACGACAATACGTCTCCTCTGCTATTGAAAGCGATGCCGTTCGTAGGCATGCCGCTCTCTTTGCGAGAGTGATGCAGAACGACATTCTGCTTTGCTGGCAAAAATGATGTTGCGGGTCTCATCTATGCACTTGCAACCCAATATATGTGCCAATAGTCGATTGAGATGTAAAGATCAACGAAGAATACATGTTTTCTTTGGTTTTACCTGACAATGAAAGTTGATTCCAGAAACTTCAATGAAAAATTGACTAAATATCTGTAGGGACCTATTCCCAAATCTTTAGCCACGTTTGTCTACTCCTGAGAAGGAGATAAATGTCTAAATAAAAAAACTCGCAGAAATAAGGTTGTACCGGATATACAGTATCAAAACATTAAAGTATTGCTTAGAGCTTCTCTCGTAGGCCCTAATATTTATTTTCAAAGCATATTTAATGGGATCTAATCGTGACAGTTGCTCTACAAGCTGAATACAGATTTAGACATTCATGGTTTAGCTGGGTAAGCCAGAGTGAGAGAGACAGACAATGAGATAACATTTTTTTTTTAAAGTAGGTCATCTTATTTCGTCGGATACAGATCTTTAAATCTGTGCTATACGTATTTATGATGCTGAATTAATATTATAATATGCCAAGTTGGATATGGCAACATTATATTGTTAAAATAAAACAGATCGCATTTAAAGGAGGCGGAATTCCCCAAAATAATTGTAAAGACCTTCAGTTTATTTTCGAAGAGTTATTGTAGATAATTTGACCAAACAATAAGAAGAATCTAATACACTTAGTTTGTCAATGTCCCTTACATACTATAGAAGTTAGCAACGAAGAAAGAAAAGAGATCGTGAGTATTGCGATCAGTGCATAATGTTATCTTAAGTCTTACAAATTACTGTCATTTGTTTTATTCGTTTTTTATACTTTTGATATAATGATGACCTAGCTGACAGTTTATTGCTTTCATCACTTGGTTTCCATGTTGTTTTTTTTCGAGATAGTGATGACCATGTTGGCGTTGTTACAAGTCTATGCTCTTAAAAATAAGTAACATAAAAAAGTGAAAAACAACAATCTTTGTAAAATTCAACAATTTATTTCCCTAGAAAACAAAATTAAAATGACAAAGAAGAACTTACCAGTATTGCAAATTAAATCCCATAATAATCCTAAAATTACAGACACGAGTCTTAATAGTTTTAAGTCATGAATAAAATTTAGTAAAAAGTCCAAATTAACTCCAAAGCTGAAGGTGTTGATGTGTCTGTTTTAGCTTTTATAATGCTAATGTGTCAACAGTCTTTTGTTGAATCACAGTAATATAATTCCAGGTTTCAATTCGCTATAAATTCCATTGAATGTCTCTGTCCATAAATGTTATCAGAACTCTTTTGTATTTCTAGGCAAACTAACCACTTGAATTCAATAATTTGAAGAATTTGATTCCAGCCCGAAATGAAATACTTGACACAACATATAATACGACTTGACTGTGCTAGAACGTAAAGTACGAATGAATTATCCCTTCAGTTACAAGATTATACAGTCTTCTACTGGACCTCATGTCACAATTAGCATTTTCTAAATGAACAAACTATCACCTAATGGAAAATAACCTTCTATAAAGAAGCTGTGGTTTACAAAACAAAAATGTTAGTTATTATTAGAAACCTACCAGATAAATTCCAAAAATCTTGACCGAGACTACAAAATACATATTTGTTTTAATTAATAATGATCCTGATATTAAACCCATACACATAGATAATATTTTAGCTATGTAGTAGTTGTTTACAGAATAAAAATAAAATTAAAAAAATCAATTCAGGTCAAGCAGAAATGAACTAAATTTTGGACAAGGACAATTCCAACATGCAAGGTTACATTACAATAACACGTTATGGAAGAAAACAAATTTTAAAAAAAAGACTAACAACAACGCAAATTAAATATACATAACACAGTATATAACTGTCATCACTTTTTTTCCCTTTCCTTATTTATTTTTGTTATATTGATGGCCATATTGACAGTATATATATAAACATTATCAGTTTCAGCTTCTTAAATTTGAACATGGTCACTTTTCATTTCATGACCTGTCACAAATTTCTAACATTGTAATCTCTATGTTAATGAGTTCTTCGTTCAAGTGATTAGCCACTTCTGCACTCACAAGCGACTGACATCAACCTCGCCACCAAACATTGTTGAGTCAAACGGAATTACTCGTAAACGATGCAATAGAAACTGATAATTAAACGAATATATGATTTTAAGGTACGGAACGTTTCAAATTAAGTTTAAACTGAAATATCCATATTTAACAGTTAATCACGAAACCAAACAATAATTTTCAACCTTTGGCTTTCGGGTTTTGTGTACTCGTGTGCACACTAGTAATGTGTCTATGTCTGTGTGTAGAGATGAACTGTAAACTGGAGGACAAAACTCAACAGAAACAATACTCTTTTGGAACGTTCTAGTCATTGTTAAATTATTTTGTACCATATTAGATTGTCAAGCTAGATCAATTTATATTTAGTCCCTCATTGTATGTATCCACTCCTTACATCTAAGACACACTCTAGTACCCGCCCTATAACTTCAGATCAACATTTGCAATCCAAAATAAAGTTTCTGATCAAAAGTTCAAACAGTTGAATCGCACAGTCATTTGTACAGTTAAGTGTACAACTCTGTATCCGTGCAAAGCATTATATGCTTTACAAACAACTCTACATTCATAACTTTCAGCAGTTTTGTTTCAGACGTTTGCTGAGACAGACTTTTGTATTTGCTTTGGAGCTTTACGACACAGCAACAAATTATTTAGTGCCGATGTAATTGGAGTGAAGTGCCATGCCTAAAGTCACACCGCGGTAGATGACACGGGTGACCGAACTGCTAAAGAGTGTAGTGTGTGTGATTAGGATTTTTAAGGTAGCTTTAAAAAATTTTAAGTCATATCGCTACGATGGCAGTTTATAGTGATGTCTATCACTGGGGCATCATGCCGCAGACATGTAGCATGATGTCCCACCTAGTCACAGTATCCTGACACCAGTCCGATCAGTCCTAACACTATCCTCTTAATGCTGAGCGCCTAGCGAGGCAACTGTTAGTACCATTTTTGTAAGTCTTTAGTATGACTCGGCCGGGGCTCGAACCCACTACCTCCCGCTTCCGAGGCGGACGCTCTAACCATTATCGTTTAAAATCTGATGACACAAGTCTCCTTCCCAATAAACAGAACATTTTACAAAGTCATTTTTTCAACACAGAATGTCCCATGCGTGTGAAATCACTGTAATGGTGCAAAATTTTTGTAGATGTTTTGTTGCAGCAAATTTTGAAGCCTTCAGCCGGACGCATAACCACTAAGATTGATGTATTGGCTAGGATCGCAATAAAATGCCCCTGAAAGGTAGGATATGCATTGTTTGGCGGTATGAATGGATTTTAATTAGGATCTGCTAACATAACGTCCAGCATATACGTTAACATAGTGTCAAGTATAGGAAATGACAATGTTGAGACAAGCCAGAGACAGATTTTGGGAAATCCTGGACCATTTTTAATAGGTTGTCAAATTATATTTTCCAGAATAGTTATTAATAAAGGCGTACTAGAGAGAATTATTCTAGCTTCGATTGGCGTGTTAAATATTTGGCAGTTAGAGAAGATTAATCTTGATTAGCTAAGCCAAACCAGGGGGGTGAGTTTCCCTGATGCAATTCAATGTTTAAAGTAGTTTCATTTGCGAAATACACAAGTCCAAGTTTTCCTGCCGAACGGAAAGTCTGGGAGAATCTAAGGGAATTAGCAAGTAATTTCTCTCATTAAATAAATCGTCCAAAGGAAGTGGGTCTGGAAGAATTTGAGAAATCCAGAATCAGAGGCTGCATACAAACAGCGAGTCTGGAAATGGCGCAAAAGTATTATCTACAATTGCATACAATATGTTCATTGATGTAAGTTTGTAATTATTTACTGAATATATTCCTTTCAGATTCATGCTCCAATTTTCCTCAAGTTCAGACATTAATTATGCATCCACTGGTCTTGAATGTTATATGATTTATGTGTTGTTAGAATCTCATACAATATTTAATTAGTATATACTTCATAAATAGTTCCGGTAGTTTAATATAATTGCTATGGGTCTATACTCAGCGCTATTGATCAGAGTGAAGTAAAACTGTTCACCGCTTCCTTATATGGTTATAAGAACTATTGTTGTCTATGTCGAAATAAAAATAGCGACGAAAGCTGACAGCGTCCACAATTTTGACATTTTCGATGGGTTGCTCGAGGAGTCCAGAACAGTCAGATTTAAATAGTCATCTGTTTGAATAAGAGATAAAGTTGGAGGCAAGAGATCAACAAATAAATCTAGGAGACATGGAAAATGTCATATAAAATAAAAGAAGCACAATACCATGAAGTGGTGATGCAGCGAGATGTAAAAAAAAAATCAGCTATGATTATGGAATGTGAACAGAGAGCATAGGACAATAGAAAACATCCACCCAGATCTATTGAATAACCATCTTAGCGAACTTTTGGGTTTCTATACAAAGATGTGACAGCTAGATATAGCTCTCTTCCAAACTGAAATTTAAAACAAAATATGTAATGTAGCCACCACCAAAACTAAATAAAGAAACCATGAACTTAAAATTGCAAGAAAAATACAAACTGAGAGAGAAAGAGCACGTCATTCTAGCCTTTGATACAATGTATCAGTCATCAGGTGCATGAGCGTATTCTGTTTCAAGTAAACGGTGCACTTTATTCACTCAGAATAACATCGTTTTATACCGTACTTAGAAGCTCATGAAACAGTGACTTAAAAATGAATATCGATCGTAACTTTACAGTTTTTCTAAAGACCGATGGGACACAATACCCTGGGGACGTTGATAAACGTTGCTGATGAAAATGCGGGACTTCAGACAAGAATCGCGAAATCACCAGTTACCACATCTTAAAAGCCGGAGTACCACCAAAACCAATCATGTAGATCATAGGAAAAAAAAAACCGTATCAGCAATAATTTTTCGTATCAATATTGCGTTGTTTTTCTTAGGTTACATAACACTGCATTCTCTTTAACGAACTAAGTTTTATTAACTGCTTAAGGGCGCGTTCATAGTAGTAGAATATTGTATATTAATTCGCTGTGCTCAGGTTTCATTCATAAATTGAAGAACACGTGTAATTTATTGTTTCAATTGTATTATTCTATTTATATAACAGAACGGTTCATACGTTTTTTTAAATATGTAATGAAAATGTTATTGACCGAGTATTGAAAAATATTGTGCTCTCGTGCATGTGGCGTAGAAAGCACGGGCATCCTTTGCAACGCGCACTCGGGACCAATATTTCTCAATACTAAGTCGATAAAATATACATATGAATGTGTTTGGATTTAGTGATTTGTATGTAACTGAAATCATGTATTGTAGTGTGTATGATTGATTTTATGATGTCTATGTCAATGAATTGCTAGCTAGCATGTAATGTTAAGACAAGAAGTTAAGTCCATTAATTGACTTGTGTAATTAAGTTGTCCACTGATATCATTCAGCTAGTAATTTAGATCCCACAGTAGGATGTAATAGTTATAAAAGAGGTCAATTTAAGTCATGGTTCCAGTTTGGAATGAGGCCAGCAGGTAAGAAAATGACACTAATCTCGTATAAAAATAAGTTGTGTTTATCAGATTACAAGCCGACTACATTAGCTTATTTTTGTTTACTTAAGATAAGATGGTATCTGACATAACAGGAGAATATTGTTCGACACCAGAGAAGAAAAACCTGACAAATATTTAGGTTACATATACTTATTTCATGGGGAAAAATAGTTCCATACCTGTGATACCAATGGTGCAGACTGTGCCCAAGTGACAGTCGATGACCCAAACAAGTTGGAGAGAAAGAGAGAGAGAGAAAATAAATATGCCAATGGTGACCTGTCACCAACGGTGATTTGGAAAGGACCAGAATCAACCTGGTTATTCTGACATGCTGGAAATTTGAGTTTGATCAGTCACTCGATTCTACCAAGAAATTTGTTTTACTGCAATAACAGAATGGCTAATTGCATTTTGCATAAATTTTGTTGCTCTGTTCCTAAGAGAAAGTGAATCATTCTTATGTTTAATTTCATTTTCTTCAGGTAACTGATTAAATCGTTATATTTTACATACAGGGGCTTGTGTTGTTATATTCTATATCTTTGCTCAGATCTGTTATTCCATCTTTTATTTCATAATTTACCTTATTGTTTGTTCAATATAGGCAATAACACCATGGTCAATTATCTCCTAGATAACCATAACCAAAGTACCATGACAGGTTGGGGGAGCATATATCACCCCCGTATCCTTTAAGTCACATCATTTGATACAGTATTGGTTAGAGTGCAGAAGATGATCTATTTTTACCCTAAAATTTCATTTTTATAACTAAACATTACATTATTGCAATATTCATGTGAAATGAGGATTAATGGATGCAGAGATTCCCATATTTACTGCAATGTACTTGTGACAGGATATTTGTACTTTCTGATTTGGAACAGTAGACTAAATAAGACATACAAAAATTTCATTTAGAGTTGTTGTGAGTGGATGATGTTCTGTCAGCTGGGAGACCTGTTTATGTCTACATTCGTCTGTGAACAAAGGTGATTTTATTTACTTTTACCACTTATTATTTAAACCCTGCTTGTATAAAGGGTTGTCTCCATGTTACAGGTATACAACTCGCCCCTACCCACACACCTGATACCAACTGAATAATACCCTTACTTTTACTTGTTGTTCTGTACTTGGGGTTTTACACCATTTTTCATTGGATTATATGCTATACATAGCATAAGGAGCCCCAGAGGGGGTAAATTCACCAGTCATAAAGGCATAATCTTTTTTCCCAAAATTCCCTTTGGGCAGTCGATTTGAAAATTGCCACCAAAATATTCAAAGTACTGGTAAAAAGAAAAAATTCCATAACATGGAGTAAAGAAAATTTTCCCACTATTGCAGTCAATCAGTAAAGAGGATACTGTGCAAGAATTTCATGGGCTTATCCGGATCAATCAGAACCACATAAATTTGTTTAGTACGAAAATTTTGAACTGCACACACTATATGTGAAGTGTACAGACAATGTGATAATTGCTTTTATTAGATACTCATCTTTTTCTGTTAACTTTACATTGTAAGAATAATGCAGTATTTTTCCATACTGCACAGCTTCATACTGCCTGACACATCTAAAAATAGTATTGTGAGTAACTACCTTTTATTGTAAACAAATAGTGTACACCTATGTAGCAGATGCTACAGCTTTTGATTTATTAGATTTGTCTATGGATGAATTAAACAAGCTGTTTGGCCCATTGAAAATAGAAATGATAAAGTTGATGATGTCAACGAGCTTACCAAGTCACAAAATAATCTTTCAACCAAGCAAACAATTGAAGATTATATCCACTATGTCCACAACAAACATGAGTCACATTGAACTGAAAACACCATTGTGATCATTTAAACAGTTATTCTGGAGAAATGTTTATAACTCTTTGCAAATTGAATGGTTCTAAGTTAGGCTATGACCCATGCTCTCAAGGGTCTATAAAAATAGCACAGAAAGGCATATTAAGGCCAAAGCTATCTTGTCTCCCTCAGAATCATCCCATCTTAGAAGTCAGTCCAGAAGCAAAACTGAAAAACAAAATGCAACTGAAAAAAGTAGGTTTTGATTAAAAAGCAAGAGACCCAGAGCCAAGAAGCTAAAACAATGAAAAACTCTTATTTCCGCTGTCACAATAAGCTATCTCACCACAGCTGATTTGCAATTTCCCACATTTTAATTTTTTAAGATAATGCTTGGATTTATAATAGCAATACAAGTCATATAGGTCATGTAAATAGCAGTAAACCCTCCAACAAGGAGCATGCAAGTGACAGGGCAAAAATATTTGTCATCTTTAACTGGTAATAATAGTGGCAATAAATATACTTACCTTTCTACATCTTGAATTTCCTCAAAATCTATTTTCTTAGTTATCTCTGCTAAACACAATTACATGGCTTCCAAAAACTGATTCACATTGAAACACTGTGCTGTAATTTCAACTAAATATTTAACTCCATGTCTTTTTGAACAGTTCAATTAAAAGAATCCATATTTTTTCCAAATTATGATTCCAAACAATCAAAAACTGAACTGAAACACAAGTGTAGCTGCATCAAGGCCAGTTTATCCAGTCACATGTACATTGTATGGAATTGATCCAGCTACTGAATCTAATCCATCACAACACTAAAAGCAGAATCGAGATGGATCAACAGAAAAACAAAATCCTTCAATTCCAGGCCAAATGGAAAAGTAGTTTCTATGAGCATTCACTCACGGTATGAATCTAAACTGCAAGTAGACCAAAACAAAATTTATTTTTAAATGTATGACTGAGCATGTGACCAAGTTCAAAGGTCACTAGGTGGTGCTATGTGCACATTAATACTTTTACAATTTATTATTGAACCAACAGTTGTGCATTTATTTTGGAATCCAGCATAAATTCAATTTTTTTGTTTGTAGTGTGTTGTTTGATTTAGCCTTAGGTAGAAAAACAAAATGCGTAATAAAAGGTTACTACATTTTTATAGGAAAATATGAACTCTTTTTCTGAGTAATACTGCATTCCTAACATCACGCAATATTGCTAACAAACTCAAAAGATCAAATATATCCCCTATTCACTCGGAAAAAGCAAGCATTTTTTGTTCTTTAATGTGTTTGCTAACAAAAACGTATAATGGATTATAGTTGGAGATTTCTGATGGTACCGTCAGCAGTTTAGCACTTATAGTCTGCTGTATTCTGTGTACTTTTTCTACAGGCAATATTGAAATATAATATTTTTTCCTAATTCAAGGTAAGAAATTACATACATGGAAAACATTTGAAAAACAAATTGAATTCAAAGCTGTACCAAGCAACTGATGGCATGTCTTATAAATTTATTTGGTCATAATTTTATTTATCAATCTCTACTTATTTTAATTTTATTTATCAATCTCTACTGAAAAAAGTTCTTGAGTAAAAATTAAAATTGATACATTTCTTGTAAAGAACACTAATTCATGGACTAGGATAAAATAAATATACATATTAGACACACATACACACACACACACAGACACACACCACATTGCCATTTGATGAATTTATGGTAATCCATAGCAAAGATACAGAAAAGTTTATGATAAAAATAACAAAGCTCAACAAAAAAGGCTTTCATCACAAGTACAATGACAGGGTTAAAATAATGACGAGAACATCAATAATGCTATAATACAGGATATGTAATCAGCTAAAGATGTGAACATAAGCCATGAATGCCACTGCAGAAAAGGTGCATGGTAAAAGTTCAGTCAAACAAGATCCATACCTGCTAAAGTTATGACACAAATAATTGAAAATGTATGTCATGTTAAATTTAAGCTGAAGAAGAAAAACTGGTTTCAATTTCCTGTGGATCACATCAATGGAAATGATATTCATTACAAATGAGATAACAGGACTTAACGTTACGGGCAACACCATCTATAGTTATGATATAAGCATGCAGATTAATAACTGCGGAAGAGGCGAAATGTGTGTGGCATATTCTTTCAAGTAGAATAATCTCCAGCTTTCGGTACAGTCATTTGTTACCTGATACCCAAATGTTGCTGTGTCTATTGTACCAAGTCGCCTATAAGTCTTAACTATTTGCATTGTGCTTCTATGCAATCTAAAATTATTGTGTCTGAGAATGCCAACACACATGGGTGCAAAAACTGAAATACTTCTTATAACCACAAGGGAGACCAAATGGATCATTCATTTAGAAAACCTGGAAGAAAGCGTAGCAAGAATAGGGTTCCAACCCTTACTGTAACAAAGAGTATGAATGGGATGATTTTTGATTTTGGAGATAGCTTGTCAATATCATGGCAAAGTTCGGTAAATGCTGTGAAGTCGATTCCAAGTTGATCCTTACGTGCATTGTATCGGATACATGTGGAGCTCAGTTCCCCACGGTCCACCGGAGGTGAAGCCAGGAACCAATGTAACAAGATGGCTACAAATATTGCTTCTGTGGCTATGATGATTAATGTTACCAACAAGTTACTTTGGTGTTCATATTTTCGACTTGACACCTGAGCCGAAACACCTTTATTTCCATTGAGATGTGGCATTGTACTGACAGGTTTTGATCTAGTTTTCATTGAACTGTAGCTCTCGTTGTCATGTTGAATTTTTAATTCTGGATCGAAGATCTGAAAAAATAAAACAGTAGTCAAAGCGTACCGGGCATATTTCCTGGGATTTATTCAGCAACTTAAGAGAAAATTCTGACAAAATCATGAAGGGAACCAATTGCCACCTGAAAATAAAAGACTGAGTGCAATTTCAGCAAGTGCATATAATGGGTGTATGCATGTAATTGTATGTCTTACAGATATGTGTGAAGATATACTGCTGTCAACAGTTATTTAGAACAAAGCTGAACAAACAGCCTGGACACTATCAAAGTAGGTGGCAAGATGATGTACATTTGCATTTGAATGAAAGTAATGGTTTCTTACTGCCTTCAAGAATCTGAGCACCGGCACATCAAGCTCAGGGAAGCACCTATCCATACGTTCACCGTGATCTACATCATCACAATAGTTTCTACAGATAAGAAAGCGATGCCTAGATCCCTCAAGTCCCAGGCAGGAGACGAATTCCCTTTCTCGTGTTTCCTCCTTTTCATCCACCTTATCGGCATGGGTGAGAACTCCATAGATGGGAATTGCTAATAATAAGAAATATACATCGAAGTATAACAAACTGCAATCACAAAAAGCCAAATGTTTTGAAGTATTACCCAATTCATTTAATTAACTACTGGAAGGGAAGTAACATCCCTACATTTCTTAAACAAACAGTACCATGGGACTCATTGACATGTCTGAAATTTGGTAACATACTTAACTCTGTTCACTTGTAAGAGTCGCTCAAATACATGGCATCATTATAACAGTTTGCATGGCCAGAGTGTAAAGCAGCATCTAGTCTGCAACTTCGAAACAAATCAGTATAAAACAGAAACTGCAAACCAAAACTTTTAGACTGCAGCACTTAGAGAATTTGCTGTTTACTGTACTTAAACACAGCATCTAGAAAGCAAGATGATTGTTGAACAAGAAACCTGTTGCCAGAACTAAAATTCATGAAGTGTCTCATGTATCATTATTTTATTCTCAATTCCACAATCTCAAAGCCCTGACAGCGCATCACTTGATATTTTAAACAAATAATGGAAACAAAGCTTGTTATATGGGTTTATTATTATTATCATTATTATTATTATTATTAACAACATGGAAACTGGGAACACATCTGAAAAATGGTAAAAGCTAGATTAATTCTTGGAAGAGGCAAGGAAGTCTTAAAAAGAGAATTAAAACAAGTGTACAGAAACATTTTATATCAAATTTTACTATACTTGGCTTTAAGTGTTTCTATGCACACACTTCTGATGAAAGATACTCAACCTCAAATGAAATACTACCCTGCTGTGGAAACAACAAAGACCGATTTCCCCATCCACAAATTTAAATATGAACAAATTGTCATTTTGGCAAAACATAAACACCAATTAAAGTAAATTAATTCTCATCAAATTATATACTTCTCCGCCCTCTGTCATTGCTTCGTCCTGTAGGTCGTGCAGCCTCAATAACACAGCTTATTAGATTTTTTGGGACAGGCTGGTCAGCTGCTCCTACAAAGACTACTCTGTCCACTTTTAATGTCTCCTGCTCGGTGCTGTACTTCTTACGAAGTCCTTCCACACCATACTTTTCACAGTATTCTTGTGCGCTAGTAAGGCTTTCACCTTCCTGCAGTGGAAAAGCATTCTCATGTAAATACAGAGCAAACACTAAAGACCTTGATAATATATCATTATATTAGAAACTCTCTTTTTCCACTTGTACGGTTTTATTTGTTTCACATTTATATGATTCCTCAGTAAGCATTTCAAACCTAATATTGGTACTTCAAAACAAGCAATACAAAATACTGCCCAAACACCTGATGCAAAGAATTATTCCTATCTCAAATTACTAAACACATATACCTAAACATATCCAGAGAATTACATATCTAAAGAAATCAGGGAGGGGCCGTTTTACAGAGCTAAATTCATTCTGTCACAAAGTCTTGTGAATGATGTAAATTATGACTTCTGTGCCAAGAAATTAGCACTTGGGTTGAGAAATATCTTCCCAATACTGATTCCCAATAATCATCAATAAACACTAAAATGTAGAAAACTAAACATGAGACACAAATAAATTTCCTTTAAATGGAAAGGAATACAGATTTCTGTCCATGTTTGATGGTCTAATGTGAATCTCTTTGACACTGTGTGATACTGCTTCTAAAGTAAGGAGTATTTTATTTTTTTTAAAAGTATTTATACCAGGTTGTCAAAACCAGTTTTAAACAGAGTATGGCATAAGTCTTACCAACTTGGATTGAAATGAAACTGTAGATGGGTTAATGCCGTTTACTGGACAATGGAAAATATTGATTTTATTTACACAAGTTGAAATATATATTGAATTGCATATAATCAGAATAACTTTAATTTTTCAATGGGGTTGAGACAAGATTCCATAAAAATGTCTTAATATCTTGGGTCTAACCCATCCTATTTTAATTCCTAAATTAAATTAATGCACAAAGAAGACAGGAAATGCATAATATCTTACATTTTAGCAAATGCAGAAGCAGAAAAATATCAAATCAAAGCTTTATAAACTGACATCTGTATTAAACTAAATATTGACTTATCAATAGATGTGCTTAAAATAATTAAATATTTATATTTGTTTCCATTTTATCAATAAATGATAATGCAGTGATCACAAGTAGTGAACTTTGACGATATATTCCCAACAATTGTTATCTATCTTCCAATGAAATTGTAACTGATAAACCTTTTTGGACAATCAGGCAAAATGTTAAATATTAGGTATCAACTTCAAAATGTATTAACAGCAACCATATAAAATATATATTCTAACAGCAAATACGAAATGTTGTTTTCAATGTTTTGATTATTTTCAAGATTTATGTTCTAGCAGCGGTAACAAATCCTTTGTGCCACCTTATGTACATTACCATATGTACAGTCGTCCCCCTCTTGAATGGCCCCCCTGATCAGAGGCCACCCACTTCTTACGGCCAGAATCACTTGGCACAGATGAGTTTGTGTTCAAAAGTACCCCTCAAGAATGGCCACCCCTCTAACATGACCAGTGGCCAGCATATTAGTATAAAAATGTAAATTGTTTCCCCTCACAAGCGGCCACTTTTTATTTCAAACCTGAACCAATAATTAATTCATATCGTAAGGTAAGTAATCAGATTATCTCTACCAACGATACCTGTCTCCCGAAGTCAGGTTTCCGTTACTGAAAGAAGTGTTGGCTAATGTACATGTAACACTAAGATTACTATTATATCATTTTTGATAAATAAAAGCTGACATTTACAGGAAATGGGCTCAACAATGTTGTGATAAGAGTTTTGGGCTTCACTGCAGTTTGTTAGGAATAATCAATAGAACAAACAACACAGACCCTGATCTGCAGCTGCATTATGCTATAACAGATCAGGGTCCTTGCTGTTTGTAGTTTGACTCAACTTGTAAGCGAGTATAGGTTATATTGTAAGGGAGGTAACTATTTATAAGTTGTTACAACTTGCAGTCTAATCATATAGCCACATTTGCATGTTAGCAATGTACTTTTTAAAAGGAAACACAGGCTGACGATTAGCATATATGCATGTTACTAACCAGGAACTCTAGTTTCATGGTCATAAACTTTAATATATGTGAAGGCATTACGTTTCAATATTGACCTTTCCTGAAAACACTTGCCACAGTATAATCGTTTCATGCTCGAGAAAATTCTGTCCAAGTGAAAGCCTTAAAAGAATATCCTACCTGCAATCGTCCATAGAACACAATTCTCAGCAGTTCTTGCCACTTCGCGTTGTCTTCATCCGGAAATCCTGCTAGGTCAATCAAAGTAGGAAGGGCAATATTTTTGTACTCCTCATCTTTTTCCTTGCAGCATTTGGAAAAACTGAATTAGAAAGTTTTTAGAACAATCAAAAGATACTGTAAACAGATGCATCATAGACAAAATAATATGGCGAGATAAGGATTTTGATAATAAAGGAATAAATGAGATTCATAAAATACTCTACCTAGACAAACATTAATACTGATAATGGTAGTTTGCTATGTATGGGTTGCCACCAAAATAGCTGAAGATGATTCAGCCAATTATTGTATGTCTTGCCCATTTGACATTAAATACTAGATGTGAAAGGTGAAAGCTTATATAGATGGCTATATGGGTTTTAATTATACTGACTGGGAAGGAAGAAAGGATGGAAGAACTGAGATCATTCCTGTCCCTTTGCCTTGCCTGTATTTTTTTCTGTCTGAATACTTACTTTTCACTAAAGACTGTCATCGGCCTGCCTTGAGAACCGTATTTACCAGCATATGCATACTCTCTCCATCGGTCATGGGACATAGCTGCAGCTATTGTATTGACAAATGATGTCTTTCCAACTCCGTAAGTACCAACAATAGCCACATTTAAGATTTTGCCTATTTTATCCACCTGGCCACATATATCTTTGATATCTTCTATATATTTGGCTTTCCTGTAAACATTAAAAGAGAGATAATGAAAGGGAATAATGTACTGTTTTATTAAAATCACGATTTTATATTTATACACTTTCTGTCACATGTCGTTAGATTAATTGTTGAGTACATTAAAGATGATGACTCATTTAATCAAGCACTGTCTCAATTAAGGTTTATCTGTCGCTGTTTTTCACGTTTTGCCACACGATCAAAAATAGTTTGCTCATACTGTTTGCCAGGCCTCATCATTGAAGCTATTCAATTATCAACATACAATATTCATTGTCTATAAAGGTAACTTTCTTACAAGATTGTCTCCAAAATGAAAACTCTAACAATTCAAGCACCTTTTCATCCGGCACTGCACAGTAAAGCTTTTAAATCTTGATTGTCAGCAGGTATGGGGCCAATTATATTGTAACTGATTACAGTGCGACCCTTTAATTGTAATCATTGATTTCAGAAGCTCTATAATTGTAATCATAATTGTCCTTCATTGTCATTATAACTGCAAGGTGAACTCATGTTTACAACAAAAAAAAATCACTAATTATATTCTTAATAATTGTAACATTAATACATTTCCATAAAGACTATTACAATAAAGAATGAGTAATTTTAAGTGGCCAATATACGAGCTAATTTTTTAAAAAATATACTGTCTTATAACAGGACCTCAACCCTACATTGTCCAAGCTTGCTTGCTTGCTCCTACCGACAAATTTCTGCCTCAATGGCTCCAGTTTAATGCATGTTCTCTATTGCAGGCAAAATCTTCACAGTTGATATGTAATCTGACAGATGCAAACTGAGAAAGCTTAATGTTTATTCGTTGTCACAAAGGTATCAACTAAAGTGTTGCAGTGAATGTGATGTAAACAGTGCAAAGTAGTGCTCATTGGGCATATTAATTTTCATGTAAGTAATAATCAAAAACCATTTGCATAGAGTTCAAATTTTTTGTTTTTCAGTTATGTAATGCATGATATCTGTCAAGAACAAAAAAGATAAACAAATAAAAAGCAATTGTAATAATAATTGTAATCATGATCATGGTTTCCAAACAACCTGTAATCATAATTGTACTTGTTATCAACCATATGTAATTGACCCGTGCCTGATTGCCAGTAAAACATAGGCAGGAGATGTGTATGGAGTGGGTGGGTGGTAATTCCCAAATGATCCCATATCACTTTAAGTGGACTCATCTTAATTAAACTCCAGAGCTACCCATTATGCAACTTCCAACCCATCTCCAATATTCTAGTTATGCCACATTGTGTATGCAGAATATTATATATGAACATGCCTGATTTCTGGCATCTTTAGCCTCTACGGTTTCACCTTCGGAGCCTGGTTACTTCTGAAAGATCAGATTTTGTTACTGGCTGGTTTTACAAGATCACCCTCCATTTCTTTATGATCTTGATGGGAAAATGTGTACCAGTTGTGCACTAAATGTTGCTTACTTAATGCTATACGTCTCCTTTTCATCCCTCTCACAAACGGAGAGCTCAGAGTCGGTGTCCGAATCTTCTAATATTGTAATGTCAGACTGTACATCCTCTGATGTCTCTCCTCCCTTGGGCGTCATCCTGATGTAGTGAAAACTGGCCAGATTTACCTGTGGCAAGGGACATAACTTGTTTAGTCTTACTGATTTCAAGAATATGTGTTATATATGCATCATGCTGCATTTATCAGTTATGTGATTAAGCAAGCGGATTAAAAAGACTTGGTGTCTCCAATTTAAAATGCTTGTTTGATTTTGCTTGACATACTGAACAAGAGAGAGAGAGAGAGAGAGGATGGCACCTTCGAATAAATGATATTATATAGAGAGAATGGTGTTGCAAGTATCAAATGTATATTTATTCGCTTTTGGCATGACCCACACGGCTGGATCTTTCTTGGCAAATATCAAAATGGGAAGTACAGATCAGAGAACAAATGCAAATACTAAGTGCAAAATAACAACACCCTGATTTCTTCAATAACTCGGAAAATTAAATCACCACATGTTCAAACTGTGCTTTCTTTGCTGAAACTTTAACAACAAATCTGTAAAAAAATTTTTACAGACGCTTGATTCAAGAGGAAACTAATGCTAGAGTCACCAACTAATTGTTGAGTGTACACTTTACTTTCCCAATGAATCAAGGGCCTGTAGTATTTTGGTATCATTTTGTTTTAGGTCGAGAATAGTGGCTACACCCTGCAATAACCGGAGAGTGGGGAGGGGACACCTCAAAGGCTTATTGATAATATAGGTAGAGGTCCGAGGAGGTCCAAACGTAAATCACAATATCAACAAGTGATCTAACACGGGGGGGGGGGACACCTCAAAGGTTTATTGGTAATATAGGTAGAGGTCCGAGGCGGTCCAAACGCAAATTACACTATCAACAAGTGATGTAACACCATGCCGTATCATATGCTAATGGTTCATGCCTAAGTGTACTAAGAGGATGGCAGGTAGCTACGATGTCGTAGCCTCAACTTGATTTGTTGTGGTCCACGAGGTACGAGTAAGGGTACTAATATTAGTACTAGATGGCAGGCTGAATTTTCAACAAGATTCTCCTACTGAATTAGAGTCAGTTTACTTACCTCTTTTAGGATCAATGAATACCGAAAATTCTTTATATATCACAGCTGCGCCGTACACATGTACCAAATAAACTAGTTTGTCTCACTCATTCCTGACAAAAATGAAACAGAAAGTACGATGTGCAAGTACATGTCAAGTACAACGTAAACTGAAACAAGGCAATTATATGCCTATATTTTGTCGCGTAGTTGAGTTGGCTGTTCTCTGGCACTCTGGCTAAATTATTTCAGATGACACGGTTATTCCGTGACTAAATGGCTAAATATACATCTACATGTATATGAATCGTTTCTCCATTGGTTGGTCTAAAACAGTCGTTCAAGGCTGTTTGCACGCTAGTAAGTGATGATACATCTCGAGGCTACCTGGAATTGAGAAAGAAAATAGACGTTTGCGTTATATGCCAGGCGACTGCGGTTCGCTCAGTCGGTCTCTCATGCACGTTAAACAAGAGATTGATTACACCAGCTAAGCTAGACAATCTCTCTCTCTCTCTCTCTCTCTCTCTCTCACACACACAAAGACAAATTTATTCCAACATTAACAAGTTAGACTGTGTGCACTTCTATTTTTTAATTTATATATGTCGTGACAGTTTGGATTATCTTTTCCATGAATTGAGGCATACAGGCCCTACCGAATAGCGTTTAAATACAGGGCCGGCCTGTAGTGTTAAATTTTGACCCTCGTTGAATTCTGACCCTCTGGGTCTGCTTTTAACGTTGAAAGCTGACCCAGGGTCAGTTCTTAACGTTGAATTTTGATTTTCACAGTCGTTGAAAACTGATCGCAGCGTTGAATTTTGATCAGATTTCCGGGTCATTTTTTTAACGGATATTGTTTTAAGTTATGCATACATGGGCTTATGAATCGTCAATAAGGAAATGCTTAGTATGTATAAAATCAACAAAAGCAATGTAATGCAGTACATGTAGTAATGAAATTATGAATATAGTTATCTTCTATATTTGAAATGAATATAATCTAGTTTTGTTTGTACTTCGCCTGCTGCGTTCCATCAAACAATCAATGACCCTCTACGAGCCTTAACCAAACAAAATCAACCATGGGAATGGAGTGAAAAACGATAAAGCGTTTGAAAAACTCAAACACAATTTAATAAAATAACGCAATAATAGCGTAATTCGATCCTAATAAGGAAACGCAATTACTTGTACATGCAGTTCCTGTCGGTCTAGGCACATTATTAACTAATAATGGAAAGATTATTGCCTACGCCTGTAGAACACTTTCAGATGTAGACCAACATTTAAAGAAAGACATCAGAGTAGTATAGTGGGACGATAGGACGATAATGGGAATTAGTATTACAAACCACCCTGGGACGATATGGCGATAAGAATTAAAGCGACAATGGGAATTAGCATTACAAACCACCCTGGGACGATATGGCGACAAGAGTTATAGCGACAATGGGAATTACCATTACAAGGTCCCGTGGGACGATACAGCGACAAGTACTTTGAAGTACAACCTGCGCCTGTATAGCGTCAAGGGAAAATTAACATTGGAATATATCATGGGCCTGCCTAGCGTCAAGGGGAAATAAACATGAGAATATATCGTGGATTATAAACACTGATACCACATTTAAAAAGTAATTTTTTTTGGAGGGTTAGTCATGAAAGTCATTTGGTTCTTCTGCTTTTTCTTCTTCTACTTTCTCCATTTCTTTATCCATCTCCTAAATTTTCCCAATATTCCTTTCTTTTTGTGTTCCGACTCAGGAATCCAGTCTGGATGACCTATCGCTCTACATTTCTCTTGGACATTCATCCAGTTTTTGTTCATTCTCTCAAATGCTTCTTTTTTCTTTCTGTTCTCTTGTTCTTTCCTATCTTTTGCCCATGTGTCTTTAACGTTCTTGACTTCTTCTTCCAAGACCCTTTTAATTTCTTCTGCGTTATGGACTTGGTCCCGTCCCCTTTTGACAAAAGCCCACTCTGTCAAATTGAAGATATTATCAAACAAAAAAAAAAAAAAAAAAAAAAAACACCTGACTTTGATAACAATTTCAAGAGACTGCTTCAATGTTCCGACTCTTACATATTCAGGCGAGATGAAACCTCTCAACTTCTTTACCTCTTCTTCTATCATCCTTTGAATGTTTTCCCTGGCTATTTTCAGATTGTTTGCAAAGTCCAAGCTGCCTGGGAACTTCCATTCTCTTTCAAGTCTTTCCACTACATACTCCGGATCTATCATCCAATACCAACTCTCCTTCAACTGGTTAAACAAGTCAGATACTGCTACCATCTTCTTTTCGCTTATTCCATAGAATGGCGCGAATGACGGGTCCTTTTTAAATTTATATCTAAAGCACGGACGTGAAGGAAAACATCCCCTACTTTTGTCCTCTCATATTATCTACTAATCACACAAAGGTAATGAAACAAAAAAACTAACCACATTATATACTATCCACACACGCAGAGATGCCAAATCAAACCCCAAAATCTACCATCCACACACGCCAAGAAGCAGAAGCAAACCCACCATTTACTATCCACACACGCAGAGATGCCAAATCAAACCCCAAAATTTACCATCCACACACGGGAGAAGCTAACAACATAACCACAATCTACTATCCACACACGCTGAGAAGCAGAAACATAACCATAATATACTGTCCACACACGCTGAGAAGCCAAATCAAACCCAAAATTTACCATTCACACACGTCAAGAAGCAGAAACAAACACACCATTTACTATCCACACACACAGAGATGCCAAATTAAACACAAAATCTACTATCCACACACGCGGAGAAGTTAAATCAAACGCAAACTATACTATCCACACACGGGGAGAAGCCAAATAAAACCCTAACTATACTATTCACACACACCGGGAAGCAAAAACAAAACCCAATGATACTATTAACACAAAAGGAAAGTTAAACAACCACACACTCTACTATCCACACAAAAGTACGTAAGCGCTTACAAACCACAATAATCTACTATCCACACACGAAGAAGCAGAAACATAACCATAATATACTATCCACACAAGCTGAGAAGCCAAAACATCACCACAATCTACTATCCACACACGCCGAAAAGCCAAAACATAACCACAATCTACTATCCACACACGAGAAGAAGGCAAATCAAACCCAACATTTACCATTCACACACGTCAAGAAGCAGAAACAAACCCAACATTTACTATCCACACACGCAGAGATGCCAAACCAAACCATACAATCTACCATCCACACACGCGAAGAAGCAGAAACAAACCCAACATTTACTACCCACACACGCAGAGATGCCAAATCAAACCCCAAAATCTAGCATCCACACACGGGAGAAGCTAAAAACATAACCACAATCTACTATCCACACACGGAGAAGCAGAAACATAACAATAATATACTATCCACGCACGCTGAGAAGCCAAAACATAACCACAATATACTATCCACACACGAGAAGTAGGCAAATCAAACCCAACATTTACCATTCACACACGTCAAGAAGCAGAAACAAACCCATCATTTGCTACCCACACACGCAGAGATGCCAAATCAAACGCCAAAATCTAGCATCCACACACGGGAGAAGCTAAAAACATAACCACAATCTACTATCCACACACGGAAAAGCAGAAACATAACCATAATATACTATCCATACACGTGAAGGTTTAAAAAACCATACTCTCTACTTTCTACACAAACGTACTTCAGCGCTTACAAAACCCAATAATCTATCATCCACACAAACGTACGTGAGCGCTTACAAACACATAAACACACACACACACAATTACACCAGGAAAGGAGGGAGTGTTTATATAAACACTGCTCCACATTCTCACATTGGCAAATTGAATAGTGTTTCTTTTCTAGAGTTTTTGGTTAGCCCTGAAAAGGGCTGTTTTTTAGAACTCCACATACACCTGTTAGTGATGGCACCTTCCAGGTCTTGCTCCACAAACACATCTTCTGCTCCAGTAATTATCCCAGTTGACTGTAGTAGATGGGAGTGCAGAGGCTTGATGATTAGCCTCAGCACCCCAATCTTCTGTCTCTGGGATAATATAAACTCCCCTCTCTCTTCTTCTATGTCGCAGTCTAGGATGTTGTGGCCTCCTTATTTCTTCTTCCCAGCTTTCAGTTGGGCGAACCACAGGTAACTGTACTACTGGCGGAAGAGTCTGTGGCTGTGGTTGAGATTATGCTCAGAGAGCCGATTCCAGTCTTGTCGGTTCATGCTAAATGTGATATTTTGTGATCAAAGGTCCAATAGACTATATATTTGGTTTCCGCTCCATATCACCCTTACATGCTGAGGGATTTTGAACAAATAACACATAATACTAGTTTAAATGTAGCAAAGACTTAAGAGATTTTGCATGCTTTTTGGAAACTTGATTGCTCCCAACTATTCAATTGTATTCGTCAGAATTTAAAAGATTAATGGAATGTTCGCTACCCAAGCACAATATAATTTAATTCCAAGTGAAGGAAGCCATTTTTGGAGATCTTTTAATACAGATAAATCGTGCTAAATTAGCGATATTTTACGGCCGCGGGTTTTACGTTTTTCTTGTAAAAAAATTAAGAAATGTATTTTTAAAATTTAAATATATATATTGTTTACATTTGGTCTAAACGTTAACCTTGTCAATTGATCTCTGCTTCTCTGTATTGTCGGCCGATAGTTGCATGATAACCGTTATAAACATTGGTGTATTTATAGGGAAATAAGTTATACCCATGTCTATTGATAACAGCTGAAATGATTCGCATTAAAATGCATGCTATTGTAAGCTTTTTAAATTCTTGTCTATCAAGAAAGGGTCATTGGTTCTATTCCCAATCGATATGATTTTTAAAAAAATATATATAATGCATAATACATGCCGATGCATATCTGAGATTTTTATTTGATGTAATATCATGACAAAACAGTTAGCATTATCGATTTTAAAAGTACCGGTGTGCAATTTTAAGATCGTATCAAAATGTCTTAAATGCACGTATATATAAACCGCAAGCGAAGGCGTGGTCACTTCAGAAACATACACGGCATATTAGGTCCAATTTGTTACATCGCCACGCCTTTTTTGTCGTTTCGCTTGAATAGTATTTTGTAATTTAAAATGCAGAATGTTTATGAAAATAAAATAATATGCATTTCCCAAAAATAATTTCAAAAATACATTATAAACTAGAAAACGTTAGAACAAATTGCATATCAATACTTCAAAATTCAATTTGAAATAAATTAATAAAATAGTGCCCTCACTGTGATTCGAACACTCATACACATGCTAAACATATATATATATATATATATATATATATATATATATATATATATATATATATATATATATATATATGGTTTTCTTAAATAATACGCTGAACCGCCTAGGCAATTGATCCATCACAAACTTTAAACTGAACGTTAATTCTTATATATATATATATATATATATATATATATATATATATATATATATATATATATATATATATATAACCTGCATTTTCATTTAATAAAATCCTAATTTTACCCGATTTACCTACAGTAACAAATAGACAAAGTCGTTCATTAGTATGCATCTTTAAACCGACTGTAGAAGGTTTATTCATTATTCACGGGTTCTTATTTACTGTTATAATTATCCTCAGGGACGTAGCTAGTATATGATTGATGATTAGGCATGTTGAACGGCGAAGCCTCGAACTGCTAGAGGAGTGGGGTGTGTGTGGGTACGGGGCAACATTGTTACAATCTAGAGGCTCTGAGATAGCATTTCGTGCATCTTGTTGAGACTTTCTGAACCTTGGTACTGTTTTAATACTGTAAAAATAAAAAGAAAACATCAAATTCTTATGAACAGACTGAATAAAATCGAGTTTGCTACTATCTTGTTCGTGTTTTTGCTTCTAATGAATCCTCTTTTCCGTATGTATTGTATTATATAAATATAGATTTCATATCGATATCGTGAGTGAAACTTAAACCATTGAAAAAATATCGTCAAAATTCTGTGTAGGCAGCTGCCTTGTAGGCAGCTGCTCTCCTGATCATCGCTAATATACTGTTCAGTTGTTTACCTGCCCTGTTGAACCTTGCGACTTTACCGAAGTGAAACATAGTCATTCATTTATAATTTTGTCTAATTTGTCCAAAGCAAAGTTCAGCTATTTTGAAAATGTTCCGCATTTTGGGACATTTAAAAAAAGTATAACGGAGAGAATTACGATAGTGACATTTAAAAAAACAAAAAAGTATAACGGAGAGAATTACGATAGTGACAGATTAACAACATTCTATTGCACACAATTGTTTCCTTAAAAGAAAAAAAAATTAAGAAAGACACAGCTCAGTGAGTAATAAGTTGATTTCACTTTAGAAGTGGTTCAAAAATCAACGTTGAGTTTTGATAACAGAACATTTTATCCTAAGGTCATAATTTCACCTGAACGGGTCGTTATTTAACAAGACATTAAAAAAGGGTCAGTTTTTAACGTGAAATTTTGATCACGTTGAAAAATTACCGACCGGGTCAGAATTCAACGAGGGTCAAAATGTTATACTACATATGGGTCGTTGTTTAACAGGATATTTAAAAAGGGTCAGATTTTAACGTGAAATTTTGATCACGGTCGTTGAAAAATGACCCGGCGGGTCAGAATTCAACGAGGGTCAGAATTTAACACTACACCGGCCAATTGGACCGATTTTGGGAGTGTGTGCATGTGATTTGGATTTTTAACGTAGCTTTAACAGTTATATTGCTACGATGTATGCAGTGTGACAGTTTATAGTAATTTCTAGCACTGGGGCATCATCCCATCTTTTATAGTCACATTATCCTGACACCAGGCTGACCAGTCCTAACACTAACTTCTTAATGCTGAGCGCCAAGCGAGGCACATGTTAGTACCATTTTTAAAAGTCTTTGGTATGACTCGGCCGGGGCTCGAATCCACGACCTCCCGCATCCAAGGCTGACGCTCTAGCCACTAGGCCATGCGCATTAGTAATTTTTAAAAATATATCTATAGAGTGAAAGTAATTTTAAAGCCGTGCAAGAAAATCTTCAATTCAGTATCATATAAAACTTGTTTAAAAGTTTCCAAATACCATGTCACAAGGGGCCGCGTTTGCTAAGGCCGTTCTTGTTTAAATCAATACATCAAATTATGTCATTAATTGGATTTGGACATTGAAACTGATCGCAGAAAAATAGACGTTTATTTAATCAACTGTAGCAACAGAGGTGGCGAACAGACCGACTTTGGAAGCGTCCAAAAACTGAAATAAGGCTTCTAACTAAAAATATTTCGAGCTGAATATTTGCTTGAAATAAATGATTGAGGATTCTCCGGTTAGTTAGACCATTTATTTTCATAATATGCTTTTCTGATCTGAAAACTCGCGAAATTAAAATTACTATTACAAAAAACGAACCAACTTGAGGTCATGCCCTCCTCTGCTGCTATAATTAAATCATTATGTTATAATAAAATGGTACATCCGGAATCTCATACTGCAAGGATAGCTCGAGAACGATTAGAAGCAATCAAAAAATTTCTTCCTGTTAGAGATTCATTCAGAAAAAAAAACTACAAGCGCAGCAGGAAGCACAAGTTGAGTACGAAGAAGACACTAAAAAACTATTTGAACACGTCACCACAGCTACTGAAAAAGCTTCAGCGGCTGTTGAAAAATCTATATGGGGAGATATTGAGGATGATGAGAAGAGGAAAAAGGGTATTTTTCCAGTATTAGAACAAACTGCAGCACAGACTGAAAAAATAGCAGCGAGAACCAAGAAAACAAAAAAGATTTTACGAGACCTTCCAACTGACATAGCTGCAGCTCAACCTCCACCTGCCGATGAAGAAATACTTGAAGGTATTGGAAAACTTCGTACTGAAGTCGCCGACGTGAGAAAAAACTTGCATCTGAACCCAAACGAGTAGAAGAAAACTTAGAATTGATTGCAAGATTTAGGAAAGGTTTTGTTGAAGATATTAAAAATACTGAAAGAGAAAAATTACCCGAAGCAATATTATTTGGTATATTTAATAAATCTGGTATTTTAAAACCCCGTTATGAAAAAGTAATTGATGATAATCTTATTAAATGGATATATCGTGTATATTACAACAAAAAACAAGCCAGAGATAGTGATTTAAAATACAAAAATCTTGATAAAGAAGTAAAAAGACTTTATATAGAGAGACTGAAACAACTAGAACAAGAACAACTCTCCCAGCAGGAACCTTCATATCAACTTCCTCCACCTCTGCAACAAATAGAACAAGAACAACTCTCCCAGCAGGAACCTTCATATCAGCTTCCTCCACCTCTGCAACAAATAGAACAACAACAATCTTCTTCACCGCAGAAAGAGATGATGTTGAAACCACCTAGAGAGAAAATAAAACAGATGGCAAAAAAAGTGAAGCAAAGAATAGAAGAAGAAATGAAGCAAACAGCAAAAGAAGAATTGAAACAGCAGGAGGAATTACGTTCACTGGGTGAAGAAAGAGATCATGGTGATGATCCTCCTGGCGCTACTGGAAGTGGCTTAGGAGGTGGTCTTATTGCCTGTCCTAACAGTGTTCTTTCTGACGTGCAACGACTAGAAATACTAATTGGAGGAAAACGAGCTGGAAACAATTCTTCAGAAATTGTTAATGAAATATCTGATATTTGTCGAAGATTATTTCAAGGTGGTATTATGGATCGCAGCATTTATCGTTCCCTTATTTATGAAATTGCTGATGATTATCACAGCGACTAAACAATTAATTAATCAATATACAAAAATGATTATACACACTGCTCAACGTGGACCGATCGTGGTCAGGGTAGTAAACTCACGACTGCCAAATTACAAAGCAATTTACGGAGATGGACTTGGTGATGTTGTTCAGGGTCTATTTAGAAGGATGGCTCCAAAAGCAATACCGATTGCAAAACAATTAGGGATGAAGTCTATTGAGGCTGTTCGTGATAAAATTCCTGGCTCTATTGGTAATCTTGCCAGTAAAGCGTTCTCGACAGTCAAGGACAGACTAGCTCGATTAGTAAGAAGAAAACAGCAGCAACCAATGAAACTGGCCAGCACTGAGGTTATGCCAGCAAATGTCAGTAAAATAATAAATCAAGCCGCAAATCAAAAACTAGCGGAATTATCTGAAGAAGCAGAAAGAAATATAACAGCAAATTTAATAGCTGGAAGCGGTCTTCGTCGACGATGATAATTTTAGATCACCATTTGGAAAAATGATAATTACAATAAAATGTTTAAATATATGTCCGACCCAGCATTTGACATGGATGCACCGGTCCTCAAAGATGAATCGGTACGTGATTATCAATTTTATTCCTATGACGCAAGACAACCAAATCAGCGGGGGAGAATCGAATTACAGGTTCAGGATACAAGTAGATATTTCTTACCCGCTGAGGCGTTTATTGAAGTAGAAGGTGAACTTGTAACGAATGTTGCGGCTAATACGCCATATGATGCCAATTTGCGAGTTGGTTTTGTCAACAACGGGATTATGGCACTGTTTGATAGCGCCATATACAAGATTGATGGAAAAAATATTGAATCAGTTCAGAAGGATGTCGATGTTGCTACAACAATAATTGGTCTAGCGAGATATTCTGATGATTACACAAGATCAGCCGGTCCAACAATGATGTTTGCTAAGGATATTATTGACCACGCCGATCATGTTCAATATATTAAATTACGGACACCACAAGGTACTGCATCTAATCCACAAATAGATGATTTTGAACATGAAGCTAGACCAGGTGCTGCTTTTGATATTATAAAAAGTGTTAATGCGAATTACAACCTAGGATTTGCAACACGCCGAGCAGCGTTGTTAGGAAATAATAGAAATTTTTCATGTGCAATTCCACTGTCTCACATCTTTGGATTTTGCAGAAATGTTAGAAAGGTCATCTTTGGAGCTAAACACACAGTTGTGCTCGTAAGAAAAGGTGATGATAATGATGCAATCTGGCGAGGTGCTGGTGTTGCTGATGCTGGTAAAGTAAATATAACAAAACTTTCATTGTGGATGCCAGTAATGATTCGATCTATTGTTGAAGAACAAAAATTAATCTCTTTTATGGATCAAGGCGGTAAATCATTGCTATCATGGTTAACAGTAACCACAGATGCTGCTCAAAATAATGTTGCTGATTTATTTACATGGAATATAGTATCACAGCAAGGTGTTTCTGCGCCACGACATATTTTTATTGCGCTGCAAAATAATAATCGAACGAATAGTCAAGAACGTTCACATATGATATTTGACAAATTTGGAGTTAATGAAGTTTCCTCGCGGATAAATGGACATCAAGAACCAGCTGAGGATATATTGTTAAATTTTAGTCAAAATCACGTAGCGCGTGTATATCATCGTTTGATGTCATTCATGGGACGTGATCAAAACGTGGATACTGGGCTGCAAATATCACAGTTAGATTTTATAAAACTATCCGATTTATTATTTTTCGCTGGAACATCTTGATTTATCCAAGCAATCTGTTGTTGATATTCACTTTCGAGCTCGTGTTACTGACCTGCCAGGTGGTGCCGTCTACAGAGTAATCGCGGTTATACTCAGTGACAAAGCCATATTACTTGAAGGTGGTAGTGGTCGAATGAGAGTTATTGATGCGCCAGTGGAAAATCTTTAATCATGTTATTTAAAAACACGAGTATAATCATAAAATGCCATATCATCACGTTAGTGCCAGTCTGACTCCTGGTCAGATTAAAAACCTTCAATCAAATTCAGCAAAATACTGCGGAATGAAAATATCACTAAAGCGAGATCAGATCACGGGTGGTCAAAATAAACTATCATTATCAGAACGCCAGCTTAAACATTTCAACGGCGCAAAACAATCAAAAACAGGCGTCAAACTTAATCTAACTGCGGGTGCGATTAAGGATTCGGTTAAAACCGGTGGTATTTTTCCACTTCTCGCGGCTATTTCAGCGTTAATAGCTGCTGCCGCTCCAGCCGTAGCAAAAGCAGCCGCGTTAGGTGCTGTTGGAACAGCTGCTGAAATGGCTCTAAAGAAAGCAACAGGAAATGGATATAAAAAAGGGACGCGACCTAAGATTACCGGGATCTCGTTGGGGAAGAGGTCTGAGGCTTCCAGGATCACTTCGTTAGATGCTCCGGCATCAAATTTTGATTTACTTGATGCTGCTAAACGATTAAAAATAAAAAAACTTCAGAGGTGTTTTTATGCGAGATCAATTACCGAAACAACCAAACAAACTCGAAACAGGTATTATTAATCTCGACTCGAATTCAGGACCCGGTACTCATTGGGTATCATACGCGGTTGATCCACGTGGAATCGTTTATTTTGATTCATACGGGTTAGCTCCACCTGTTGAATTTATCAAGTATGTTGCACCACTTCACACGCAAGTTTGGTATTCAACGCTACCCACACAAACAATGACAAATCCGCCAATATGCGGCCGTGAAGTAATTAATGTACTTAACGCTATATCAAAATCATCCAAACCACCACATAAAGTAGTGCATGTTTATACAAGCAACCGCTTCGTTGCGCGCAAAGCGTTTTAAACAGATCTTAGATTATAATGGTTGATATTTACGGAAGATCTTCTTCACGCGTTAAGAAAAAGTCCGATGACGTTGATCTGTCGAAGTACGCGACTAAGGATGACCTCGCTGATATTATAAACCTGGCTGGAGTTGACCCAGTTGAGGTTGTTATTTTTCAGGATCGACATGGTAAACTAAAAACGAGCAATATCAAATGGAATTATATAATTCGACGAGTACTTGGTGCGGTCACGGATAATATACCTGTGTTTACTGACGGCGGTAGAATTAGGGATTCAAGTATATCGTTTATAACCATCAGAGATCAAATTACAGCAAGTGTTGCTAATCGCGTGAAAAATACCGGTGACACAATGACAGGTGAACTCATCATGAACGGAAATAAAATAGTAGTTTTAAGAGATCCAACATCTGACGAAGACGCAGCAACAAAAAATACGTCGACGTCAACTATGGCACCGTTGACGGTAAATTATCCACGTTGCAGGCCGAGTATGACGTTCACGTGGGCACTTTTGGAAGATTTCGAAGAAATTTTCAAAAAACCGATGAATCCATAGATAAATTCTTCGGCACTCCGCACGCCATTGACATAAAACTCGTTGATATCAAGACGAACATCGACACGATCAAACAAACACAGCAAAACATCGTAGCGGGGATTCCTGAGATCGTTAATAAAACCAGCCTGATTAAAATCCCAGCCGGAATAATTCCCGGGCATATTACCAACATCGTATACACGGTATCATCGGGATTTGCAACATGGTCGTAGCAAAATAAAACTATCAAATATACCGCAACAGTCACTGGCGTGTACACGCTGTGTGTGTTTAGTGCTGCAAAATTTGAAATATTTACAACGTATCCATGGCGTCATTCAACTGATAAGTTTTCCGGGGGTTGTATCTGTTATATTAAATAGCGGAAACGAGGAAATATTTATTCTGGAAGCAGCTGATAAGAAATTAACCGCAACATCTTTCTGGTGGTGTTTGGAATTTGTAGCTGAAACACCTCAATTGGTTACTGCATAAAATATAACGAGTACCTCAATCGACGTTCAAAAATTTAGGTACAATCAAGCGCGTGAATGGCAGGCAGCGTTGAAAGATCGAGTTGAACAATATACAGTAAAAATAAAAAAGTATCAACGACGATTAGTTATCATTGACGTTGTTGTTTATTCGGTATCCGCTGTTGTTACTGGAGCTGGAATAATATTATCCGCGGTAACAATGATGGCACCAGTAGCTGTGACTATTTGTATTTCAGCTGCAACAACGATTGCAGGTGTGCTTAATATCATTGCCAAAAAAACATGTACTTGCACGAATGAAAAATTATCCGATTACAAGATAAAATTACACATAGCAACTGTCGCATACTCGAAGTTATCCTCGTTGTTATCAACGAGTCTCAGTGATGGAATTATATCCGATTTTGAGTTGTCAGAGATGATTAAAATATACAACTGCGCTGGTATTAAAGGTACGAGTATTAATAATGACGGAATTACTCCAGCAGATCGTGACGAACACAACCCCGCACAAGACCACGATGATCTCGGTAAGCTCGATTGATCCTGAATTTAACATCAATTTTCCAACTGCGATTCGCGCGAATGAAATTGCACTAGCGCAATTACGAGTACACCATAGTTGGCCAAACATCAGATCGAGATCATTTAATGGTACACCAGCAAATAATTCACTTGTATTTGCTAATAAAAACAAACCAGATGGAACACCTCACTGGGTTGTTGTTGGAATATCAACTGGTAGTTATGAGATCGAACAAATCAATGATGAATTTGCGCGTAGAATAAAACCAATAACAGGAAAAGAAACAAAAATATCAATTAATGTTCATGAGCCGACGCTATCTTCTGCAATTGAAATAAACTCTCCTGATTATGCCGTTGATATTTATCAGTCCACGATAAGATCCGTACTAGGTTGGCCTGATATTGTGCCAGTACATGAAGGACCACCAGAACCAAGGTTAAATGAATTTCTCACTGACGATGCCAAGTTTATAATAACTCCAAAATACCGAAATTTGTATCCATGGACTGGTAGGGATGCTTACATTTTGAAAGATGGTAAAAGATATCCTATGGCACCGTTTTCTATCATTGATGTTGATAGAAAAACTTCAACTAATATTGTTTATGAAAGAGATTTTAGATCAAATGGTAACGGAATTAAAACTGAATATACAACTACATTAACGACATTAGCATATTTATTTAAAAACTATATCCTGGAGTATCCCAATATCAATCTAAAACATCAGATCATTGCAACGATACAACATTTGAATAAAATTGTATTAGATCTTAAATATTTTAATCAGACTATTATTGAAGTAATAAATGCTAATAATTATGCAGATACAGGAAAAAATAGTATCAAACAAACATACATTGATCATTATAAAATAACTGAATCAGATTTATTAAATTTTACACTACCAGGATTTGAAACCGGCGAATTGATAAGATCACTCAACGATATTATCAACAAAATCTTTCTTGAAATACTAGTTGCGTGGAGAAAAATAGCCCCATCCGAGCCTATCCTTAGATATAATAATGATCCACACGACGGCGGCAGACACGTATCTCCGGGAATCGTTAATATAACATCGACAATCGCGGTTAATCTAGTTTGTGACGTGATCGAAGGCAGTTATCAAATAGATCTTGGAAAATCAAATCAAGCTCAACAAGGATACATCGATTACACGTTCACACCACAAGTTCCCCCTGGGGATTTGATCGTGCAAGTACCAACCAATCCTGTTTATCTGCGCACACATAATCAGTATTTGTCACGAATAAATTTTAAACTCACAGACCACATAGCACGATTAATTGACCTGCGTGGGGAGGAATTGTCAATCTACATTTAAAGTCTTCAAGACTTTTATCGTAATGATTTTTGATCATAGATCTTTTATCAGAAATATTTTATTTTATCATAGATCTTTGATCATAATATTTTATTTTATTTTATTTTATCATAGATCTTTGATCTTAATATTCCAACATTTGTTATTTTTAGTCGATTTGTCAAATTACAATTTTTCATCAGGTCAAACCTCGAGCGGTTCTCTAATTGATTTATCGATAAATCGTTAAAAAATCCTCATTTTTTCGAAAATTACCAGAAAAATTTTGAGCTAATTTTACTGATTTTTGGCGATTTATCGACAAAACCAATTAGAGAACCGCTTGAGGTTTGACCTGATGATATTGGAAAATTCATCAATTTTCCTTGACAAATTTGACTAAAAATGTTGAAATATTTTATTTTTTCTGAAAATTTGATTATTTTACATAGTTCTGAGTACCAACTAGCCCATCAAAATTATGAAACTGATTGGTTTGCATGATTCTGAGTATCAACTAGCCCAACAAAATTACGAAATTGATTGGTTTGCATGATTCTGAGTAACAACTAGCCCATCAATTTCAGAAAAAATAAAATATTTCAGAATAAATATATAATATTTCAGAAAAAATAGAATATAATTTCAGAAAAAATAAAATATTTCAGAATAAATAAAATATAATTTCAGAAAAAATAAACTATTTCAGAAATAATAAAATATTTCAGAATAAATATAATCTCATATTAATAAAATCTCAGAATAAATATAATTTCAGAATAATATTTCTGATCAAAGATCTACACGTGGTCAGCGTTGACAGGGGCCCAGTTACCAAAACATTCATTTTCATTTTCACCAGAATTATTTTGTACTACTTCACCAGTAACGAGGTTACTCGCTAACATAATTTTTCTTAATAGTCTTATGCGAGTACTAATTGTTTTCTTTTCCTCGTACTCGTGGGATAACTCCAATCTAGTTTTTTCTACTGCGGCAGACAGTAACGAATTCCTTCACCTGATTATCTTCTACAGTAGCTAGCAACTGGAACATCGCCGCCTGAATCCGCTTCATGAACTTGTATTCAGATGATAGTGTGTTCATTCCTTGGTTTTTACGTTCTCTATTTTTTCAGGATTTAGTTCATCGGATATATTAATTTCATCTTTTTCCAATTTTTTAATAGCAACAATTGCATCATTAATATTTTCGTAGTTCATTATTTAGCATATATATAAATTTAAAATTAAAAAAATATTTCCCCTATGAACATCTATTCGAGTCTTTTAGCAGGTTCAGGAAGGGGCACACAATGAATGATTGAACCTCTATTCGAGTGTTTTAGCAGGTTCAGTAAGTATGCAATGGATGACAATCTTAATTAAGGACATTACAAGCCAGAACTCGTAGCTTGCCACCGCATTCTACCAAGTTCAACGGGCACACGAAATACTACCCCCTATGAGAGCCCCTAACCCTTCAAACAACGGTCTAGAGGCCCAAGAGAGAGGACAGCACAAACATATATGCAATGAATGAACCTCTGTTCGAGTGTTTAAGCAGGTTTAGAAATATATGTAATGAATGAATGAAATGAAAAGAAATGAATGAATGAAATGAAATGAGGCCATTTTCTACGCTCAACAGAACACACCTCCAATAATCAGCGCCCCAATTCATTATAAAAATCGCTAATATGCGTAACCACTGACGGTTGTCAGTCATGGGATTCGATCCTGGGACCGTGAGCATCACGGCCAGATGCGTTACCAAGTGAGCTATCGAATTCATCTAACACTATATGTTTCAAAGGTTATTATATAGCTACATAAATATTTCTGCGGTTCTGAATAGATTGTAAATACTTGTATATTAAAACAGCGGTTTCTGAATAGATTGTAAATATTTCTGCATTAAAAACAGCGGTTCTGAATAGATTGTAAATTTCTGTATTAAAACAGCGTGTTCTGAATAGATTGTAAATACTTGTGCATTAAAAACATCGGTTTCTGCCAAGATTTCTCGTAACATCTTGCACTAACAGCGTGTTCTGTACTACCACGGCACCATCAAACGTTTTACCACCTACAGATCGGTTTAAATACTTGTGCAATTCTGAACAGATTGTAAATATCTGCATTAAAACAGCGTGTTGTGCCTCGATTTCTCATAACAGGTTTAAAAATAGCTCGCTATATTGTATGATGGGAAATACGTTTATTTTTCTATTTTGTAAGTTAGAAACCATAAATATCTTTCTTTGGTAATTAATTACGACGTAGATGATTAATTAACCAATTGCGACCATAAAAATCGGAAATCTACTTAGAAAACTTTATGTTACAGAAGTAATCTCCCTTTCGCATAATCGAAATATAAGTAGTATACGATTATACAATACTGGGCCCCCCAAAAAATTAATGGTTAATATATACAATTTAAGGTAGTGATGATAGTTTATCTCATTAACAATATTGGAAGGTGATTTTCTGTTTATATTTCTTGGAAAAAGTGGATTTATATATATTTTCCGCGACAAATTGTACTGAAGGCGGATTAATATCAAAATATTTCGAAGCCGTGTTCATTGATTGAAATATAATTTCTTCGCCAGTTTCTATGTCTGTAGATTTTACCGCTCTCCTTACAATTGTTTTACATCTCCCAGTATTACCACGTGTATTATTCTCGCTCTGTATAACAGCTCGAAGATTGGATAAACTATTGTCGGTTTTCACGCCGTTAATGTGATCGATCACAAGACCGTCTTTGATCAACCCCTTGTGACACTCGTATGTGAAACGATGACAGAGATAAGTTTTCTTTCCAACAGTAAACAATAGATAACCATGATTATTAATACAACCAACTGGTACTTTTTCTGACAGTGTCCTATCATGCCATCAATATTTAATTCGTAGTTTGTTATTGTCGGATGCTTTATAAACTTATTTTGCTCCATTATAAAATAATATTATTTGTTTAAATCATAATTTGTCTGAAAACTTAGATAATCCTCCACGGATTTTATAGCGTTGCTATTGACGTTATTTTTTTTTTTTTTTGTCATAATATCTTTTAAGCTCTCTGTATCGTTTACCACCACAACACGCACACAACTGTGATTTCCTCGCACTCCAGCACCACATCGCAGACATGGTATTGGTCCTAAGCTTCCATGGTAAACGCACTGCATGTGTTGTCCGCAGAATTCCTTTTTACAGGATTTATTACAACAAGTCAATGAACCCACCATGAGCCATTTGCATTGAGACATTGTATACATAATATTTTAATTTAAATATTTGTTTGAAATATAATATGAAAGAATTCGATAGATTATCCCGAATAAAGCCCCTGAGCGGAGATAAATTTAATCTCGACAGAATATCTCCTAACCTACCGATGCAAGATCTGGTTGATCCGAAAAACAAAGGTTTCATTAATAAAATTCACGACGTCAAGAAAGAATTTCAAACAGATGGTGCATCTCATGTCTGGTCAACGTTCAAGATTATACGCAACAAAGATATCATCGACGCTATGATGAACGACAAACGAGCAGCAATTATCATTAACTATCTTGATAATCGCAAATATCTTTTCAGAATAAAATTTGTCGTGTTGACAGAAACAGATGATTGGATTATCCGTGACAAATATGATCCTGTCCACGGTAATAAAAAATCTGTCGTACTAAGTAAAGATTCCAAACCAGGTCTATTGACAGGTATTGACAAAACCGTATTATGAACGAGCATATCCTGTGACAGTGGTTATTTATGGAATCTATGTGATAAATGAAAAACCCAGCGTTGATAAACTGGCGCCGATGAAATTTTCAAAAATAAATTGTGTAGCTGAACGAGTAACAGAACATTTTACCGTTTCGACTCGTGGAAACGGCTTAACGGATAAAAGATGTAAAATAATAAACACGTGGGGAGAAATGGTTAAAGATACCGGTGCGTCTATCAAAGATGTCGCTGAGTTAGGAAAAAGATTAAAATTTCCAATAACCGTAGCGACGATAACAGGAGAGATTTTGTATGAATCAAAATATAGATCAAAAGGAGCTTGGATCGAAATTATTGATCATAACGCACACGCGTGGACTAACGCAGTAACAATATTTCCACGAGATCGAACTGTTAAATGTTATCCCGGAGATAATTCTGATGGAGGTATGTTTGATTTTATTAACGAAATAAGCAAAAACGATCCTGTGTCTGTATGGTTATTTCAGTCTTGCGTGGAAGAAAAAAAAAATCAATTTGATCAGTTTGTGAGACCAAATGGCGTTATTTATCGAACAGATCTTCTTCACGAGAAAATGAAAAATCTTGCACTGCAATATACTGATGACACTGACGAACTATTGAGCAACTGTTTTACTGTTCCGTCAGTTGCGGATCATTTTGCTAGAAAGAAAAATTCGTGAAAACCAACTAGATTTGATTTTCTCAATGACATAGTATCCAGTTGTGTCGAATATGGACACGGCGGACTATGGAATACTAAATACAATCACAGAGATGTTATTTCAGTTGATGTGGTCGCGTGTTATCCCGGAAGTTTTCTTTGATACGGAGATTGTTCTGTGTATTTTAAAAGATTCGGTCATCCGACGCACGAAATGACGCGAGTATCGATAAATGGACCATTACCGGATTTTGACCTAACTGGATTCGCTAGTATCGAGTCATTCGAAATGTCTAAAGGACTTCATCCAATTTGTTATGTTTGGTTTGGAAAACATTTTTCAGAAAAAATGTGGACACCAATAGTACTATTATGGTACATGCTTGATTGTGCGATGTTAACACGGTTGTTTATAAGTGAAGCAATTATATCATACCGGAACAAGCCGAAGTTTGGTTACCACAACAAATGGAGTATTCGGATGAAACTGATTACGAGAACAAGATTACAAAAGATCTTGGTAGAAAAATAATCGGCAAGTTTACCCAAGGAGGAGCATATGATCACAGACGACATTGTACAAGACTGATCATGGACGATGCTGAGTTAGATTTTATAATCGCTGATACAACGAACAAGAACACGTTTATAAGTCGAGAAACAGCTTTCTTGTCAAATGGAAATAAACTAGGTACAATTGTGAGCTACATGGACGGTGAGTCACCGCAGTATACTCATTTAAGATCTTCAGTGTTAGCGTACGTTTCAATAAATCTATTATCGATGATAAATAAGGTTTCTACACTCGCTGTCAGAGTCGCTACTGATTCGTTTTATATAAGTAAAAGATATTCAATACTGTTAAAAAGATTAAGCATAGGCACTTATGCATCGTGGGGTTCGTGGAGAATAAAAAAGGAATATATACTCGATTATTCCGAATCCGCTGATGTTGCGGTTAAAGATATTTACTGTAAAAAATATCAAACATTAAAACTATCGTCGACAACTTCGTTGTTACCATCGATATACGATCCAATAACTAGACACAAAACGGTTTATCTAAACGGACCTGGAGGTTCTGGTAAAACCACTCGAGCTATCGAACTATTTCAGAATTCAGATATGATTGTGCTAACGCCTACACATAGACTAGCGCGAGAGACGAAACAACGAGGAGTACAATCATGTACTTATCACAGCTTTTTCCGATGGAAGGGTGATGCATGGACATCTTTAAGGATGGGCGAGAAATATATTCCAAGGATTATAATATGGGATGAAATATGCACTGTACCGCTAGAAACATTAAAAATATTTCTTGATTGGTTATTAACAAGAAATACTGCCATGATAATGTGTGGCTATCACGGTCAACCACCACCCGTAGCTGGACCATCTCCACATGATTGGCTGAAAAATTTTGTTGACCACTTCGAAGAAGTATCTGATGATCATAGAGCACTTGATGCAACGTTGAAGGAATTTAAAAAAATTAATCAGACTACAACTGAATAAAATTCAGTGTGAAGTAATGCGCGAGATAATTTCAGAAACATCCATGAAAGACTTTTTGCCCGCGTGGAGACCAAACGATTTGATAGTTGCAAGTAGAAAGATAGTTCGTGATACACTTCAGCGGGAGTTGTTTCAGTTACAACGAGAAAAGTTTCCAACGTTGCCAGTTCCGTTATGTTATCGACCAGCAGATACGCGACGGCAAAATATTGACGTTGATATACCAGGACAAACCGAGTCAAGGAAACAGAATCTTGTGTTGAATGATATTGTTGTAGTTGATGTTGATGTTGTTGAAGATGCTCTACGTGCTGATAAATCCCCGTGGACGCTTGGATACGCAATGACGATTCATTCATCTCAGGGATTAACTATTACTGATACAGTTGTTTGGATCGTTGATGATCGTATCGAATGGTCGAACTTGGTTTATCTTGCAGTGTCTCGAGTTAGAAAAATATCTCAATTAAGACGAATCGTCATGGACTCGTCAGTGATTAGTGATGATATTGACGAATGTCAAAGCGACACAATAAGAAACAAATTATCTGGTTATAAACAGTGTGATAAAAGAACAAACGCGATTTTGATCTTGATGTTGATTTTATTAATGCGCTGAAACAACAAGAGAATAATCATTGTGCAAGTTGTAATTGTATAATGTTATGGCGGTATCTGAAAAATGATCCAAGACAATTCAGAAAATATCATGTTGACCTGTCTTGAATATAACCGACGTCAGGGTGCTGTCACCAGTGCTACTTAAGTGATTTGGGCGGTAATTGTGTATCATCGGGAATTATCTGTAATTGTTCACGTACAAATCCACGTTGAGGAGTAGTTGAATCCAGTCTGTAGATTGCGGGTCTACCTGAGGATCTTGTCACGGTGGATATCTTATGTGTGGTAACACTCCAAATAGGATGAGTCGCTCTTTTTTTACCGCCTTCAAGTTCACCGGGCTCGTATAAATACCTGACAGTGATATTACCTAATAATGGTTGCGCTGAAAAATCACGTTGTTGTGTAGGAATATTTTTTTTGTAATTGCATTAATAGGTTTCATGTTGGTTGTGATCTCATTATGTAACGCTGCTATTATATTTGGTAATCTTGCCACCCATTCACGAGATCTTTTATTCTAAATCAATTCCTTCGCGTATTGATATCCAAATAACCGCTTAGCGAGTGTTCGATTAAATCGTTCAACAATTGCCTGATCACGATGAATTGCAGTATGTTCTCGTCGTATTTTAGTATTATGTTGTTTCATCAACGATGATACTGGACCAAGAAATTCCTTGCCAGGATCAACTTGTAACAGCTGTGGCCATCGCAGACCACCTCGTTGATAAATTCGTTTAAAAGCATCGGCTACCTCAGATGCTGTTTTCGTTGATAGCGGTTCTGCATCTTTATATCTACTTGCAACATCAACAACAATTAGCGCGTATTTGTACGTTTTTTTACGCACAGTATCATGTGGTAAAAACAGAATATCAGCTTGATGAACTTCATCAGGAACACTGACACTGAAATCTGCAAATCGAATTTGCTTAGGTGGCGGTAGATAAATTTGCCATATTGCCTGTTTGGATAACCACGCTTTAGCAGTAGAATGTTTAACCGCTGCTGCATCAGCGAGTTTACTAACTGCTGCTTTATCTTTCCAGTATCCAATTGGTGAACAATAAATCGATTCCATTTATATATTACCAGCCCCTAGCGCTAATTTACCTTTCATCGCGGATCTTACTAACCAATTAGCTAATTTTTCTTTGATATTTTTATTTTTTATAGAATCTAGCACATGAATCAATTTCACATCTGCAATATGCCTATGTTGTAGATCATTGCTTTTATACGCAACATCATGAGTATGGCATGCTTTATCAATAGCGTTTATTGGTTCCTCGCCTGGTTTTGGTTGATCCTGATTATCAAGTCTAATATTGAGTCGAGTACCAGGACCGCAATAATTATATCCTGGTAGGTGTTTTTCTCCTGGGTATTTAGCCCACGGAGTTCCCGGTAATTTTGTTAATTTTGCTGCAATATCACCCCGTGTTGCTTTTTTTTTTTAACGCTGACTTTGCCCCTGAATTATCACCGGGAATAAATTTAAACTTCTTTGTACCACACCGCGTACACTTACCAGTAACCGCTGATCTGTTATTTTTTGTGGTAATAGTTGTTAGTGTATCCGTCGGGGTACGCATCCTGCACTTCACACAATATAAATCCATGGATATTTTATACAGCATGGATATAATTGATCTTTCAGCGACAAGAAAACGAGAACCTGTCAAGCACCATCCTGCGTTACCAAATTCAATTAGAATGATAATAATAGGACCATCTGGAAGTGGAAAGACACAGTTGTTACTCAATCTTATAATGAGATGGTTAAAGTGGGATAAATTGTATTTGGTAGCCCCGTCAGTTGATGATCAACGATGTTATAATGTACTTAAGGATTTTAATGAAAACGCGCAAATAGATAAAGATAACGATCTTATCGAGTTTATAACCGATATTGATGAAGCACCATCAGTTGATTCCATAGACGGATTTATTAATAATTTAGTTGTATACGCTGATGTGATGCTCGACAAACAATCAAATCCAGCTAGGATTTTTTCTCGAGGTAGACATAAAAACACCGATGTCATTTATGTTACTCAACGATACACACAAATACCAAAAGTGATCAGAGATAACTGTAATATTTTAGTTGTGTTTAATGGAGTTGATACACACACGCTGCGAAATATTCATCAAACCTGGTGAAGCGGTGACATGGGTATAATTAAATTCAGAAACTTCTTTTCACGAGCGCAAGCTACTCCGCACGGGTTTATAGCAATAAATTTGCACGATCCTAGAACAAGATATCGAATCGGACTCGATAAAATATTTGGATAAATTAATAGCAGCAGAGGAGGGCATGACCTCAAGTTGGTTCGTTTTTTGTAATAGTAATTTTAATTTCACGAGTTTTCAGATCAGAAAAGCAATTTACAAAAATAATTGGTCTAACTAACCAGAGAATCCTCAATCATTTATTTCAAGCAAATATTCAGCTCGAAATAGTTTTAGTTAGAAGCCTTATTTCAGTTTTTGGACGCTTCCAAAGTCGGTCTGTTCGCCCCCTCTGCTGCTACTGTTCGAAGAATGCGTGAACTGGACTGCAATAAGACTTAGTTTTCAAGTCAATCCAACGAAAATTGTACACAAGGTTCTTATTAAGTTGTTGTTGTGGTTGTAATTACATTTTTCAACACTTGATAGGCTATATATGGCAGACAATAAAACTGATGGAGGAAGAATCTTGGAAGACCCAGGAAAGAACAACTGACCCAGGGGAAGTTGCTGAGAAGCTTATTGACATACATCGTCCGAGGCCAAGACTCAGACCCACGCGGACAGATGGCACATGCCAATCATCTGTATAGACTAGCGCCTTATTCAACTCGCCCCCCGACCCCTCTTTATTAAGCGGCACGTAGGTTTTTTATACTTTAGGCAACGTATTCCTTTCTATTTTAACGTGACAATCTATGTTTAAACTTATAACCTCCAATTCTTTACTAACTCTGATTTTCAATATTATCATCTGTCCTGAATTCCCCAGTGTTGACATTTGTTCTCAGTATTGTTAACGTCATTAATTTCCCATTGCTGACATTTGTTTTCAGTATTATTATCCATAATAAATTCAAAAGAGTTGATATTTATTTTCAATAAAATTATGTATCATGAATTCCCGTGTTGACATTTATTTTCAATATGGATATCCATCATGAATTCCCCAGTGTTGACATTTTGTTTATATTATTATTATCCATAACAAATTCAAAAGAGTTGATATTTATTTTCAATATAGTTATCCATCATGAATTGCCCAGTGGTGACAATTAGTTTCAATAGTATTAACCATCATGAATTTCCCAGTGTTGACATTTCGTTTACAGTATTATTATCCATAACAATTCAAAAGAGTTGATATTTTCAGTATAGTTATCCATCATGACTTCCCCAGTGTTGACATTAATTCTCAGTATAATTATCCATCATGAATTCCCCAGTGATGTCAATTAGTTTCAATATTATTAACCATCATGAATTCCCCAGTGTTGACATTTGTTTTCAGTATTAGTATCCATAATAAATTCCAAAGAGTTGACATTTATTTTCAGTATCATTATCCATCATGAATTCCCCAGTGTTGACATTAATTTTCAATATAATTATCAATCCTGAACTCCCTAGTGCTGACATAGAGATTTGTGATACCGTATTACCGTATCTTAAATGCTGCATCGGAACTCTGTCGATGGATGAATTGTTCTGTGCAGAGTATTGGATTTTCAAAACTGTGATTTAATTTTTAATGCATATACATTTTTACAAGTGGAGATATACATTACTGAAATTATGGTTCAAGAAATGAAAACTTCTGCACTAAATAACTACAAATAAATATTTCGAAAGGCTTTGCATTTTTTGTGGTAGTTCTAGTATAAAAGAAAACAGCATACACTGAGTATGAAAACTAAAGCTAAAACGTCTCAAAAGCTATAAGTTGTCAGGTGTGTGTGTGTGTGTGTGTGTGTGTGTGTTAGATTTTTAACTTAGCTTTAATGATTTTAGTCATATCGCTACGATGTCTGCAGTGTGGCAGTTTAAAATGATGTCTAGCACTAGGACATCGTGCCACAGACATGTAGCATCATGTCCCACCCAGTCACATTATCCTGACACCAGGCCGACCAGTCCTAACCCTAACCTCTTAATGCTAAGCCCCAAGCAAGGCAGAGGCTAGTACCATTTGTATTATTATTTGGTATGACTCGTCTGGGAGATTACACTGGTTCTGATTCCAGTAAAATGTTCGTTCTTGATGACCGGCAAGATGATTATGATGTAAACTGTCAATACATCCACTAGATTTTTTTTGGCTGGTTTGCTGAATTTTGTTGTTGTTGTTGTTGTTGTTTTTCGTTTTTGTTTAAAGGATTTTCTTAAGTAAGAAATATCGACTGTCATCCCGTAGTGCAGTGTTAAGTACTAATAGTCCTGAAGAACTGTTCGGTGGATAATTTAATACTTGAATAGAACATGGATATAGCAGTTCATTGATTATAAGTGAAGAATGATGCTCTATGAACAGCTAGGATCGATTTAACTACATGCGTTTAGAAACTTCAAACTCCGAGCTTAATTTGATGTGAGAGAGAAGAGTGAAAAGTTCAAATATGTGGTAAGAGCAACTAAAGTATCCATTTATTATTTATTTATTTGGAGATGAGTGTCCGTCACCTAGGTCTTATTGTATAACATGCTAATTAAAACAGTAATAAAATTCGACATTCATTATCAGATGACATTATTATGCATTTGAGTTTGATATGCATGCCTTTTTATGGGTTAAAGATTGAAAAATAAAATATTAATACAAAATAAATATGCAGAGGTGATGCAGAGCTATTTTCGATTAAACGATAGGTTACTTCTCTACTTCGGGTACTCGTAGCACACACATTTTTAACTTTTTCCTTCAAAGCTGGTAAAAGTCTCACAGAAGACCAGGAGATTCTTAACACATGGACGGAATACTGTTCAGAGCTTTACAACCAGGAGACTTTTGGAGACTAAGCTGTACCAAATTTCCCACGGACCACAACTGAGGCTGACCACTCGAACCTCAGAAAGGAAGTAGAGGCTGCAATAAAGGCTCTAAGGAAAGGGGAGACAATACACCAGCAGAACGTGTTCAAGCAAGAGGAACCTTCATGATAGATGTCTTCACAACAATCTGCTATAAAATCTGGCAAACAGAAGGATGGTCCACCCCATGCACCCAGTCTCTGATCATCACTCTTCCTAAGAAATAGAATCTGCAGCTGTGCGTGAACTACCGAACAATTAGTCTCATCAGTCACCCAAGCAAGGTTATGTTTAAGATCATCCTCAAGTACACATTTTGCTCAAATGGTTACATGTACAAATCTGCATATTATTACTATCCAGCAAATAGTTTCTTCTTTTTTCATTCCAGTCGTGATTACCTGATTTGCCACACACCGTTGGCTACAGACAAATAACACACACTCTTGGACAAATGAAAATGCACGGTCGTAGGTATGTAGAGGTTGTTAAGCCAGAGAGAAAGTGTCTGAGCTAGTGATTAAATATTGTAAAATTTATTTTGAGATAAATGGGATGTAGATTTTCTCCCCCTTTCTTGCTAACATAGACCAGTGTAATTTGGTTCAGACGAACAAATAAATACGTAGAGAAGTTAAGTCCTTATCAGAAAGGTGAATTGTTCGTTCTAATTTATCACCGTGCAAGGAATGTCGTTTATTTGTTTTACTTGTGAGTAAGAAAGATTTGTACATGTACACATTTTAGCAAAATGTGTATATGTATATATTTCTCTTGCTTTACTATGTAAAGCCGTCAAGTACAAAATGTGTACATGTACAAATTCATGTCACTTTGATATTGTATTATGTCGGCCGCTATCGGCCATCGTACAAAATGGAGTGGCGTCCGTATAACCAGCCAGGTTACGGGAGAAATGAAATAAGATAATTAAAAATGATGTTCAAGGGGAAGAACTCCTGCACTCTTGGCTATTTGTCTAAATTCATTGCATAGTGTAAAATGTACATGTTGCTAGTTGAATCGAAAGCGATACAATGTAGACCTAATGAGAAAGGCTGTGTATAGGATAGGTATGTCTATCGGTATTAAATGTTTCATTAAGTGTCATGCGAATCGGAAAAGGAAACTGAGTTGTATACGTGCATTAGTGCGAAACTGTTTAATATTTCAAGTTATGCAAGTTGAACTTGGAGTGATTGATATTTGAAAGGGGCTAATTCGTGAAGTGCAGCCGTGTTGGGAGTAATTTGGTCATAATCATGACAACCTTGTTCTTCACTAACTTTATGACCACGTTTGCATTCAAAACGTCTTGTTATTCTATTGGTTGGCTTGACAAATCCCAGGAGGCAGTCACTCTGACAAATAGCGATAATATGCAATGCTTCATGGAATTATAAATGAAAATGGGAATTTCCATCAGCAACAGAAAGTGAAGCTAATCTGGCTGATGCTCTGTTATATTTCTCAGTATGAACATGGAGCGAGTGCGAACGAGATCGATAACTCCGGATCGTGCTATGCTAGGTAAGTGGAAGTCAAACATGACAGGGCAATTATCATTTATATTATTGATAAAAAAAATTTTTTTTTTAAAACTGTGCATGTCAGCGTGAATGGCGACAGAGTTGTTTTCTATCACGTGACCATTATTCAGGTTCATAAATGACTAACAGTATGCATCTACCGTAGACAACATATACATGTGCGAATATTTTTAAAGTTTTATTTAGGCAGTAGTGTAGTGCTAAATAAGGAAGCGAAAAGAACGCAGTAAGGAAGTGAAGGAATGCATGTTACTCAGATGCGGAGGAGCAGCAGAGGGGGCGAATCGGACATTTTGTCCAATCGTTATTTTGCTTAATTATTACTTTCTGCACTCAACGATCTAGTGTCGTCAGCGCCTGGTAAAAAAAAAACGACGACGTCGTTGGGGGATCGTCCAAACGTCATTTGGTTTAATTAACACCTTCTGCGCGCCGATCCCCAGCGTCGTCAGCGTCCGGTAAGCACATCGACGACCGCGTCGATGTCATCGCCCCCTCTGCTGCTAAGTGGTTATTTACAATGAAAATTATTTACAACTAACCGAATATTTGGTCAAGTCCGATACGATATCGTGTCCGAGGATCATGTAAATTTATCGTTACGAATCCATGTGGGGTCGACTGAGCATGACTAAAAAAGTTTCGAAAAACATTAAAGTCCATGTCACCGCCGCACCATGTCTGCCAAATATTTCGTAGCGTGTGTGTATCAACGCCGTTGAACACAGCAAGAATATTACAGTTGTCTCTAATTACTTTTGGAATCTGAGTGTATCGTTGAGTGACATATATCACGTCAGTGTTTTTATGCCTGCCTCTGGAAAATATCCTAGCTGGGTTTTTTTGATTGTCTAACATAACATCATCGTACACGACTAGATTGTTAACGTCGCCATCAATATCATCGATACCCGGTGCATCATTGATATCTGTAATAAACTCGATGACATTTTTTTTAGCGATCGCTGATGCATTCTCGTTGAAATCTTTCAACACCTCGTAGCATCGTTGATCATCTACGCTAGGAGCAACCAAATACAACTTATCCCACTTCATCCATCTCATTATTAAATTGAGTAACAATTGCGTCTTGCCGGATCCAGATGGTCCGATGATAATCATCCGGATCGAGTTTGGTAACGCTGCAACATGCTTAACTGGTTCTCTTGTTTTAGTCGCCGAAAAATCAATTATATTCATATCTCTATACATAAATTATGGATCTATATTGTGTGAAGTGTAGAGTACGTACTGGCACAAATGATATGACAACCGCTACAACAAGAAATAACAGATCGGCCCTTACTGGCAAGTGTGTACAATGCGGTACAAAGAAATTTAGATTTATTTCTATTAGACCCGGAGATGTTTTAAAAAAAAGCGAGGAGGTGACATCGCAGCCAAATTGGCAAAACTCCCCGGAACACCGTGGGCAAAGTATCCAGGAGAAAAACACCTTCCAGGATATAACTACTGTGGCCCCGGAACACGATTAGATATCAGACTCGATGATCAAAATCAGCCCCGGCCCGGTGAGTACCCAATAAACGCTATCGATAAGGCGTGTCATGCTCATGATGTTGCTTACAAAAGTAGCGATCTGCAACAGCGTCATATCGCGGATGTAAAATTAATTCACGCATTAAATGCTATTCCTGATAAATCCGTCAAAGAAAAATTGGCCTCATGGTTGGTAAAATCGGCTATGAAAGGTAAATTAATGATTGGAAGCGGAGCTTCTGGCGCTGGTAATTGAAAACGATAGCGTTTATAATAACAACATGGAATCCATCTATTATTCTCCGAGAGGATACTGGAAGGGGAAGGCCGCAATTGGTAAGCTTGCAAGCGCTGCAAAGGTAACAAAGACCACTGCGGCTAATTGGTTATCCAAACAGGCTATATGGCAAATCTATCTACCACCGCCTAAACAAATCAACTTCTCGCGCTTTGATGTCAGCGTACCTAATGAAGTTCATCAGGCTGATATACTATTTTTGCCGCATGACAACGGTTACAAATACGCGCTAACCGTAGTTGATGTTGCGAGTCGATACAAACAAGCGGAGCCGTTAAAAACAAAGTCGGCAACTGAAGTAGCCGCTGCGTTTGAAAGAATTTATCGAAGAGGCCCTCTGCGCTGGCCAAATCTATTACAAGTTGATTCCGGTAGTGAATTTCGCGGCGCTGTTTTATCAACGCTGAAACATCATAGCGTTGCGATACGACGAGGTCATACTGCGCTACATCGTGATCAGGCAATTGTTGAACGATTCAATCGGACTCTCGCTGAACGGTTATTTGGATATCAATACGCGAAGGAATTCATCCAAGAAAAACGATCTCGTGAATGGGTTAAAAGGTTGCCAGGTGTAATTGCAGCGTTAAATAACGAGATTACCCGAGCAATCAACATGAAGCCCAGCGACGCGATTAAATACGAGTATATACCCGGAAAATCAAAAATAAATAGCGTTTCCAAGCCGATTCTTGGCGATGTCACTGTTAGATATCTATATGAACCAGGAGAGCTTGAAGGCGGTAAAAAAAGAGCTACTGATCCTATTTGGAGTGTTACCACACATAACATATCAACGATAACACGATCAACTGGTAGACCACCGATCTATAGACTGGATTCAACTGCTCCTCAGCGCGGATTTACACGCGAGCAACTACAAGTGATACCTAACGATACTCAATTGCCCCCACGTGGTCTTAACTAGCGCCGTTGCGTCTATTGCACTCAAGACAGGTCAACCTCACATTGGTTTTGACATGACCGAGACTGTTATCGATCCTGTCCACGGTAAATTGGCGAGCGTCTTTATCCGAATAACGCCAACTCATTATACAATTGCAACTCGCGCAGTGATTATTCTGTTGTTGTCGTAGCGAGATTATTAATTCGGCATCAATATCAAAACGCCGCTGTTTTTTTTTTATCCTGTTGGCGGTAACCCGAGAGTTTTCTATCAATGACGCTTGCATCGATGGTGACTTTGTCGCCGGCTTCGTCAGTGACTCCGTCACCGGCTCCGTCAACAACAATTCTTCGAAGCTGATTTATCCTTCGTACTCTGGACACTGCAAGATAGACTAGATTCGACCATTCGATGCGATTATCAACTATCCAAACAATTGTGTCCGTGATGGTTAGTCCCTGCGAGGAATGTATTGTTGTTGCGTATCCTAGCGTCCACGGGGATTTATCAGCACGTAGCGCGTCCTCGACGACACCGATATCAACGAGCACGATATCATTCAGCACGAGAATTTGTTTTTTTGTCCCTGACGCTGTCGGGGCCGGGATTTCAACTTCAATGTTCTGCCGCCGTGTGTCCGCGGGTCTATAACATAACGGCACTGGACGCGTTGGAAACTTTTCCTTATGCAACGCAAACAACTTCCGCTGAAGTGTGTCTCTGACTATCTTTCTACTCGCTACAATCAAATCGTTTGGTCTCCATGTTTCCCAGAATTCATTCAACGGCGTTTCCGGAATCACCTCGCGGATTATTTCACACTGAATTCTATCCGGCTGTAATCTGATTAATTTTTTAAGCCCGCGCAGTTGTTCATCAAGTGCTCGGTAATCAGTATCGGTTTCTTCATAATAGTCCACAAAACCCCTTAACCAATCATGTGGACCCTCGCCGACAAATGGTGGTGGTTGGCCATGGTCGCCACACATGATTACCGCTGTATTCGCGCGCAACAACCACTCAAGAAACATTTGTAAAACATCTAACGAAACAGTACATATTTCGTCCCAGATGATAACTTCAGGAATAAATTTTTCACCCATTCGATCAGGAGTCCACTCGCCGCCGCTATATCGAAAAAAGCTATGATAAGTAACGGCGTCAACATTTCGTTGTTTTATCTCTCGCGCTAGTCTATGGGTCGGTGTAAGCACGATTATACTTGCCCGCGTTCGAAATAATTCAATTGCCCGAGTCGTCTTTCCTGACCCGCCACAGCCGCTTAAATAAACCGTCTTGTGTCTACAAATTGGATCAGAACACGGTGGTGCATTAGACCATTCTGACAATTTATCACCGCGTAAGTAGTTGTTCTCAACGGTGACATCTGCTGACGGGGAATAATCGCGTCGTATTTCATTTTTAATTCTCCATGTACCCCAACTCTCGTCCGGACTAGTAAACTCGGCTACGTTTCCCCTATACTTTACGTCTATGTAAAACGAATCAACTGCTACTCTAACCGCGGTATCGGGGAATCTATTTATCATCGAGAATAAATTGATAGCGGTATAACCCAGCATAGACGCCCTCAAATGCGGGTATGCTGGGCTGTATCCGTCGCTGTAGGTAACAACTGTACCCAACCTTGTTCCATTGGACAAGAAAGCTGTTTTGCAGTTCACGTATCTATTTTTTGCCACTGCGTCCTTGATTACGAAATCATATTCTGCGTCATCTATAATCAGCCGTGAGCAATATCGTTTGTAGTCGCAGTTTTTTCCACCTTGTGTGAACTTACCAATTATTCTTCTACCGAGATCTTTTGCCTCGCGGTTTCGTTGGTTAAATATCCTCCTGGACCATTCGATGATATATTCCTCGTCGGCATCAATGTTTTTTCTGGACTCGTCAATTATGCTGTCTAGACGCTCCGGTTCTGGTAACCAGACTTCAGTCTGCGCCCGGTATGATATAATCGCGTCACTGACAATCAACGAAACTAGCATGCTACAATCAATCATATACCGTAGCAGCGCTATTGGCAGCCACTTCTTTTCAGCCATGTGTCTACCGATCCAAATATAGCAACAGCGATGGAGTCCTGCCGCGAATTCAAATGATACTATGCGAGCGAATCCGGTTAAATCAAAATCAGGCAGTGGTCCATTAATAGCAACACGAGTCATTTCATGACTGGGGTGTCCAAATCGTTTGAAATACTCAGCGGCGGATCCATACCCGAGAAAACTCGCTGGATAACAGGCAACCATATCAACGGAAATCATAGCGTCGCGGTTGTATCCAGTGTTCCATAGTCCACCGTGATAATACTCCAAACAACTGGATTGTACATCCGGTAGAAATTCCTTGCGCGTTGGTCTCCACGCATTTTTCCTTGCTGCAACATGAGCTACAACCGATGGAATCGTAAAACAATTTGTTAGCAGTTGTTCATCATGCTCCTCAAATTCTATGGCGGTTTTTTTCATCCTGTTGTGAAATGCTTCAGTGCGATATAATTCACCGTTTGGTCTTACAAACTGATCAAAGGTATCCATGTCGTTTTCAGCGCTGCGAAGTAACCACACTGATACAGGGTCGTTTTTACACAAGTAGGCAATAGCATCAAATAGTTTCCTCTCCGCGAGAAAACCATCCCTGGAGAACTGTTCTCCCAGGAATTCTTCGGGTATATACTTTACTGTTCTATCCCGTGGAAATATTGTGATCGCGGGCGTCCATGCGTGTTCATTATGATCAATAATTTTGATTGGGGCTCCCTTCGATTTATACTTCGATTCGTATAATACTTCACCGGTTATCGTTGTAACGGTTATTGGAAATCTCAGCGATGTTTCTAATCTCGCTATGTCGCTGATGGTTGCTCCACGCTCTTTTACGGTTAGTTCCCACTGGTTGATTTTGCTACGTCGTAAATCAGTCAATTTGTTTCCTCGACATGCATTTGTAAAATGCTCTATTATTCGTTCTGCTACACAATTTATCCCAGTTGACTGTTTCATCGGTTTCAGTTTTCCGATATCAGGTTTCTTATTTAACGGGTATATTCCATAAACAACTGCTGTTTCAGGATACGCTCGTTCATAGTATGGTCTGTCAATTCCGGTTAACAACCCCGGCTTGGAGTCGCGGCTGACAGTGACTGTTTTCATGTCGCTGAGAACTGGTTCAAATTTATCACGTATGATCCAATCACCTGATTCCACCCGGACAATGAATTTTACTCTGAAGAAATACCTTTTACCGTCAAGTTGTGATATTATCGTTGCTGCGCGGTTGTCGTTCATGGTAGCATCAACAACACCATCAATTCGAAATGTTGACCAACTATGAGATGCACCATCACGCTTGAATTCATTGATACAATCGCGTATTTTATTCAACAGGGTTCTATCGTTTATTAACGCTTTTGGTGTGTCCTTGAGGACTCTGTCGAGATTGAACTTAATATTTTTCCGGGGCTTAATTGCTGCCAATCTCTCGAACTCATCCATATAATTAAAACAAGTATTTAAATGAAAGAATATAGTATAATGAATAAATGCAAATGGTTGATGATTGGGTCGACAACCCCGTGCAATAAATCATGTAGAGGTGAATTCTGCGGATATCATTTAAAAAGCGTTCGTAATGGTTCTCTTGGCCCCCTCCCGTGCTTGGTTTGCCACGTCGGTGTAAGAGGAAAATCGCAGTTGTGTATTAATTGTGGCGGAAAGCGATACAGGGAACTAAAACGCTATTATGACAAGCGAATTAAAAACGCCGTCATTGACCCCACCGCTGACTTCGTCATCAAAACCCCCCAAGACTATGTTGAAAGATTCATAATTAAACCAAATAATAAATTAGACAAATAGTATTATTATATAAATGGACCAAGAATTTCAGCCGCATCCTGTGCTCGTCAGTTACGAGGCATCTCGCGACGGCATTGTTAGAAACCGCAAACTGAAGAAGCCGGTTGGTACCGTAAATAATCACGGGTATTTGCAATTTGGTGCTGGAAAGAAGACATATTTTGTTCACAGAATCATCTATGAATGTTTTCACGGATTAATCGAAAATGGACTTGTGATTGATCATATTAATAATAATAAGACTGATAATTGTCTTATAAACTTGCAAGCTATCTCTCAAAGTCAAAATACCAAAAAAGGCCAAACCGGTAAATACCCAAAGAAAGCAAAACCCGTAAAGTCATTTGATACAACAACTCACGAGGAAAAAATATTTCAGTCGATGAATGAAGCCAGTAGATACTTTGACATTTGTATCGCCTCAATACGAAAAGTAGCAGAACGAGTATATCAAACAGCAATCTCAAAAAAGACCGGGCATAGAATTCGATTTTCATATGTAAATATCAGCGAGTGACGAAGTCACCGGCGCCTATGGCGCTGACGAAGTCGCCATGACAATAAATTGTCCATTCCGGAAGAAAACAAAGTATGAACACCTCGGGATCGATACACGGGGTTTCATTTTTTTTTAATTTAAAAACAAGATGTTCTATAAGAATAATGAATATCGAAGACATCAATAATATATTAGCCGAGATTTCAAAATTAAAAAATCAAGGAATTGAATTATCTGATGGTCTCGACAGTGAAAAAATATTATCCGATTATGAAATTATTAACGAACAATCGAAACGGGGGCGTTTTACCCTGGCCCGCGAGTACTTTTTTATAAAACGATTACAACATACGATCAATGAAAACTTGTACCACAATGACGCAAATGCATTCATTGGACTATTCACTGCCGTTGAAATAATACGAAAAAAACTCGGACGTGTTTATGAACGACGCCGGGAGATTTCTAGTAAGATCAAAAACATTAGAAGGATCATAGACGAAAACTCCGGCGAGAAATTAGAAATTGCTTCGCAATTGCAATAATGGTAGGTGAATCACTTACTACTCGGCTAGCCAGAGAGCGGCTAGCAGCGCTTAAAAAGTTCATACCGTTACGAGACAGGGTCCGAGAACAACTTCAAACGCGACAACAAATGCAAACCGATTTTACTGTTGGAAGCGAACAACTCTTTGCCCCGGTAACTAAAGCGACCAAAGATGTTACGGCGGCAACTGTGCCCGTCCTCGATGCGCTTAAAAAGATAGCGGCAGAGACAAAACAAACAAAAAGGTCTTTAGAAACACTCCCTGCAAAAATAGCGGCTGCTACAACACGGAGGCCACCACCACTCGCTATAACCGAACCACAAGAACCTTATGTTACAATGGCCGACGAGGAAGAATTAGGTGCTACTGCGAAAGAACCAGAAGAAGAAATACCCGAAGAAACACCCGAAGAAACATCGAAAGAAAAAAAGAAAGAGGGAAATATACCCCGTAATGTTCTTAAAAAGTCCGCAATAGATCAAATTAGAGACATCGACGACGATGAAGAATTAGTTAATTTTGTTGCTACAACATCAACTAAGAGCATTCGAGATGAGTATATCAATGAAGGTTACAAGAAAAAAATAACCTCGACGGAGAACTGGGCAAGAATAGTGTATTTAGCGAGTAAACATAGAGAAGCATTACCACATCGTGGTGATCCCGATTACGATAAATTCCTCGAGAAAGTTAAGAGTAGAACACCAAAAAAAGGAAAAGGATACCCTGTTGGTAAAGAATCCTACGGCGTTACCTGCCCTAATAGTGTTCTCAGTGATATATCACGGCTGGAAGTACTAATTGGAGGAAAACGAGCCGGAAATAACTCTACGGAAATAATCAATGAGGCCGCTGCTATTTGCAAGCGGTTATTTGCAGGCGGTATTATGGACATTAATGCATATCGAACGCTCATAGACGAACTCGTGGATGATTAAAAAAAATTATAAAATTATAAAATTATCGTTTTTGTTAATTTTTAACCGTTTTTTGACTGTTTTTGACCGTTTTTTGACTGTTTTTGACCGTTTTTTGACTGTTTTTGGCCATTTTTTGACTGTTTTTGGCCATTTTTTGACTGTTTTTGACCATTTTTTGAGGGCAAAAACCCAAGGAAATCATTTAGAGAAAATCGATGTTTTTCTGAAAAATCGAGGAAAAAACGACTATAGGCAACAAAAAACGACCAAAAATGACTAAAAATCAAGAAAAAACCAGAAAAAAACCGGATTTTTATCGAGGGCAAAAACCCAAGGAAATTTTGATAAAATTTATTTCGGTTTTTGATTCGGTGGGGGGGGGGGTAATCAATCACTGGTGATCACAATCACTGGTGATCACAATCACTAATTGGAAAACTGGTGTTTTTATAATAAGGATGATTGTACACTACAACCACGATAAACCAGTACTCGTCTACGTGGTAAACTCGCGATTGCCTGTTTACCGCGCGTACTATGGAGATGGTCTCGGTAGCACCATTGCGGGGTTATTTACAAGAATGGCTCCAAAAGTAGCGCCGTTAGCCAAACAATTAGGAATGAAGGCTATTGATGTTATTCGTGATAAGGGTATTAGTGCCATTGGAGATGTTGCCGGAAAGGCGCTTTCAGCCGCGCGGGACAAACTAATGTCGTTGGTAAAATCCAGGAGAAAAAAACAGAAACCACCGGTAATGCCATCAACGACAGTGATGCCTGCAAATGTCAGTAAAGTAATAAATAACGCCGTGGAAGAAAAACTAGAGTCGTTGGCGGCTCAGTCATCCACCAACGCGCCCATGAACGCAATAGCGGGAGAGTGGTCTTAAACAGAATTCAAAGAATTTACGACGAAAAAATCGCAATTGAAAACATCAACATGATAAATAATAAAAATGTTTGCGCGAACCGCTGATCCCGCGTTTGATATGGACGCCCCAGTGCGCAGGGATGATTCTGTCCGTGATTATCAATATTATTCTTATTATGCAGCGCAACCCGACCTACGATCGCGAATTGAACTTCAGGTCCAAGATACCAGTAAATACTTTCTGCCGTGTGAAGCGTTTATCGAAATCGAGGGAGAACTCGTGACAAATGCCGCCGATAATGCACCGTACGCAGATGACGATCATGTTCGAGTTGGTTTCGTCAACAACGGTATCATGGCGTTATTTGAGAGCGCCAGATATCTTATTGACGGGCGAGAAATTGAATCAATAGAACGCGAGGTTGATGTTGCAACGACGATAATTGGGTTAGCGAGATATTCGGATGATTACACAAGATCGGCGGGTCCATCTATGATGTTTGCGAAGGACTCCGCCGATAACGCTGATCATTTTCAGTACATCAACGTGCTAATAAAAGAAAATACCACAATTGACCAGGATGAAGCAACCAATCCAGATCGCAGAGCAAAACCAGGCGCTAATTTCACTGTTATAAAAAGTCTTAACGATAATTACAATATGGGATTCGCAGCACGAATGTTGATGCTAAAAAGACCACGCCGACAGTTTTCATGCGCGATTCCACTCCATCACATATTTGGATTCTGCAGAAATGTCAGGAGGGTTATCTATGGGGCCAAGCATACAATCGCGCTGACGCGAAGGGGCGATGATAACAATGCAATATGGCGTGCTGCTGGCGTCGCTGCCGGTAAAGTCATTTTAACTAAAATGGCATTGTGGATGCCGGTGCTGACTCCATCAGTTACCACGGAAGCACGATTGTTAGCATTTATGGAACAGGGAGGGAAATCGTTGTTGAGTTGGCTAGCGGTAACAACTGATGCTAAAGAGGATAACGTCGCCGATACGTTTACATGGCACCTGGCATCAAAACAGGGTGTTTCAGCCCCGCGTCATATATTCATAGCGCTACAGAATAGGGAACGATTGGGTAGTCAAGAACGCAGCCATATGATATTTGATCAATTAGGAGTCAGGGATGTTTCGCTGAGAATAAACGGACAACAGGAACCATCCGAGGATATACAGCTTAATTACGGCGACAACCATATCGCACGTGTGTATCATCGATTGCTGTCATATATGGGTCGTGATCAAAACGTCGACACTGGTTTGCAAATATCACAACTTGATTTTAAAAAACTGTATCCGATTTATTATTTTTCGCTGGAACATCTTGATTTAACGAGACAATCCGTCGTTGATATACACTTCCGAGCTCGTATAGCCCCGGGTGGTGTTAATTATAGAGCGGTTGCTGTCATTCTCAGCGATAAATCAATGCTGCTAGAAGGTGTTGGTGGACGAATGAGAATCGTTGATGCGCCAGTGGAAAACATGTAATTGAAAGCACAAAACGCGTTTACAATAAATGTCGTATAGTGTCGTCAGTGTAGAGTTGACTGATGGTCAAGTCAAGAAATTACGATCAAAGTCGGCTAAACAATGCGGAACCACAATAACGCTGAAGCCGTCACAGATGGCAGGTGGTAATCATAAGATATCGTTGACGGCGCGTCAAATAAAACATTTCAATAATGCGATGAAGAATAAAAAGGGTGTTCAAATAGATTTCTCGGCCGCAGCGATCAAAGACATGGAAAAGACCGGTGGGATATTTCCACTGTTAGCTGCGATTCCAGCGTTGATTGCCGCGGCCGCACCAGCAGTGGCTAAGGCGGCTGCGTTGGGGGCCGTTGGTACCGCGGCGGGGATGGCATTGAAGAAGGCAACCGGGAAAGGCTACAAAAAAAAACGACCCGTAGCCGGAAAGGGTCTAAGACTACCGGGAACCCCGTATTCATGGTACTCGGGAAAGGGTCTAAGACTACCGGGAACCGTTTAATGACTCCCATGTCTAATTTTGATTTAATAGACGCCGCAAACGCGCTAGCGATAAAAAACTTCAGAGGTGTTTTTATGAGGGATCAATTACCGGCGGCACCAAGGAATATTGAAACCGGCATAATTAACCTCGATGGGTCCTCCGGAGCGGGAACTCATTGGGTTGCATACGCGATTGATCCGCGTGCGATCGTCTATTTTGATTCATACGGGTTAGCCCCGCCGAAAGAGTTCATGCGGTATGTCCGGGCGTGTTCAGCCCGGGTTTTTTATTCCACGCTGCCAACACAGCAATTAAGTGACCCACCGATATGTGGCCGCGAGGTATTAAACGTACTTGCGGCGATTTCATCATCGCGAAAACCACCTCATGTGGTTGTAAACGAATACACTAGTGGAGTCGTAGAAGCTCAACGGATTTTAGAGAATAACATTTACAATAATAATGATTGATATCTGGGGGCGACCGGTTTCGGCGCTGAAACAATCCGCGGAAACGACCGCCGCCGACATAAAAAAACTAATTGAGGATGAAATCGCTGATATGTTGAATCTAACAAGTGTTGACCCGGGCGAAATAGTTGTATTTCAAGACCGCCAGGGTAAATTGAAATCCGGTAATGTGTCACTGAATGACGTTTTAATACGACAGCGTAATGCCGCCGAGAACGCTATCGCGCTGTATACCAGCGACGGACGACTCAAACCGGGTGAAGATATATCGATGATAGATGGAAGAATAAGTATACTTGGCAACAGTTATATAACCATTTCCAATTCGTTAAAGGGTTTACGTGGTGAATTTAACTTTCATGGAGAACAGTTCAGGTCGGCGCTAATGCATTTCGACGATGTGAAACACATTGTCGATAGTTTTTTTGGAACCCCGACGGTAACCGAACCGAATCTTGCAACAATAAAAAATACTATTTTGGAGTTTACGACGCTGTCGGGCCAATTTACCTCGTTACGAAAAAATGTTAACAGGATCGATGACAACTTTGATAAATTCCTTGGTAAAAAAAATGCCAAACCGGATGAAATCACAATAACTATAAATGATATCACTGCGTATGGACAGGAAATAAAAACAATCAAAACTGATGTTGCAACAAACAAAAGGAGTGTAGACGCGCATGAACGGGAAATAGAAATAATCGGCGCTAATGTTGCAACGATCATAAATAATGTAGACTCGCATGGACGGAAAATAGAAACAATCAAAACTGATGTTACAACGATCATAAATAATATGGACACGCATACACAGGAAATAGGAACAATCAAAACTGATATTGAAGCGAACAAAAAAAATATAGACGCGTATTGGCGGGGAATAGGATTAATCAAAACTGATGTTGCAGCGAACAAAAAAGGTATAGACGTGCATACATATGAAATAGAAACAATCAAACTTGATGTTGCAGCGAACAAAAAAAGTATGACCGAGAATACACGGGAAATAGAAACAATCAAAACTAATGTTGCAGCGAACAAGAATAATATAGACGCGAGTTGGCGGGGAGTAGGAATAGTTATAACTGATGTTGAAGCGATTAAAGACAGACTACCGAGAATGGCAGAGCAACTCGAAAAAATAAAAACCCCTCATGAGAACATCATCAACACAGTATACACAATTCGGCATGGATCATTCGATTGGACTCCTACACAGAATACAGTAAATATCACCGCAACTGTTAAGGGCATTTATCGACTGACACTGGTTTCAATGATGCAGTTTAATATATTATCGTCGAGTTCATCCGGGTTTAACAATACAATATCAACAATTATAGACAAGAACGCAACTGAACAGTTTACAATTTATGCCGTTGATGGAAATTTAACCAGGGCAAACATTACATGGTATGTGGAATTTGTAGCGAATCTAAGTAATTAAAAACACTAGCTCTTTTAAAATAAAAATGACCACCAAGGAAATTGAATCAGAGGTATCACCGACGTCACATCAATATCGATTCGATACCGCAAAAGAATTTTCCGCGAACTTAAAAACGCTTTCCGAACAATACCGTGCAAAAATAAAAAAATACCGCAGAAAAATAACCGCCATCGACGCGGTCGTGTACTCGGTGTCGGGTATAGTAGCTGGCGCCGGTGTTATTTTATCCACGGTGACCACGATAACCCCGATCGCTGTTCCAATCGCTGTCTCCGCAATGACAACAGTTGCTGGAGTTGCCAACGCAATCACTAGGAAGATATCATCGTGTTTTCAGAAAAAACTCAACGAGTATACAGTAAAACATCAAATAGTATCCGATGCGTACTCGAAATTATCCGGGTTGATCTCGTTATCGATTGATAATTTGTTCGTATCCGATGTTGAATTCTCCACGATGGTCCAGTTATATAGCTCCGCGATGTCAAAAATCGAGGATTTTCAACTGGAAGCCGAAACCACCTGGTTGTTAAAATTAGACACTAAAAACAACGAATAATAATAATGTCGCTGAACCCCGAAGGGTCTCAATTACTTCAGCGGATCGCGGAGAACACCACTCCGGTACAAACAAGTATGATATCGATAACATCAACGAAACCCGAATTCAGTGTGAACTTCCCATCACCGGTTCCAGTGAAGGAAATAGCGCTGGCAAAATTGCGAGTATATCACAGTTGGCCTAATATCCGAGCGGACGCATTTAACGGACAACAACCTAATAACTCGCTGGTTTTTGCATGGACGAATAAACCCGATGGGACCCCAGACTGGAAGGAGGTTACAATACCAACTGGGTCATACCAAATAGAACAAATCAATAAGGAATTTCAACGCAGGATAAAATCGATCACAGGAAAAGAATCAAAAATCGCTATTACGGTTCATGAACCGACGTTATCGTCGACGATTGAAATAAGCACACCGGGGTATATGGTTGATATTTATAACAGTTCAATAAGAACCATACTAGGATGGCCTAAGAATCCACCCGCGGACACCCCCCCCATCAACTATCCTCAGACACGATAACGGAGATGGTGGTAGGCATATTGCTCCATACAACGTAAATATTGCATCGGTGATAGCGATCAATCTAGTGTGTGATGTTATCGAAGGGAGTTATCAGGTGGATACCAAGCAATCAAATCAAGCTCAACAGGGGTATATCCTTTATTCGTTTTCACCAACAGCCCCTCCGGGATTTTTGATCATTGAGAGTCCGATTAATCCGGTCTATATGCGATGCCATAATCGGCTTTTAACGAGAATTAATTTCAGACTTACCGATCAGTCAAATAATCTAATTGATCTGCAAGAGGAGGAGTTAGTGATCACTCTGTTTGTAAGATCATAGCAGCAGAGGGGGCGATGACATCGACGCGGTCGTCGATGTGCTTACCGGACGCTGACGACGCTGGGGATCGGCGCGCAGAAGGTGTTAATTAAACCAAATGACGTTTGGACGATCCCCCAACGACGTCGTCGTTTTTTTTTTACCAGGCGCTGACGACACTAGATCGTTGAGTGCAGAAAGTAATAATTAAGCAAAATAACGATTGGACAAAATGTCCGATTCGCCCCCTCTGCTGCTGGAGGGACAATGACGAGCTCAAAAAGGTACGGGACGTGGTTCCCACACATTCCCAAAGCACTAAAACGATGTATTTATGAATACACCATTTTTAAACTTCCAAGCCATATACATTTTCTTACATTAGGTGTGGCATTCGTCTTTCAATGTTATCAGAAAATATCTAATTTAACTGATATTTATGTACGTACATACTTATTCTTGGATTGCTTTTGCCCGGCGAGACTAAAGTCTTTGAAATTCAATTTTATTCCTAGTTCTTATACCTGTCATAGATATGAACTAAAATATACATTAGCTTGTAGAAAGAAAAAAGTAGCTATATGGCCGTGCAAACTTTATCAATCACTATTTAGAAATACATTATTTAATTAAATAAGTCTGCATTAACGGACTAGAAACCATGTGAAAAGGATATGATGAACTTTCATTTGTAACGATCACAATTAAAATGTTATGTTATGATAACCTACATGATTACTTAGTTGACATCTTAATTTAGTAACATAACAAACAGGTATTAATATAATGATACATTTAGCTAATTTTACCAATCATGACAGAAATATGATAATGCTAATTGGACGAGTTAAAGCACGCAATATGATTAGAGAATTTTTCAACCCATTTCAACATGGCACTTGAAAAATTTGGATTCATTATACAATTTTCACAGCTGTCAAAAAGTCAACTTTTAGGGTGAAAAATAGGGATAATACTACTTTTGTCTGTATTAATATTTGTAAACCTTATATTGGGCACAAGGATCTGTTGGTGTCTTTTCATTTGACAAACTATGGTCTTTTCACTAGAAACGGCATTTATTATTTAAAATATGATTCAGTAATGATCACCAATTTCTTTACAGAAAGAGTACGCGATCAAAATGGTCGAATGTTGGATGAAATAATAAGGAATTTTGGAAGTGAGAAAAAAGTGAAGAATATTTTGCTTGTAGGCCTTCCCTCGGTTGGCAAGTCGTCATTGATAAACAGTCTTGCTAGTCTCATTCTTGGCAAGTATATTCCTGTAGCAAGTGTTGGACAGGGCGCTCAACTCACTCATACCTATGCAGCACACAGGTAAGTCAATTAGAGATTGTTATACAATGCATAAGTCTTCTTCAGACACAGGTCAAAGTTGTTAGAGAAAATGTCATCACAAATCCTCAACGACGAGATAGTAGCTTTATTCGGAATCGTGTTCAAGCCGAACACTTTGAAAATCCCTTTTTACAGACATAAATGTGGGTAAAAGTTAAATCTGCAGACCAAACATTCGATATACAATCATTACAGAAATTCGCTTGAAGATTTAACACCATTCTATAACTTTAGGTATGCAATAGATTGCTTTCAAAGTTGAAATCTTGGTTGGCATGACGAAAAGATCGAAGGCTTTCTTTGTATTTGCTGAGGAACATTTCGATGAAGGAAACAGCAAGTATTGCGTCAGGAACAATCGGCCTTGTACAGGTGTAACTACGATACGTATCTGCAGTCATTGCAGTCCTAGGAATTGGTACCCAAGATGAAATGTTCGACTCTTACATTTGCTATACGCATGTTTGTTTCCTATTCAGTGGTACTCATACTGGAAGGTTAGTCCCTGATATCTGCTTTATCCGTCTTCTCTTTGTCTCCGATGATATAATCCTCGTTCATTTTATTAATTTCTACCTTCTGATCACTGCTTTTTCTAACCGATAAATTTCTGTTTTTCAGGAAGCCATTATAAGCGTTTTGTTTTCTTATCAATATATACAGTGATATAAGGAGGATGCGACCTTTTGATACATGCACAAATTATAAAGTCGTCTTCTTGTACTGAAATTTAAAATTTATGACTATGAAGTAGAACAAAATAATTACTCCAAGTCATAAATTCAAGTGCCACAGAACTAGATGGTTTTAGGAAACACCAGGACGAAGTTGTTTTCAAACATTGTATAGGTGTTAGTATATATATATCAAGATTTTGCTTGCTTTCCAGATATGATCATTTTGGAATTAATGAGGAAAATTTGAGAGGCTCACCGAATGAGGATAACGCCCGAATAATGCATCCACATCTACCCAACTTGAACGATTTTGTTGGACTTGCAGATGCAAATACGGAGGAGCTGAAAGAAATTTTATCACTTCAGATATTTGGTAAGAGTTATTCCTCGACTGGAATATTTATTTCTCTTTCCGATGTGTACCTGAATATGAATCAACAGAAAGTGACAGCATTTATTGTCTTTATCACAGTCTACATGCAAGAAAATGTATTCATTATCATAATTAAATTAAATGAGCATTCAAGAGTATTTTATTTAAGATACCTACGTCGGTATCTGGATGTTGCAATACGTTTATTACCTATAGGAAAATCCATATGTCATTGGAGGAATAACACTTCCATGTTTTGTATGTCTCACAATAATCTAATACGTTCACCAAGAGGTAACAAGATTATTCTGCACTGAAGGAATTAGAGCAATTTCATTTTAGTCTTAAATAATAATGACCACACAATCTGTTACTAGAAAGATCATCATTACCAGAATTAAATTGTTGAACAAGATTGTTGTTTCTATTGTTTCTTTACTTTTACCTATCAAAAGGATGCATTTCATGTTCTTGTTGAGGTACGAATGTAAAATTGCAACAATAATAAAATTGCCTTCCAAACATTCCAGGTTTTAAAAGTTCTCATTTGGCTAATATTTCTTTTAAGTTTTTGTTATTTGTGACATGCTAATTTAATAAGACGAAAACTATAAATAAATTTCGGAAAAAGTTAATGTTTATGAAAATATTTTAGTTCAAACATTTGACATTCGGTACGCCCAGCACGGCCGTTTCAAGCGGTCTTTAGAAAATACAAAAATGTTTTCCCGTTCTGGTAAGCAGAGTGTAAAGTAGGAAAATAAGCATCCTAACATATTTACTATATGTAATAAATAAAATACAATAAGTATTTTCACTTTAATTTAGATATCGATATATCAGTCTGTCTGACATTCTTCTGTTCCCTTTCTGTCTGTCTGCATGTACGCAATATGTTGTTTCTTAGTAAGCAAAACGAGTTATTGTCGGGTAAAAGAAAATAACAATAAAATGTTTCCAAGATTTGGTAACTAACATCATTCTACCACCTTCTTTCCAATATATATTAGAGAAGGACGGCAAAGAAAACACGATGCAGTTTCACATTAAAAAGATAAATTATCGACATTCTTATAAAATGCCTATTTTTCCATTTTGATTTACTCTATCATTGTTATAAGCAATAAACTTTGTGCAGGTCACCTTGAGCCAGGCATCCAAATAACTGGCCTGTTCAAGAGTCAAAGAAGACATGGAGTGGGATCTTTAAGAAGTTGGTACACGAAATCCAAGGAGGACTGGAAGATCGACATCGTTATTTTCGTGCACAGTGTTGCAACCAGGGAGGTCCCAAAGGAGCTGATACAATGTCTTTTAGATATCATCAAGCCAAAGGACACATTTCGTCCTATCGGTAAGGGCATTATACATTATAAAAGGAAATGAAAGTGAAAGGGCTTATTTAACTCATGTCCTTTATGACTCAAAAAACAAACATGGTTTAAGAAATATTATAGTACATAAATTTAGTTTGCAATAGAGATTACACCTGACAAACCCAGGACCAGTACCAAAGAAGATAAAGAAAGCAAATAACAACACATAAATGGTTTACACTATCGAGAGAAATTGTGTTGTCGTTTATGGCTCATTGAGGAAACTATTTGGCGTGAGGTTACAGGGCAAACCGGAACAACAGTATAAAAAGTGTTAACATTACCATGAAACGATATGTCATTCTATGAATAAGATTTATTGTATATAATATTTTCACATCTGCTTGATTTGCATTAATGTAATTATTTAAAAATTATTCCGCATATAGCGTAGCCAAAGAGCCTTATTGCTACAGAGCTATGGTATTCATTGATGTCAGTAGTGTGAAATAGTTAGGATTATATTTACAGAGACAAAATACATATTTACTATAAACAATGAATGTAGGGTTGACAAGGTATTTCAAACGTCCATTCATGCTGGTGGGAGAGACACTGTCTGAGTTATTGAGTGGACCCAAACACATCGTCTGAGTTAGTATTGTGTTCTTAGTGTTGCCCACAAAAAACTCGATAATGTTGAATCAGCTCATATGATGTTTAGAAGAGCTGGTATATTGATTGCAATATATATTTGGATTTATTATATTGATTTATATAATTCGAGTAGCTACTTAAAAATGAATATTCATGACATTTATTTAAATGCTGCATTGATTCATGGAGAGGACAGTGTATTTGTGCCGTTAATATGACTTGACCAAGAATGTCTCGCGCTGTTATTCATTATGTACTAAAGAAATGCATCCATTGACAAAATGCCTGGGCTTAGAATCCAGCGTAATGAAAAAAGTCTTGGCTTATGACAATGTACTTTCTTAGAGTTGATTTAAAGAATATAATAAACAGAATATTTAAAAAAAAATGAAACTCAGCGATTCTTACGTTTGTGGATCTGCTGCCAGAATAAGTCGTCAAAAATAACTCGTATTGTTTCAAATTCAAATACTATTTATTTAGTGATCATATTTTTCAGATGTGGACTTTTATGTAGTACTCACGAAGATGGACAAAGTGGAGACAGGAGAGGTAACAGAAGAAAGTGTTAAAGCAATCGAAAATGCTGTTGCTGATTTATTTGGCTTTCACGGTTTCAAAGAATACAAGCTTGTTAAAATGACAAATTGGTGCGACGATGTTGGTTTTCCGAATTCCACTGCAGAAAATCTGGACGGATCAGACGAACAAAGCGTGACTTTGAACAATCAGTTGCTCAAGCTTCTTCGCAATATGTCCACTCCAAAAGCAGAGTCGAATCTTAAACATGATATTACTTTCTTTCAGAAGATGTGGTTTCATCTTTATGGCTGCCTTACCACGATTATCAGAATGTTTCGTTTTGAGCCATTTGGCCCAAGAGATATTCTCTATGCGGCCCTTCTCGGCTTGCTTCTTATCATTGTTGTATTTATCTTAATTTCGCGATGAAAGCAACTCAGTTATGTGGATACAATCATCACATGCAAAATATGACTCGTTTTTCTATGTCTCATGCAAAAGTCAAACTCTCTCGCAATATTGACAATACGGGTTATTGTAGTCTTCTATTCACCATCTGATTGTACTTTCTTGTAACAAATAATTGTCATTAGCAGGTCTCCATCTGTAGTATCTAGTATTTTAGTATGAGTTGTTTAGCCATATAGGCTGTTGTGTATTTTTCATTCATTGCCAGAAAGAACAGAAAATACTTTCTGTAGTATGTCTGGTCACGTTGTGCACAAAATCAAATAAATAAAGAATGATACCAACACCTCCTATCTTTTTAGTATAAATTCCAATTTAATGACATTAAAATTACCGAAATAATGCTCAAGATGTGAGTATAGTCATTTCTATCAGCACAAAAAGTTGTATGGTATCAAAGCCGTCAAATGTGTGTATTCAAGCCAGGTTACCATCGTGATCGCCTATGTTGGTGCTCTTTTCTCGGTGACATTTTGAGATGGTGAACTGTATGCAGGGATAGAACAGAGAAAAGGGGAACGTGGGACGCTAGCCATGCTTCATGTCTCCCCCGCCGCCCCTGTGTTGCTTAGAATAAATTAATGTGTTTAAATGCGCTATATATGTCTAAACCGTCTGATATTTAGGTTAATGTGATAATTATACACAGATAAAAGACTGTTTTCAAGGTGCATTTGTAGATATATAAAGGTCCCGCTTTTTTACGTGTCCTGGGCCAACCAAAGCGTTAATCAGACCTTCACTGGATGATTCCATAAATATTTAACTTTTTATAACAGGATAAGACAAAAACAAATACATAATTTTAACAATAGATATACAATATTAAATATTAAAGAATCCAGCAGTTGCTTTGTTGCGTGAATAAATTCTCAATTTACAGCGTTGATTTGATTGAGATTATATCACAGTCTCTTAAAAACTGCTACTAAGCTAATATATATATATATATATATATATATATATATATATATATATATATATATATATATATATATATATGCGCTTGTGTGTGCATGAATACGATAATGATTGAAAGATAGAAACAAATAAGAAGATCCTAAGAGAATTTATACTGAGGTATTATTTCCAAGGTATAATGACCTTTAATGTCTTTAACGTTTTTGAAAATGTAGTCTGAATTACAGTACATTTTGGCGGTGATTATCAGGTTTTTGAATCCATCGTGTGGGTTAGGTAATTCGGATTTGTAGAACTTAGAAAGTACATTTTGAGGAAATTCAGGGTGCAAAACAGTAAGTATATTTATTGCATTTCTTATTACCAGGCAACGAAGACATATATTTATGCAATGTTACTTGCATGCTCGCTGTTGTAGGGACCCAAGCTATGTGCATGACCTGAATGGCTTCGATCGCTAGCCTATATCCATAACATTATATGAAAAAACTTTAAAGGGGAAATTCGCAAAGCAGCTGCTGTGCAACAGCAAAGGAAATAAGACATCTTCGTCGTGTTAGCTTATTACCTCTGAGGCTCTTAGTTTTCTATCAAAACTTTCAGTTGCATTTTCTCTCTGGAATTTAGTTTTTCGACGGACTTGTAAATTGGCACGGATCTGATAGATATGCGATAGCCGTTGGCCTAACATGCTTTTATGTGCTATTTTATTGGCCCTAGAGAGCAATGGTCATAGTCGGAACCATTCTATTTCCGAAAAGTTCCGAACATTTCTTGTAAATTGCTGTTCAAATCATCAGAATGATCATTTAATACGGCGTCTCTCACGTTTGTTGTGGACATTGTGAATGTCACGGCCATTCGTTTGCTTGTTTAAAAGTTTCATTTGTGAATCAGTGAAATCGTCAACATCAACATCGTTAACTTTACCATCTCTACTGTCAAATAGACGAACACATTTTTCGTTCATTCATAAACAAATCTAATAAGCCAAAAGCTATATGGTAGTTCCCAACACACGATCCTATTTTTACACATACATGTCATGCAGTATGAAGCTATTCAGTATGTAAAGGTACTGCAAGATTCTAACAATGTCTAGTTAACGAAGAAACAAATAAGCACATAATGAATGATAAGCCCAAACACATGCTTACGTAGACCCTCATATGTATATGTACATTCGTACAGATACTCTCTAATAGTGTGATAGACACACGTACGCACATAAACATCCGTACTTGCATTCATGTATGCATGGTGTAAGATACGAAGTAAGAATATCCCACGTTAATTAGTGACCTGTAAAATACTCAAGAATATGCATGTTGAGCTTCAATACAACGTTCCTTCACGACAAGACACTAAATGTGTCGTCAATATATAAACAGTATTAAACATGCACTGCTTAATATTATCATAAGTATATTATACTTGAATTATGCCATAGTAATGCATGTATTAAACACTGAAGAAAGTAATTAGCTTTAAGTGGTATTCATCATACTATTACGTTCTAATGGTGCTCTATGAATATAATTTCCCAGATTTCTAACCTTAGTACTTTTAGTGTTAATGAGTAATTTAATCAATTTCAGCATACACCGACCTCTGCAGAGATGCGTTTATATACCTCAGTCTTAAAACAAAGTAATACTCCTCTTCCAGCACGTTGCAATGATTAAAATTTCTTTGATCAAGCGGTTTGCTATGTGGTCTCTTCCATCTCCTTATCCAACATGTAAAATATGGGTTAGTCATCCTTTTTTAAAAGAGATTTTCTAAATTTTGTCCTTGTTACTATATCTAAATACTCTCTATGGCCATAGATTTGTGATACGTTTCTATATAACATAGGTCTTGAAGATTTTCAGATTCTTGATTCCCAGTTTTGGATAAATGGATCAGATATCCTTTGTTTAACTGAAAGTAAGAAAACCTGTATGTTCCGAACAGCTTGATTTATCCACACTTGTCCCAGACCCAGACTGTTTAATAACTTCTGGACTAAAAATGCCGGGTTTTTCTTTCCAGAATAACCTTTTATGTCAGTAAGCATTAGGTTATGCATTACTTTTGCATATCGTTTTGTAGAAGTAATAATACAGTCAGTTAGTTGCGGTTTGTTCGAGTCTCGATCCGCTTCTTATAAGTTGTGAATTTAAGTTGTGAGCAGTGGATTCTGCGTAAGTAACGTCAGCAAGTACCTTTCCGTCAAACTGTCTATTTTTAAAGCTTATTTGTGAAGCGGTTTCTTGTATGGGCTAACTGTTCACTACAATAACTGGTCTCTTGGGAGTATCAGGTTGAAAACTTTCTATCTCATGTAGTAAATGTGTTTTCGGTTTCGTTGATCTATTTGTCATATTTTGTGACAATGCCTTCAGTGATATCGAGTCGCTGTGTAGCTCGTTCCGTCTAAATTGTCAATATTGCGAATTCCGCTAGATGTATTCTTTTTAAAAGCTTTAATTACCTCGAATTTAGCCTAAAGCTCTTGAGTAGATTGCAAGATATTGTTTGTTTTATCCAGTTTATCAATTTTCTCATCTTTCAACTAAATAAGTGTATTAATGTAATTTAGTGTTTAATTCATTAATCCTTGATCTTATATTATGCAGATTAGCTTTACCTTCTCCTTTAAAGTGAAATCACTAATAAATTTACACATCGGAGTCACTGGGGTTATTGCGTCTGTTGATCTATAGAAAATGTCTTCTATTGTATAATCATTTCCGTTCAAATTTAAATATAAGGTAAAATAATCTTTGGCGTATTTTAGGGCAATTGTATCCTGCTTTGTAGACTTCCTTACAAGTATATCTTTGGATATGATCAGATTGCTAGCCCTGTTGACTAAGACAGTTCCATTCCAGGACACCAATCCCTCACTTCCATTTGAAAGATTAGCGAGTCTCTCAATATGGATTCGTGTTTAAACGTGATATCGTCTCTTCGCAGGGGATTTGAGAGCACTAGCTACTGTAATAATAGTCATCGGAGTGGCAAGAGCTGTATTCCTCTAGACTTTGCGCGTGACCTTGATCGAGATCATATCTACGGCAGTCGATGCTATGGTTACTCCATTCTTGCTGCGGGCTGTTTGGTGTGATTACCCTGTGTTATTGATACGTTCTCGTCTGAGGAAAACTCATAACTGCTCTTTTTATGTGTTGTAAGCAAGTCGTTAGTCATTCGAGATTAACACAAAAGTACATGGTTGTGTTTGGTTCAATTGTATCAGGACATTCATATTGAATAAGCATTGAACGAACAAGGATTTCGTTAGGTTCATTTGTTATTTCATTTGCATAATAATAGATCATTGTCTTCAGAAAAAAGTATGAGTCTACAAAGCAACCAAAGTAGACAAATAACCTATCGTTAGATCGGAGATAGCTCTGCCAATTCGTTTGCATAGATATACATATCTATTCAGTCATTTATATATGATGGTCTGTCACATAGATTTCATTGTAGAATATGCCAATTAAAACGTAAAATTAAGCATTCTTTTTCAGCTGCTATTAGCTAGTATTGGAGTTTGATAAACAGATAAAGGACGAGTTACTCATTTTTAAAAAAATAACAATAAATAATGTATGTACGCGTGTTGGCAGAGCTATCTCCAATTGAACGGTACGATACTTCTCTACTTCGGGTGTTCTCACCAATTTTTAATTGTTTTCCTCTCCTCCCTCACACCAAGGGAAAACGTTGAGCTTTATCCATACAGTCACAAATAGTCAAATTGCATCCGAGATATACCTAGAGCATCGTTCTGTGGTAGCTAAAATAGCCAATCATTATGTTTAATGGACGCAGTCCTGCACTCCAGGCTAGTTCTCTAAATTCATGGTACCATATACAATGTACATGCTGGATACAAACGTGATACACTCTAAAAAGAAATGCTGTATACGATAGGTATATCTACCGTTATCAAATGTTTATTTCATAAGTGGCGTGTGAGTCTGAGTGAGAAAGAGAGTCGTTTCCGCGTATTAATGCAACAAGTTTCAATGTGACACAACTTACACTAATTAAACATGAAGTGATACTAGAACGGTGCTAATTCTTCAGGTGTAGTTGGGTTGGGTGTAATTTGGTCACAATACCAGACTACCTTGTTCTTCATTTGCATTCAAATACGCCTTATTAATGTATTGGCGGGCTTGACAAATCCCCCAAGGCCGTTTGCACACTGCCAGATAGTGAATATATTAAATGTTACATGGAATTAGAAATAAAAGTAGGATTTTCCAATTGGCAGCAACAAGAAGGGCTAAGCAGGCTCTGCTACATTTGTCAATACGTATAATCCTGATTTAAGAACAATGCAAGGTAAGTCAAAATCGAGGATGCCAGTTCAGTTATTGTTTATGTAATCGATACAATCCAGTTTATGTCAACGTGAACAGCGACGGATTGGCTTTGTGTAACATGACCATTTAACATCAACCGATTTGAAGATTTTACAAACTGTATTTAGGAATGCACTGTTTCTAATGAAATTAGGCCGTCATGAATGCCAAGTCATACGCGTTTTCTTACATTTGGTGTCATCATCAATCTCAATTACCACTTTCCAGATACAATGAAACGAACACAGGAAAATGGATACAAACATAGGGAAAAAAAGTACTAGAGGAACAATACTGCATTTGTTATATTTAATTAACACAGATAAACATGAGAGAATTCTCTTACGAGTGCGGCTTCCCTTCCAGGATTCTCATAGGAGAGCATTATATTTATTGTAATTTAAGGCCTACTCTTGTGAACCATAATACTTAACTATTGTACACGTTATCATTCATTTGTTTAATAAGCAGTATTTTATATGTTATGCATGTATAGCGTGCAAGCGGATACGACTATCATGTTTTCTACGATATCATTTCTTCGAAATCTTGATAATTTGAAAATCGATGGTATTATTAAGAAAAATATCCATGTATTACCTATAGCTAGACCTCTAAAACAGACATTATAAAATTACTTATTAATTGGGACTCATCTAAACCCAGGACATGTTGAATAAAGTCCTCTTCTGCTACGTTACGAAGAAACACACCAAGGCGAATGTCAAAATTATTTATGTGCCCAAAACATATCGATTTGTCGTACATTGCTGTAATAGCAAATAAAAGCATGGATTATTATTACATCAGTGTAAGAACAGCTGGAGTGCCTAACACTTGTGTGATATTAGTTGGAACAGAGCACAAAGCGTTTGCAAGGGATGTAAGTAACTTAGATTCATTTATTGTTTTGGGAGTTTGCCACAAATTTTTTTTTTTTTTATTATTAGAGAAGTCTGAACATATTTGAATATTTTGTAGGACATGTCAGTGTGGCACAAGTTTGTAAAGAGGTCGGTTTCATACTTATGAGTAGCACGTTTCATAATTTGCTTACATTCTAATTTTCCTGGAAATATTTTGTCTCTAACAAAACTTTCACTAACTTTGCAAATTGTATAGGTGTGAAACATATTATGTATATCAAGAATGGAAGCTTTCTGTTTCTTTTCTGTGACATCTTTTCAGGATAGATCAAGGTATAAACTGAATTCAAATATTTGTTAGATTTTGCATTTAGTGGACGAATTCACATTTTATCAAAAATGGTTAGTTTCCTTTCATTATTGTCCCATAAAATTATCTTTATTCCCAGTAGACCTTCTCTCCTTTCTGCCAGTGGGGTTTGAGGATATTCTTGTAAAACTTTGGTGCAATTATGATTAAATTCATCTAGCTTTTTTAAGTTCTTGTGTTCAATATTATACCAACTTTCATAACCATAAATGGCTGATAGTACCACAATTGTTTTATATGCACTGACGTAGGTAGGAGATTGCCAATCCTTGCAATATATCATGACGAGTTTCTGTCCTTAGAACAAGCCCTGTATGCTATTGTCAAACATTTTATATTGGAGCTAACAGGCTTACAACATGTTTGGTTCCATTTAAAATAGGCATAGTATGGTTGCTTCTTTTGCACTTAAACGTCCCTCATGTTGTTTGGCCTTTCTGAATAAAACCTAATACACAGATTTTATTGATGATGAAGATGGTGTTCTATTTCAAGGTGAATCAGTTACATATATCAAGCATCTTTTGCAAATAGATTGGTGTGTTTTCCAGCACAGTTATATCTATGGCTAGTGCTGGAATTCTAGGTGGAGTGGACCCAACGAGTAGCATTAATGTTGGCTCCTTTCAGTCTTGTAGAATCGTATTAATGTAAACGAGCCATAAAACTGATGATAAAACACATCCCTGTCGAATACCCTTTCTATCGCTAAAGATTCGGATTTTGAGTCGTTGAGTTTTAGGAAACGTACTGCGTGATTCAGTGTCAAATGCCTTTTGAATATCTAAAAATGCATGTAAACACAATTGAATCCAGTTCTAAAGTGGACACAAATAGCTATGTATATATTGAAAGATAATGTTATGCTACCCAACCCTTTTGCGACCGCTGTTGTGCGGTATTAGGGAAGTTATGTAGATTACTATTACACTATATTGGCAATCAACTGCTCCAGTAGTTACAGCGTCCGCTTTGGAAGCGGAAGGTTGCGAGTTTTAACCCCGACCGAGTCACACCAAAGACTTATAAAATTGGTACTAACAGCTGCATCGCTAGGCGCTCAGCATTAAGAGGTTAGTGTTAGGACTTTGTCGGTCTAGTGTCAGGATGATGTGACTGGGTGGGACATCATGTTACGTGTCTACGGCATGATGCCCAGTGCTAGACATCACTATTAGCTACCACGCTGCAGGCATCGTAGTGATGTGTACTATCTAACACTGGTATATCGCTACCATAAAATGCATTGTCAGGCTTGGCCCTAGGATGTGAGGGGCCCAAGGCAGCATGCGGGGCCCAGGACAGCAAGCGATGAGCGCGGGCTCCCAAGCAAATACTTGCATTGCCTGAAAGCGCAGGTCCCAAGGCGGTTGCCTAGATAGCTTTGTCATAGGGCCGGGCCTGTGTATTGTTATTTTGCTCTGAGTTTATTTTTCTTTTCCAATACCAACATTGTTTGGGGCTTTCCTGAATTGTTGCTGTTTTAAAAGATTTTTTATATTTCTTGAATTCTAAATTTTTGTTAGGTTACAGAACTCAAACATTTGTTCATAATTACAAACATGTATGTGAACTGAGATTACAATTTAGATAAATCTTTAACAAACAGTCGAGTTATCACATCCTGATCAGACGCTAATTTGTCGTTATAGTTTATTTTAAAAATATTTGGAATATTTTCCCTTGTTACGTTGTCGGTTGTGGTAGTTGAAAAGACTGATTGTGTTCACGGGGAGAATTCTTTTTCTCCGGGCTATTTATCTAAACTTATTGTATCGTATTCAAGGTATGTTAGATTCAAAGGCGATACATTGTGGAAGAAATGCTGTATAATTACAATACGTCTATTATTATCAAATACTTTTTTGCTTACAGACCTGCAAATCTGAGAGACACGTATCCGCGTATTAATGCAGAAAGATTTAATGTGTTACAAATTCAACAAATTAAACTTGAAGTGATATTGGAACCATGCTAATTCTTTATGCGTAGATGAGTTGGGTGTAATTTGTTTACAATTCCAGACAACCATGTTCTTCATTGAATGTATTCAAATACGGCTTGCTAATCTATTGTCAAGCTTGACAAAGCCATGAAGGCGGTTTTCGCACTGCTATGTACTGAAAAATGTTAAATTTTAAATGGAATTAGAATTGAAAGTAGAAGTTTCCAAACCTGCAGTAACAAGGCGATTTTCGCACTGCCAAAAAAGGAAAATGTTACATTTTACATGGAATTAGAAATGAGAGTAGGAGTTTCCGAACCGTTCGTAACAAGAAGGGCAATGATGGGCGAATCTCTATTACATTTCTTAATACGAACATGTCACCATTACGAACGAGATCGGTAACTCCGGATCGTGCTATGTTTGGTAAATTTAAGTCAATGATTCCGGGGCAATTATTATTTATGTTGTCGATACAAAACAGCTTCACAGCATGAATAGAGATGGATTTGTTTTCTATCACATGACCGTTATTGAGTGCCTGAAACAAAAAATAAATATTCATCTACCGTAGACAATATCAACAGGTTTAAAATTTGTGCAAACATTATTATTAATACAGCGTTTTTGATGAAATGAGTCCGTCTTGAATTCCAAGCTATATATGTTTTCTGACATTTGGTGTAAGATTCGTGTTTCGATGTAAAATGAAAATATCGAATTCAAATGGAAACTTATGTAGGTCCTTTATTATTTCCTGTATCATTTTCGCGGAAAATTTCTTTCAGATTCGATTTTTGTTCCAGTGATTATTCCAATTATTGATCTGATATAATGTACAGATTGTCTTTCAGACAGAAAAAGTAACTATACGGCGGTGTTAACTTTACAAATCAATATTTAGGAGCCTATTATTTAATAAAATAAATCTGCTTGCAAAGATTAGAAACCATACAAAAAGGATATGATGAACTTTAAATTTTACTGATCGAAACTGTAATGAACTAACATGATAAACGACACGCATTTTGCTATATCAGTTGGTGTCTTTACGTTACTAAAATAACAAATAGTCATACATATACTAACGCATTTCGCTAATTTTGAACATCGGGACAGAAACATGATTCTGCTATTTTGACGAGTTAAAGCATGCCTTATGCTTAGAATCGTTGAACACTGTTAACGTGCCACTTGATAAATCAGGATTCCTTATAATATTTTCCCAGCTGTAGAAAGTCAAATCTGGTGGTGAAACGTTTGGATCATTATGTTTTCGTCTATATTATTTTTTTGAACCTTATATTGGGCATCATGAACTGTTGGTGTCTTTTCAATTGACACGCTGTTTTATTTTCTTCATGTGAAACAATATTTATTTTGTTTAACATGATTTAGTAATGACCATCAATTTCTTTACAGCAAGACAACGCAATGAAAATAATCGAATGTTGGAAGAAATAACAAGGAATTTCAACATTGAGAGAAGAGTGAACAATATTTTGTTGGTAGGCCTTCCCTCGGCTGGCAAGTCGTCACTGATCAACAGTTTTGCTTACCTCATTCTTGGGAAATATTATCCTATCGCAGATGTGGACGAGGCAATCAACTCACCCATACCTTAGATGCACGCAGGTAAGCCAATTAGAGATTGTCACAACGCATACGTCATCTTCAGACACAGGTCAGAGCTGTTAGAGTAAGCGTCATCACACATCCTGGATATACTATCTTCATTCGAAAATGTGTTGAAGTAGCACACAAACGTAAATCCCTTTTTACATAGATAAAAATGTGGGTTTTTATACATGGGACATTTTGACATTCCCGAGAAATGTACCCAAGATGAAAGGTTCGACTCATATTTGCTATACACATGTATGATTCCTATTCAGTGGTAACCAAGCTATAATGCTTGTCTCTAATATTAATTTTCTCTTTCTCTCTGATGATATAGTCCTCTTTAATGTTGCAAATTTCTACGTTCAAATCATTGCATTTATTGCTAGAGAAGTTTCTGTTTATCAGGAACCCATTTTAAGCGCTTTGTTTTCTTATCAATAAATACAGTAATTAAAAGCGGAAACGACTTTTTAATACATGCACAAATTAGAAAGTCGTCTCGTTAACGTTTTATTCCAGAATAAATTAAACGTCTATGCCGCATACTACCACTACACAGTAAAAAATTGTATGGTTTCATACACAGTATAGTATTGAACAGAAAGTACAAACGTATGACTATGACGTATAATAAATAATGATTCCGAGTCATAAATTCAACTTCCATACAACAATAACGTTTCGGAAGCACCAGAACAAAGTCGTTTTAAAACATTATATATGTGTTAGTAATACTGAATAAATTCATACTTTGTTTTGCTAAGATTTGTCAGTGAATAATTCATGCTCATCGTTACCATGGATCCAGAACAATAGTTTATTGCAATAACAGATGTCACTGTATATTTCTATGTAGTTCTTGGTTGTGCCTATCTTAAATACCGAATAAAGGATGCCCTGATATTAGTTAAATTCTCCATCACACAAACATATAACACGATTTGCTTGCTTTCCAGATACCCTCATTTTGGAATTACTGAGGGGCAAATGATAGGCTCTCCGAATGAGGAGACCGCACGAAGAATACATCCACGTCTACCCTGCTTGACCGATTTTATTGGACTTGGAAACGAAAATACAGAGGAGATGAGTGAAATTTTATCCCTTCAGATACTAGGTAAGTGTTACTTCTAGATACGAATATTTAGTTCACTTTCCGATTGTACTTGAAAGTGAGCAACAACATTTGGCTGCATTTCTTGTCTCTATTACAGTCTGCTTACAAACAACATTTGGCTGCATTTCTTCTCTCTATTACAGTCTGCTTACAAACAACATTTGGCTGCATTTCTTGTTGCATTTCTTGTCTCTATTACAGTCTGCTTACAAACAACATTTGGCTGCATTTCTTGTCTCTATTACAGTCTGCTTACAAAAAACATTTGCTGCATTTCGTGTCTCTATTATAGTCTGCTTACAAACAACATTTGGTTGCATTTCTTGTCTCTATTACATTATGTTTGCAAACAATGTTGACATGACCAGTAATGAAATTAATCGTGTCGAGCATCCAAACAATATTTTTTAATTAAGATACCTACTTTAGTATATACACGCTGCAATAGGTTTCAACATATTAAAACATACATATGTCAATGGTGAACCAACACTTCCTTGTTTTGCATATCTCAAAATAACCTAATATAAATAAACAATAAATAAAACAAAGTCTAATTATAATATATTACTAGAAAGAGTCATCAGCAGAATTATATTGTTAACAAGCTTGTTGATTTTATTGTTACTTTTCTTTCACTATCAAAAGGATGCATTTTACAATCTTGTTGCGCTACAAATACAAAATTTCAGCTAGTTTTAAAACTGTCTTTGAAACATTCCAGACTTAAAAAGTTCTCATTTTGACTAATATTTCTTTCAAGATTTGGTAAAGGTCGTTCACGATATTTTGACACATGTAATGTTCATCGTATAAAAAGTAATGCTTACTGAAATTGTTTACTTCATACGTTTGATAATCCCTCGTATCTTCAAGAGGTCGATTTGTTAAAAACCCTAGAAGCTAAAAATGTAATCAGAGTGAAATAATTTCATAATATTGTTAATTTAGCCACACTAAACCTCGATATATGTTTTCTTTAAATAATCCTTGGTTTAGATGAGTGCCTATGATTGTGATGATTTTCAACATGAGAGACTGTAAAGCTACGGTCATGTAATCTCTGGAATTACTATCATTAAAAACATATCAATTATGCCTTATCGTTGCCTCACATTAAGAGTATCCGTTTAAGTTTTAGTTACAGCGTACGTAATATCGGACCAATAACTTATATTCGGCATGGATTATTGTAATCGCTGATTTCAACTGCATAGTACATGTAGTCATTGAAAACAAAATACTTTATAACGTTACGAGCATTCTCAATTTTTGGTCCGAATGATATTAATAATATAGTATTTTCACGCCATTCATTCCTATAAAAATCAAAATATTATTTCGTTCTGATGACCAGAGTGTAAAGAATAAAAGCTGTTTCCTTATGTATTTACTTTATGTAATAAATACATTGCAACAAATATTTTATCGTTAATTTTGATATCAATGTATCAATATTTCTTACATTCTCCAGTTCCTTTTCTGTCTGTCTGTACGCAACATAGTGTTTCTTAATAAGCTAAACGAATTACTGACAGATAATATAAACTAACAAGGAAAAGTCTGCAACATGTGATAACTGTTATCATTCTACCACCTTCTTTCCAATATGGGTTTGCGAGGGATGACAAAGAAAGCAAGATGTCATTTCGCATTTTATATAAAAATATGAATTATCGACAATTTTATAAAATGCCTTTTTCCATTTTGATTGACTTGGTAATTTATATCAAGAAAAACTATGCAGGTCACTTAGAACCGGGTATCCGAATTACTGGTCTGTTAGACCGTCAGAGGCGGCATGGAGTGGGATCATTAAGAAGTTGGTACCGGAATTCCAGGGAGAACTGGAAGACAGACGTCGTTATTTTCGTGCACAGTGTTGCAATCAGAGAAGTCCCTAATGAACTGATACAGTGCCTTTTAAATGTCATCAGGACACATAACACATTGCGTCCTGTCGGTAAGAACATTATACACTGTAACAGGAAATAAAAATGAAAGTGCTAATTTAACTCATGTTCTGTATGATTCAAAATACAACTAATCGTATTTAAGAACTTTTAGGTTACGGAATATTGCTTTGCACTAAGGATTTAACCTGACAAATCCATGACAAGTAACAAAGATTATAAGGAAAGTATATACCAATACTTACATTGTTTATAATATCGAGATAAATTTTGTTTTCGTTCATGGCTCACAGAGGGAACAATGTTGCCTGAGATCACAGGGCAAATGGAACAACTATATAAAGTTTGAACCTTAACAATTGCAAGTTTTGACACGGTCATTCTATGAATAAGAATTATTTTATAAAATAATTTAACAATGTTAAATTTTTATTAATGTAATTATTTATAAACAATTCCGCATAGCGTAGCCAAAGAGTCGTATTGACACAGAACTATTTTTATTCATTTGATGTCAGTAGTGTGATATAGCTAGGATTATATTTACAGAGACAAAGTTCATATTGACTGAAAACACTGAATGTAGGATTGATAAGGTATTTCAAAACACACAGTCAAAGTTATTGAGTGGGCCCATACTCATCGTCGGAGTTAGTATTTTGCTCCTAGGGTTGCCCACAAACATGATCCATATTTATAATTCAGCTCAGATGATGTTTAGAAGGGCTGGGTGCATTCATTTCAATATATATTTGTATTTATTGTATTGCTTTATATGATTTGATTACATAAATTTAAATGCTGTATTGATTCTTGGACTGGACAGTCTATTTGTGCATTAATATGACTTGACCAAGAATGCTTTGCGCTGTTATTCATTATATACTAAAGAAATGCATCTATTGACAAAGTGCATGTGCTTAGAATCCAGCGTAATGAAAAAAGTTTTGACTTATGACAATGTACTTTCTCTTGAGTTGATTTAAAGAATATAATAAACATAATATTTTGTAAAAAAAAAACAAAAAGAAAAAAAGAAACTCAGCGATTCTTATGTTTGTGGATCTGCTGCCAGAATAAATAGTAAACACATATATATCACACATATTTCATATTGTTTCAAATTCAAATACTATTTATTTACTTATACTTTTCAGATGTGGACTTTCATGTTGTACTCACGAAGATGGACAAAGTGGAGAGACGCGAGGTAACAAATGAAAGTGTTAGAGCCATCGAAAATGATGTTGCTCATTTATTTGGCTTTCACGGTTTCAAGGAATAGAGGATTGTTAAACTGACAAATTGGTGCGACGATGTAGGTTTTCCGAATTCCACTGCAAATTATCTGCACCGACAAATATACAGACGTGGTGTGACTTTGAATAATCAGTTGTTGAGGCTTCTTCGTAACATGTCCACTACAAGAGCAGAGTCAAGAGTAGTACACGATATAACTGTCTTTCAAACGATTTGGTTTCATCTTTATGGCTACCTTACTTCGAATGTCAGAATGTTTCTCTGTGCGGCGTTTATTGTTTTTTTTCTCATTTTTGCATATTTCTTTTTTTTGCGATGAAAGCAACTCAGTTACGTGGACACAATCAGCACGTGCAAAATGTGACTTTGCATTATGTGTCTCATGCAAACGTGAAGTTCACTCTCAATATTGACAAGACCGGACATTGTAGTTTTCTATTCACCGTCTGATTGTACTTTCTTGTGACGTATAATAGGCATGAGCAGGTCTCCATCGGCATTATCATATTATCAGTAATTTTAGTATGAATTGTTTAGCCATATAGGCTCCGATGTATTTTTCATTCATTGCCATAAACAACAGAAACTTCTTTCAGAAGTATGTCTGGTCTTTTGTGCATGAAATCAATATATAACGAATGATACCAAAACCTCCTCTCTTTTAAAAATAAATTCGAATTTAATAAAACTAAAATTACTGAAATAATACTCAGAATGTGAATATAGTCATTTCAAAAGGTTTAATGGTAGCAAATCTTTCAAATAAATGTATTGCTGCCAGGTAACCTTCGTGATTGTCCATAGTTACGTCCTTTTCTCGATGACATTTTGAGATGGTGAACTGTATGCCGGGCTAGATTAAGGGACGCCCCCTCCACATCCCCGCTTCACGTTCCCCCGCTCCTGTTGCCGACAATAAATTACACGTTTAAATTATATATATATATATATATATATATATATATATATATATATATATATATATATATATATATAAACCATCCAATACTTAGATTGATTAAGCTATAATAATTAAACCACATATAAAGAACAGTTTAAGGACTGATTTCGAGGTGTATTTGTGTATACATATGTACAAAGGTCCCACATTTTACGTGTCCTGGATCCATAAAAGCTTTAATAAGGCTTTTACTGGATGGTACCATAATGTTCTAAGATAGTTAACTTTTTAAAACAGGATAGAACACGAAAATGATCACAGTTATAACAATACATATACAACAACAAATATTAAAGAATCCAGCGAACTGAGAATCATGATATTTCCACAGTGTGTGTGTGTATGTGTGTGAATAGAATATTGATGGAAAGATGGAAATACATAATAAGTTCCTAAGAGAATTTATACTGGCGTAATAATTGCACGGTATAACAACCTCTAGCATCTTTAACGTTTTACACGTGTGAGATGCATAAGAATTCTGTATTCTGAATTGAATCAACATCCTTTGGAACACGTGTACGACACCTTAACTTGTGAACATGCGTCTAACACATTAACCCTTGAACATACATCAAACACATTTAGTTTTGGACATGCGTCTAACACCCTCACCTCCGAATATGCGTCAAACAGCTGAACCTCTGTAAGTGCATCTATCACTCTTACCTCTGAACATGTGTCTAACACCTCAACCTCTCAGCCACAGCGGCTACTAGCTACAACGTGTTCAAACGCTAGGGCTCAAACGCAATTCTGGCATGAGAACTTCATAAACTGTGGATAAGACTGTCCGTCGCCTGCCACTGTTATAGTGATAAATATTACTATGGTCAGTTAAAAACGGGGATTGCTAAATAGACCTATAAACGCCAACTAGAAGATAGTGTAAGCAGTGGAACCAGATTCGAATTTCTTAAGGGTATTTCCAGTTGTTTATTTTACTAACCTTTTGTATGTGAACTAGAAAGAAAGAACATTATTTGCATTTAGCAGATTGCCCATCAGCTTGTATATACAATATGCATTTGTTACAAACATTGATGATGACACGTTTAATACATAATGAAAAACAAACAGAATTTACAAACGTGCCAAAAAAAGGAAGATATATACTTACATATACATACCCACATTCACAAGCACACACGTACATGATCCAAAATGTAAAGTATGGGCAGTCATCCTTTGTTTTGAAAGAGATTTTCTAAATTGTATCACTGTTACAGTATCTAACATATCTAAATATTCGTTATAGCCAAAACCTACTGAAAATTTCTATATAATCTATCTCTTGAAGATTCTCTGATTCGTCATCGGCAATTTGGATAAACTGGTCAGTTAGCCATTGTTTAACTGAAGATAAGAAAACCTGTATGTTCCGAACAGCTTGATTTATCCACATTTGCCCCAGACCCAGACTGTTTAATAACTTCCGGACTAACGATGACCGTTTTGTTTTCTTTCCAGGATAACTTTCTATGTCAGTATGCATTATGTTATATATTGCAGATAAATATTTTGTATTATCTGAGAAGATGATCTATGTCCAGTATGTCAAAATAATAATATAATAAATACTCGATAAAAATAACAAAGATCGAGGTGGGGTCTTTAACGGGAGTTTTAGCACATTATTGGTTATATCTAGCCAGTGATACCCACCCAGGCCAGCCCTGGCCGACTGCCTCATCATTAAAATGGAGGTTCAGATCCGTTTAGACATCCTTTATCCTTGCATAGACAGTATCAATATTAATACGTTTAATAAGTGCTGATTGAATATAATTTCCCAGATTTCTAACCTCAGTATTTTTAGTGTAGGCAGATAAATCAGACCCTCACCCGTGATGATGTTGATTTTCGGGTAAAGGGGTTGATATCACCTATTAATTGAAAGCTGCAATTATTCGCAGCCACTTTTGTCAGCACACATCGGTGTTCATTTTATACATTCACTGGTATTTCTAGCGACTGTGGATAGGGGCGAGTATTGAGAGAAAAAAATGTATTGCAATATATTGCAATATGGCATGTCTATATTGCGATACGTATCAATACGTATTGATCATTGATAGCATTTATGACTTTAATGTTGATTATGCATATTTTGTACTGAAATAATGAGCACTTTCCTTGCTTTTAATAAAATATGAAGAAGAAAATGAAACCGTCCTGCTTTTAATTCCACCGAAACACCCAATAATTGCAATAATCGCATCACTTGTTTAGAAAACAATAAATATATCAACATGTGAAAACGTCTACAAGCAAGAAACAAAAATACTGGAAAAGAGTTATAGAATTGCTTTGCCTGGTTAGAAAGTCTTCAAATCAAAATGAGATAAAGATTCATTTCTTGCACTATAATCATGACAATGGATAAAAAGAAGAAAAACTACACTTCATAACAAAATATCACTTTGATAAATATTCTACTTTGATTCGAAAAATGAATAATATAGTAAATTCATAATATCAGTGATTATAAAGCTTTCTTGTTTGAACCTGAGAGACTAATTACTTAACAGGCAGCATAAAAAAAATCACAGAAAAACCTAATTTGGCTGACAAGAAACAGTATCTTTGTGACGGTCAAAATTAAACTAATAACATAATTTGATCACTGATGGAAACCGCTTCTTTTCGTCTATAACTTGGCAACACTGTCAAGCTATACATTTCTCCAATACAAGAAAGAACATAAAATATTTAATGTGACTAGATAAAACAAAGTCTTTTTGAACTGAACAAAATTGGAAGATATCAGCTTATTGAGCTGTCTTTGAAACAAAGGATTAGCAAATTAACACTTTTCTAGACACACTGGTTTATGTGTCCTAGCCCTCTTAAGTTAATCCATCAAAGTCCAGAGTTCATTGTGTTTGCAAAGGGGACATTAGGGTATAGCCATGTTCTTCTTCAGAAATAGTAGCATGTCAACTTTATCTGCACTGATTGCTGCCCTTTGGCTTGAAACAATATCTGCTGCAGTACTGAAGACTCTTTCAGAAGGGGCAGATGTTGCTGGTATGCAGAGCAACTCTCTTGCATAACTGGATTACACAGGAAACTGATGTCGATGATCTCGCCACCATTGTAATGGGTTCTGGGCAAGAGGTATGGACTCCTGATCCAAATAGCTCTCAGTTCCTTTAGTTACTTTTCCAAGAACAGTCTTAGTATTTTTCTCCACTTTCATAACATATACATCTCCAAAAATGGAAGCAAGACCAGCATTAGTTATCTTTGGAGAAAAAGAACTTGCATTTGTTAGAGCAATGCAAGCAGCAGCAGATGTAGATAAGACGGAAACAGAGTCAACAATTTGGCTAATGTGGATGAGTCAGAAGCATCTTCATCTGTCTTTATTATTTTGATTTGGTGAGATGTACTTGTACTGATATCCTCAGCTGACAAGACTGTTAATGGAGGAAGAGGTTGAACATCAGTAGATGAATCCTGCTGGCATACCTGTTCAACTTTCTTTGGCTGATTCTGTTTATAAGAAGTGGATGCAGCCAGCGCCAAGCGGTTGAAGACTTAAATCGATTATTGTTTATCAGAAAAGGTAGATTTTTGAACCTGGTGTCCAGAACAGTTATCTGGAGGAAATCCTTGTTTTCTTCATATCTGGTCGAAAGATCATTCACAATAGTTGCTTTCATGTATTTCACCGATGTTGAATCATGATTGGACGATGCCCTAAGTGTAGTCAACATTTAATTCTGCAGTAGAATAATGATGGATATGGTGGGTGTTTCTTCTCTGCACAACACTGTTGTGATTTTCCGTAGTGGTTTCAAACATGCCAATACTTCTTCAGCATTGCTAATATCAGTTTCTAACAAGGTATTTATATCTTTGTTCACATTGTGCACCTCTTTGCTGTTTAGTGCGGCATATACAGCTGGTTGTAGTTCCAGAAACCTTTCAATCATGTCAGCTGCTGAGTCTCATCGGGTACAAACATACTGAATTAATTTGTGTTTTGGTAAGTTTAGGAGCTCAATTATGTCTCTGAGTATTCCTTCAGCAACTGCACTGCAGTGAGGAAAGCTGACAATTATTCTGATCCTGCCAAGATGTCTGCTAACATCATTGATTCTCAGGCCTCTCTGGGCAGCTAAATTTAAAGTGTGTGCATAGCAACCAATACGTGGGTTACATCCTGCTTCTGATGCTGAGACAGCCATGCTTGAAGCATTGCCAGTTACCAGTGGAGGATTGGATGGAATTCTCCATTCATTAACAGCTGACAACAGAACCGCAGCAATAGTTACACCTGTGTGACTCATGTAGAGTCCGTGTTTGTAGCACATAACTCTGAAGTTTCCAATCAATATAAATAAAACATGCAGTTACTGTAACATATGATTCCGTTGCTCTGGAAGTCCAACTGTCAGTTGTTAATGCAACTTTAGATTCTAAGTGCAAGCATGCTTTTATGTCTTCCTTGATTTGTAAATGCATATCTGGGATATTTTCTCGAAGACGAATTGTCCAGATGGCACAACATGTCGTGGATCAAGCACGATGCCATGTTTAAAAATCCTTTGTTTGATATAACACTGTACGGCCGCAAAAGATGAAACTAGCAATATCACGAGTGATAGCTGTGGATGTTTGTGATGAAGATTTGTACTTAGTCTGTGCGCATATCATGTCCGCAATCTTTGGTTATCGATCTAAAACAAAATACTCTTTTAATGGAACCTTCGACTATTGCGTTGGAGGTTGTGTCACTTTGTTGTACAGTACTTATGGAAAGTTCTGATGCCGCAAATGAGTCGACAGGTTTTTCGTACCGCTTGCGTGCTTGATTTCAATTTTGCACATATTACACACAGCGACAGTTCTGTCAACTGTATTAATGCTAAACTCCCTTTTTAGTGAAAAATTATTCCAAACAGAACTATTTGCTCTTGGGTTCTTCCCTAGCTCATACATAGTAGCCGCCATTTTGGTAACTACGTTAAGCCTAACAAAATACATTAGTGTGGTCAAGGCTAATTCCGGACTGCTCATGTTGGTGAAGAAAACAAAACCGGTACACCAGTATTACTATACTCGTATCCCGATATACCGTTTCGGGCATTTTGTATCACAATTTAACGGTAAATCGGTATATCGTTGTAGCAGTGCTGCTGGTGGTGTTGGTGAGGTTGTGCATTCTTACAAGGTGTCCGCTTTATTTAAACAGAATGGCACGAGTCCCCGTACATGAAAACCAACAATTTACTCAATTACATAAAACAACTGTGATAATACATTACATTAGAAAGATACATATCTTTTTTAAATAAATGTTTCACCGAATTTCAAACACAAATATATTTATATAAATAGCCGATCTGTTTTGAATGATTGGATTGGTTCATCATATAATCGAGTGAACAATTCAAGTCATTGCCTTGTACAACTTCATAACCTGTTTATTTCCGGTTCACTCCAACTTCACTGAGGCTTTTCTTCTCAGTCCTTTCGCTCTTATCTTTCTCCAACCTCTCTACTGTCTCACCTCTTTTCGGCCCTCGAACTTTGTGTGGGTAGGTGGATACGTACGTACGTAGATACGTAGATACTTGGATAAGTAGGTACGTGGATACGTCATTGGAGCTATTTCCCTTTCCAAAACAAACAGGGAAGTAACCTAAATCATCTGTCAGATATCATACTGGGAGTAGATATTTACTCCGCTCTCGTTATGTCAGATATCGTCCTATTGGAATTCAAACAGATACCAAAGGCTATCAGGTCAAGCTAAACATGGTAGACTACAAACAAACCTAGTTTCGTAAGATTAATGTACTTCCTAACGGCTATTCCATTTCTGACTCCCATTAACATCATACGAGACATAACAGTTCCGTTCTCGTCCCTCCCAATTACACAAATGAATGAATGAAGACTTAACTACGTTATTTTCATCGAATACACACATTTAAGTCTTTATTATACGTTAAATCATCTCGTAACTCATATCAACTAAAGTAATGCATGAAATTCTTAGATTTCTATAACAATCAAGACGACAAATTCAAACAATTCGTCAAACGTATATAAAGAAGATCAATGTTCCAAATTCAATAGATGAACTCAAGCCCAGTTATACTCAATCAAGAAAATTGATCTACGGATTTAAACAAATAAATTCATGCAAATATAAGCAAATAAATTCAAGCAAATCATTATATTGGTATCAACGAATTACAAGAGAGTGACGCAAATACCTTGTACATTCAAGCTTTGTTCGCTTCTACAGCCAGAATTGTGTCATTCGAATTTCCAGATATCCGGTCCTTTAGACAATTGTTTTACGAGGGATTTTCTTCTAAATTCAACCTCGGAGTCTTTTTATTTTCACTCTTGCAGGAAAAAATGTCGATGGAAAGACTTTTCGATACAGCAATATTAAATACCAAGCAATTTCCTGTGGGAACCACGCTCCTTCTTTAGCGTCACCAATCAGGATTAAATATATATACACCACCTTTTATAACTAGCCTCCACAATTGCGATCAGCCTGACATCTAGATTTCCAAATAACTGATTCTGGACACTCTCAATTCTGACGCTACGAAACAAAGATCGAAGTTAACCTTTTACTTCCCGTTTGTCTGACGGTTGAATAAACGAAGGCTTAATTAAGAATCACTTCGTCTCACGACACATACATGAAAAAATTGCAGCATAGCGATTTAACACGCACCTGTCCCCATAAATATAATTAATTGTCATCTTTCCCAAATTAATCTGTCTTTATTGATCGACAGAGAGTTGCACCATTACAGTCGTTACACCCTTAGCTGTGGAACTACCGTCGGCTGAAGTGTTGTTTTGGTGTGGTGGCATGTACATTAAATTTCCTGAGCAAATTATATGTTTGGTGACTTGAAAATCCACGTGGAATATCATAACCATCTGTCCCGTGACCATTTTAAATTTCGCGCTCGCTATGGCGGTTACCAATTACAGGTATGTGTCAAAAGTGTACGCAGGATTGTTCCCAAATAACCCTCATACGGATATGTACATACTTACAGATACTCCTTGATAGTGTGATAGGCACACGTACGCACATAAACATCCATACTTGCATTCATGCATACATGGTGTAATTACGAAGTAAGAATATCCCACGCTAATTTGTGACATGTAAAATACTCAAGAATATGCTTGTTGAATCACATACCTGAGCTTCAATACAACGTTCCTTCACGACAAGACACTAAATGTTTCGTCAATATATAAACAGTATTAAACATGCACTGCTTAATATTATAAGTATATTATACATGAATTATGCCATAGTAATGCATGTATTAAACACTGAAGAAAGTAATTAGCTTTAAGTGGTATTCGTCATACTATTACGTTCTGATGGTGCTCTATGAATATAATTTCCCAGATTTCTAAGCTCAGTACTTTTAGTCGAAATTAGTAATTTAATACATTTCAGCATACACCGACCTCTGCAGAAATGAGAGTTAATATATCTCTTTCTTAAAAGAAAGTAATTCTCTTCTTCCAGCACGTTGCAATAATTACTAATTATATTATCATGGGGTTTGCTATGTGGTCTCTTCCATCTCCCTGACTCAACATGTAAAGAATTGGTAGTCATCCATTTTTAAAAGAGTTTTCTAAATTTTGTCACTTTTACTATATCTAAATACTCCCTATGACCATAGCTTTGTGACACGTTTCTATCTAAATATTCCCTATGACCATAGCTTTGTGACACGTTTCTATTTAAATACTCCTTATGATCATAGCTTTGTGACAAGTTTCTACCTAAATACTCCCTATGACCATAGCTTTGTGACACGTTTCTATTTAAATACTCCCTATGACCATAGCTTTGTGACACGTTTCTATTTAAATACTCCCTATGACCATAGCTTTGTGACACGTTTCTATCTAAATACTTCTTATGACCATAGCTTTGTGACACGTTTCTATCTAAATACTTCTTATGACCATAGCTTTGTGACACGTTTCTATCTAAATACTCCCTATGACCATAGCTTTGTGACACGTTTCTATTTAAATACTCCCTATGACCATAGCTTTGTGACACGTTTCTATCTAAATACTTCTTATGACCATAGCTGTGTGACACGTTTATATATAATCCTGTTCCTGAAGATTCTCTGATTGATTCTTCATTGCCAATTTGGATAAACTGGTCAGTTGGCCGTTGTTTAACTGGAGATAACAAAAACCCTTTATGTTCAGAACAGCTTCATTTATGTACAATGGACCTAGACCTATACTATTTAATTGATTCTGGACTAACGATGACCGGTTTGTCTTTCCAGGATTACATTCTTTGTCAGTAAGCTTTAGGTTATGTATTACAGATATATACTTTATGTAATCTGAGAAGATAATCTTCGTCCAGTATTTAAAAATAATAGTATAATAAATAATAGATAATAACACAGGTCAGGGCAAGAATCTTTAACACATTATTGGCTATATTTTGTCAGCGACACCCACTCAGGCCAGCCCTGGTCGGCTGCGTTGTCATTAAAATGGAGGTGTAGATCTGTTTAGACCTCAAGTGGAACTTTACCCATAAAACTAACACAGCCTGTACTGGACATATGTCAAATGGATCTTATTGTAAGGTATGTATCTATCACGTGATATAGAGTACGTATTTCGGTTCTCGAGTCACAAATTTATGACATCGCTTGGTGAAAGAGGAAACTTGACATCAGTAAATAAGTTTCCCGAGATGACCACTTTAAAACGAGACAGGAATATAAAGGGTTGTAACAAGGAAGACGAAATAAATCGATATTATTCAACGCAGTTTTCATTCGCTCAAATGTTGTGAGTGTGTATGTTTGTATGTGTGTATTGCCACCAAATTAAGGGAATATATTGTAACAAGAGAATATTTAATCTCCAGGTAAAAGGGGAAAAATGCGAATATTTTCGGCGAATACGAAATTCCATTACCCTCTAAAAAGACATCATAATCAATAATATCAACCAATATTACTAAGCAGTGCTTCGAAAGCACACCTATTTGGATTTTATCAGCGACTGACTTTATTTGCAACGGAACTTAGAACACAATAATGCTGTCTTGTAATGATAATTTATTTTCATCATGGATTGTAGGTTCTGACATTTGTCGTTCTGTAGCAAATTCAAACTCTATTTTATGCACCATTATACGAGCAAAGTATTTAAAAAAGAGAATTTCATTTAAATACAATGAATAATTATTGCATAGACAGTTTCAATGAGAAATGCATGAAAGACGAAGGTTTTCCTTTGAATTTTGTTATTTTAACACCCTTTCTATGGCAATCAGAGCATGAACAGGATGCATATATCATAAATTGCATCAAACAACTTCATACCATTAATATACATCATATCAAGAAAATTGGAAATGGTGCAGAAAATGGCCATTATTCAAGATAGTCTTTCCCTGTAGTTTTACCCAATGCGATAATTTAGAAGGAGGAGGCGCAGTATTGTAGTGGCATCACGACAAAGAGGTCAATAATAACAACTCAGCATCTGTTGTTTTACCTATAGTTACTATTACCTGCTTTCTTACTTATTTCTTTATGTTTTCATTGTTTGTGTGATGTTTACTTATTCAACAACATTTCCTGTATGTGCATATAGCACAAACTTTAAACAGAAATATGTCACCAAAATCTAAATGGTGTACTCTGCCCTTTTCCATCTTCTAACTCTCATATTTCTCTTGAAAAGTGTGGATTTCGCGAACATACTTACGGAGGGATCTGCACCTCTTTCCATTTTTCAGTTTACTATCCAATTATTTAATGCCATTATGCATTGACGTTTTGGTATGTTCTTCAAACACAGGAACACTGTACTTACAGCTCTATGGTAGCTTACAAATCGTCTGCCCCACAATGAAATCTAGTAACACTTTCCAGCCAAAGTCACGTGGAATTAACTCAGAACTATACGGAGGATGTGAGTGATGTGCTCATTCAGTAAGCCTGTCAACACGGCTGATTTATTAGCTAGTGCACTATCATGGACACCTCATATACTGGTCTACTGACGAACGATTCGGTAGTGTTCAGTCACTCTGGCTATAGGTTGGAAGAATACAAATGTCCAATTACGCTAGTGGAATCAGGCACATGTATCTGTAACAAGAAACAATGAATATACATTTCTCCTGGAAGTCCGACATCGTCGACAATTTAGTGTTTCCGCTCGATTTCTCCTATCCAGACTTAATTATTTTCTATTGAGGAATGTCTAGAAAAGTAAATCCATCTTTCATCACCTGTGACCTTCTCATACAAATGACTCTGGTCACTCTGTTCACGTTTGGTGTGTAGTTGTTTGATGATTTCAACAAGTCTTCTTTGATAAGCTATGAACAAATGCAGCTCAGTAGTGAATGGGGCCACTTTAGCGTCAAGGGGAACTAGCATTGAAAAACACCCTGGGCCACTTTAGCATCAATGGGAAATTTAACATTACGAAAACCCCTAGGCCACTTTAGCGTCAATGGGAAATTTAACATTACGAAAACCCCTGGGCCACTTTAGCGTCAATGGGAAATTTAACATTACGAAAACCCCTGGGTCACTTTGGCGTCAATGGGAAATTAACATGGGAATAAATTGTGGGTCTGTTGAGCGTCAAGGGGGAAATGAAACAGGGTCGGGACCCTATTTTAATAAGGTCTCGACCTGATGGGTCTATGGAAATGGAACAGGGGAAAAAAAATTGAAACAGGGAGGGGTCTCTATTTTTTTTTAAAAAAAATATAAAAAAGGGAGTAGGCAATTGAAAGTCTATCTCTTTTCGAGAGATTGGAGTGGCCCTGAAAAGGGCCTTTGGGGTTATGTTAATATGCCCTTAACATAAAGGGCATCTGCAACATCTTCTTCGTCTTAGGCTTCGTCTAATGGTAGGTCCATAGACTAAAACTCTTTTGAGGCATCCTTGCCTCTCCACGTAAATCCTACGTATCCATAGGCTTGTGGCGGTCCTATGGACAACTGTCCACTCGGATCGGACATACATCGGTATGTCCGTCCTGAACATCATCGTTGACACAAGCGTAGAAGATTGCATATCGGTCCACATGTTGAGGCGCCGAGAACAAGTGAAGGAATGCAGTGAACTGCACTTATTTATAGGGAGAGAAAGGATTGAAACAGATTAAGTGTGTTGACCAATCCAAACACGAGTTACAAAATTCAGTCAGCCCGCATCCAATCCGAAGAGAGCAGTCTGTGACGTCACGTGGTCTATAGAGATTCGCTAGCGCCTGTGCGCAGTCAATTCAAGCGACAGTTATTCAACATGACGGAAACTCAGAAAACGATAAATTGGGGTGCACCAGCAGTGGAGACCACCCAAAGGAACCCGGACTTACTTTCAGAAGAGGTGAATTGGGAATTTGCGGATTTTCTTACCACGCAAGAATTTGTTCCGGTACCTTCTCCTTCATTACCACACGTGGAGAATTTTAAACAGAGACAGAAAGAAGAATTGGAGAAATTTATACAACAGCAAAAGGAAGCGGAACAAGCTTTTCTTCTACAGCAACAACAGCAAGAAGAAGAGGCAAGAAAAAAAACAAGAAGAAGAAGAAGCAGCAGCAAAGAAACAAGGGTGTGAAAATCAAACGGTCACGGTACTGTTAGACATTTTAGCGGAGTTAAGAAGTCTGAAACAAATGTATCAGACTTCTTTATTACGACCGAAGAGAATGCGACCTTCCCGAGCTAAACACTCCAACCCTGTGACCAAGCTTACCGTGCCACCCTTAGTGATTTCAACCAAATCATCATCATCATCATCAACAGTACGCAGTCCAGAAGTAGGCCTTGGCCGTGGCAAAAGCTTAAGACAGTTAAAGTTGATTGCTTAAACTCACCCCTACACCAAAAAAGGCACTTTTCAGGGCCACCCACGTCTCTCGAAAAGAGATAGGCTTTCAATTGCCAACATCCATTCAAACTAAAAAAAAAACAATAAAAAAAACCAACCCATTTTACCCCTATAGTACGTGTGTATCAATGTGTGCGTGTACGTTCTTATTTTAAAATCAAAACCCAAACACCCTTACTTTTTTATACCTAATTTATTCATTTATAAATATTTACAATCCAATTCACAATTGTTTAGTCTCTCTGTTCTTTTAATTTCTTCACCGTCACAGTCTTTTCCTCCTCTTCCTCCTCACTTTCTTCCCTTCTTCTTTTCTTCTCCTGTTTCTTTTTCTTCACCTGTCTGCTTTCTTCCTCCTCTTCTTCTTCCTCTGAAGAATCCCTCTCTTCTTCTGACTCCTCTTCTTTCTTTTTTGGGCAATCTGGAGACCAATGTCCTTTTTCTTGACAATAATAACAGGTATCTTGACTTTTGTCTTTTCTAACTCCTTTTTTTCTTTTTTGACGGTCTGGACACTCTGAAGACCAATGCCCTTTCTTCTGACAGATATAGCAAGTATCTTGACTTTTATCTCTCAAGGAAGGAGAGTAGTCAGTCGGCTGGTCTGAAGAGAATTTTCTAATGACCCCTCGCAAAGCTCTGATGAAACGTTCGATTTGTGTAGTCTCTTTCATCTTTGTGCTCGGTTTGAGAGTGAAATGAATAGTGAAAGGACAAGACACACACCCTTTCATATACGCTGGTCTGCCATGACTATAAATTAGTCCATGGTGTTTAAACTTTAGCCATTTGACGTTTTCCTACCAAGATGAAACGATCCAATTCATTTGAGAAGAAAGAAGAAGAAAGTAAGAGGCAGAAACGTGATCTATAGCCTCGTACCAGGGCTGAAGTCTTGGCACAAATTCATGCCTGTGATTTTGAAGAGGACATGAGTGAACCAGAGTCCAAACCCTCTAAACAAAGTTCACCACCCTTAGTCAACCCTGAAAAGTACTATTCCATTCAAGAGACGGAAAAGCATTCATCTAGAAAATTTAGAACCACGGCTTACAAATACACGGTGAAGTTTAAAGATTTCAAGTCTGAAGTACCGTTAGAGAAAGCAGAAGGGTTCATCACCGAGATGTGGGATTCTTTGCTCACCACACTCAAGCGACAATGTCAACCCAAAGAAGACGATCGCTTGAGACTTTCCATACAGCACGACGGATTGAAATCCCTTGTTTGGATCGAATTTAGCAGCCCTGCAGAATTGACCGCTTCCAAAGTCATGGACAAGATTCAACACGTGCAACAATCCAATGACCAGTTTGACATCACCGATGGAAAAGCCACACTGGACATGACCCACGTCTCTCCTCCTCAAGGGACTGGCCGCAAAAAAGTCTTATTGGTGAAGGACCTTCGCAGCACCAAAAAGAGTCTCGTCCGAATTCACAACCCTCAAGACCAGATGTGTTTAGCCAGGGCTATCGTGGTGGGACGAACCTATGCCAACAAGAACGACAAGGCAGAATTGAAAAGAGCATGGAAAACTATTCAACAATCGGACCGAGCCAGACAACGAAGTGAAGCAAAACTCCTGTTACAACAAGCCGGCCTGTCCAAAGACACACCCTGTGGCATTCCTGAAATGCAAACATTGCAAGATGTCCTAGCTCCACGCTACACCTTGAAAGTGCACCCTCAAGAAGTGAGCGGGCCTCAAAATACATTCATGTCTATCATCACGATGAACATTTCGATACCATTACCACTATCACCGGATTCCTGGGATACAGATAATACTGTGAGAAATGTGACTATGGCTATAACAATTGAGAGCAACACAAGCATTGTGGATCGAAATGCTCAGGATGTTTGGCCTCTCCACCCTGTCTGAACGAAGGGCAAGAACCAGTGCATTGTCCAGCTTGTCTATCCACGTTTGTCAGCCCTGCCTGTTACCAACAACATTTGAAGACGCAAGGTTCACAGCAGAAATGTGCTTGTCAACTGCTGAGATTGTGCCCCACGTGTGGACAAGGTCTACGTACCAATAGTACCAAGGCACACGTATGTTCAGGAAAGAAAAAATGTCACATTTGTCACCACATCGTGGACTTGGAACACCAATGCTACGTGCAAAAATACCAATCCCAACCAGAGAAAGAGGATGGACACAAGAAGAAAGGCAATTTCATCTTTTTCGATTTCGAATGCATGCAAGAGACTGGCATTCACATTCCTAATTTCTGAGTGGCTCATCAAGCGTGCGAGAAGTGCATTCAAGAACCTATTTTCAGTCATTGCCCTCACTGTAGCAAGATTCCTGGAGGACGTGAAAAAATTTTTCGGGGACCGAACACGTTAGCCGATTTCGCCCGATGGGTCTTAGACCCCATCGACAAGACATGGAGCCAAGAGGACATCGAACGTTACGGAGATTGTCTTCGTCATGCCACGGTGATGGCTCACAATTTCTCCGGATACGATGGACAGTTTCTTTTGAGATACTATACGGAACATGGCACCAAGCGTCCTAAAGTCACTTTGAACGGAGCCAAAATCATTTTCATGCAAGTGGGACAAGTACAGTTTAAAGACTCTATGAGTTACTTGGCCATGCCTTTGAGCCGAATGCCTAAAACGTTTGGAATGACAGAAATGGCTAAAGGGTACTTTCCACACTTTTTCAATACTGAAGCCAATCAACACGCCGTTCTACCCCATTTGCCTGTGGCTCACTATTACGACCCTGACAACATGCGTACCGAACAACGAGAAGCTTTCTACGCTTGGTACCAGGCTCACGCCTCAGACCCTTTTGACTTTCAGGAAGAAATGCTAAAGTATTGTCGTTCCGACGTGGACATTTTACGTCGCTGCTGTGGAAAATTTCGAGAACTGTTCATGGAACACGGAGAGGTCGATCCTTTGAAAGAAGCTTGCACCATTGCCAAAGCGTGTTCCTTAGTGTACCGGCAAAGATTCATGCCTGAAAACACCGTGGCTGTCATCAATCCTCAAACGACCAACTATGTGAAACGTCAATACTCGGTCAAAGCCCTACGCTGGTTACATTACTTGTGTGACAAGGAAGACAAATGGATTCAGCATGGTCGCAACGGAGGAGGCGAAAAGACCATCGGAACGCATTCGGTCGATGGCTGGGACTTAGAAAACCCCAAGATCGTGTACGAGTTTAACGGTTGCTTATTTCACGGATGTCCCGTCTGTTACCCTGATCGTGGCACTAAAAATCAGTTTTTACAACGAACCATGGAAGACTTGTACCAGGACACTTGTCAGCGACGCCTAAAGTTAGAACAGCAAGGATACCAAGTGGTAGAGATGTGGGAACACGAGTACGATCACCGTTTGAAAACCGATCCCGAGTTTAAACGCTTCGTGGAAAGTTACCAGTTCATGGACCCCCTGAACCCGAGGGATAGTTTGTACGGAGGAAGGACCAATGCCACCTGTTTGCTGTACCAAGCCGACGAAGAGAAAGGAGAAGAAATCAAATGCTTGGACGTGTGTTCGCTGTATCCCTACGTGTGCAAATATTGCCACTTTCCTGCAGGACACCCGCAATTGCTAACGCAACACATCGACCTGAAAAGCATTCGACAATACGAAGGCTTGATCAAGTGCAAAGTTTTGCCTCCCACGAACCTATACCATCCCGTCTTACCTCACCATTGCCAAGGCAAACTGATGTTTCCTTTGTGCCGTACTTGTGCCGAAACGTGCAACCAAGATCAACCTTGTCAGCACACCCAGGAAGAACGGGCCTTGACGGGGACCTGGGTCAGCGTAGAATTGTTCAAAGCTCTGGACATGGGATACCAACTGTTAGAAGTGTACGAAATTTGCTACTTTTCCAAGACACAACAATACCATAAGGGTGACCCCACGCAGAAAGGCATTTTCGCAGACTACGTGGATGCCTTTTTGAAACTGAAGCAAGAAGCTAGTGGCTATCCTTCCTGGTGTCACACTCCCGAAGACCAAAAGACATTCAAAGAGAAATACTGGGCTCAAGAAGGCATTACTTTAGATCACATCGAGAAAAACGAAGGCAGGCGATCGTTTGCCAAAGTGATGTTAAATTGCTTGTGGGGTAAAATGGCACAACGACCGTGTTTACCCAAGACGGAATATTTGACAGAACCTTCCCGCTATTTCTAGATGATTCACGACAAAACCAAATTCATGAAACACGTGGACGTCGTTCGCGAGGATTTGATCTTAGTGAATTAGGAAGAAGATCTGGACTTTGTACAAGACGACCCCTTTGGAAATGTCATCATTGCGGCTTACGTGACAGCTCATGCTCGCTTAAAATTATAAGAAGCTTTAGAACTGTTAGGGGAACGTGTCCTGTACTTTGACACGGACAGTTGCATTTCTATCGATCACACGAGTCAACAGCACCCTGACATCGAAGGAGACCGTTTAGGAGCCTGGACAGACGAGCACCCCGACGACAAGATTCTAAGTTTCGCCAGTGGTGGTCCTAAAAATTACGGTTACGGATACCGGGACAAACAAGGAGAAGTGCACACGAAGTCCAAAGTGAAAGGATTGTCTCTGAATAATCGCACCAGTCGAGTGGTGAACTTTGGCGTATTGAAAGAAGCTTTGCAGTCTAGAGAAGATGAACACTTTAAAGTGACCACCTATCAACCCAACAAGATTGTACGTTTACCCACTCACCACATCGTAAGTCGACTCTTAGAAAAAGTCTATCAAATCGTGTACAAGAAGCGAGTGCGACTTCCCAATCATTTTACCTTACCGTATGGACACGTTGGTATTGGTCTGTATATAAAAAGGAACCCTAGGCAAGATCGATAGTTCATTGTGACTACCAAGACCACGCGAAAAAGATGAATACTTTCAGGGAAACACAAAACAAGTTCAGAAAGGCACAATTCAAGTTTGGGGCTTCTGAAGTGGAATGCGATTGTGAGCCTTGCGATGGGAACGATGCTGTACGCTGTGACCTTAGCGATGCCGTAAAGCATCATGGGAACTTTGTTCTCACTGCCCCTATCATGGAAAGTGATGCTGTGCGTGTCAAACCTGAGGGATGCGAAAGCGATGCCGCTCGTCCTCTTGGACACTTTACTAGGTTTCGTTTTAAAGGTGAATGTCCACCTTCACGTCTACCCCCCCCCCCACGGATGTCATCTAGCCCGGAGCAAACTCCTGTCCATGTCACCCAACCCTCATCGAAACGAACCTGTGAAAGACGAAAATTGTTTCCTGTGCGTTTGTCGGAATACTGCGACTTTGAAAATCGTCTTCAATCGTTCAAAGGAAAATGGCCTAAGTATCTGGGAGGACCGACCCCTGAAGAATTAGCCAGAGCCGGATTTTTCTACTTAGGCGAAGGGGATAAAGTCAAGTGCTTCAGTTGCGGTGTGTCACTTCACCACTGGGAACCGCAAGATTCGGCCTACCTAGAACATGCTCGTTGGTCACCGAATTGTGATTACTTACTCTTAGTGGGTCCGAGACGTTGAAGTAACTTACCATGTCGTTGAAGAGGAAGAAACCAGATTGGTTAGGAGTCAAATGTTGGACATCACCGAGATCAGTATTTAAACTTCATTTCAAAAACGATATTGAATCATTACCTAAAGAACTGCAAGTTAAGATTTACAAGGAAGTTTGGCAGGGGTTTGCCAGAGTGAAATCTCAATGGGTAACTGTAGAACTTTTGTGCCGAGAAATTCACAAGAGGAAAGTGAAAAAAGTCAACCAGTGTGTTAGATTTCTCTAGGTCAAGTGTGCATTTATCCTATTATATCACTCTAGACCGTTTACATCAAAAGAGTTCAGTGTGATTCTTGGACGTTACCCTGAATGGCAGTGGTCAGAAATTACTCACTATGTGGATTACTTTTGCTCTAGGAGAAGATTGTGAATTGTACGGACTGACCTATTCATGGATACTTTACAAGAGAACATTCGTGCTTTGCCTGTGGAGTTGAGAGAACGCATTTACCGAGAGCTGGTCAAAATACAAGTCAAACGTAAAGAACAGTTGCATCCGTTACGTCACCAGATGTTTAACCACTGGTACCTGAATGGTATAAAAGAACTGATTCGTCAGAAATTGTTTCAGTGGTCAGACCTTGTTCAACACTTTGAGTTAGTGAATGAACGAAATGTTTGTAATTTTGGTTACTTCGAGATTCACCTAGAGCAACGGATTGAGGAACACAAGTTAAAGGATTACCAACATATTTTACGTGGAATCTGCTTAGCGGAAGACGAAACATCTAAACAAACTCTGAAGTGTAGGTTACAGTATGCAAGATTTAGATTCCCCACTGGAGAACGAAGATGTCTAGTTAGAAAGTACCTTTATTGCTTTCGAAATAAAGAGACTATAAAATCAGGAATCCATGCCACGGCTTATGTCACAAGTGATTGAACAGATTCCATGGAAGGAACTCAATCACCATATTCAAACCGTGGATCATTACCATCAATTATTACAAGAACTGTATCCGTTCAATTTGGGACGACGCATAGTGTGTGTCTTAGTGACTTGTTTTCTGGGATTTCGTTTACCAGGCGATTCCTTGTGGACTCTTTACGATCAGTACTTACCAACCAAATGTCCTTAAATGGTCACGAAAGACTCCTTTTGCTCAAAGCCTTGCGTTTTCATCTGGATACTTCTCGACCTCAACAGGAAAAAAATATTCGTCAACTTTTAGCTACCGAAGACGTATATGACGATGTGTGTGTAGCTTGTGACTTACACCCCCATTGGACAGATGTCCGTGCCTGGAAAAATGGGGGTTTTGAGGCTTGGACCCAAGAAGTGGCCCAGTATGCACGAGAGTTGTTCAAGGAACAAAGTTACTTTTCAACCTGTGTTAGTGACAGTGCCAGAAGAAGAAGAAGAAGAAGAAGAAGAAGCAGAAGAAGAACCCGTCACCCAGGACAGGACTGTCGTGGTCATGCCTGAAAGACCCTTTCGGGAGTACACTTGTGTGACCTTATCCCCTATAGAACTGGTCAGAACATTACCCAAAACATGTTGTACAGACACTTGTTTCTATTCCACGTTGATGTTTTGATGTGCCTTTTATCGTTCTACTTAAGTCTTTGGCTTCTATGTATTTTTTGTCTTTCGTATTCATGTTTAAAACATTCAATAAACGTGTCCTGAAAAAAGTATATAAACTCTTGTCTTGTTTGTTTTCGTGTCACAAGTGACATTCCTAACACTATGGCTACCTCTGCTGTCTCTGCTCCCTCTTCCTCTACTGTCCAAGTCATCGACGAACACTTAGATCGTGCCACTCGGGAGGCTTTGTATCTTCGCCATCCCTTTAACATGCTCATTGCTGGACCTAGCGGTTCAGGCAAAACCGAATTCGTCAAACGTTTGATTGAACATAAACATCATTTGATCGATCGACCAACTCAACGCATCGTGTGGTGTTACAAAGAGTGGCAATCGGCGTACAGCCTCTTGCGAGAAAGTCAAGGCGATTTCAACGTGTTTGTGGAAGGCATTCCTAAAGAAGACGACAGCATCGTCTCTGACTCCCGTCAAACCCATTTGGTCATTTTCGACGACATGTTAGGAGAAGACGAGGAAGAAATTAAACTGTGGTTTACGCGCAAAGGGCATCACCGTAATGCCAATGTCGTTTACATCACCCAAAAATTTGTTTCAACAAAGTAAAGCCCATCGCACCATCAGTCTCAATGCGCATTACGTGGTCTTGTTTAAAAGCCCTCGAGATAAATCGCAAGTGCAAGTCTTAGCCAAACAGTTAGGAACGCCTTGGCTGACTCAGGCGTACGACGATGCCACTCAAACTCCACACGCCTATTTACTCGTCGATTTGAAACCTACGACCCCCGAGGATTTGCGATTTCGTACCCACTTGTTTCACCACTGGTGCCAAGACGGAGGGCCTGTCCTGTACACGTCTCCATCCTCGACTTAATTTCACTCAACAAAAAAATCTATAAAAACTTCAGACACATTTCGTCTGTCTCACACACAGTTTGAACATGACGTCCCTTCAGTCGCATCTTCCCGTCAAATTGATTCGTACCTTGTATGGCATCAGTCGAGAAAAAAATCCACAAATACGGGCTCGAGTCTTAGAAGCTAGTCTCAAAGAAGTCTTACGATGGTTCACGGTGACGGCACGTCAATTACTACAAGGGATCATTCAGATTCCTCATCAAATCAAACGCTTTTTTGATCGAAACAAAGTCGCTTTGACACAACTGGCCGATCCTCGCATCGACACTCAAACCAAAAAACAAATCATTTTTAAACCTGGAGGGAGCGGTACTCTAGGAGGGGTCATCATTCGCTCTCTCTTAAGATGGGATCCTAATGCTCCCAAACTTCTCCCCAAGAAAAAAGAAGCCAAACGAAGCTCCAAGAAGAAGAAAAGAGCCACGGTGTCAAGACCAAGTCCCCAAGGAGACCCGTGTCTCCAAGAACTTCTCCAGTGGCGGGACCCTCCTCTTACCAGTCACCACCCCGGAAAAAGAAAAGAAACCCCCAGAAAAAGAAACAGAGAAAAAGTCCCCAGAAAAAGAAAAGTCCACAGAAGAAAACTAGTCGCAAGAGAGGCACTTCGGCCCGGACGCAACCTTACACTCGCAAACCACGACCTGCAACGGCGCTGACCGCGTCTCCGGTAGCCTCAGGTTCATTCACTTCCCCCTTGATGACACCAAGAACTGAAGAGTACTTGGAGACGTTGATCACACCAAGAACTTCTCCGTTGATGACACCAAGAACTTCCCCAGTGGCAGGGCCCTCCAATTTAGCGGCAGTGGCCGCTGCTCACAAAGTACCTTCTCCCAAAATCAAAGTCCAAGAAAGATCGGGCATGTTACAAAGTTTACTGGATTTGTCCAAGCAAGAACTGGCTCGATTTAATCCGTTGCGTACCCCTGCACGACGTGTCATGCCTGTCCTGAAGTTGATACGACGTAAAGACAATCAATGGCGAAGCGTTCCAGTATAAAAAAGACCTGTGACTAAGTAGGGGTATCAGTGTTTTGGTGCTCCTGAAGATGTCATCCTCCAGAAAACATCCCTCTTCTAAACAGCCCCAAGGAAAGAAAAGGAAAGGACTGCCTCTCGTTTAGTCAAACATGGGGACATGTTATCTGTCCTGTTCAAAGCTTCTCCACCCCTACGAAAAGAACTCATTCAATCAGCTTCCAAAGAGGTCATCGATACCGTGTGCGAATGTTGTTTGAACGTGTTGAAAGGCACGATCCCTTTGTCCAAACACCAGAAACAATGCTTAGGCAAACATCGTCACGTTCTTCGCCAAATGGTTCAAAAGAAAATTCCCATTCGTCAAAAGAAGAAGATGTTGGTCCAACGTGGAGGAATTTTACCCCTCTTGCTAGGCCCATTGCTGAAAGGAGTCTTGGGAACCATGTTGGGAGGACTGGTGGGAGCAAGATAAAAAGGCCCTCTGGAGTCCCAAGATCTCAGAATCGACCCCTGACATCCCATGGAAGGACGAAAACTAGCTTTAGTGCCTTACAAACGATGGATGGATAACATCGTTGGCAAGAACAACGCACCCCGCATTTACCTCCCAATCCCAATTTGAACGAGATGCCCCAGTTACAACACGAATTGCAGTCCTTAATGGATAGCCAAGATTTGTCCGAAACAGAAAAATCGCAAAAGTACGGTCAACTCTTGCAACGACTGCAACTCTTTCACCAGAAAGCTTTACACGAAACAGCTCTTCCCACTCTGAAAGATTTTAAGACCTTGATGAAAAGTCCAGCACCATCACCAGTACCACTACCACTACTACCAGTGATCAAGACAGAAAAAGAAGAAGAAGAAGAAGGCTTTCAAACTCAACCAGAAAAAGTACGCAAGTCAACAACACCACCTACCTCCAGAATTGGATGGATTAAAAAGTTGATGACCACCCCTTATTCATCACAAGAGAAAAAGAAAGTGAAGTCAGAAGTGAAACAAGAACCGATATCCCCTGTTCCGACATCCTCCTCTTCGACACCTATTGCTGGTCGCACACGCAAAGCATTGCAATCCAAGAAAATACCCCAAGAGAAAAAGAGAGCATCCTTCAAGAGTGGGTGCCTTATTAACAAACAAACACAAAATGGAAAATGTGTTAGCCAGCATTTACTACGATCCCTCCCATCCTGCAGGTTATGGAGGAGTTCAAAAATTGTATCGTGCTCCCAAAACGCGACTGAAAAGTCTCCGTTTACCTCAAGTGCAACGATGGTTACAAGAACAAGCTACCTACACTTTACACAAACCCATTCGACGCAAGTTTTCCAGAAGTCGCACCTGAGTGGAAGGCATCGATGATCAATGGCAAGCCGATTTAGCCGATGTCTCTCATTTTGCCAGCTACGATCGCGGCTACAAATATTTGTTTTGTGTCATCGACGTCTTTTCCAAATTTGCCTGGGTCGTACCCTTGACTTCCAAATCGAGCAGTGAGTTAGTGCGAGCCCTGCAACGGGTGTTGAAACAAAGCAGTCGTCACCCTCTTCGATGGCAAATGGACAACGGCACCGAATTTCTGAACCAAGCGTTCCAAAAAGAATTAAAGAAACGTGACATTCATTTTTTTTACCACCGAGAATCCTGAAACCAAAGCTAGCATCGTGGAGCGTTTTCAACGCACTTTGAAAGAATGCATGTGGAAATATTTTTCGCATCACCACACTCTGAAGTACATCGTAATCTTACCGCACCTGGTGCAAGCGTACAACCAATCTTACGATCGAAGCATTGGACGTGCCCCGAAAGCGGTGACTCCCGACAACGAAGTGCTGGTGTGAGCGCCTGTTTGGTACGTCCCCGACGAGGGCTGTCCCCAAGAAAAGTGGAGTGTTGGTCGTAGAAGATTGGGTGCGCATTGGCAAAACCAAAAGCACTTTCGACAAAGGTTACTTACCTAACTGGACCACCGAATTGTTTCGTGTCACTGGACGAGTGCATGGCCGTCATCCTGCCGTCTATAAATTGGAAGACATGAACGGAGAAGTGCTCAAAGGAACGTTTTATTTGCCCGAGTTACAACGTGTCACCAAAAAAGAAGACGACTTGTACGACATCGAAAGCATTCTCGAACGCAGAACCCGTAAAGTGGGCAAACGACGTGTCAAAGAAGTCAAAGTACGTTGGAAAGGATATCCGCCCAGTTTTGATTCTTGGATCGACGCTTCGCAAGTCATCGACTATAAAAAGAAGTGACCATCATGCCCTTTCACACAGACGCAGCTACTACTGCTACCAATCCTTCACCCAGTTCTTCTCTGCAAGATTTGCAAAAACAACCCTTGTGTGTGTGGTGTGGAGAACGTGTGCCTAAAACGCAAATCGTCTTTTTCTGCCAAATCTTCGTGGTGTATTGTGTCATCGGGGAAGCCATCGCCAATTTGAGTTTGCAACAAGGAGACAAACAATTGTGGACCATTTTATTGAGCGGTTGCATCGATTACCTGCTTTCCGATCCCTCCCTGAAATTCACCTCGAACGGGAACAACGGGAACCTTGTGTCCAGTGCCAGTGCCAGTCACCACTCCAACAACAACAACAACCCTATTTTGGGTGGAGACACTCCTCTGACGTCCAGTAACCCCTCGGACAGTCACAGAACTCTGGAATTATGAACAATAACAACCAATTCTACTTAACCTTACCCAGTGACAGTTCCATGGAGGTATTTCCCAAGAACATGTTGTGCTGTTACACGGTCAAATTACCTCAGACCATCCAATTAGATCACGAAGCCCATTGGGAAGTGGCTTTAGTGGAAATCATTCACCCAACCCAAGTCCTCAATGTCCTTCCTAATCAAATTTTTTTACGGTGGAAGCTCATGGACGAACCCTTGCAAAAGTACTTGAATAGCCATGTAAAATATGATCAAAAAACCTATGATGACAAAACTCAAAAGTGGTCCTACCACTTGCTCGTTCCCCCAGGCTATTATTTTAGCGGTCAACATTTAGTCAGCACCGTTACCTCCAGATTTAATGTCGTGTTTCTTAAAGCTTTGGAAAGTGTCAAAAAAGTGTCACCATGGAATACCACAAGGCAGTTCGTCGCTTCTTGATGAAATTTGACGGGGTAAAATCATGTCTTTTTTATTTTGTCCTGAATTGTTTGACATGTTGGGCGGGGACATGGACATGATAATGACCATGATCAAGAAAAACGAATTACCAGTCATTTCCGACAACGATTCTTTTACCAAGTTCTTTCGTTCCCCGGTAGAACTGAACCAAGGACTGAATTTGATTTTTGTGTACTCCGATGTGGTGGAGTACAATGTGGTGGGACACACCTCTGTACCGTTACTGCGTGTCATTCCTTTCAAAGTGAATTCTGCCACGAACGCTGACGAGGAAGGTGGAAACACTTACCACGTTCACCGCGAATTTGTACATCCTCACTATTTGCCTGTCAGTAAGTCTTATTTGGACACGGTCAACATTGCTATAAAAGGAGATCTGGGACAAAATATTCCATTCACCAAAGGAAAAGTCACGGTGAAACTCCATTTTCGAAAACGGTTCTCTCACGGGTTGTAAGTCATGTATCCAGTGTACCGAGAGGTTGCTCGACAGCAAGGACACGGTTTAGGAGATATGCTGAAATCAGCCTTTCGTTCGGTGGCCCCGGTGTTGAAACCGATGGTGACACGCGGATTGCACGCCTTGAAAGATGCGGCACTGATGCAAGGCAAAGAATTTCTCTAAAATGTCATCATCGACAAACAAAACCCTAAAGAAGCCTTCATGAAGGCAGGCAAAAATGTCTTGCTGCAAACGGGCAAAGACCTTTTGGGCCGACAAGAAACACCTATAAATGCCCTGCACGCTACCAAGTCAGGCATTCAGCAAGGACAAGGCAGAAAGAGATGACGAAGAAAACACCCTTTCACCAGACTTTATACTTCTAAAGCTAGAAAGACAAAGAAAAGAAGAACCGTTCGAGACTTAGACGTCTTCGATTATTAAAGTATTGAGACAGAGAAAAAATGATGCACCGAGAGTCTTGCGCCTGTTCCAAGTCGGAACTGGATCTGTTTGCCATGGCCCCCACGATGATGACCATGCAAGAATCCCAGTGAGTGGAATTTCATCCCGTCTCCTCTTTGACCGATTCCGCTCCCATCGAGTTTGAAATCAAAGGACAACCCGAAGATTACATCGATCTGAATAGCAGTTACTTGTATTTGAAAGTCAAAGTGATCAAAACGGACAACTCCAATCCAGGAGGCGATGCTAGAGTAGCTCCTGTCAACAATTTCATGCATTCCTTGTTCAGCGAAGTGGACATGTACTTGAATAACAAACTGGTCAGCAGTAACATGGATACTTACCCGTATCGTGCCTACTTGGAAAATCTCTTGACGTACGGAAAAGAAGCCAAGAATACTCATCTGGATGCTTGCGTGGTATGGAAACCTGACACGGCAGGTGTAGCCACGTTTAACGACACAGCCCTAACAGAAGATGACAATCCTCACAATGTGGGGTTTAACGACCGTCGTAAGAAAATTCTGCAAGGGCGAAGTTTAGAACTGATGGATCGTTTGCATTTGGACATGTGGTTACAAGAAAAGTATTTGCTAAACGGGGTGGATGTCCGCCTGAAACTGAATCGTAGCAGTGCCGCTTTCCATTTGATGGCCCATGCCAATGAATACAAAACCATCATTCAAGAAGCCCGACTTTAGTGAGTCGTGTGGAAGTGTTACCCAAAGTGGGAAACGACGTCAGTCAGACGTTGAGCAGAACGACCGCCAAGTATCCGCTACGACACGTAGAAGTGAAAACGTTTACCATTCCTGCTGGATAGCGATCTATGACCGAAGATCATCTATTCCAAGGACACTTACCCAAGCGTTTGATTGTTGGTATCGTCATCGTCAGGAATTCAGCTTTCAACGGAACCCTCGAACAAAATCCTTTTGAGTTTCAACACTTTGGCGTGTCCAAGATCGAAGTCAGTCGCGACGGCAAGACCTTGTGTACCCGACCTTATGAACCTAACTTTGGTGCCGCGAAGAATTGCTTGAGATCGTACTTGTCCTTGTACGAAGCTACCGGACAGTTAGGAACCAGCACCAGTCACGGTATTACGTACGACTATTATGCAGGAGGTTATGCTTTGTGGGCTTTTGATTTCACTCCAGAACAAGGCAGCAACGAGGGACATTTCCACCCTATAAAATTGGGTCAGATTCGTGTGGAAATTCAGTTTGCAAACCGAGACCCTGATGTAACAGTAAACGTCATCCTGTATGCAGAATTCGATAATACCATAGAAATCAACAGTTTGAGAGAAGTCATTCTAGACTATTAGACGCCATGGAAGACTGTTATCGCTCTTTACAAAGTGGAGAAACTTTGGAGATGAAATGTGAGGAGACCGTGGAAGAAGAAGTTATCATGATGAAGTCGAGATGGCCAGAACAAGAAGCCCATTTAGTCTCCTGTTTTGCCAAACACTTGGTCGAAAAAATGACGGAACTGATCAAGAAAGATTGCTATGGATGTCAAAACGATCATCCCAGTCAAATTCAACACGATAAATGCCTGATGCTGAGTCAAGAAGAAAAATTGGACGAGTATCTGGACGAAGCTTGGAGTCTCATCTCGGACGAAGTCGTGTTGCATCAGTGGTATAAAGACTTGCGTGAACATTCTTGTCCACCATTAACCACTCAAGAGATCCATCGTATCGAAGCTCTCCTGAATCAGAGTGGGGAGCCGAAGCGAAGAAACCGTTATTTGTCAGACATTTTCAAGCAAAAAGTCAGGATCGAATTGATCACTTATTATTACCTGTGAAGAAGAAAACCACACAAATCAATGGATACCTGGGAACTTTATTACCTTTTGAACCACAGCTCGTACACGGCTTCTTGGAATCCTGTCCTCTGTGCTAAAGATGAACTCCCTCATCGCAAACCTCAAGACCATTTAGCTTATGTGATCAACACGGACGACAGTCATCTCCCAGGAACCCACTGGGTAGCCGTCTACTTTCCTCAAGAAGGATGTGCGGAATATTTCGATTCGTATGGATTGCCCCCTTTGGAAGACGACATCATCGACTTTATGAGAAGAAATGCTCAGACCACCCGATTCAATAATGTGAAATTACAAGGCACAGATTCCTTGGTGTGTGGACAATATTGTGTGTATTTTCTGCATCATCGCAGCCTGGGCTATTCCTTAGAACATTTAGTGACTCATTTTGATCCTCGTTCTTCTTCTAGAAACGATGTGAAAGTAGATAAATGGTTTTGTGACCATTATGCTTATCTTTTGTCTCAAGCTAGGAAACGTAGTGTCCATCAATGGCCTAATGACTTCCAACAGTGGAAATCACAATTTCATTCACAATGTTGTCAGCCTTGTCAAAAATAATGTGTTAGTTGAAAAAATGTTTGATATTATATTGTTGGATTGTTGTTAAGAATGTTAGAGTTGTTTGTTAGTGTTAAGTGATTTTTGAATACAAAATGTTGTGTTTTGAAAAAAATGCCTTTGTGGTTTGTTTTGCTATAGGAATCTTGATTCATGCTCTTTGACTTCTTACTATCCCTCTCATTACACTCATTGAACGTTGCGGCTCGAAAACCGTGGAGTGATGTTTTCCTTCACGTCCGCGCTTTGACTTTAAAGTCGGGGTAGCCTCCAGTCTAACCATCCATTGTCGACTCATCCTCCTACGAAGATGTGCTCCAAACTAGCTAAGCTAAACGAAGCCTACGTGAATTTGCATAGGGTCAGACACAGTATGATACCGAAGCCAGAAGAGATAGAGAATGTGAGAATGTTAAAAGTCACTGAAGACCTGATAGAAGAGCTCTTCAGAGAAGAAGTGAACAGGGAGAAAGAAGAATGGACAGGGAAGTGCAGACTTCAGAAACAACATAGATAGCAGCAACAGCAACAACAACAACAGCAGCAGCAGCAGCAGCAACCTGAACCTGACAGAGGCTTTGTCGATTGTCGTATGGACACCAAAGAGTTCTTCTTCTCTTTCCGAAGAAGCAGACCTATCGTCAGAAAGTCTATCGTCAGAGGACGTCGCATTCTTAGAAACTAAAAGATCGCCGTAGCTTCAACTTCGCACACAAAAAACAGCCCTTTTCAGGGCTACCTCAATTTCAAGAAAAGAAATAACAATCGATTTGCCAATGTGTGTATTTAGAGTAGTGTGAATATAAACACTGACTCTTTTCTGGTGTGATTGTATGTGTTTGTGTTTGTAAGCACTCAAGTACGTTTGTGTGGATAGTAGATAATGTTTTTTGATGTTTGACGTGTGGGAATAGTAGATTTGGGGTTTGTTTATTGCTGCTCAGCGTATGTGGATAGTATATTATTTTTAATGAAAATTTTTAAAATAGTAATGGGTAGTAAAAAAAGTGAGTGTTTCTTTTAGGTCCGCGCGTTGTTTGGTTATAATCTAGGTAAGTTAAATTTTGTTTTAGGGGGATGTTTTCCTTCACATCCGCGCTTTTAGTATAAATTGAAAACTAATCGTCAGTTGGGCTACCCATCGTCCACCTGTTAACAGCAAGACAATGAATACAAGAATTTTAAAGCTTCTAGAACTCCAGATGCACCTGGAATATGCCAGGCGTATAGTGAATGAGCTGGCTGCAGAGGCCATAGTAGAAGAGGCAAGGATAAAGAAAGAAGAGGAGGAGAGAAGACAGAGGGAAGAGGAGGAAAAGAAAATAGGAGAGAGGATGTCGTACAATATTCCAGAGACAGAGGATTGGGGTGCTGAAGCCAATCATCCTCCCTCTGCGCTCCCGGTCAAAAGAAGAGTGAAAGGAGATTGGAGTCGGAGATGTGTGTGTGGTGCCAGGCCTGGAAGGTGCCATCATTAACCAGGTGCCCTGGAGTTCTTAAAAAACAGCCCTTTTCAGGGCTACCCAAACCTTTAGAAAAGATATAGTAATCTATTTGCCAATGTGTGTATGTAGAGTAGTGTAAATATAAACACTGACTCTTTTTTTCCTAGTGTGAGTGTATGTGTTTGTGTTTGTCAGCGCTCACGTACGTTTGTGTGGATAGTAGATTATTAGGTTTTGTAAGAGCTTAAGTTGGTTTGTGTGGATAGTAGATTTGGGTTTCATTTTAATGCTTTGCGTGTGTGGATAGTAGATTTGGGGTTTGTTTATTGCTGCTTCGCGTATGTGGATAGTAGATAATATGAGATGAGAAAAGTAGGGGATGTTTTCCTTCACGTCCGCTTGTTGTTTGGTCATGATCTAGGTAATATAAATTTTGTTTTGGGGGATGTTTTCCTTCACGTCCGCGCTTTAACTATAAGAACCCACAAAGTTCGTCATTCACACCATTCTGCAAACAATAAAAAAGAAGATGGCTTCGAACCACCTTGATAAAATAAAAAAATTGCAAGACGTCCTGGACAATTTGGGCATGATGGAGCAAATGTTAGTTAGGCTAAACGAGGATCATTATTCTTATAGTCCCCATCGAGTGAAGATGGAGATTAACAACTTACGAAAACTAAAGGAAATCATCAGTGATCTGTTGAAAGAAATAAAGGAGGATAAGGAGGATGAAGAGGAAAGGATAAGGATGAGAGCATGGAACGAAAAAATTGAAAAAGAAGAAGAAAATGAGAAGAGGAAGAAAAAACTCGGAGGAGAAGCAGAAGGAAGAGAAAAAGAAGAAAAAGGAGGAAGAAAAGAAAGAAAAGAATAGAAAAAGTGTAGGACAGAAAATAAGAAGCTGGTGGAGAAATAGAAGAAATTAGAAGAAGAAGAAGAAACCCAAAGGCCCTTTTCAGGCCACTCCAATCTCTCGAAAAGAGATAGACTTTCAATTGCCTACCCCCCCCCTTTTTTTTTTTTTTAAAAATAGAGACCCCTCCCTGCTTCAATTTTTTTCCCCTGTTCCATTTCCATAGACCCATCAGGTCGAGACCTTATTAAAATAGGGTCCCGACCCTGTTCCATTTCCCCCTTGACGCTCAACAGACCCACAATTTATTCCCATGTTAATTTCCAATTGATGCCAAAGTGGCCCAGGGGTTTTCGTAATGTTAAATTTCCCATTGACGCTAAAGTGGCCCAGGGGTTTTCGTAATGTTAAATTTCCCATTGACGCTAAAGTGGGCCAGGGTGTTTTTCAATGCTTATTCTCCTTGACGCTAAAGTGGCCCCATTCACTACTCAGCTCCCATCGCACACAAACCTTTCTGAGCTTCAGGTTATTCTGTAATATACCAAAAAATATATGACGAATTAAGGCTGTGATAATATAGATATCTTCTAATGTGTATCAAGCATCATCATTAATTTCCCCCTTCACAGCAGTCACTTTGGTCCACCGATTGCAAACCACGGTCTTATGGAACGTGGATTATCTTTCAGACAGTACAAAGGGCGATTAATGATGCATTTGCAATCCAGAACTTGATGATATAGCTTCTTTTTAGCAAAGAGCATCTAGGTTATAGTTGTAATAGTATTCATATTAGAAAACAAAGAAGTAAGTTCAATTTCATGTAACTACATTTGTGACTTAAAAAACAAAACTTTACATTGTTCTTAAATTTTCTAGCGCAGCATATTATATTTCTAATATTATATTTCTAAATTTCAAAACGACGAATATTGCAGAACGTTATCGAGCAGACTCCTCTAGTTACAAGTTCATAATTATGAAATATCATTAAATTTGGAAAATAAGAATGATATGGTTTATATTCAGTTATAGCTTTTCTGTTAAACTGAACATTCGAAGTTTGATCAGTAAATGTTTTGATATATAATGGTATAGTCTTAATCAAACACTTAAATACATATTAATTTATAAGTCTTAATCATCGATTCGAAATATGTATTCAAGTTGTAATATCTGTTTATTATTTTCAATGCTTGACATTACTTGCTGATATGTTCCTTTAATACCGACTATATTAGACATGGAAGCGATCATATGTATCCGCACTATTTTGTGTCTGCACCTACCTTCTTCCATATCTAGAAACACATTCAGGATTGGACACCTGCCTTGTCATCTAATTATACATATAAAATATCATGCCAAATATAATCACCCAATATTAATCTAAGCAGATGGAGTTTTGATTAAAAGGAAAGAGCACACTACTTATAAAAATAGACTTGGAAATTCTCTGCTCCTGCATTCTGCGTCCTGAATGTGAAACCCTTCTTTGTCATCCACTAATTCTAGTAAGACATCATACTAAATATGAGTATCCTTCCTCAAATGGTTTAGATGGAGTTTTACCTACAACGAACACAGTAAATGACGACGGGATGCAATGTCAAAGGGAATGTCCTACGCAAAAGCCCCTATACAACTAGTGTTCGCACTGGACTTTGACCTTATCGGCAAGAAATGAGTTTTTGAAAAACAAGGTCAATGTCTCTACCAGTTTTGTGTCTCAGCAAATATGCAGATGATACATGTGGTGCGTTGTACCAAACCGAAGTTACGGGCTCCGAAACGTGCGATTTTTGCGAATTTTCACTGCTAAAACAAGTCCGAGCTCATGTAACAACCGGTGAAAAGAGCTACATGTACCATGTTTGCGACTCTACGCTACATCCCTTCTTTAATTACAGAACAGTGGTAGATGCAAACGTAAGTTTTTGCTTACCGTTAGCTCGATTCAACTTTAGGAATCCTGTTCCATGGAAGAATTAGACATTGTCTTCTTCACTGCACATACATCGTATACAAGCGAATCTATTTTAAAAATAGGTAAACTATGCGGCACACACGTCTACGCCTAAATATTATTGGCTCAAAAGGTTATACTTATTGTCACATGAGCTCGGACTTGTCTCAGCAGTAAACATTTGCGAAAATCGCACGTTTCGGAGCCCGTAACTTCAGTTTGGTACAACGCAGAAACGTCAATGATGGCTTGATGAATAGCAAAATATCTCAGAAGTAAAACAAGCCATATAGTATGGTCATGTGCCTTTAAAGACGGAAACAGCAGAAGGAAATCGAGGGTCATGGGTAGAACGAAGTATTTGGAAGTTACGTACCTTCTCTCTTATATAGTATGGTAGAGATGGTCCTATGTCAGTACGGGTCATGGCGGTAATCTAAGGTATTTTTGTCTCTCTGTGTGATATTTTTTCTTTAAATTATTGTTGTTGTTTTTTTCCTCAACATCATGCTCGCATCGAGCACCTGTGGTTGAATGTAACATTTACACCTTTCTGAAAGTGAATTAATACGTTAACAGCGTTGTTACAATCAAAGTTAATAACTACACGGGAGTCAAGGTTAAGATAAATAGGGCGTACAGGTATGTTCACGTGATCACCTTAAGGACTGATTGGTTTCAATATGCAAGTTATCATCCGTCTTAACTTACGCTCGTACTGTACATTTCACTTGTTTCAACATAACGTATTACTAAGCTACAAATGAAGGGGCATCACAGGTGTGCAGAATGGCGACAGTCAAGCCCCTAATTTCAATGAAAATATCAAAATGTAAATTTTGCGGTATACCTAAATAGTGTCGTCTGCTTAGACATAAAACGACAATAAAATCATGTTTTTGCATTTCCCTCAAGAGGTTGTTTCCAACATCAATCAATAAATAAAATGGTTACTTAACTATCGAAAGAAAACATTTATCTCAGTGCCATATTCGGATCGACCATCTAAACTACAATATTACTCAACACTTTTGCCAGAGGAATGTCAATAAAGTATATTCAAATATTTGCTTTCATTCATCGTTTAATATTTATAGGTTATTGCATTTTTATGAGAAAATATGAACGAGTTTTTAGGATGGAAATACTGCACGACTTTGGGAGTGCAGTATATCCATTAGACAAAACGAGTTCATATTTTCCCATGCAAATTCAGTAACCTTTTTTTATATGCTCATTTTCTTATTCTTCCCAAGACTTAATTATATAAACAAAAAATACACTACAAGAAACAATGTAACTTTAGGTTGCACATATTGCCATGTATTCATGATAAAACAGAAGATAACACAAGATGACTGTCCGGACTCAGCACAGTGGTTTGATAACCGATCCACTTTATCGGTGATTCTGACGTTTTATTCAAGTGTATTCTTATTTTATACATCTACACCCAATGCACTCTCCTTTTGAGTGATACGGTCTTGAAATTGATTACTAATAAGAAGTCTTAAAAGAAAGGGGAGAATATTTAGTTAATGTACTCAGACTTATTTTTGCTGTCATTTTACTCCTGAGAAGATGGTATATTTCATAATGGCCAAATTTACAAATAAAGTAACAACATCATAAAGGTTTTTATATCGGTATGTTGCACCTCACCCGCCACGACACCCCGATCTATTAATGTGGATATACTTGTAAAAAAAATCAACAAGAATTTAGACGAGAAAAAAGTGTTATTTATAATTTATGGTTTTGAATGAAGGTTCTTTTTTACCTTTTGATAGATTTGTTCTTGGTTAAAATCCTATTTCAAGGACTCTTCCCTTTCTCTCTCCACGTATTACACCTTTCGACTGGTTTCCTAGCCCTTATAGTTTAAGTGACCCTTGTCAAGGGTCTATTTTTGTCCTTTTTTTGTATGTATAAAAGTTTGCTTGAATTATGGTCACTCGTGCTATTTACCCAACGTTGTTTATGCATAGCACTGGTTTAAATGGACCCATTACTTAAGTTGTAGTTATGTTACATTTTTCGGCAACGTGGGGAGGAAAATAGCGGGACCCGCTCTGTGGGGAACCTCATAAGTACTACCCACCTAAATTGTGAAAACAAAATATTGAAAAACAATAAAGAAACGCCAGGAGCAAAAATATGTATTGAAATAAATTTGTTCGTCAAAATTCTTGTTGACTTTTTATTGGAAAACAAACACACACCAATTGGTGGGGAATACACAAAATACACATAAAAGTCTTTATTAACGTTCGGACACTTGAAAGGCCGATAGCTTAACATAGCTAATGGACGGAGAAGTGCCCTCACATGTATTGGCTAACAAAGATGGCAGTTACCAGTATCATCCAAATCTCTTGCTCCAAATTAATTTTTGTATTAGTACGGAGTACTTAAGAATGTAACATGTTCAGATTGGCAGAGGGTCACGCATTTGCATTACTAGCACCAAGTGGGATGTCCCTCTCCTCAGCTTTTCTCAATTTGGTCTTTTTCTCTTCCTCCTGAGCCTGATAGTTGTGATAAACGGAAAGAAAATATTAGATTATAATTGTATTGTCTGTACGCATGTTGTGCGTTTTATTCGATATGCTCGCAGGTGTTAATATATGTTTTGTGATTGCTTAGTCTGTATATTTTGTTCGTTGATTTAATATTGTTAAGCTCAACTCTTTCGGATATTCATGTGTGACCCGTATTACCTCGCGTGAGCCAATATCATTGGTATCACACCATCATTAAATCCCACTTCGTAGAGTTTAGTCTGGTCCTATGTGTCTTGTGTATTGTTTTGTCCCTGCATTGTTATTATAAATGGGTCATGTTAGTGCCTGCAAGATATATTCTGTTTGTGTTAGTGTGATATTTTACACTTTTTTGTGCCTCTATGTTGGCTAACCGTCCTTCGGTGCCATGGGGATAGGTAGCTGGAATTATAAAGTTGTAGAGGGTAGAGACATTTCTAAATATCTTCCTCACATTTAGATATAATGTTTGCAATGTATGCGATAGTTTCATCGCATAATTTCTTTTCTGGTGTTTGATTCGTGTCAAGTAGAACTTTTTTCTGAAACGTTTCTAATTTTTATATAATATTTAATTTTAATGTTTCTCTCTCCTTTTCTGTTGATTTACGCTATATTACTACATGTTGTTTTGTGCATACATACCCCTATTGATAAATTCAGCATAGGGCTACAACCGGTTTGACGCCCGGTTCCGGATGGTGAAAACATTTGGTTTACGCAAGTCTTATCCTTCATCTTGCTTACAAATGTCTAATTTCGTCATCATATAATTTCTCAAAATGAATCAGGAAAAATCTTTGCAATAAACTTCAACATGTTATTGGTTATAAATATTCAGTTTTAAAACAAAAATAACAGGCTAGAAAAAAGTTTCTTCGCTATCAAAGACAAAGGTCTACAAGGATAAAAGCTGAGTCAAGCACCTACTTGAAATAGTCATATAGCGGCATTTGCTTGGTTGAATGCCAGGGATGATGTCATGTTATCAAAATTTTGCATTGGGGACACAAATAAATTCTATTTAAAATATTCCTCCTAAAGGCTTCTTACCCCATGCCCCGGACATCTTGGAAAAATGCGGGAAACACGTAGCAGAATAAAGACGATAAAGAAAAGAAAGAAAAATCACAGCAGGACAAGGGAACAAAGGCAAGAGTAGCGGAAAGATAGAAAGTCTGGGAACAAGCAGAAACAACAACGCAGAAAAAGGTAAAATACGGGAATAAAGTAGCTGAAATAAAGAAGATCCGGAAAAGAGTGCAACATCACAGCAGGTAATGAGAACAAGGCAAAAACAGCAGCAGTAAAGAAGATCAGGAACAAAAGAAGAAACAACGACTACTTTTATGAAGGAACGAAGAAGAACAGAAAAAGAAATAGACTCTGATAGAAACGAATGGAACCAGAAAAGAAATTCCACCCCAAGCAATTAAAACAAACGCCCAAAACCCGAACCTACAGGAATGAAATTGCCACTCCTAGCAATTAAAACAAACGCCCCAAATCCGAACCTGCTGAGAAGCAATTGCCACCCCTAGCAATTAAAACAAACGCCCAAAGCCTGAACCCACAGAAGAGAAATTTGCCATCTCCAATAAATATCCATACTCAACCCTGACTATCCCTGTTCCTCCCCACTCCCATCCCCCTAAAAATAAACACATATTCATAGCACTCATACAGCATAGCACAAAGAACATGTACATTAAACCTTCCATACAATAGCATCCACACATCCACTCTCTCTCTCTCTCTCTCTGACACCAAATTATCCACACAAAAAAAAAAAAAAACACACACACACCGTTATCAAATAGGGCTTTCACTCCCACCCAAGAAAGCCCTCCTTAGACAATAACTTCCTGGCCCTGAAAGGTTTCTGATTGGTCCGGTTTACAAATTCACAACGTTTGAGACACACGAATTAAGATCACAAAAAGCAACGGCTACTGCAGACCATACCTTTCGGAATAAGCATGTACACTTAATACACGAAAAATAATAAAAGTAGCAAAAATTAGGAAACTTCACAACTTAGGAATATTAGACTCGGATGTGACTATCGCATATTTGGTGGTAGTTTAAGGACAGCTCCGCAAAAATAGGAAAATGGATATAGATTTGATACAAAAGTATTGATGATGATTGTGTGAAAAGTTACAGACTTGGTCGGAAGAAGACGGACACAGGTATTCAGGACGCTTTTGCTTTCTGCGGCTTGCTTTGGTGACAGGGTAAATGGAATCAGATCACAACTATTAGTTCCGGTTCAGTACCCACAAATGTAGCCCAGTCTATTTGAGAGCATTTTTTGCTGTCTCCGTTTGGTTGTGATGCAGGAGTTAGATTTAGACATTCTTGGCATAGATTAAAAGATAATTGTTTATTCTTTAGGGTATGAACATTTCGTGCGGTTGTCTCTGTGTGTGTTTAGGCTACAATGCACAAAGATTAATAAAGCCTTGATGATGATCCGGAAGTGAAATCTGTGTTCCATTTCGCATTGCTTTGTTTACAGTCCTGTCTCTTAAAGAAATGCTGGTGAACCTATCACAAGACATTCACCGTGACGTCAGATCTTTGAATGTATTTTAGATTAACATATGATTTGTATCGATTTGCACAGTGGAAAGTTCAGTACTGATAAACAAATGTAGAGATTACATAGGAAAATGAATTGTGATCTGAGTCCTGTTCAGGGCAGTATTGATTAAAGTTTAAATTGGTACAAAATTTTAGATGTAAAATGATAGACACATGAAATTTTTATATGGCATGTATGTAACTTTTAAAATAGAATAATGAAATAAAAAATTATAAAATGAAGTTATATTTTTTTTAAAAATTTAATGAATTTTAAAAACATTAAATTTAAATTGTTCTTTTAAAAATCCACAAATATAATACTTATTGGGAATGATATTAAATATTATCAGCATGTATGTATTCCTACGCCATATACATGCTGCAATGATGGATATTTGTCCAATTTTGTCAGAAGAAATATCTTTGAATGTCAAAATGAGAGCTTTATTTAAAATACATGAAGACAGATTTCTATATGAAATTGTGGTTTAGGTCATTCAAACTATATATTATGGGTCCACGTAGCTAATTTATGTGTTTATGATTAGTTGATTTCCTGAGTGACACATGTCTGCTTGTACAGATGTCAGTCATTGTTTATAAACATTGTTATATGGTACCTATTGAGAGGACAGAGTTGAAATCTTTATAGTAGAACATACTCAAGTTGTCTACTAAATCATTTTAAACTGTCAGATAAATAAATACAGGACAAAGGGATAAAATATACCTTCCCCGTGTATATGTAACCTTGGATTAAGAAAATAACTAAATGAAGTAAGTTAAACACAAAATGTATTCCATTTTATTGTTCAGCTAGGTTAAGACATTGATTGATGTGGTGCGGCATTTTTGCCTAACCTGCCATCATGGGAATTCTAATGAACTATTTTACGTTATGCATTATTAATTGCTGATAATACCTGTTAGCTGACATTCTATAGATTATATTAGAAATATTCAAGCAGATTATTTGAATTTAACTGATCCTAACAGGGTTACATGTCCCACATAATCAAATATCTGTATATTTTAGTTTGTTTGGGATCAAACGTTCACATTCAGTACATTATATATGACGTCATTCTACCTATAATGAACCTGTACTAAATCATTTTAAATATCTGGCTGTGTGCACTTTGACAAAAAATATCCCCAAATGTTATTATTATCATGAAAACGCTTATGTACGGTAATATATTTCAATATAGTGCTATGAATAAGTGCGGTATTGTAGCATCGACTGATGTCGCATTCCAATGAATCGTTCAGTTTAATAATTGTTAACCAACACTCTTAAAAATACACTTAAAACATTCAAACAGATCATGTTAATTATGTTTCCACATTTGATCTCAATAAGTGTATGGTACATCTCCCGAATATGCAAATGTCTGTCCTTGTTCACAACTTTTGGGAATCAGAATTACACATTTAGTTGATGATATAGGATCTATTGGTACCTATAGTTGATCTGTGTGGTCACATTTGGCTGTATTCACTTGTAATATCCAAAGTTGTTATTTCAATCGCGAATAAGATTACGTATAGTAATATGTTTTAATTAGTACATTGGCACTTTACTTTTCTGTAAACTGGTATGTACTAATGTTTGTACCAATGATCAAACCTTACCGTGCCTTAAACTAATTAGTTATTTAGCCTGTAAATGGCTAAATATACTTCTAGAAACCTCATATATTTTTGGGATGGTTTTATCACTTTAATACATGTCCATTGCTTCACATTTGTTGTCACTCTGCTTGTACCCTTAAGGTCAATTTGAAATCTCCATTTCCAACATATTTTAATTTCATTTAACTACATATTACTGTTCTCTACGATTAAATGAAACGTCTTATATCTTTTCAGGTCTAGTCTGGTATCTGGAACAAGGTGGAAAAGTTGAATTGGTCTGGAAGCTTTCCAGCAGTCTCGTGGTGATAGCAATGTTTCATAAGGACATACGCAATGTACCTGCCCTAAGTGACCAAGATTAGTTCATATTACTACACTGATATATGGCACCTGAAAGATGTGGTTTGGGTCTACATGAGAACGAGCAGTACCATTATTCATTAAGGTAGAGTCTCCCTGGAACTGTATTTTCCTATTACATTGTCGCTTTTTGTGGTTATCGACATTGAAATGGAATGCATTTTTGCTATAAAACATCGTACTCGTCCCATGAAAACTTTAAAATTTGAGTGCGCTATTATTTATACTAAAAACTGCCTGAGTACCCTACCTAATACACGTGGAGCATAGCACCTCTCTTTGTTTATATAGTGTGTACACTCATATACATTTAGACAGGCATATCTCAGTTTGCTGCACAAATTACTGTGAGTTATCATGACTCACTACCCCCGAGCAAAATGTTATCAGTTGTACAGACACAAACTACCATTTGTTTTATATACTATTCATTAATCAACTTTACTGCATAACATTTATAAGTTTGAATTTTAAGACGTATGAAAATTAAATTTTTAATTGAAATTTAGTATTCAAAATCTGAATGTTTTCTTTTTCAATTTCCATTAAAATGTTATTTATCAATGTTTTTAGATTTTAAATATATTTTCATACAGCCCTAACTTTTTTTTTTACAATTAAATTTTTACTGCATTTAAAAATTCCATTAATTAAGGATGATATAGCAAATTTTGTTTTGGTTTCTCAAGATCACCAGGGCCAAAAACTTGCACCCTATGAATCACCAGCACTAAACACTTTCTGGCAGCTGTCACATGTCTTGTATGCTAGGAAATTCAAAAAGACTTCATGTATAAAGTTGAAATAGGTGTAGCATAAAAGATATGGAAGTTTGACTAAAATTAGCCATAAATAACTTGGTCTGCAAGGAATCAGATCACAAATATTAGTTCCGGTTCAGTACCCACAAATGTAGTCCCAATCTATTTTGAGAGCATTTTTGCCCGTCTCCGTTTGGTGGTTATACAAGAGTTAGATTTAGGTATTCTATGCATGGATTTAAAGGTAATTGTTTATTCTTTAGAATATGAGCTTTTTGTGTGGTTTTCTGTGTGCGTTTCGGCGACAGTGCACAGTGAGTAACACAGCCTTTGTGATGATCCGGAAGTGAAATCTGTCTTATACTGCACATTGCTTTGCTTACAATCCAGCCTCTCAAAGAAATGGCAGTGAACCTATGACAAGGACTCCACCGTGAAGTCATCTTTGAAGGTGTTTTAGATTAACTTATGATTTGTATTGATTGACATACAGTAGAAAGTTCAGTACTGATAACCAAATGTAAAGACTATATAGGACATTTAGCTGCCATCTGATACCAAATAGCGGATAATAACATATATTAATTAACACTGAAAGGCATGCAAACAAACGGATCGTGAATGCCCAGTGGGCGATATACAACTAATAATCCAAAGAACGAAGTTTCCTATGTTTATTGTTCTTACTGTAAACGCTGTACCAAGCTCCCAATTTTTTTCTTCAGTTGATTATAGATGAGCTTTCTATTATTAAATAATGCTCTAAATGATTATATATACAACATACTTTATGTACGATAGAGGTTCTACCTTAAATGTCTAGAGATGTTATACAAAGATATATGGAATAGATGCATTATAAATATTACACTAGTATAATGCACACAGCAGATGCGTTAAAATTAGTGTGAAAATATGTTTTGTGATATTACCTGGTAGCTGATGCGTCACTATTACACATCCGTAGATATCACGCAACATGATTTAGTTTTTGTTTTTATGTTACCAAAGTGATTATGAGTTAAATATTAGATTTACCAATTTGTCCTTAACCGTTTGGTTCTGCAATCGACGTAAGTATACAAAGTTACATCTTAGAATGTGGTATTTTAATTTGGCTAGTAGTTGTTTTGTTTGTTGGTAGCACCGGTCATATCGAAATGAAAATGATTGTTGTTGTTGTTGTTGTGGGGTTTAACGCCATTTTTCAGACACGATAGGCTATGCATGGCGGCCAGTATTAAATGGTGGAGGAAGAACCCGGGAAAACCCCGGGAAGAACCACCGACCCACGAGAAGCTACTGGCAAGCTTTCTCACATACCCACATTGGCCGAATCCTAGACTCGAACCCACGCAGACAGAGGTTAGATGACAGTGATCCGTAACGGAGAGCGCTTTAAACCACTCGGCCACTCGGGGCCCCAAATGAAAATGATGATAACCTACATTTATTTCATCATGCTCTTATTGGTTTGTACTGGTAGCAAGGTTAGGATGATAGGGCAATATACTGCAAGCTTCATTTGAAAGTATTCAACAAATTTCAAGGTTTATTGTTTTGTTTTCATTTTTAAGTTGAATGTAAGCAAGGTGTTTAACCATTAAGCGTACAGAGATTTGAAAAAATATGTAGATGTAAAACAAGCGATATCTTGGTAATGTTCGAACTGAATTGTTGTTTTACCATTCGGCAACGCTTTGTTTAGGTTATTTAGAATCACTGCAGGGAAGGATAGATATAAATCGGGTATATTGCGCTACTTGCTACTTTGCACATCAGTCTAACAAGAAGAAAGTTGTAAAGAGAGCACAAATCCTGTATTAGATTATACACTGAAACCAAATTTGAATTCGATATATCTTTATAAGACATACATGCACACCAAATAGGATTTCAATTCATACGACCATTTTATTGTAATATAGTGCGCACTGAAAGTTTTTTTTTCTTGTGCATTTATTATCCTTTCATAGCTATAATATCATCATCGTCGTCATCATCATCATCATCATCATCATCTCGAATAATTCGGTATTTTTGTCATAATAATAGAAGTTATTATTGCACATGTTGATGTCTGTTTTTGCTATTGGTATTCTTCTTTTAATCCCTTTTATTATTATTACTATTTACCAAATCCATGACTATTAAGGCAGTGAGAGACAAGGATATCACAGCTGGTGTAGGCAGCAGTAAAGCTTTGTCCTTAAAATAACCCCCACAAAACCAATATGAAGAACTGAAATATGTCTATTTTTCGCACAGTACAAACACCATTCCCACTTGATGATATAGACAGTATACATGCATACATTATACACAAGAATACGTCTGCTCATGTTACTAAGGTCACTTGAACATACATTCTTGCTCGAAGTGACTAACTGTTGACATGACCTAGTTAATTTTTGTCACATATAGTGGTGTGTGTGATCCGGTAGAGTCAGGTACGCCGTACCATTTAAAATTATTGCCCGTACAACCGTTACTGAAAGACGTGGTCGTGTGGGGGTGGGGTTTCTGTACCGTACCTGTAAGACTTCAACTAAAACAAAAACTAGTTTTGATGCGTGTAAATGAACTGGGGCAAGATATGTAGACGTTCTACTAGCAACGCCATGAAAATACAAAGTCACTTTAGTGCAACTTTTTGAGCTGTTGTTTTGTGTATTTCGCAAATGTATCCACTAATCAAATTTTGTAGAATGTATGTGATATAGGGTTTAAGATGTTGATGGTGTTAAGTTTGGCCCCATACAAATTCAGAAGTCACTCTAGCGTGAAAATAGACCAGCGTCCACAACTTAGTATGTTGTGTTGTGCTCTTTTATGAAGTGCATTATAAACGTTCACAATAATACAAGTATCACTTTAGAGAGAGAAAGATTTCATTGTAACCAACAGCTGGCATGTTTCGGTTACTCTGAGTTGCATAGCTGACACATATTGTATTGCAGTATAGAAGTGAAAGAAGAAATATGTTTCAATTTACAATTTAAATCAGTAATTTTCACTACGCTCATGCAAGAGTATCTTGTCATTATTCACCAAGGTAACTACAAACCCTCTTTGCTTCTATATTTGTATCTAGGTCGCCTGTAGACCACGATAATGAATACCCCCAATCTACTTTCGTTTTGCTGATTTGCTCACCATGTTTGTTTGGTTTGTATCCCTCCGCCAACAGTGTGAACGCACTGGCTGCTTAGTATGAACAATTCATGATATAATCCACGTCACAGCAGTGCTAATCAAGGCTTTCCTTTCCTGAAAGCAGTATTGGACTGGAACAAGGTAAGTAAAGAGAATAATGTATCTCGGAAAAGACAAGCAGCATGCCCTCTAATACACTAGTCATCAATAAGCAACTGAAATTAATTCTCTTATAATAACATACTGCGATAAGAAATGGGGAAATTGTTTCCTTATGTATAAGAATATTCGTTGAAGGTGGGGGAGGAGGGCCTAAAACAAATGACCGAGGGGTTTGCGAGACAGAAACCCCTCAATTTAACTCGTGCCGAAGGGATTTGAGTTATGTTTGCATGTATCTGTCCCTCACATCTTTATTAACTTTATGAATCATGTGATGATCATTTGGAGGTTCTCTATTATTTACAGGAAGAAAAGAATTGATAGTATAATACAGGTTAAGTAGCAGTTATCAAGTGGTTCCCAAAGTGGGCGGTGGAATTATCGAGGTTGGCGCTAATGCTGAATGATGCTTATGGGGGGGGGGTAAGGTATGGGGGCGCTGAGGATAACCAAGGTGGCCCCAAAAAGTTTGGGAACCACTGAGTTATACTGATTTAACCGAACAACAATGTTAGCTTACAATGTTCTCTGTTGCTATCCATGTGGTACACGCTATACTGAAGTTACTCTGTTCCCCGAGTCAGTAGACTCTTCACAACTAGAGGTCAAAGCGAAAGAACAGTCATCCCTTGTTGATTGTAAATGCTGTAGCAGTATCATATTAGAATGTTTTACGTGAGATAAATATACATAAGGCAGTATTAGGAGTCAGTATATATTTATGTATTGAATTATACATGCATGTCAGTATATATTGTGTACTGAAGTATGCATGCATGTGTCAGTTTACATTTATATATTGAATTATAGATGCATGTGTGAGTATATATTGTGTACTGAAGTATGCATGCATGTGTCAGTTTACATTTATATATTGAATTATACATGCATGTCAGTATATATTGTGTACTGAAGTATACATGCATGTGTCAGTTTACATTTATGTATTGAATTATACATGCATGTGTGAGTATATATTGTGTACTGAAGTATGCATGCATGTGTCAGTTTACATATATATATTGAATTATACATGCATGTCAGTATATATTGTGTACTGAAGTATACATGTATGTGTCAGTTTACATTTATATATTGAATTATACATGCATGTCAGTATATATTGTGTACTGAAGTATGCATGCATGTGTCAGTTTACATTTATATATTGAATTATACATGCATGTCAGTATATATTGTGTACTGAAGTATGCATGCATGTGTCAGTTTACATTTATATATTGAATTATACATGCATGTCAGTATATATTGTGTACTGAAGTATGCATGCATGTGTCAGTTTACATTTATATATTGAATTATACATGCATGTCAGTATATATTGTGTACTGAAGTATGCATGCATGTGTCAGTTTACATTTATATATTGAATTATACATGCATGTCAGTATATATTGTGTACTGAAGTATGCATGCATGTGTCAGTTTACATTTATATATTGAATTATACATGCATGTGTGAGTATATGTTTATATATTGAATTATTCATGCATGTCAGTATATATATTGTGTACTGAAGTATACATGCATGTGTGAGTATATATTTATGTATTGAAGTATACATGCTTATCATTATATGTTTACGTATTGAAATCTACATGTATTTCAGTATAATTTTATGTATTAAATTATCTTGCATATCTCAGTATAAATTTATGTATTGAAGTATACATGCTTATATCAGTATATATTTAATCCTAAGTAGATTGTTATGTCTATATGAACAGAATTGCCCATTACTTTAGCACTTACGAACACCGAGCATTTCATATTTGCGACCTTGTTACTCTGATTCTGGTAATACAGGAGCAAACATATCCGTGATCTGCTTCTAAGGTGTATATTAAGCCCACTTTACCGCTGTGTAATTAGCCTATCGTGTGCTGAAAAATGGCGTTAAACCCAACAACAACAACCGCTGTGTAAAGAGTGGTCTTCGTATGTATGTATGTATCAGAAAACATGATCGAATGTATGTATATACAAGGGCAAATTAAGTGTCGTACAGTGTTTACATGTACCTACACATTCATTTACACACACAGACACACACACACACACACACACACACACACACATATATATATATATATATATATATATATATATATATATATATATATATATACGCTTAGTGATATTTGGATAAATAACGTGCATGTGAATGAAAACTAGCGGAAACATTGCATGAACCATCGCACGTATACTCATCAGAGACATTAGGTCTCATCTAAATGACTGTGCAGCTAAAACCTGCAGAGAGTTCTTTATAGTCACTGCATCCTCAAAATCATACTGGGAATAGTGTGGGTAAGAAAGGCCAGAGTAATGAATGTACAGGCAGTGATGCAGCATCGTAAGCAACTCATTTAGTAATTGAGTCTAAGGTACATATTTAAAAATGGCGATGTTTAGAGTCGAGGGCGGGGATAAAGCTGTATAGGTTAATGCTTTACATAGAAAACAAAACAAAATTACAAGGCGTTTAGTTTTGATGTGTTGCGTTTTCACTGACAGCTAGCCAGTGAAGTGAATTTCTTTTCTATTTTCAATCTATTCTTCAATCTATTCTTCAGTCTAAGATCATGTCCGTTTTGCACCAACTAATTGCAATGAAAACTGTAGGAAACGCATCCCACTGCGCCATCTAACTGTAGGAAATGCAACCCTTTGCATATGAAACATGCTGTACAATGTATCCGTAACAGAGTGATAACAGAGACAAGTCTGGTATAATTTGCTAAGTGTGGTTGATGATGATGATGATATATATATATATATATATATATATATATATATATATATATATATATATATATATATATATACACATGTCTCGAATCATGCTCATAATGATACAAATTAGAAATATATTACAATCATTTCAGTTAGGCACATTGTTTATGTGATATCACCCTGGAAACTTGGAATACAGGACCAGTAGTCGAAATGTAATAAAGGTCCTTTGTGAATTATTAAGGACCTATGCGAAAAAAATTCCCAGACAGTTGTGTTGTTTTAATAATAAAGAGACCGACTACGATCTTGATTTTATACTCATATGCAATCATTAGCTTCTTTGTATGTTTTTTTTTTACACTAGAGTTCAAACAATTAGTGTGACAGCTAAGATTTTCAAATAATGCTTCCATTAGATATACAGGCATGTAACATTTTGTAAATTCAAGGTTTTCTTTTGGGTTGATTTTGTGTCTTATTTATGTTTGGTTTGTAATTGCCTTTTTCAAAGACTCTGTGAGAGTCGAAAGCGTTTTGTCTAGTTAAAAATCTGGTTTTACACTGCTCGTTATTAGCTTTTGATTTAATTTTAATCAATCCCAGATCCAGTGTAATGTATGATAAAGATCGTGTTGCCCACGAAACTTCGAATATGTGAGACAAAAATCCGAGAAGCTGGAGTGCAATGCTAGTACCAAAACCAGTCCAAGTGCTCTCGGAATCGACTGATTCCATTGGATAATTACACAAACGAGACAAGAATAAAACACAAAAACATAATCATATTTGCATGATGTTTTGCTCTAGATATTTAGAAAAGGGATATAAAATAAAGTTACTAAAAGGACATGAATGGTCTTCATTACTTGTTTCAGTGCATTGTAATATTCCATTTTGTAATCACTGCAACTGCTGCTGGTAATTAGCATGGCTTGGAATTTGGGCAGTAAGGCAGGTGTTTTGCTCCAGGACTTAGTCAGAAATATCTCGTGTAACTCACTCATCTTATTATGTCATCTTGCAAGTGTTACATGTGAAAATGTGTCTTGGTATTTATTGCATACACACTTTCTCTAAGCATATGAGTTTATTTGTAAGGAGGAGGAATACAACGCAGTAAATGTATTAAATCCCTACTCATAGGGGTTTGTATATAAATGTATAGGTGCTGGATGGCTGTTGATATGGGTTTAACAACACTTTTCAGCACTCAGTAGGCTATAGATGGCGGACCAGTATAACTGGTAGCTGAAGAACCAGGAAAAACCCCGGTAAGATCCACCGACCCGCGTGAAGCAATTGACATGCTTTCTCACATAGTCACATTGGCCGAGTTCGCGACAATAACCCACGTGGACTTGAGGTGAGATGTGAGTGATCGGTAAAGACTATCGCTTTAGAACACTCAACCACCAGGGGCTCCTTTGCTACATAGTAGATAACGCGTGATGGAATGTAGTCTTGTGTGATTGTAGTACTTAGCTAGATATTATAATATCCGGTTTCGTATGAGCTTGATTGAGTGTGGTGTTAAATAATGAATCACACATCTTTAAATGTAATCGTGTTTAATAGTAACCACATACCCTTGGCCATGTTTAAATGAATTTTGTATACACCCGAGGTTTTAGAAATCTAAACGTTATTCATTAATGCCAACTTAAATATTATTATGTAATTCTTTTAGTGTTCAGTTTTATAGGAAACACACACACACACACACACACACGCACACTTGTTTTAATCTGTCCTAAATTGGGTAGAAGTTTTGAGGAAGTTAATAACTTTTTACTTTTGACTTTTGTTTTTAATTTATACATTTGTTCCATTTAACTTCTAAAAAACATTCTTAGGGATTTAAATTTAAAGTCGTCTAAAGTCCGTATTAATTTTGTAAGTTAACTTTACTTTCTGTCGCGGACTATTTCCACGGGTTCTTTGTAGTCTCAGCTACATTCTTTGTTAGTGTCGTATTTTAGCAGAACGTTTTTGTCTAGGCCATATCTTTTAATATAATATTTCGGTGATAGTTTGAAAGGTTTAGTATCAGTCTCGCAAATATGATATTGCTTTTAGTGTAAGTTATTTTTATTTAATATCCTGGCATATATGTAGTCTTCGCATAATTTCATGACAGCTTCGTAATTTTGCCATTTTTTAATGTCATATGTGTTCTATGAATTTAATATATTCTGGATTCATGTCAGTTACGTAATTTTATTATTAGTTTTAGTCATATGTTTTGGGGTTTATTTGTACACTAAACTTTATTCCGTGAGAGATTAGTAGTTTTACTATTACATTTATCCGAAGCCATCTTAGTGTTATCATGAGATGGATTCCCTTGATTACAATTATTTATCAAATCAGGACCGATTTGCAAATACCGACAGCATAATGTGAAGTTGGCAGTCCTTGGGACTGGTTTTTGTCGGTAGGTTTGTATTAGAATGAGTGTTTGATAGTGACTGCCAGGGACTTTCAAAAACAGGAGTTCTCGTTTATTATTTCCCTTATATCCTACTATTACACTTCTGCTTTCTTGTAGGTGTTACTGTTGGTCAGTAGGTGTGGGTGCTGGTCAGAAGGTGTGAGGCATGATCAGTAAGACTGTGTGATGACCAGTTGGTGGGAGTGCTGGTCAGCCATGATTGGTGTTGGTCAGTAGGCTTATGTGTTGATCTGTAAGAATGGTTGTTAGTTAGTAGGTGTGAGTGCTGGTCATAAAGTCTGGGTGCTGGTTAGTCTTGCTGTGCTGGTCAGTACGAACCTTTAACAACATGATGAAGAATAATTTGTTTTTCTTTCCTAGTCCGTGATAACGTGTATGTATTAAAGATGTTTTTGCATAATCACTACTAAGTTCTGATGAAGTAAATTTCGGAAATCTAAACTATAAGATCGTCTGAACGCGTTTATTTTAATCTCGTTATTTGCTCTCATGTCCTAACTGGACTTCGATTAGAGTATGTAATGCCTTTTTATTTTATTTATGTACAGGAATAACAAAACACCCGTGGGAAGTACTGACGGGTATGGGGTAAACCCGGGCAGCAATGTACCACCTGAATTCCAGAATAGACAACAAGGCCCCATCAGTGATAGTGAACGTCAAAGCAATAATAAGGGAGTCAGCGTAACGGAAACCAAGGCTTCAACAGCTGTTGAACAAGGTAAACTGGTGTGCATGCAATAAAGTTGCTTAAAAATGCTTGATTAGCTGGGATCTAATGATCTAATAGGCATTCTGTCACATATAATGTGTAAGGATACCGAACATTAATCAATCAAGTAGCTTAATATTGTAAAATTGCAGGAATACAATGTGTGTGTATGTGTGGGTGTTTTCTAAGGTCGGTTACGGTCTAGGGACTTAAATTACGTAAAAAGAGAGACAACCAACAAGCTTTGTTTCATTTAAAATAATAATTTATTTCCCTAAAATAGAAAAAGATATAATTAAAATTAACTTAGAGTATATTATGAATTCCTATTTCCTAAAAGAGTTCTATCAATTCCATCAGATCCGATGCAATCTGAATACGCTGCAAAGTTATTCCGGGTGATTGTTATAATGTGCTTATATGATGACATCTCCGAAGTCACTGTTTTAAATCCAGACGTCGTTAAGTGAATTCACGGTAGAATCCAAAGTAATCCAACCCGTCTTTAAGTGACGTAATGGTAAAATCCAAAATAATGTTCTTCTGTGATTATTATAGTAAATATCTAACTGTCCATTTAATTAATAATCATCAGTTCAGCTATTAATATCCGAATATCTTTGAATAAATATTTTTTCACAGCAGTGCAAATCGAAAGAATGATTATCAATTTAAATAAATAAATAAGTGAAGATCCTCAACGTATCTCTTAATATACTACGCCGTCTAGAATATTATTCCATGATTTCAGTGAATTATCTACATTTCGAAATAACTCGTTCAGTAAACACGATAAGCTGTTCCCATTTAACCCACCAGGATCTGTGACAGTCGAACCTTCTATAAGAATAAATGTCCTCGTTGGATTATATGATGTTATTTTAACCCCCTTTCGCGTCACTCGCCTAATTGGACCACGTGATATTGTTTATTTGAACGTAGTAAATATACCTTGAAATTTATGAATGAAATCGACGTACGCATTTATACGTGACTCATTAAATTACAAATCATTTATGAGATCTAAGAATTAAAAATGTCATTAGCTAAATGACTCTTACAAGAACTGGTGTAATAAAAGAATAAACGTATATAGATATATATCACATAGAGTGCTTTTTTTATGGTAAATACTCGCTTGATGTATTAGTTATTTATATATATATATATATATATATATATATATATATATATATATATATATATATATATATATATATATATATATATATATATATATATATATATGTAACAATGGCAGTTTAGTTTTGATTATTGAACCTCTGCTTCCCCGACCAATATTGACCTATATCGATCAAGTGTAACGGTAAATATTGTCTTCTGTACTTTTGGGCTGTTTGAAGAAAATAAGAGCCCATGGTTACAACAATCAACAGTAGCTGGCAACCTAAAACATTAAAGAACCTAAAATATATATTTGATTAGTAATTTTAGATTTTAAAGGCTAAAAATCCGTCAATGCATGTTCTCCTACCCCTTTGACTATCATATGTAATTACTAAATTTCACTATTGCTCAATGCATTATTTAGCTTAACGTTTTCTTCGAATATAAATAGACGATCTTAAATTAATATCCTTTTGATTTTTTTAACTAGTCACCTTTTGTGAGCCTTGCTAAAATTGTCATTTTTCGAAGAGATTTAAAAAATTTCGACTGAATTTAGGACAAAAGTGATATTCTATTTCTTGCATGACAAAAATAATAATTTTATTTCACACAAAAAATATAAAGTGCAGACAAAACCTTTGAAATACATTCGGATGACTGGGTCATAACGATTTTCTTTTGTATGACTTTATGATGTAATTTGTGACGTAACAATATGCTTTTCACGTGTGTTACAGAGTCATGATATGGTTATAGTAACATCAAAAACAGAGCAGACATTCGTTGTTTGATAAAATCGAGCGTGACAAGTTTCGGATTAAGTACATACAGAGGTACAAGTTAGAAAACAGTTATTTGTAAAAGGATGTAATTGTGGTTACATGCTTACCGTTCTATACAGCCTAAACTTCCCCTCACGCAGCAGCAACGATAATAGACTGTCGCATGCTACTTTAAAAACCGTGAAAACAGACACATATTGCCGCCAAGTCGTCCTTGATCCTGTGATTGACGTTCAACGTGTCTCTTTGTTTTGTCGGGAATTCTAACCGATTTTCCTAGTGATATTTTATATCATGAGTTAACATCCGCACCCAACAAAATATTTTAAATTGCTCTTTTTTTTCATCATTCAGGTTGTTGTCTAGAAATTTTGACACCTTGGCAAAATTTAAACGAAAGAAAAAAAAATAAACAAGCGGAAGGATACTTTAAAAAACATAGTAAAAATTGTACATATAGTCATTTCAGGATTACCTATTAAGCACACTAAGCACGTGCTTCGGGCACCAGCGCAACAGGGTAACCAGAAAAATTTCAGATTAATTGTTGATGATAAAACAGATTTCCATTTCGATCAGCATGTACGAGTATTTTGGTTTGAAATGATGGCAGCACTGGTATTTTCCCACTGTGTTTGCTTTTAATATTGTTTTTCTGAGTTTCACATTTTGTAGGGGTGGGGGACACCATGATATTTTCAGTGATTAGGGCCCTAAAAGGCCCTAATCCGGCAATACATACAGTATGTATGCAGTAGAAGAGAGTAATGAACGGGTTGTGATATCCTGATAGAGGGTCAACAGACAAATCTCCCTTTGGTATATTTTGAATTATCACATATAACACATGTGCTTTCCTATATCTTGAGTTTGTGTTTTCATATAAATGAGCTACTTCAATTACTTTATTTTGAACTGGCTCAATGTTGTACTGAATTTTGAACACGAGTATCAGGAAATAAAAAGAAAAGAAAGACAATGTAATCATTACAGTCTAGGTTACACATATTTTCTTCATATTCATGGTAAGGCAGAAGACAAGATAACTGTTCGTACTCGAACGCAGTGGTTCGGTAACCGGTCCGCCTAATCGGTGATTGAGGCCCCGAGTGGCCGAGTGGTCTAAAGCGCTTACCGTTACGGATACTGCCATCTCACTTCAATCTGCGTGGGTTTGAGTCGCGGGCTCGGCCAATGTGGGTATGTGAGAAAGCTTGCCAGTAACTTCTCGTGGGTCAGTGGTTCTTTCCATGATTTTCCCGGGTTTTTCCTCCACCATTGATACCGGCCGCCATATATGACCTATCTTGTGCTGAAAATGGCGTTAAACCCTACAACAACAACAACAACAGCAACAATTTATCGGTGATTCAGACTTTAAATACACCTGTTATTTTGTTTCATGTATCAAGACCTTGGCTCAGCTGAATATCAGCAGTTACCGTTCTCTCATTATACATGTGATTACAATTAGGAAATCTAAAAAGAGAGGAAATAATGTTTAAGTTATGTTCTCTGGACCGTATTTGCTGCCATTTTATGCCTGAGAACAAATAATATTTTATAGTAGCTAAATTTCCAAAAGGTAGCTACACTAAACTAAACAAATGGACGAATCAGCATGTGTGTACATGGTGTAGTACATAAAATAACTTGCTTTCTTATCCAATTTAAAATGAAATGGCTCGGCTTAATTTAATGTTTTTCGAACACCAAGGCTTATACCTATTAAACTAATTACAGTGTTCCAGCATGAAATTTATCGGATGCTTCAAAACATTAATTTACCTTGGAAAGCTATCTGGATCATTATTTTTGCAGAAAGATTGTAACAAACACAGGCGCCTGCGGGAATGGATGTAATCCCACTCTCTACCTCCCAACCCTGCTTGGCTAGACGAATACTTACCAATGAAATATACTGAGCCAAATTAAATAATCGCCATATCCCTAAACTTCACTTTCTGACTATGATGATGATGCCACAATTTGTACCTCATACTGTATCCGGGTATATGCCCTATATAAGGTAAAACGCATTTACAATAGAAATATTCTAGCCTTAGATGTGTTGTTGACCACAGAGGTTTCTTAGTAATGCGTACTTGAACAATTGCACCGTCAATGTATTGCCATCGGACATTCGCACGATTTTCATATTAAAACCCTAAACTGATCGACTTTACTGGTGGTGTAGCAGATCTGATCCAACACTAAAACTAAAACCTAAGCACTGTGCGTGGATGTCGTAAGTAGTGAAGTGGGTCACCCTAGGGACAATTGGAATTACCATTACAGACACCCCTGGGTCACTCTGGGGACTATGTAAATTTAACATGGAGAAAAATCGTGGGTCACTCTAGGGACAAGGGGAATTAGCATTACATGGGAATAGAGTTTGGGTCTGTCTAGGGACAAGGGGAATTGAACATGGGGAATAGAGTTTGGGTCTGTCTAGGGACAAGGGGAATTGAACATGGGAATAGAGTTTGGGTCTGTCTAGGGACAAGGGGAATTGAACATGGGAAGAGAGTTTGGGTCTGTCTAGGGACAAGGGGAATTGAACATGGGAATAGAGTTTGGGTCTGTCTAGGGACAAGGGGAATTGAACATGGGAATAGAGTTTGGGTCTGTCTAGGGACAAGGGGAATTGAACATGGAATTTTTTTTTTTAAATTTAAAAAAAAAATGTGCTAGGCAATTGAAAGTCATTCTCTTTTCGAGAAATATGGGTGGCCCTGAAAAGGGCCTTTGGGTTTTTTTCTTCTTCTTCTAACTCCTTAACTTCTTCCACCATCCTCTTATTTTTTCCATCATTCCTTTCTTCTTCTTCTTTTCTGTTTCCGGCATCCAGTCCGGGTGACCCATGGCTCGGAACTTCTGTTGGATTTTTATCCAGTTATTGTTGAGTCTCTCATATTCTTCTTTTTTCTTTCTATTCTCTTGTTCTTTTCTATCTTTTGCCCACCTGTCCTTAATTTTCTGCACTTCTTCCTCTATTATCTTTTTCATCTTTTCTTCCGCTTTCTTTAGTTGTTCACTGCCCCTTTTCACGAACTTCCACTCTGACCATTTCTCTAGCTCTTCTAAATAGCATCTCACTCCTTTTACCTTGTCCATAGACTCTTTTATAGTCCCCACTCTTACATACCCTGGTTGAATCAATCCTCTCAATCTCTTAACTTCTTCCTCTATCATCTCCTCTATCATCTTCCTCGCTAATTGTAGTTCATTGACATAGTCAAGACTTTTTCTCAACCTCCATTCTCTTTCTATCCTTTCAATAGTATATTCTCCATCCATCATCCAAAAGTAAACATTTCTTAAGTCATTAAACAACGCCGACACTTCCATCTTGTATCTGTTATTCCGTAGAATGGTTCGAACGACGAACGTGGTGGGTTCTTATAGTGAAAGCGCGGACGTGATGGAAAACATCCCCCTAAGACATAAAATTGATCTTACCTAGATCATGACCAAACAACGCGCGGACTTGAAGGAAAACATCTCCTACTTTTCTCATTTCATATAATATACTATCCACATAAGTGAAGCAACAATAAACAAACCCCAAATCTACTATTTACACACGCAAATCATTAAAACAAAATCCATAATCTACTATCCACACAATCGTACGTGAGCGTTTACAAAACCCTAACTATACTCTCCACATACGCTAAGAAACAATAAACAAACCCATAATCTACTATTCACACAAACAGACCTTAGCTCTTACAAACACAAACACACAAACACATACCCTCACACTAAAAAGAGTCAGTGTTTATATTCACACTACTCTACCTTCACACATTGGCAAATTGATTGTTATTTCTTTTCTAGAGTATTGGGTAGCCCTGAAAAAGGCTGTTGTTTTTTTTTTTTTTTTTTGAACTCCAGATGCACCTATCTAATGATGGCACCTTCCTGGCCTGGCGCCACACACGCATCTTCTTCCCCAGTCTCCTTTCACCTTTCTTCTTGGGAGTGCAGAGGCGGGATATGTGGCTTCAGAATCCCAATTTTCTGTCTCTGGGATTTTGAAATTTCCTCTCTCCTCTTCTTTGTTTCTTCTCTCCTCCTCTTCTTTTGTTCTTCTTCTTTCCTCCTCCTCCTCTTTCATTCTTGCTTCTTCGACAATGGCCTCCGCGGCCAGTTCATTTAGTATGCGCCTGGCATATTCCAGGTGCATCTGGAGTTCTAGCAGTTTCACAATTCTGGTATTCGTTGTTTTGTCAACGAATGAACAGGGTAGCTAGACTGTCCAGCGAGTTTCAATTTATATTGAAATTGCGGACGTGAAGGAAAACATCCCCCTAAAAACATAAAATTGATCTTACCTAGATCATGACCAAACAACGCGCGGACCTAAAAGAAACACTCACTCACTTTTTTATACTGCTCATCACTATTCTAAAAAATTTTCATTAATCACTTCAATATACTATTCACATACACAAAGCAATACAATCAAACCCCCAAATCTACTCTCCCCACACCTCAAACAGCAAAAAAAAAAACAGCATCTTAATCTACTATCCACACCAACGTACGTGAGCACTTACAAACACACAATCCTATACACAAACACATGCCCTCACATTTTTAAAAAAAGAGTTAGTGTTTATTATCACACTACTCTACCTACACACATTGGCAAATTGATGGTTATTTCTTTTCTAGAGTATTGGGGTAGCCCTGAAAAGGGCTGTTTTTTTTGTTTGTTTTTTTTTTGTTTTTTTGTTTGCTATGGCAATCTTTTAGTTTCTAAGAATGCGATGTCCTCTGAGGATAGACTTTCTGACGATAGGTCTGCTTCTTCGGAAAGAGAAGAAGAACTCTTTGGTGTCGATACGACAATCGACAAAGCCTCTGTCAGGTTCAGGTTGCTGCTGCTGTTGTTGTTGCTGTTGCTGTTGCTGCTGTCTCTGAAGTCTGTACTTCTCTGTCCATTCTTCTTTCTCCCTGTTCACTTCTTCTCTGAAGAGCTCTTCTATCAGGTCTTCAGTGACTTTTAGCATTCTCACATTCTCTATCTCTTCTGGCTTCGGTATCAGACTGTGTCTGACCCTGTGCAAATTCATGTAGGCTTCGTTTAGCTTAGCTAGTTTGGAGCACATCTTCGTAGGAGGATGAGTCGACAATGGATGGTTAGACTGGAAACAACCCGGTTCTTAAAGTCAAAGCGCGGACGTGAAGGAAAACATCCCCCACACGGTTTTCGAGTCGCAACGTTCAATGAGTGACATGAGAGGGATAGTAAGAAATTAAAGAGCATGAATCAAACATTCTTATAGCTAAACAATAGACAAAGGCATTTTTTCAAAACACAACATTTTTTATTCAATAATCACTTAACACTAACCAACAACAACTCTAACATTTTTTAACAATAATCCAACCATATAACATCAAACATTTTTTTCAAATCACAAACATTTATTTTCAATTTACAGTCTACTTTAAACAGGGCTGACAACGTTGTGAATTAAATTGTGATTTCCACTGTTGGAAGTCATTAGGCCATTGATGGTCACTACGTTTCCTAGCTTGAGACAAAAGATAAGCATAATGGTCACCGAACCATCGATCAACTTTCACATCGTTTCTAGAAGAAGAACGAGGTTCAAAATGAGTCACTAAATGTTCTAAGGAATAGCCCAGGCTGCGATGATGCAGAAAATACACACAGTACTGTTCACACACCAAGGAATCTGTGCCTTGTAATTTCATATTATTCAATCGGGTGGTTTGAGCATTTCTTCTCATAAAGTCGATGATATCGTCTTCCAAAGGAGGCAATCCGTACGAATCAAAATATTCCACACATCCTTCTTGAGGAAAGTAAACGGCTACCCAGTGGGTTCCTGGGAGATGACTGTCGTCCGTGTTGATCACGTAAGCTTGATGGTCTTGAGGTTTGCGATGAGGGAGTTCATCTTTAGCACAGACGACAGGATTCCAAGAAGCAGTATACGAACTGTGGTTCAAAAGGTAATAAAGTTCCCAGGTATCCATGTGTTTTTTTTTTCTTCTTCTTCACAGGTAATAATAAGTCATCAATTCGATCCTGACTTTTTGCTTGAAAATGTCTGACAAATAACCGTTTCTTCGTTTCGTCTCCTCACTCTGATTCAGGAGAGCTTCGATACGATGGATCTATTGAGTGGTTAATGGTGGACAAGAATGTTCACGCAAGTCTTTATACCACTGATGCCACACGTCTTCGTCCGAGATGAGACTCCAAGCTTCGTCCAGATACTCGTTCAATTTTTCTTCTTGACTCAACATCAGGCATTTATCGTGTTGAATTTGACTGGGATGATCGTTTTGACATCCATAACACTCTTTCTTGATCAATTCCGTCATTTTTTCGGCCAAGTGTTTGGCAAAACAGCAGACTAAATGGGCTTCTTGTTCTGGCCATCTTGACTTCATCATGACAACTTCTTCGTCTTTGTCATGGGATTCTCCTTCCACAGTTTCCTCACATTCCATCTCCAAAGTTTCTCCACTAGGCAAAGAGGGATAACAGTCTTCCATGACTTCTAGTAATCTAGAATGACTTCTCTCAAACTGTTGGTTTCTATGGTATTATCGAATTCTGCATATAGGATGACGTTCACCGTTACATCAGGGTCTCGGTTTGCAAACTGAATTTCCACACGAATCTGGCCAGATTTTATAGGGTGGAAATGTCCCTCGTCGCTGCCTTGGTCTGGAGTGAAATCGAAAGCCCACAAAGCGTAGCCTCCTGCATAATCGTCGTACGTAATGCCGTGACTGGTGTTGGTTCCTAACTGGCCGGTGGCTTCGTACAGCGACAAGTACGACCTCAAGTAATTCTTCTTGTCAAAGTTAGGTTCGAAAGGTCGGGTACACAAGGTCTTGCCATCGCGACTGACTTCGATCTTGGACACGCCAAAGTGTTGAAACTCAAAAGGATTTTCGTTGTGGGCTCCGTTGAAGGCTGCATTGCTTACGATGCCAAGGATTAAACGCTTGGGTAACTGTCCTTGAAACAGATGATCTTCGATCATGGATCGCTGTCCCCTAGGAATGGTGAAGGTTTTCACTTCCACTCGTCGGATCGGGTACTTGGCGGTCGTTCTGCTCAACGTCTGACTGATGTCGTTACCTACTTTAGGTAACACTTCCACACGTCGCACGTTGAGTCTGGCTTCTTGAATGATGGTTTTGTAAGTGGAATTTTCTGCAGCCATCAAATGGAAAGCGGCACTGCTGCGATTCAGTCTCAGGCGAACATCCACCCCGTTCAGCAAATACTTTTCTTGTAACCACATGTCCAAATGCAAACGATCCATCAGTTCTAAACAACGACTTAGATGAATTTTCTTTCGTCGTTCTACAAATCCCGTTGGATTTGAAGCATCCCCGGCAAGTGTAAGGCCGTTGAACTTAGTCGCTTGGTCAGGTTTCCATACCACGCAAGCATCCAGATGAGTGTTCTTGGCTTCTTTTCCGTACGTCAAGGGATTTTCCAGGTAGGCTCGATAAGGGTAAGTATCCATGCTGCTGCTGACCAGTTTGTTATTCAAGTACAAGTCCACTGAGCTAAACAAGGAATGCATGAAATTATTGACGGGAGCTACTAGATCATCATTGTCTATGTTAGCGTTGGGTGGTTCAATCACTTTCACTTTCAAATACAGGTAACTGCTATTCAGATCGATGTAATCTTCGAGCTGTCCTTTGATTTCAAACTCGATGGGAGCTGAATCTGTCAATGAGGAGACGGGATGAAATTCCACCCACTGGGATTCTTGCATGGTCATCATGGTGGGTGGCATGGCAAACAGATCCAGTTCCGTCTTGGAACAAGCACAAGACTCTCGGTGCATCATTTTTTTTTTTTGGTTCTTTCTCAATAATCGAAAACGTCTAAGTCTCGAACGGTTCTTCTTTTCTTGGCCTTTCTAGCTTGAAGTCTGGTGAAAGGGTGTTTTCTTCGTCGTCTCTTTCTGCCTTGTCCTTGCTGAATGCCTGACTCGGTAGCGTGCAGGGCATTTATAAGTGTGTCTCGTCGGCCTAAAAGTTCTTTACCTGTTTGCAGCAAGACATTTTTGCCTGCCCTCATGAAGGCTTCTTTAGGGTTTTGTTTGTCGATGATGACATTTTGGAGAAATTCTTTGCATTGCGTCAGTGCCGCATCTTTCAAGGCGTGCAATCCGCGTGTCACCATCGGTTTCAACACCGGGGCCACCGAACGAAAGGCCGATTTTAACATATCTCCTAAACCGTTACCTCGCTGTCGTGCAACCCCTCGGTACACTGGATACATGACTTACGAGTCGTGAGAGAACCGTTTTCGAAAATGGAGTTTCACCGTGACTTTTCCTTTGGTGAATGGAATATTTTGTCCCAGATCTCCTTTTATAGCAATGTTGACCGTGTCCAAATAAGACTTGCTGACAGGCAAATAATGAGGATGGACAAATTCGCGGTGAACGTGGTAAGTGTTCCCATCTTCCTGGTCACTGGTTGTGGTACTATCCACTTTGAAAGGAATGACACGCAGTAACGGCACGGAGGTGTGTCCCACCACGTTGTACTCCACCACATCGGAGTACACAAAGATCAAATTCAGTCCTTGGTTTAGTTCTACAGGGAATCGAAAAAACTTGTAAAATTCCGTATTGCTGTTGATCTTCGGTTTAAAATTTGGAGCCATTTTTGTGTCTCCACCTAAAATATCAAACAAGTCACGATTGAAACTGATGGACATCATTTGGGTATCCGGAAATTTCATCAGTAAGCGACGAGCCACTTTATGGTACTCCAGGATGACACGTTTAGTTAGTTTGTTCAGGGCTTTGCCAAAGGCTAACTCGAACCTGTCCGCAATGGTGTCCACCAAATGTTGGGCACTAAAATAAAACCCTGCCGGAATTTTCAAGGTGTAGATACTGAAGGCTGGATTGCTGGCTGGTCTTGTGATCCCTGAAAACCCGCCGATGTCATTCATGTAGTTTTGTAATTGTTGGTTCAGGATTTCGACCACAAAAGTGTTTTGAGTTTCAATGATGTTTTGGATTTGTGTAGGGTGAATCATTTCCACTAAAGCCACTTCCCAATGGGCTTCGTGATCTAACTGGATGGCTTGAGGTAATTTGGCCGTGTAACAGCACAACGTGTTGTGGGGAAACACCTCCATGGAACTGTCACTGGGTAAGGTTAAGTAAAATTGGTTTCGGTGACTCATAATTCCAGAGTTCTGTGGCTGTCCGAAGGGTTACTGGACGTCAGAGGCGTGTCTCCGCTCAAAATGGGGTTGTTGTTGTTGTTATTAATGGAGTGGTGACTGGCACTGGCACTGGACACAAGGTTCCCTTGGTTCCCGTTCGAGGAGAATTTCAGGGAGGGACTGGGAAGCAGGTAATCGATGCAACTGCACAATAAAATGGTCCACAATTGTTTGTCTCCTTGTTGCAAACTCAAATTGGCAATGGCTGTCCCGATGACACAATACACCACGAAGATTTGGCAGAAAAAGACGATTTGCGTTTTAGGCACACGTTCTCCACACCACACCCACAAGGATTGTTTTTGTAAATCTTGCACAGAAGAACTAGGTGAAGGAGGAGTGGTCGACGTAGCTGCGTCTGTGTGAAAGGGCATGATGGTCACTTCTTTTTATAGTCGATGACTTGCGAAGCCTCGATCCAAGAATCAAAACTGGGTGGATATCCTTTCCAACGTACTTTGACTTCTTTGACACGTCGTTTGCCCACTTTACGGGTTCTGCGTTCGAGAATGCTTTCGATGTCGTACACGTCGTCTTCTTTTTTGGTGAGACGTTGTAACTCGGGCAAATAAAACGTTCCTTTGAGCACTTCTCCGTTCATGTCTTCCAATTTATAGACGGCAGGATGACGACCATGCACTCGTCCAGTGACGCGAAACAATTCGGTCGTCCAGTTAGGTAAGTAACCTTTGTCAAAAGTGCGTTTGGTTTTGCCAATGCGCACCCAATCTCCTACGGTGAACTCTCCACTTTTCTTGGAGACAGCCCTCGTCGGGGACGTACCAAACAGGCGCTCAAACATCAACACTTCGTTGTCGGGAGTCACGTCTTGCGGGGCACGTCCGATGCTTCGATGGTAAGATTGGTTGTACGCTTGCACCAGGTGCGGTAAGATGTCGATGTACTTCAGAGTGTGGTGATGCGTAAAATATTTCCACATGCGTTCTTTCAAAGTGCGTTGAAAACGTTCCACGATGCTGGCTTTGGTTTCGGGATTCTCGGTGGTAAAAAAATGAATGTCACGTTTCTTTAATTCTTTTTGGAAAGCTTGGTTCAGAAATTCGGTGCCTTTGTCCGTTTGCCATCGAAGAGGGTGACGACCGCTTTGTTTCAACACCCGTTGCAGGGCTCGCACTAACTTGCTGCTTGATTTGGAAATCAAGGGCACGACCCAGGCAAATTTGGAAAATACGTCGATGACACAAAACAAATATTTGTAGCCACGATTGTAGCTGGCCAAATGAGAGACATCGGCTAAATCGGCTTGTCATTGATGATCGATGCCTTCCACTCGGGTGCGACTTCTGGCAAACTTGCGTCGAATGGGTTTGTGTAAAGTGTAGGTAGCTTGTTCTTGTAACCGTCGTTGCACTTGAGGTAAACGGAGACTTTTCAGTCGAGTTTTGGCAGCACGATACAATTTTTGAACTCCTGCGTAACCTGCAGGATGGGAGAGATCGTAGTAAATGCTGGCTAAGACTTTTTCCATTTTTGGTGTGTTAATAAGTCACCCACTCTTCGGTGATGCTACTTTGGGTGGGTCGAAAGGGTGGTTTAGAAACGGATTTACGTGTCCGATGGGCTACGGGAGTAGAAGTCGAAGGTAGTGGTGGTGGTGGTGGTGGAGGTGGCAATGGAATGGCTTTGGTCTTCTTTTCTTTTTTCACTTCTGGTTTCCCTTCTTTCTTTTTCACTTCTGTCGAAGGAGGAGTGGACATCATCTTTTTAACCCAAGCTTTCATTTCTTCTCGTTCGGGTGTGGGGGACGGGGTCAACAAGGATGCTGCAATCTTACTCGAAATCGGAGCTGCTGACGGTGTTTGAAACACTTCTCGCATCTCTTCTTCCTCAGGCCTTCATGGGGTAGCATCTCTGGTGACCCCTGAGGACGGTAGTAGTGGTGGTGGTGGTGGTGGTGGTGGTAATGATGATGGTGCTGGACTTTTCATCAAGGTCTTAAAATCTTTCAGAGTGGGTAGAGCTGTTTCGTCTAAAGCTTTCTGGTGAAAGAGTTGCAGTCGTTGCAAGAGTTGAACGTACTTTTGCGATTTTTCTCTTTCGGACAAATCTTGGCGATCCATCAAGGACTGCAGTTCGTGTTGTAACTGGGACATCTCGCTCAAATTGGGATTGGGAGGTAAATGCGGGGTGCGTTGTTCTTGCCACCGATGGTATTCCATCCATCGTTTGTAAGGCACTAAAGCTAGTTTTCGTCCTTCCATGGGGTTGTCAGGGGTCGATTCTGAGATCTTGGGACTTCCGAGGGCCTTTTTATCTTGCTCCCACCAATCCTCCCAACATGGTTCCCAAGACTCCTTTCAGTATGGGGCCTAACAAAAGAGGCAAAATGCCTCCACGTTGGACCAACATCTTCTTCTTTTGACGAATGGTAATTTTCTTTTGAACCATTTGGCGAAGAACGTGACGATGTTTGCTTAAGCATTGTTTCTGGTGTTTGGACAAAGGGATCGTGCCTTTCAAGACGTTCAAACAACATTCGCACACGGTGTCGATGACCTCTTTGGAGGCCGATTGAATGAGTTTTTTTCGTAGAGGTGGAGAAGCTTTGGACAGGACAGATAACATGTCCCCATGTTTGGCTAAACGTGGTGGTAGTCCTTTCCTTTTCTTTCCTTGGGGTTTTCTGGAGGGTAACATCTTTGAGTCTTCAGGAGCACCAAAAAACACTGATACCCTACTTGGTCACACACCTTTTTTATACTGGAACGCGTCGCCACTGATTGTCTTTACGTCGTATCAGTTTGAGGACAGGCATGACACGTCGTGCAGGGGTACGCAACGGACTAAATCGAGCCAGTTCTTGCTTGGACAAATCCAGTAAACTTTGTAACATGCCCGATCTTTCTTGGACTTTGATTTTGGGAGAAGGTACTTTGTGAGCAGCAGCCACTGCCGCTAAATTGGAGGGTCCTGCCACTGGGGAAGTTCTTTTTGGGGTCATCAACGGAGAAGTTCTTGGTGTGATCAACGTCTCCAAGTACTCTTCAGTTCTTGGTGTCATTAACGGAGAAGTGGATGAACGTGAGGCTGCCGGAGACACAGTCACTGCCGTGGCAGGTCGTGGATTGCGAGTGTAAGGTTGCGTCCTGGCCGAAGAAGAAGTACCTCTCTTGCGACTAGTTTTCTTCTGTGAGCTTTTCTTTTTCTGGGGACTTTTTCTCTGTTTCTTTTTCTGGGGGCTTCTTTTCTTTTTCCGGGGTGGTGGTGTCTGGTCAGAGGAGGGTCCCGCCACTGGATAAGTTCTTCTTCTCCTTGGGGACCTGGTCTTTTTCTTTTTCTTCTTGGGGCTTCGTTGGACTTTTTTCTTGGGGATAACTTTGGGGGCATTAGGATCCCATCTTAAGAGTGAGCGAATGATGACCCCTCCTAGAGTACTGCTCCCTCCAGGTTTCAAAATGATTTGTTTTTTGGTTTGAGTGTCGATGCGGGGATCGGCCAGTTGGACCAAAGCGACTTTGTTTCGATCGAAAAAGCGTTTGATTTGATGAGGAATCTGAATGATTCCTTGGAGTATTTGACGTGCCGTCACCGTGAACCATCGTAAGACTTCTTTGAGTCTAGCTTCTAAGACACGAGCTCGTATTTGTGGATTTTGTTCTCGACTGATGCCATACAAGGCACGAATCAATTTGACGGGAAGATGCGACTGAAGGGACGTCATGTTCACACTGTGTGTGATACAGACGAAAAGGGGTCTGAGGTTTTTATAGATTTTTTTATGTGGAGTGAAATTAAGTCGAGGACGGAGACGTGTACAGGACAGGCCCTCCGTCTTGGCACCAGTGGTGAAACAAGTGGGTACGAAATCGCAAATCCTCGGGGGTTGTCGGTTTCAAATCGACGAGTAAATAGGCGTGTGGCGTTTGAGTGGCATCGTCGTACGCCTGAGTCAGCCAAGGCGTTCCTAACTGTTTGGCTAAGACTTGCACTTGCGATTTATCTCGAGGGCTTTTAAACAAGACCACGTAATGCGCATTGAGACTGATGGTGCGATGGGCTTTACTTTGTTGAAACAAATTTTGGGTGATGTAAACGACACTGGCATTACGATGATGCCCTTTGCGCGTGAACCACAGTTTAATTTCTTCTTCGTCTTCTCCTAACATGTCGTCGAAAATGACCAAATGGGTTTGACGGGAGTCAGAGACGATGCCGTCGTCTTCTTTAGGAATGCCTTCCACAAACACGATGGAATCGCCTTGACTTTCTCGCAAGAGGCTGTACGCCGATTGCCACTCTTTGTAACACCACACGATCCGCTGAGGTGGCCGATCGATCAAATGATGTTTATGTTCGATCAAACGTTTGACGAATTCGGTTTTGCCTGAACCGCTAGGTCCAGCAATGAGCATGTTAAAAGGATGGCGAAGATACAAAGCCTCCCAACTGGCACGATCTAAGTGTTCGTCGATGACTTTGACAGTAGAGGAAGAGGGAGCAGAGACAGCAGAGGTAGCCATTGTGTGAGGAATGTCACTTGTGACACGAAAACAAACAAGACAAGACTTTATATACTTTTTTTCAGACCACGTTTATTGAATGTTTTCAAACATGAATACGAAAGACAAAAATACATAAAAGCCAAAGGCTCAAGTACAAGAATAAAAGGCACATGATAACCATTAACGTGGAATAAACACAAGTGTCTGTACAGCAACATGTTTTGGGTAATGTTCTAACCAGTTCTATAGTAGGGGGTAAGGTCACACAAGTGTCCTCCCGAAAGGGTCTTTCAGGCCTGTCCACGACAGTCCTGTCCTGGGTGACGGGTTCTTCTGGCACCGTCACTAACACGGGTTGAAAAGTAACTTTTTTCCTTGAACAACTCTCGTACATACTGGGCCACTTCTTGGGTCCAAGCCTCAAAATCCCATTCTTTCCAGGCACGGACATCTGTCCAATGGGATGTAAGTCACAAGCTACACACACATCGTCATACACGTCTTGGGTAGCTAAAAGTTGACGAATCTTTTTTTCCCGTAGAGGTCGAGAAGTATCCAGATGAAAACGCAAGGCTTTGAGCAAAAGGAGTTTTTCGTGACCATTTAAGGCCATTGAGGTGGTAAGTACTGATCGTAAAGAGTCCACAAGGAATCGGCTGGTAAACGAAATCCCAGAAAACAAGTCACTAAGACACACACTATGCGTCGTCCCAAATTGAATGGATACAGTTCTTGTAATAATCGATGGTAATGATCCACGGTTTGAATATGGTCATTGAGTTCCTTCCACGGAATCTGTTCAATAATATGTGACATAATCCGTGGCATGGCAACTTGATTTTATAGTGTCTTTGTTTCGGAAGCAATAAAGGTAATTTCTAACTAGACATGTTCGTTCTCCAGTAGGGAATTTAAATGTTACATAATGTAACTGAAACGTCAGAGTTTGTCTAGATGTTTCGTCTTTCTCTAAGCAGATTCCATGTAACAAATGTTGGTAATCCTTTAACTCGTCTTCCTCAATACGTTGCAGTAAGTGAATCTCCAAGTAACCAAAATTACGAACGTCTAGTTCATCATCATTCACAAACTGATAGTGTTCAACAAGGTCTGACCACTGAAAAAATTTCTGACGAATCAGTCCTCTTATACCATTCAGATACCAGTGGTTAAAGATCTGGTGACGTAACGGATGCAATTGTTCTTTACGTTTCACTTGTATTTTGACCAGTTCTCGGTAAATCCTTTCTCTCAACTCCTCAGGCAAGCCCAAAATGTTCTCTTGTAAAGTATCCATAAGTATATACACTGTTTTTGGAATTCTTGGGTGGTGGCCAATAGCCTCGTTTACCTTTGTGCCTGATGTAATGTCCACTCATAATCAGTCTTCTTATACTTTGGAACAGAGCATAATTTAAAAACGGTTGAATAACTTTGCGTTTGCGTTTCACTTGTATTTTGATCAGTTCGGGGTAAATGCGTTCTCTCAACTCCACAGGCAAAGCACGAATGTTCTCTAGCAAAGTATCCATGAATAGGTCATACTAAATCCTCTTTGGTCTGACACAAGAAATGTACTCTTTGCACAGACATGGTTTTACTTCAGTGTCGAATTTAAATCGTTTAGTAACTAATTTACACATTATAATTCGTTCAGAAGTTTCCTCTTTCACTAAGTTGACATTGTGTTCAAGATGTTGGTAATTCGTTAACTCTTCCTCTGGAATTCGATGCAGTAAGTTTACAATGATGTAGTAGATAGAATCGTCCATAACAAACCAATCCTTTTTAAAACTAGGGGATCGTTGATCAATGTCTATCCAATGGAACACTTTCAATTCAATCAGTCCTTGTATAGCCTTCAGGTACCAGTGGTTCAAACACCGGTGACGTAACGGATGCAATTGTACTTTACGTTTCTCTTGTATTTTGACCAGTTCTCGGTAAACGTGTTCTCTCAACTCCACAGGCAAAGCACGAATGTTCTCTTGTAAAGTATCCATGAACAGATTATGGTAAGTTACTTCAATGTCTCGGTCCCACTAAGGGTAAGTAATGACAATTCGGTGACCATCGAGCATGTTCTACGTACGCCGAATCTTGCGGTTCCCAGTAATGAAGTGACACACCGCAACTGAAGCACTTGACTTTATCTCCTTCGCCCAAGTAGAAAAATCCGGCTCTGGCTAATTCTTCGGGGATCGGTCCTCCCAGATACTTAGGCCATTTTCCTTTGAACGATTGAAGACGATTTTCAAAGTCGCAGTATTCCGACAAACGCACAGGAAACGAATATTCGTCTTTCACAGGTTCGTTTCGATGAGGGTTGGGTGACATGAACAGGAGTTTGCTCAGGGCTGGATGACATCCGTAGGGGGGTAGACGTGAAGTTGAACATTCCCCTTTAAAACGAAACCCAGTAAAATGTCCAAGAGGACGAGCGGCATCACTTTCGCATCCCTCAGGTTTGACACGCACAGCATCCCTTTCCATGATAGGGGTAGTGACACTAAAGTTCCCATGATGCTTTACGGCATCGCTAAGGTCACAGTGTACAGCATCGTACCCATCCCAAGGCTCACAATCGCATTCCACTTCAGAAGCCTCACACTTGAATTGTGCCTTTCTAAACAACTTGTTTTGTGTTTCTCTGAAAGTATTCATCTTGTTCGCTCGGACTTGGTAGTCACAACGAACTATCGATCTTGCCTAGGGTTCCTTTTTTATATACAGACCAATACCGACGTGTCCATACGGTAAGGTGAAATGATTGGGAAGTCGCACTCGCTTCTGGCACACGATTTGATGGACTTTTTCCAAGGGTCGACTGACGATGTGGTGAGTGGGTAAACGTACAATCTTGTTGGGTTGATAGGTGGTCACTTTAAAGTGTTCATCCTCTCCCGATTGCAAGGCTTCTTTCAATACCCCAAAGTTGACCACTCGACTGGTACGATAATTCAGAGTCAGTCCTTTCACTTTGCACGTCGTGTGCACTTCTCCTTATTTGTCACGGTATTCGTAGCCGTAATTTTTGGGACCGCCACTGACGAAACTTAGAATCTTGTCGTCGGGGTGTTCGTCTGTCCAGGCTCCTAAACGGTCTCTTTCGATGTTAGGGTGCTGTTGACTCGGGTGATGGATGTAAATGCAACTGTCCGTGTCAAAGTACATGACGCGTTCCCCTAACAGTTCTAAAGCTTCGTATAATTTTAAGCGAGCATGGGCTGTCATGTAAGCCGCAATGATGACATTTCCAAAAGGGTCGTCTTGTACAAAGTCCAGATCTTCTTCGTAATTGACCAAGATCAAATCCTCGCGAACGACGTCCACGTGTTTCATGTATTTGGTTTTGTCGTGAATCATCTGGAAGTAGCGGGAAGATTCTGTCAAATATTCCGTCTTGGGTAAACACGGTCGTTGTGCCATTTTTCCCCACAAGCAATTTAACATCACTTTGGCAAACGATCGCCTGCCTTCGTTTTTCTCGATGTGGTCTAAAGAGATGCCTTCTTGTTCATAGTATTTCTCTTTTAATTGTACTTGGTCTTCGGGAGTGTGACACCAGGAAGGATAGCCGCTGGCTTCTTGTTTCAGTTTCAAAAAGGCATCCACGTAGTCAGCGAAAATGCCTTTCTGACTGGGATCACCCTTGTGGTATTGTTGTGTCTTGGGAAAGTGGCAAATTTCGTACACTTCTAACAGTTGGTATCCCATGTCCAGAGCTTTGAACAATTCTACACTGACCCAGGTTCCCGTCAAGGCACGTTCTTCCTGGGTGTGCTGACAAGGTTGGTCTTGGTTGCACGTTCGGCACAAGTACGGCACAAGGGAAACATCAGTTTGCCTTGACAATGGTGAGGTAAGACGGGATGGTATAGGTTCGTGGGAGGCAAAACTTTGCACTTGATCAAGCCTTCGTATTGTCGAATGTTTTTCAGGTCGATGTGTTCCGTTAACATTTGCGGGTGCCCTACAGGAAAGCGACAATATTTGCACACGTAGGGATACAGCGAACACACGTCCAAGTATTTGATTTCTTCTCCTTTCTCTTCGTCGGCTTGGTACAGCAAACAGGTGGCATTGGTCCTTCCTCCGTACAAACTATCCCTCGGGTTCAGCGGGTCCATGAACTGGTAACTTTCCACGAGGCGTTTAAACTCGGGATCGGTTTTCATACGGTGATCGTACTCGTGTTCCCACATTTCCACCACTTGGTATCCTTGCTGTTCTAACTTTAGGCGTCGCTGACAAGTGTCCTGGTACAAGTCTTCCATGGTTCGTTGCAAAAACTGATTTTTAGTGCCACGATCAGGGTAACAGACGGGACATCCGTGAAATAAGCAACCGTTAAACTCGTACACGATCTTGGGGTTTTCTAAGTCCCAGCCATCGACCGAATACGTTCCGATGGTCTTTTCACCCCCTCCGTTGCGAGCATGCTGAATCCACTTGTCTTCCTTGTCGCACAAGTAATGTAACCAACGTAGGGCTTTGACCGAGTATTGACGTCTGACAAAGTTGGTCGTTTGAGGGCTGATGACAGCCACGGTGTTTTCAGGCATGAATCGTTGTCGATACACTAAGGAACACGCTTTGGCAATGGTGCAAGCTCCTTTCAAAGGATCGACCCCTCCATGTTCCATGAACAGTTCTTGAAATTTTCCACAGCAACGTCGTAAAATGTCCACGTCGGAACGACAGTACTTTAGCATTTCTTCCTGAAAGTCGAAAGGGTCCGAGGCATGAGCCTGGTACCAAGCGTAGAAAGCTTCTCGTTGTTCGGTACGCATGTTGTCGGGGTCGTAACAGTGAGCCTCAGGTAAATGGGGTAGAACGGCGTGTTGGTTGGCTTCCGTATTGAAAAAGTGTGGAAAGTACCCTTTAGCCATTTCTGTCATTCCAAACGTTTTAGGCATTCGGCTCAAAGGCATGGCCAAGTAACTCATCGAATCTTTAAACTGTACTTGTCCCACTTGCATGAAAATGATTTTGGCTCCGTTCAAAGTCACTTTAGGACGTTCGGTGCCATGTTCCGTATAGTATCTCAAAAGAAACTGCCCATCGTATCCGGAGAAATTGTGAGCCATCACTGTGGCATGACGATGACAATCTCCGTAACGTTCGATGTCCTCTTGGCTCCACGTCTTGTCGATGGGGTCTAAAACCCATTGGGCAAAATCGGCTAACGTGTTCGGTCCCCGAAAGATTTTTTCACGCCCTCCAAGAATCTTGCTGCAGTGAGGGCAATGACTGAATATAGGTTCTTGAATGCACTTCTCGCACGCTCGATGAGCCACGCAGAAATTAGGAATGTGAATGCCAGTCTCTTGCATGCATTCGAAATCGAAAAAGATGAAATTGCCTTTCTTCTTGTGACCGTCCTCTTTCTCTGGTGGGGGTTGGTATTTTTGCACGTAGCATTGGTGTTCCAAGTCCACGATGTGGTGACAAAAGTGACATTTTTTCTTTCCTCGACATACGTGTGCCTTGGCATTATTGGTAAGTATGCCTTGTCCACAGGTAGGGCACATTCTTAGCAGTTGACAAGCACATTTCTTCTGTGAACCTTGCGTCTTCAAATGTTGTTGGTAACAGGTAGGGCTGACAAACGTGCGCAGACAAGTTGAACAATGCACTGGTTCTTCGCTCAGACAGGGTGGAGAGGCCAAACATCCTGAGCATTTCCATCCACAATGCTTGTGTTGCTCTCGATTATTAAAACCATAATCACATTTCTCACAATAATAAATATATCCCAAGAATCCGGTGATAGTGGTAATGGTATCGAAATGGTCATCGTGATAATAAACATGAATGTATTTTCCGTCCTTAAAATCTTGGCCTCGAAACAACAGAGACCCACGCATTTCTTGAGGGTGCACTTTCAAAGTGTATCGTGGAGCTAGGGCATCTTGCAATTTTTGCATCTCAGGAATGCCACAGGGGGTGTCTTTGGACAGTCCGGCTTGTTGTAACAGGAGTTCTGCTTCGTTTCGTTGTTTGGCTCGGTTCGATTTTCGAATGTTCTCCCAGGCTCTTTTCCATTCTACCGTGTCGTTCTTGTTGGCATAGGTTCGTCCCACCACGATGGCACGGGCTAAACACATCTGGTCATGAGGGTTGTGAATTCGGACGAGACTTGTTTTGGTGTTGCGAAGGTCGTCCACCAATAACATCTTTTTGCGTCCAGTCCCTTGAGGAGGAGAGACGTGGGTCATGTCCAGTGTGGCTTTACCATCGGTGATGTCAAACTGATCATTAGATTGTTGTACGTGTTGAATCTTGTCCATGACTTTGGAAGCAGTCAATTCTGCAGGGGTGCTAAACTCGATCCAAACAGGGGATTTCAAACCGTCGTGTTGTATGGAAAGTCTCAAGCGATCGTCTTCTTTGGGTTGACATTGTCGCTTGAGTGAGGTGAGCAAAGAATCCCACACCCCAGTGATAAACACTTCTGCTTTCTCTAACGGCACTTCAGCCTTGAAATCTTTAAACTTCACCGTGTATTTGTAAGCCGTGGTTCTAAATTTTCTAGAGGAGCGCTTTTCCGTCTCTCGAATGGAATAGTATTTTTCAGGGTTGACTAAGGGTGGTGAACTTGGTTTAGAGGGTTCGGATTCTGGTTCACTCATCTCCTCTTCAAAATCACTGGCATGAATTTGTGCCAAGATTTCAGCCCTGGTACGAGGCGATAGATCACGTTTCTGCCTCTTACTTTCTTCTTCTTTCGTCTCGAATGAATAGGATCGTTTCATCTTGAGTGAAAAACGTCAAATGACTCAAGTTTAAACACCATAGACTAATTTATAGGCATGGCAGACCAGCGTATATAAAAGGGTGTGTGTCTTGTCCTTTCACTATTCATTTCACTCTCAAGCCGAGCACAACGATGGAAGAGACTAGCCAAATCGAACGTTTCGTCAGAGCTTTGCGAGGGGTCATTAGAAAATTCTCTTCAGACCAGCCCACGGACTACTCTCCTTCCTTTCGAGATAAAAGTCAAGATACTTGCTATATTTGTCAGAAGAAAGGGCATTGGTCTTCAGAGTGTCCAGACCGTCAAAAAAGAAAAAAAAAGGGCTAAAAAAGACAAAAGTCAAGATACCTGTTATTATTGTCAAGAAAAAGGACATTGGTCTCCAGATTGCCCAAAAAAGAAACAAGAGGAGTCAGAAAAAAAGAGGAATTCTTCAGAGGAAGAGAGGGATTCTTCAGAGGAAGAAGAGGAAGAAAGAAGACAATTCTATTTACAAGAGGCAAAGAAACAGGAGAAGAAAAGAAGAAGGGAAGAAAGTGAGGAGGAAGAAGAGGAAAAGACGGTGAAGAAATTTAAAAAACAGAGAGACTAAACAAGCAGAAAGAAGAAGTCAATGAACTTTATATTAAAGTGTTCTGTTGTGAATTGTGAATTGGATTGTAACAATGGATAAAAGAATAAATTAATGATATAAGGTAAGTGTCTTTGAGTTATGATTTTAAAATAAGAACGTACACTCACGCACTCATACAAAGACACGTACTATAGGGGGTAAAATGGGTTGTTTTTTTTTTTTTGAGTTATTGGCAAATTGAAAGGCTATCTCTTTTCGAGAAATGTGGGTGGCCCTGAAAAGGGCCTTTTTTCTTTTTGGTGTAGGGGTGAGTTTAAGCAATCAACTTTAACTGCCTTAAGCCTTTGCCACGGCCAAGGCCTACTTCTGGACTGCGTAATGTTGATGATAATGATTGGGTTGAAATCACTAAGGGTGGTACGGTAGGCTTAGTCAAAGGGTTAACGTGTTTCGCTCGGGAAGGTCGTATTCTCTTCGGTCGTAATAAAGAAGTCTGATACATTTGTTTCAGACTTCTTAACTCCGCTAAAATGTCCAACAGTACCGTGACCGTTTGATTTTCACCCTCTTGTTTCTTTGCTGCTACTTCTTCTTGCTGTTGTTGCTGTTGTTTTTTTCTTACCTCTTCTTCTTGCTGCTGCTGTAGGAGAAAAGCTTGTTCCGCTTCCTTTTGTCGTTGTATAAATTTCTCCAATTCTTCTTTCTGTCTCTGTCTAAAATTCTCCACTTGCGGTAATGAAGAAGGTAACGAAGGTTCCGGAACAAATTCTTGCGAGGTAAGAAAATCCACAAAATCCCAATTTACCTCTTCTGAAAGTAAGTCCGGGTTCCCTTGGGCAGTCTCCCCTGCTGGTGCACCCCAATGAATCGTTTTCTGAGTTTCCGTCATGTTGAATCACTGTCGCATAGATTGACTGTACACAAGCGCTAGCGAATCTATATAGACCACGTGACGTCACAGACTGCTCTCTTCGGATTGGATGCGGGCTGACTGAATTTTGTAACGCGTGTTCGGATTGGTGAATGAACTCAATCCGTTTCAATCCTTCCTCTACCTATAAATAAGCGCAGTTCAGTGCATTGATTCACCTGTTCTCGTCGCTTCACGATGTGGACCACAGTCGAATCATCCACCCTTGTGTTTTCCATGATGTTTAGGACGGACATGCTCATGTATGTCCGGTCCAAGTGGACCGTTGTCGACAAGTCAGACACCAGTATGTGGATACGAAGAGTATACGTAGAAAGACAAGGTTGCCTCAAGAGGACACTGATTTATTGCCCTCGAGTAAGACGCAGCCTGAGGACAAGAAGATGCCGCAGATGCCCTTTATGTTAATGGATACATTAACATAAACCCAAAGGCCCTTTTCAGGGCCACCCATATTTCTCGAAAAGAGAATGACTTTCAATTGCCTAGCACATTTTTTTTTAAATTAAAAAAAAAAATCCCATGTTCAATTCCCCTTGTCCCTAGACAAACCCAAACTCTATTCCCATGTTCAATTCCCCTTGTCCCTAGACAGACCCAAACTCTATTCCCCATGTTCAATTCCCCTTGTCCCTAGACAGACCCAAACTCTATTCCCATGTAATGCTAATTCCCCTTGTCCCTAGAGTGACCCACGATTTTTCTCCATGTTAAATTTACATAGTCCCCAGAGTGACCCAGGGGTGTCTGTAATGGTAATTCCCATTGTCCCTAGGGTGACCCACTTCACTACTGTCGTACTCGTACTCTACGATTTGTAACAAATATTAACAGTTTTATAGGGATGCTTCAGAAAGAAAATATAAGCAATACTGAAATAGATAGGAAATCAAGCGTATTTTAGATCTTGATTATTTATTTTCTTGCTAAATCATTGTTATAGGGAGTGGGGGTGGGTAGAGTGAGGGGTAGTACGTAGCACTATCAAAATCAAAAGTGACCCGTAGTTTTCCTCGATAGGGTTTTATTGACTGGCATACATTTGTTTACACTTTTATAAACAAATGAGCTTGCTTTGAACAAATTCTTCACAGTTTTTCACATTTATTCCAATACTCATTAGGCGATATATACAATATAAATACATATGTACATACATTATATATGCATACGAATATTCACTTAAACATAACATTTTTCGCGCAGGGAAAAACTGCTGGCATGTTCTTGTTACATTTTGTAAGATGAAGCGGTGCAAGTAATCCGGTTATCCGATACGCTAAGGTACCGTACCAGTAAGACAGCTATTGCCGGTATGGCCGCAACGGAAAGACGTCGTCGTAAATTGGGGGATCAATATAGTACGTGTAAGAGTTAAAATATACGTGTACTACTAAAACGATGCACGAACATAACAGGTTTGATGCCTGTAAACGATCTAGGACAGGAAACATGGAAGTGTTACTAGCAAAGCGATAAAAGTGCATAAGTAACTTGAACGTGACCATTTTTAAAAGGTCACTTAATAATAAAAAAAAAAGGGATGTGTAGTGACCAACTGTTTCTTTGGTTCTGTTATTCTGTTTGATTTGCATACTTGAAACATATTTTATTGCCATATAGAACATTTATAGAAGGCAAGAGGATAGAAAGAAGTTGTAAAATGTATGGCTCCTCTCGACAGGTATAAACATATACTCATGAGGTATGCACAATCCAACTCAACTTACAGAAACGAGAGTGAGGAGGGAGAGAGACGTGATACATTTATACAGTACATATTTACTAATGTATTTTGAGTAGGATGGTAATCTGTTTAGGTTAAGTCGTGCGGTATAAAACGTGACTTTTTGTTTGCTTATTATGCTGTTCTTCGGTTAATGCCATGTTCAGAACATGATAGCTATTAGTCCGAGTTTCCTCTGACCATTGCCATCCCATTTTTGATATTTGGACATTTATGTTGGGGTGTAGGATCACAGTCAATTCCCTATTGAAAAGTTGGAATTAGCCGACACCATTTGGTGTCGGCGGGGGGTAGTCGTTTACTAGGCGATCTAGCAAACTAAAACGAACTTTCACTGAGATATACCTGCATGAAATCAATAGGAATATGATTTATTTTCTCCGATATTGCGAGTAGAGCATTTGTTATATCTTTTTTCCTCTGACAGACTAGCCTGAACAATAACGTTAATGAAATTTAACCTGGAACTCGCTATTTGCGTTCCGAGTCACATGACTACACAAATCTCGCGACCTACATAGTCACGTGATATCAACAATAAATCGTTTTCAATGTTGCTGCAGGAAAAATAATCGAACATATAAATGAAAGTCACGTACTATTTACAGAAAAATTAAAGAAAGAGCATAAACTGCTAAAAATATTTATTCTGAAAGCAACGACCAGAAATCTGTAAGTGTTGCAGCATCTTGGAAATAACCATATTCAACAAGCGGAGAACACATGTCAGTGCGGTAGTCCGGTGATACCAGCAAAATACATTGCCACACGTGCTTAGAACTTAATGAATCTGATTTTATCCACCTTGCTGCGATAGCGACAAAATAAATATGTTAGGAATTAAGTATACATTATATTTATGTACAAATATTACGTGACTTTTAATTAATATTTTCGAATTCTATGTACAACAACTTTCAAAATGGTATATTGGTAATAGCACATGATTATTGGACCTCTGATGTCATTGACATATAGGTTGCGAGATTTGTGTAGTCATGTGACTCGGAATGCAAATGGCGAGTTTCATTCAAATTTCATCAACGCTATAGTTACATCTCGTCTGTCAGCTGATTAAAGATATAACGAATGCTGTATTCGCTATTTTTGAGAAAATAAATCATATTCCTTTTGATTTCATGCAGGTATATCTCGATGAACGGTCGTTTTAGTTTGCTAGGCCGGCTAGTAGGTGGCTACGCTATGCCGACACCAAATGGTATCGGCCATTTCCAACTTTTCGATAAGAAATTGACTCTGACCCTACACCACAACATAAAATGTCCAAATATCGAAAAAAGGGCTGACAAGGGTTAGAGGAATCTCGGACTAGATAGCTATATATGGCGGCCAATATATTTGGTAGAGGAAGAAGGCGAGAAAACCAGTTGAAGATCCAACGACCTACAGGAAGCTACAGGCAAACTTTCTCACATAACGGTGCTGGTCGAAGAGAGATTCGAATACACGTGGAGAAATGTGAAAAATATGTAAAGGCAAGCGCCCTAGGACATTCCGCCACACATGGCTCCTTGCGCCGTGTAACACTGTCGTTTTCAAGGTTTGATAGTAGGAACAATTCATGTACGTAGAAGTAAGTTGTTCCTTGTCTTCACTATAGAATTAATCAATTTTGTTTAGATTTTTGCCAGATTGTAGGTCAGTTTCATGTCGGGTACTCTTTCCATTAGTTTTATGTCGAAACTGTTACAGTACCTTAGCTATAGGAGACTTTCTTTTCGGTAGATATAACTCTTTCCATATTTTTAATATCCAAATTGAACGGACCGTTCCGGTGGCCTATTGTTAGGGCGTCCGTATCGGATGCGGGAGGTCTCGTGCTCTAACCCCGGCCGAGTCATACCAAAGACTTTAAAAAAATTGTACTAGTAGCTGCCTCTCTTGGTGCTCAGCGTTAAGAGGTCAGTGCTGGGACTGGTCGGCTTGGTATCAGGATAGTATGACTAGGTGGGACATAATACTACATGTCCTCCCCATGATGCCCAGTGCTAGACATCTCTATAAACTGTCACACTGCATGCATTGTATCAATATGACTGAAAAGTTGTTAAAGCTACGTTTAAAAATCCAAATAACACACATACACCAATTGAACGAGGGTGTCAAAATTTCTTAGGCTGTAGGTCAATTTCATATATGTAGATGTAACCCATTTCATGTATTTATTATCTAACTTAACCGAGGTTGTTACAGTTTCAGGAACTTTAGGTCAATTTCATGGCGGTAGAGGTAACTCTTTCCATGTTTTGCTATCGATATTGCACGAGGTTGTTAACGATTTTTAGACTATATGATGGTATATCATTTTTTTGTTTTGTTTGGCGAACTTATCCAGCTTCGAAAGACTTTCATTATTCCCTCTCTCCTCAGTAGTGGGCTAACTGTTACGTGTTTAGGCTCAAATAAACAGTAACACAAGAAAGAGTGAAAACAACAAGGTTTGAAAAATATAGCAAATAATTTGTTTCCCTGGAAATATTCTGTAAAAATGAAAATATATGAACTTACGGTTTCCAGAATCAAATCCAAAAATAATCCAAGAATAATCCACGAATAAAATTTTAGAAGTCCTAATAATGAAATGTTTTAATGATTTCAAATTCGAATCGCGACGAAGCATCCAAGATGGAAGGCAATGACGTATGCTGTACCCTGTACTGTGTTGGAGTGTGCAGTTCCTTGTACAAACACAATAATTTATCCTCCTGTTTTGAAAATCCAAATAAAATTTTCAAGAAATGTCCTTGTTCAAGAATTCTGTAAGAATACAATAATATTTCCATAGAAACGAATTAGCCTTTTAGAATCCAAGTAATCTGAAGAAAAATTAATATATAACTAAAAGACTCAAAAATTAAATACTGGTCACAACAGAAGAAAACAACTTGACATCAAGTGCTTAAAAGCTCGGATTCTGATCTCTCTCTCTCTCTCTCTCTCTATCTCTCTCTAAACATCACTATTAATACTAAGTATTTCGCAATTTTGGAAATGCTTCATTGCGAAATAAAGGATCACGTGATCATGTTTACACGTAAAAGTCACATAGCTCCTGTATGTCCTTGATAAGAACCATCATTTTACTCCGAGAAAAATTGTTTACTTGACCCTCAATCATGGCCAGGAACTATGTCAAAATAAAAACAAGTGTTTCTATTAGGTATTTATGGAAAGATTCAGGTCAAACTGAATTTTCTGAAATATGTCAAATTCCTTGTAAACAAAATTACATTACATTGACATGTAAAGAAATTAAAAGGTTCCAAAACCTACAAACAACAAATCAAATCAAACACAAATTAAATCAGATATAAATTAAATCAAATATACGTAACATAACCTGTTTAAAACATATCATGCCTCATAGTTTCAAAGACCAGAATCTAATCTAGCTGCTTTTGGTTGTGGTTTTTCAAACATGTTATTTTTCGGAATCAACAGCACCACATGTAGACTACACTTGAAGTTTACATTATGAAGCTGGACGCATGAAAGTAAAGTCCATTTTGCTGAGGGTATCGAATGAACGAGTTTATATAAGTACTTCAAGATGCCTCCCCTTTGCTGAATTCGATCAGTGAAGTTGAAATATGGTCTGATATATGAAAAGTGTTACGAACGAACCTGGAAAGTTATAAACGCGATTCATGCGAAAGAAAATGATCACATTGATACTTTTTGTTTGCTATGGGTTTTCTTCGCAAGTTGCTGTTGCATATAAGTGTTGATGGAAATAGGGTCCAAGATGTAAAGGGTCGTGCAAACGAATCTCACAAAAAACGCAGTCATTCAAGTATATAAGGTAGGTCACAGTGACTGGCTGTTAAATAAGTTTTTGTGACCCTTTCTAAGACTCATCCACATACCAGTTTTGATGAGTGAGTGAAGGAGCAATAGTAAAGTGCAAAATGTTATGAAGGAGTCTGAACCATATATAAGTCACTCAAGCGTGTAAACTAGATCACATTGATTTTTTTAGGGTACGATTGAGATACTTGTTAGAGGACCTACATATCAATGTTGATGAGTATATGCGAGAAATGACCCAAGCGCAAAGATATAGAGGGTGCTACTAAAGTATAGCGAAACAAATCTAGGAACGAAATAAATAAAAGAATACTGAATATAAATACCGTTCCATATTATTGTGTTTTCACATTCGACCAGTGGTGTAGTGCTAAATAAAGATGTGGGAGAACGCCATATAGAAGTGTTACTCAGATGCGGGGGTGGGGTGGGGGAAATGGCGAGCGCAGTAAAAAGTAAGGGAACGCCGTTCCCACAGGACTACTCCCCTGCATTCGACTAAATTCGAGGGAATATAATGAGACCCAAATACGTACCATTCAAAAATCAGTAAATTTCAGATGAGTCACGTAATGCGCTTTTGTAAGTAAATCAATAATTGCCGCCTAGATCGCCCGTAGGCTGCAGTAATAAGCTTTCGTTGCGTTCATAACTCTCTGTGTTCGTATGGTTCGTATTCCTACACGAATAGCGGGAACTGTCTGGCTGTTGAATGTGATCCATGTACGATATAATCGATGTGACAGCAGAGCTCACCGAGGTTTGCTTCTCCTGGTAAGTGTGTTGGAAAAGATCAAGGTAATGTAACAGAAGAATTTACCGCAGAACAGATGAACACTTGTCACGTGATAAATTAGTTATCAGTAAGCAACACAAAATACCAAAATGTCGTCTACCAGCAAATTGAGAAACACAGGGGAAAAAAAATTGTAAATTGAAACATAATGTTTATATGAAAGCTGTTCAGTGTCGGATCCAGCTATATCGTGTGCGAGTATGAGTGAAACGTAAACAAATAGGCAAGGGGTCTGTGAGACTTTAGCCTAAAGGGGTTCAGGGTGTCAAAACTCTTGCATCATGGGAGTTTTCAGGGAACAGTTTTAACATCTAACTGTAAAGACAATGTACTCTGGGAAATGTTTCGGTTGTTTAAAGCCCATTTTGGGGGGTGGGAGTGGGGTAGGGGTAGGGGTGGATAAGATCATTCCGTATCTGTTTATATTTGTTCCTCAGTTCTTTACGAGCACCATGAACTCTTTGAACATCATTTGGGAAGCATACTATATTAACAGCAAGAAAATAGTTGAAAGTATAATATAGAGTAACATAGCAGTTAAACTGATTTAACTGATCAATAATTTTAGCGTATACGGTTCTCTGCTGCATTCCATATAATACAACGAAATTGAGACGCTCTGTATTGATTTTACCCTGTTCCTCGAGAGAATATGCCCTCTCCAACTAAAATCAGTGAGAAAGTACACACCCCCTTTTATCCATTTGGACAAGCATTCGAACACTTAGACTGTAAGTGTATCATTATCACGTTTCATATGAGTAAAACATATACACGACTATATAAGAGGGCAGTATATATTATTTATTAAAGTATGCATGCATATGTATGTATATCTTTTGTATGCATGCATGAACATAATTACTTTTTTTTTTCAGTACTATTGAAAATAGACCATTCCGTAGCTACAACCATGTTACTCGCATTTACATGTATGTATGTATGTATGTATGTATGCATGCATGCATCTATGTATGTATGTATGTACGTATGTACGTATGTATGTATGTATGTATGTATGCATGCATGTATGCATGCATCTATGTATGTATGAATGTATATCTGTAAACATGATTAGACGCATTTGTGTACAAGAGCAAATTAAAACGTTTATGTAATGCGTTTACATTCATTGGCATTCAGTTGTACAGGGATATTTGGGTAAATAACTTAAACTTGAAACACAAGTAATCAGGCAGTCGTAAGAGCGGAGGAGACGAACTACCGCCCAAAAGGACTGTGCCAGGGTGGAGGTGGGACGCCAATTCGCGGAGCTTGCAGTAATTTTGTTTCGAGTGAGAGGGCCCTGAAGGCGACTCCTGCCTCTGTCGTCGTTTCGTACAGTGCAAATTTGAGACGGATATGCAAGTAATAATCGCAGAGAGTAGATTTATTCTATATAGTTGTGGTGGATCCGGAAATATAGTTTGAAGTGTGTGTGTGTGTGTGTGTGTGTGTGAGAGAGAGAGAGAGAGAGAGAGAGAGTTCATTTTCGTAATGCGGAAAGCCCCCTCTCCAACCGTACTCTCATTGCTGTCCAAATTCTTGCGTGTAGGAAAATTTAAGTTGAGCAACGACTGCACAGTTCCAAATTTAATGTATTTTAGATAAGGTAATGTCAACACGGAACTTAAGTCAAAATAATCTGTATCGTCGAATAATGAATGTTTTCCCAAAAATAACTCGTGTGTGTGTGTGAGAGAGAGAGAGAGAGAGAGAGAGAGAGAGAGAGAGAGAGAGAGAGAAGATAGGCTTAAAAGTAATTGCTACTATTGATACTGAGAAATTTAATACTTGCAGAGACACAGAGATACCTTTTGGGAAGGGAAGCATGACAGATACGGAGCTTAACAAGAAATTAAATACTGAAGACGTTCTTAATACAGCTGGCCAGATAACCGCCAAGACAAGTTCTGTGCCAAAATCGCCGGATAAGGATGACAGCATGGAATTCTCTAGTACTAAAGACGGTTGCCCAAAAGAACGTCCTAACACAGCACCATCGTCGCAGCCTAATGATGATCAAGCTCAGAGTAATAATGGAAAGAAGATTCTAATGCAAGGTCAACATAATGAAAGTGCAAACAAAAATATATCGACGTAAGTCTTTTATTTAGTAATTTAGTCTAAATATACAGCTTTTAAGATGGTTAAGTTAGAGCTTTTTCATCAGGATTAGGTGAGAAAGGTGTGGGTCACTGCTTTTCATAGCAAAAAGCAATTTTAGATACTTTTGCCTCAAGTGTCCGGTTGTCTTGATGCAAAATGTCACATTTAGATAGTTACAAATTATACACAGGAAAAAAAGTCTTAGAAGGGACACGTTTGTAAGGCGTTACTTCTTACGATACATCTTCATTGAACATTTGTAACGCGAGAAAATGAATCGGTGAATTTAAAAAAAAAAAAAAAAATCTTGACCTAGTTTAGTACCAGATATACTCTGTTTTTGTCATTCTAAATGATAATAATGATAATAATGATAATAATAATAATAATAATTATAATAATAATAATAATAATAATAATAATAATAATAATAATAATGATTATTATTATTATTATTATTATTATTATTATTGACATCGAGGATATGGTTTGTTGGGTATATTCTAAAACGTCTTTCGTACTTTGACACGCGTCTCGAAACGTTTATCTCCCAAATACTGCATGCTTTAAAATAAATTGCTGCCCTGATGCAAGGAAACGAATGAGTCATTAATGTGCTCATCGACAAACAGGGGGCCCCGAGTGGCCGAGTGGTCTAAAGCGCTCTCCTTTACGGATTACTGCCATCTCACTTGTCTGCGTGGGTTCGAGTCTAGGATTCGGCCAGTGTGGGTATGTGAGAAAGTTTGCCAGTAGCTTCTCTTGGGTCGGTGGCTCTACCCGGGATTTTCCCGTGTTCTTCCTCCACCATTAATACTGGCCGCCATGCATCGCCTATCGTGTGCTGAAAAATGACGTTAAACCCCACAACAACATCAACAACATCGACAAACACACATTACTAAATACTGGAAATATTTGCTGACCCAGAGAGGAAAGACCTTTTTACATCCTGCACAAAAAACACATTTCCTCTCGAGATAAAAGTGAGGATAGCTGTTGTATATGTAAATAGAATGAATAATGATCCCGAGAATGTCAGCATCATTAAGGAAAGGAATTCCTAAACCCTTTCTAAGACTCATCCACATACCAGTTTTGATGAGTGAGTGAAGGAGCAATAGTAAAGTGCAAAATGTTATGAAGGAGTCTGAACCATATATAAGGCACTCAAGCGTGTAAACTAGATCACATTGATTTTTGTAGGGTACGATTGAGATACTTGTTAGAGGACCTACATATCAATGTTGATGAGTATATGCGAGAAATGACCCAAGCGCAAAGATATAGAGGGTGCTATTAAAGTATAGCGAAACAAATCTAGGAACGAAATAAATAAAAGAATACTGAATATCAATACCGTTCCATATTATTGTGTTTTCACATTCGACCAGTGGTGTAGTGCTAAATAAAGATGTGGGAGAACGCCATATAGAAGTGAGGGAACGCATGTTACTCGGATGCGGGGGTGGGGTGGGGGAAATGGCGAGCGCAGTAAAAAGTAAGGTAACGCCGTTCCCACAGAACTTCCCCCCTGCATTCGACTAAATTCGAGGGAATATAATGAGACCCAAATACGTACCATTCAAAAATCAGTAAATTTCAGATGAGTCACGTAATGCGCTTTTGTAAGTAAATCAATAATTGCCGCCTAGATCGCCCGTAGGCTGCAGTAATAAGCTTTCGTTGCGTTCATAACTCTCTGTGTTCGTATGGTTCGTATTCCTACATGAATAGCGGGAACTGTCTGGCTGTTGAACGTGATCAATGTACGATATAATCGATGTGACAGCAGAGCTCACCGAGGTTTGCTTCTCCTGGTAAATGTGTTGGAAAAATCAAGGTAACGAAACAGAAGAATTTACCTCAGAACAGATGAACTTGTCACGTGATAAATTAGTTATCAGTAAGCAACACAAAATACCAAAATGTCGTCTACCAGCAAATTGAGAAACACAGGGGAAAAAAATTGTAAATTGAAACATAATGTTTATATGAAAGCTGTTCAGTGTCGGATCCAGCTATATCGTATGTGAGTATGAGAAAAACGTAAACAAATAGGTAAGAGGTCTGTGAGACTTTAGCCTAAAGGGGTTCAGGGTGTCAAAACTCTTGCATCATGGGAGTTTTCAGGGAACAGTTTTAACATCTAACTGTAAAGACAATGTACTCTGGGAAATGTTTCGGTTGTTTAAAGCCCATTTTGGGGGGTGGGAATGGGGTAGGGGTAGGGGTGGATAAGATCATTCCGTATCTGTTTATATTTGTTCCTCAGTTCTTTACGAGCACCATGAACTCTTTGAACATCATTTGGGAAGCATACTATATTAACAGCAAGAAAATAGTTGAAAGTATAATATAGAGTAACATAGCAGTTAAACTGATTTAACTGATCAATAATTTTAGCGTATACGGTTCTCTGCTGCATTCCATATAATACAACGAAATTGAGACGCTCTGTATTGATTTTACAATGTTCCTCGAGAGAATATGCCCTCTCCAACTAAAGTCAGTGAGAAAGTACACACCCCCTTTTATACATTTGGACAAGCATTCGAACACTTAGACTGTAATTGTATCATTATCACGTTTCATATGAGTAAAACATATACACGACTATATAAGAGGGCAGTATATATTATTTATTAAAGTATGCATGCATATGTATGTATATCTTTTGTATGCATGCATGAACATAATTACTTTTTTTCAGTACTATTGAAAATAGACCATTCCGTAGCTACAACCATGTTACTCGCATTTACATGTATGTATGTATGTATGTATGTATGTATGTATGTATGTATGTATGCATGCATGCATGCATGCATGCATGCATGCATGTATGTATGTATGTATGTATGTATGTATGTATGTATGTATGTACGTATGTATGTATGTATGTATGCATGCATGTATGCATGCATCTATGTATGTATGAATGTATATCTGTAAACATGATTAGACGCATTTGTGTACAAGAGCATATTAAAACTTCTATGTAATGCGTTTACATTCATTGGCATTCAGTTGTACAGAGATATTTGGGTAATTAACTTAAACGTGAAACACAAGTAATCAGGCAGTCGTAAGAGCGGGGGAGACGAACTACCGCCCAAAAGGACTATGCCAGGGTGGAGGTGGGACGCGAATTCGCGGAGCTTGCAGTAATTTTGTTTCGAGTGAGAGGGCCCTGAAGGCGACTCCTGCCTCTGTCGCCGTTTCGTACAGTGCAAATTTGAGACGGATATGCAAGTAATAATCGCAGAGAGTAGAGTTATTCTATATATGTTGTGGTGGATCCGGAAATATAGATTGAAGTATGTGTGTGTGTGTGTGTGTGTGAGAGAGAGAGAGAGAGAGATAGAGAGTTCATTTTCGTAATGCGGAAAGCCCCCTCTCCAACCTTGCTCTCATTGCTGTCCAAATTCTTGCGTGTAGGAAAATTTGAGTCGAGCAACGACAGCACAGTTCCGAATTTAATGTATTTTAGATAAGGTAATGTCAACACGGAACTTAAGTCAAAGTAATCTGTATCGTCGAATAATGAATGTTTTCTCAAAAATAACACGTGTGTGAGAGAGAGAGAGAGAGAGAGAGAGGCTTAAAAGTAATTGCTACTATTGATACTGAGAAATTTAATACTTGCAGAGACACAGAGATACCTTTTGGGAAGGGAAGCATGGCAGATACGGAGTTTAACAAGAAATTAAATACTAAAGACGTTCTTAATACAGCTGGCCAGATAACCGCCAAGACAAGTTCTGTGCCAAAATCGCCGGATAAGGATGACAGCATGGAATTCTCTAGTACTAAAGACGGTTGCCCAAAAGAACGTCCTAACACAGCACCATCGTCGCAGCCTAATGATGATCAAGCTCAGAGTAAAAATGGAAAGAAGATTCTAATGCAAGGTCAACATAATGAAAGTGCAAACAAAAATATATCGACGTAAGTCTTTTATTTAGTAATTTAGTCTAAATATACAGCTTTTAAGATGGTTAAGTTAGAGCTTTTTTCATGAGGATTAGGTGAGGAAGGTGTGGGTCACTGCTTTTCATAGCAAAAAGCAATTTCAGATACTTTTGCCTCAAGTGTCCGGTTGTCTTGATGCAAAATGTCACATTTAGATAGTTACAAATTATACACAGGAAAAAAAGTCTTAGAAGGGACAAGTTTGTAAGGCGTTACTTCTTACGATACATCTTCACTGAACATTTGTAACGCGAGAAAATGAATCGGTCAATTTAAAAAAAACAAACTCTTGGACTAGTTTAGTACCAGATATACTCCGTTGTTTGTCATTCTGAATAATAATAATAATAATAATGATAATAATAATAATAATAATAATAATAATAATAATAATGATAATAATAATGATAATAATTTAATAATAATAATAATAATAATAATAATAATAATGATTATTATTATTATTATTATTATTATTATTATTGACATCGAGGATATGGTTTGTTGGGTATATTCTAAAACGTCTTTCGTACTTTGACACGCGTCTCGAAACGTTTATCTCCCAAATACTGCATGCTTTAAAATAAATTGCTGCCCTGATGCAAGGAAACGAATGCGTCATCAATGTGCTCATCGACAAACAGGGGGCCCCGAGTGGCCGAGTGGTCTAAAGCGCTCTCCTTTACGGATTACTGCCATCTCACCTGTCTGCGTGGGTTCGAGTCTAGGATTCGGCCAGTGTGGGTATGTGAGAAAGTTTGCCAGTAGCTTCTCTTGGGTCGGTGGCTCTACCCGGGATTTTCCCGTGTTCTTCCTCCACCATTAATACTGGCCGCCATGCATCGCCTATCGTGTGCTGAAAAATGGCGTTAAACCCCAAACAACATCAACACCATCGACAAACACACATTACTAAATACTGGAAATATTTGGTGACCCAGAGAGGAAAGACCTTTTTACATCCTGCACAAAAAACACATTTCCTCTCGAGATAAAAGTGAGGATAGCTGTTGTATATGTAAATAGAATGAATAATGATCCCGAGAATGTCAGCATCATTAAGAAAAGGAATTCCTAAACCTAAGAGAAGATAAAATGGGTCCCTACACAAAAGCCAAGACGAATGTTTAGTATCAACAGCAAGGACGCTGGTCGTTAGAGTGCCCTCCACCAAAAAGGACAATGAAGAAAGAGGGAAGAGAGGACAGGAATAAGACCACACAAAAAATTAGAAGAAGAAAAAAACAAACTAAAAAAACCCAGAAGTGTGTCCCATTCCCTTTAAGAAATTGAAAGCAAAATAATCACAAGAAAATCTTTACAAGCTTAAAACTGCATTGTGATTCACAATCAATGGAATATACCAAAGACAAGGGAAAGTTAAAATAGTATTGATTTTATTATCATCATAATATAGACATTCGCACATTTTATGGCAATTTTTTTGTATTTGGCAATGATGAAGAAGCATCTTTTAAAGTTATGGGTAACCCTAAAAAGAACTGTTGCTTCGAAAAAAAGAGCACCAAAATAAAATAATGGATCTGCCATTACGAACTGTAATTGTATTAAGCCAATTTCCTCGTCTGAGTCCAAAGCCACTTCCGTCGTTTTCGCCCTTGTAGTCCTCGTGTACTGCTCATGACGATGCTTGGGATCTTTGAGGATGAAAGCAGGCGAATTTGTTGAGAACCTCGTTAAGGATGATTCGTATAACGCACTCGTTTCTTTCCATTTTATAAGATTTGATGTATGTAAATTTGTGATAGTAATTGTCACATGCATCCATTCTCTACCCTCGTCTGTTTTGTTTGTAACGGTGAGTGCTGGATGATAAAACATGTATTTATTTGTGAGGAAGAGGGTTAGTTATAGGACACATTAAATGTCTTACATCCAGTTTCATATGAGTTTGAATGGACGTGAACATTTGTTGGATTTCTTTTGGATTATAATTATGTCTTATAGTAATACTTATAATACGTATTACACGAGATTGTATGCATGGAGTATTGATAGCAAATGACCTGTCTTTGATTGTAATCATGTCTGATAGTAACTTGCAAAACTTTGTTTCCCTTCAGATAAGTTTGTATGCGTGTATCTGGGTGTTGGTTAGTAATGGTGGGTGTTGGGTATACATAAGTAGGTATAAATGCTTCTCAATTAGCCCCATTATATCCCATTTTAGTTGCATAAATGGGTGTTAAATTGTAGTTATGTGTGTTAATGATTTGCTATATTTCCCATTTTCCTCTCCATTTTGTTTGTATGCGTGAGTGCTGGATAGTAAATGTCGGTCGTGGATGATGATTTGACATTAGACCTCATCTATTCACATTCCATCATCTGTTTCATTTGTATAAGTGGGACTTAGATTGTAGTTATATGTATTAGTGACAATAACATACCTACCCTTTCCCTCTTAGTTTTGTTTATTTGAGTGGGTGATGGAAAGTTAAAGTGGGTAATGGATGGTCATAATGCTTTAGACCTCATCACTCAGAAGAGTGTAGCATGCGACACAAACCTAGACTTTTGGTAGCCCTGAACTTCCCTTTGCAGGGCCAATGTGATTTCTAGAAATATCTTTATGTTCTTGTAATATTGAATTTCTAAAATTTTAAATATACAAACAATATTATGTCTAATGTTTTAGATTTTACTCTTTTAGTTTTTCTTAATTCAGTTGAATTTATTCGATCTGAAATTTGTTATTTGCATATTTTTTTTATAAACTTAACATTTGTAAATCTTTAACATCTTGAATTAAATTTTTAAATTTCAGGATTCCTTTTTAGACTCCATCAAAGTCCATATTAGTGTCATAATTGTAGTGTTACGTTTAGCCGTGGCTATATTTGTCCCGGTTCGGTGTAATCACTGCTAAATCTCGTGACAATTTGGCAATTTTTGCACTAGCTTTAGGCTGTGCAATATGTTCAACATATTATACGTAATTTATTCTTTGTATAGTCTTTGCTAAGGTAGATGTCAGTTACATAAATTTATCGCTACTTTTAGTGTGTGCCATTTTGGTTTAATGTTCCTCGGTTTTGTAATCTTCGCTAGATTGTGTGACAATTTTGAAATTTATTATTTTTTTAGTCAGGTTATATTTTTCGATATACTTTTTCTTGGATTATTTTCGTCTCCGCTAAAGTCTATGTCAGTTTCGTAATTTAGTATTACTTTTATTGTTGGCAATTGTAGACTGTTATATGCTTTTTCTCTGTTACATTTGGTGACACTTTCGTACGTTTAGCATTATATTTTACTTGCGGTCATTTTAGTATTACTTTAAGTTGGATCACTTGATTAAAGCTATTATAGAAGAAGTAAAATATATGCAAATTTACAGATACCTGCAACATAATGGGATATAGAGGTAATGGATTCTATAAAATCATTCGGATATTTGCTTCAGCTAGGCAGAATTCTGTCCTTGGGACATCTCTTTGTTTGTATGAGTTGTAAAAGATGAATGTTTCCTTGTTATAAGAGTGATTACCGGTCTATAAGGAGGTTTAGCCCTCGTTACTAGACGCCCTTCTTCACATCCTAACATTGCAAATCTGTTTGTTGGCGTGAGGATTGGTCACATTATGTGAGTAATAGTCAGTAGGTGTGAATACAGGTCATTCAGTCTATGTTGGACAGTAGATATGAGTATTGGTCTATACGTATTTGTGTTGGTCAGTCGCGAGACGTGTATTGGTCAGTAGAAAAGGGCGTTAGTTAGTACGTGTGAGTGCTGCTAACAAGTTGTGGGTGCTTCTTAGTATGACTGTGTTGGTCAGCAGGTGTGGGAGTTGGTTGGTAAGAATGGATGTAGATCAGTTTAGATGGGTGTTGGTCAGTTAGAATGTGTTGGTCAGTACGTTTTGGTCTTGGTCGGTAAGTAGGTGTGAGTGTTGGTCAGTAAGGATGGGTGGTGGTCAATACTGTCTTTGCTAATTTCCTCTTGACCCCAGAGAATACGATAATGTTAAGGTCATGGAGGTTTGGAACATTGCATTTGAAATTGACCCCAGACTGTACCGTAATGGTGTTCTTATGAACGTTTATGACATAACATTTCCCCGTGAACAAAGATAGTACACGTTGACTCCAGGTTGTTCATCATTGCCACGGTATGTACTGAATAGTCTGCAAAATAATTAAATCTCATCGCTCACCTTCTTAATAAATGATGGTCTATGCTTATTATGATTATAATGTGAATTTATAACAAACGGATCACGAATAATTGTTCTGTTTGCATCACTTGTTCTCTTTTGCTTGTTCACGATAATGCGCATTACTGAACTAGTTTTAGCATCGTCGCTACCAAGTTATGCGGAAGTTCATTTCGGACATATGAAACAAAAAATTAAAGTAGTTTAATGCTTATATTTAAATCCATTAATTGTTCTCACGTCCTCAGTGGACGCCCTTAAGAACATCTAGTTATATATATATATATATATATATATATATATATATATATATATATATATATATATATATATATATATATATATATATATATATACATATATATATATATATAACAATGCAAGCCTGCCAGTTTGGATGAACCAATCATGAACAAATTACTTCTCGAAGGCCGTTTTGATTTATTGTGACTCCAAACGTAATCTTAAACACGGACTCATTGCTGTAATATAACACTTTGGATTGTGTAATATGAATGGTTATTTAATGGTTTTGTTCTCTTTTATTATTGTATTAGGGAGTGGCTAGCAAATTAAAAAGAAAGTTAAAAGAACCATTATACTTCGTAGAAACCTTTTCACCAGACCTGGAAATCATACAACATTTGTACGTTTTAGACAAAACGAGACACATTCGGGAGAAGCAGACCAAAAAGGACAACAAACCAATACCGGTGTAAGCATCCCACGGGCAAAGGCACATGAACATCCTTTAAGTGTCGCAAAAGGTAAATTGGGTTGTATGCAGTAAAGGTATTTAAAGGTACCTTGATCAGCTGGGTCCTTAACATTCCATACAAATGTATACACTACCATTAATTATTTGTTCGTGGGCGTTCATTATGCGATCATGTTATAAGAATTACGAACACTCTCCAATCTAATATCTTAATATTGTATAAAAAAAAGGGGGGGGAGTGTAATATACAGAGCCAAGCGATCGAGTTTCCAAAAAATGAAGAATATCTGACAACATCACCTCGATAGGAAATGTGAGGGGAATATATTAACTGGACCACTCATATTTTCTGAAAGCTTAGGAAAAGTAGAGCTCATTTTCAGAGAAAAAGCCCTGCAGCTAATTCAACACTGGGGTCCTTCTTGTTCAGAAACATTTTAGAATAGAACTAATTGAAATAGAGAATTGACTCATTAATTTAGCTTTGTCTTTTGAAACTATTATTGGCGATGCTTTAGGACCCATACAACGGGTTGAGCAGGGTTATGAATGTTGCTAAATAAACAAAGTTTTACAGTTTACATTATGTTTTCTCTGGGTGATATATACACTTTGGCATTTTTACATCTCACTTATATTAGAACAGTTCTGTTTCGCGAACACGATTTGTAACTGTGGCTCTTTAACCGAAAATCAAAACAGTCAATTCATAAGTTTTTAAACCCCAAACCGACTAATGAATACAAAGACAAAGAGACGGACAATCAAAAACAGGAAAGCTTGCCAATATACGGATTACGGTATGAACATCCAATAAACCTTCTTCTCTAGCCAAGCGTTTTCAGTAGGCTTCGTTCGGCCCATGTGGAACGATGTTGATCGACGATCCTTGCTTCGGAAGGATGGCACATAACATTAAACAATGTTTACATAGCAGCCTTACTTTACCGTTTGTAGGTCAAACTTTGAGAATGTATGAAAGTGATTGTCAAACTTTAGTAAGCCTAGAAAGTTGAGTATATGAGGTTTGTTACAGTTACTAGGCATTATCATTGTATACATTATTTTCTGCTTCCTTCCTCGGATGACATTCATTACTGAGTCAATTATCTTCGCTGCTTCCGGAGAGAGAGAGAGAGAGAGAGAGAGAGAGAGAGAGAGATGTGAACTAGAGATGAAATCTGGAGATCATTCTTGATTATCAGACTGGACTGAATGTCGATCTCTTCTTTGTGTGAGATGAGGGATTACTTAAGTTTACACCCAGAATGATTATTCTTGGTGCTGATACTATTTACTTCTCTTAATAGTATTATAGTTTGTTTGCATCTGCCCAGTACAACAGGAAGGTTGCAGGTGTTTCTGCTATGCTATAAATAATAATAATAATAATAATAATAACAATAATAACAATATGTATTGTTTTTACCTGCAGAAAAAGGTGATGAAGGAACTGACACCAGGCATCCATCTTTTAAAGATTCTGGGGTCCAGTGTGGTGAAAGTCAAATTAATGAGGAAAGCAATACACATAGCTATGTTGTAGCTGTTCGTAGGTGGTGGCAACTACATTGGGGAATTATCAGGTAGAATAAGCAAGATTTAGGCTGCATATTTAATGGTTTTGAGAGAGAGAGAGAGAGAGAGAGAGAGAGAGAAGCAGCATATATATCAAGCTAGCTGACTTCACAGGTGACATCCTGATATCATATTTCTCTGGATGGCTTGATTGTTTCTGATACACAAATCCGTGTTTCCTGTGTTAAACTAAACCTTTGATACCTTAGTAATGAGTTGTCTAGAAGTTGATCATTTAACATGTCCATAATGACTACATGTCTGACAGGCTCACACTCACTTTCAACCTTTGCAGCAAAATATGAAATGTAATATAAATGTACTTTAGATGTAGAGTGCCGACAAAGATTGTCCGAGTGTAAGTATAAAATATATATTTCCTTATTGTTGCTTATTAGAACCACCTAATCTAGTATCTTGTCTCTAATATCATCAACGTTTTCAACATGTAAAATTAATTCTAAGAACCGTGGGTACCCCTTTAAGTAATTGATATAAACACACATGTCTGTTGTTTTCTGTACTATATAGGCCAGAGCTAGACCGGTGAAATAAAATATTAATGTTCATAAGGTTGTTTGGGGTAAATGTGCTGTACAGATTCTGCTGGTATGATTTAGACTGCAAAAGCAGCAAGCTTCCTGACGGTTGGTTCCAATCAGTGTGACTGTACAATACTAGAACAACTGTAAATAGTTAAATCACATTAAATATCCCAACTACATTTATGCCCTGTTGCCTCATGACTACTTGTTATCCCCTCATTTTACATTGTTGCGAGTAAATATTGACCCAGCTGCTTTTGACAATGCAACCCTTCCTGAGAATCATCAGCCTGAGATTGCGAATCTGGATCAACCAATCATAAACGAGTTATGTTTGGAATGCTAACTATGACTGGAAACATAATCTTAAACTCTGCCTCAAAGTGATGTGAGATAACACTTTGGAGGATGTAATATTTACGGTAATTATTGGTAATTAAGAGTTTTGTTATACTTTGTTTATTACGGACAATGCTTTAACTGAAAAGTGGTGCCACAATATCCAAATCCATTTGTTAGCATATCAAAAAGTTCAAAAAAAATTTCACCAGACCTGGAAATCATACATCTCTTGAGTTCGAATTTCAACTTGAGTTGCTTTTTTTTATTTCATTACATATCTTTTGGAGGGGGTAACCGATCACAAAATACTAAGTTTTTTTATATATAAAGATTTCCAATTTTCTCAGTCTATAATTCGGGCTCAGGAGCTTATGATCCACATGACTACAGAGTTCTATATATAAAAATGAGTCCGCACTCGTTATCAGTCAAAATTGGTTAATTAAAGCTCCCTTTAACTGCCTAATGAAAAGCACCCACTCGAACTCGCACTTAGAAGGATTTTGATTTCGAGATTTGCCATATTAATTATCATAAATGCAGTGCAACGGAGAAACATTGATCCACAACGGTTTTCTAATTAAATCACCATTTCACATCACAATTTCGCATGTATGTATGTAAGTATGTATGTATGTACGTGTGTATGTCTAACAGTGAGAATTGCAGATGTCTGTGAATTTAGCAGTGTCATTGTGGCACATGGCAACGTTTTAAAAAAATTGTGGTGTGATACGGAATTAAATCCATGGTATGTTTCAGGATGCCTGTATTTTAATAATCTGGTATGTTTCAGGATGCCTGTATTTTAATAATCTGGTATTTTTTCAGGATGCCTGTATTTTAATAATCTGGTATGTTTCAGGATGCCTGTATTTTAATAATCTGGTATGTTTCAGGATGCCTGTATTTTAATAATCTGATATGGACATGATTTGTTCTCAATGAGGTTCCTTTCGCTGTGTCAGGCGAAAATGGTTAAGGGGTAAGGCTCTGGTTTTAGTTATCGAAATGACAAAGGTTGAAATGTTGCAGAAACAGGGTTTGTACTTGCTTAAATATTTGTCATAATTTGAAACTTTGAATATATAGGGTTCTTAAAGATAGCAAGAAAAATCTAAACTCTTCCAGCTCTGGAGGGACATGTGCTAATAATATTACTTAGATAAACCCAAAATTTGATTGGACAACATAATCGCCTCGGGTGGGTTTGCCAGGCGAAGTCTCGTATTTTCTAAGTATCATACACCGCAAAATTAGTCGGTCTAAGTTTGTGCGTGAGACACAAAAGGATCTTGGCTTCTATTGTAGTATTCCTTTGTACCAATTGTCCAAGGTACGTGTAGTTGATAGTGCTTGAGAGACACGAAACAAGGGTGTAAAGGGTCGATTCTGCTAGAGGGAAAAGAGAGCGAATCTCAAAGCATGGATAATAGCTTCTGCTTCTACATCTAATATAAATATTTGCATGACGGGAATTAGAGTAACGACAGGAACAACTGTGGACGACCATAGGCAGCAACGCGTGAGGAAGTCAGATGGAACAAGTCGACCCAAACCTACACGCTGAGTTGAATCTGAAGAGTGACACGCAACCAGTCTTCTGGTTATGCAGACATGCCACACACTTAACTTCCAAATGCTTACTCAATTTTGAAACGCTCACTCAATCAAATTTGCCTTATCCATGTAAACGGAATTTCTTTTTGCATTTTTAGAACTTGAGTTAATTTTAGTATACTAGTAGAAGTTGATCTTACAATTGGTCTTTTATTGATTTGATATTGTTTATCTAATTAAATAAACTGCTATGCTCTGCTCTTCTTGATCTATTATCTATATCTGCTCAGATCTCCATTTATTCCATCCATTAATTTCATATTTTTATTATTCGTTCGATCCGGGTTATAACACCGTGGTCGATCATCCTATAGACATCGATAACCACCATTCAAAATGTATGTATGTATGTATGTATGTATGTATGTATGTTTGTATGTATGTATGTTCGATGGGCAAGGTTTCTTGGTTAATTACTTTGAGTTGTTCGAGTGTACGATTTTATATAACACAATGATTTGTCAAGACTCGCATACCGGTTTGTGTGGTCCTTGATGTAAGAGAAAACCTTGTTATGAAGCAAGCAAAGTTTACTGAATATATGTGGCAAAACTGGGTGCATATATTAAAATCTCTTATTCATTATCAATAGAGCGACTTAGTCAGTAATGTATTTATTGCAATTTCGCGTGCCCTCAGCACAGAAACCTTCCAAATGAATGTTAATAGAAGTAGTGCAACTTAAAAGGTAAAATGTTAAGTTGTTAATGTTCTGCACAATGCTTACAACGAAACATATAGGACGATACATATAAATGGTCAGATTTAACACAGGACTCACAAACGGTGTCACGTTTGCTCAGCCCCAGTTCGTAAGTCGTGTATAAACTAAGGTATTATTACAAGTCATGATTTGATGTCTAAACATTGCCGCAGGCTAGAGCTAATCTCTTACGCAAGGTTACCGTGACCCAGAGAGAAGACCCGCATCTTGAATCGGCACAGGCGTTAGATAGCGCGACTTCCCACCTATGTGTTACAGCTTTGTTCTAAGATCAGAGGAACCCGCGAGGGGGAGGGGGAACGGGACGTGTTCTAAATCCGTCCAAACGTGGACAGACAACGAGAAGGACATTGTCCGCTAAATTTGATTGAATCAGGTCACAGCGACACCTAATCGGAATTGAGATAGAGGGTGTGATTACAATTTCGATCCGAACTATAACTTCTTACTAGCAAGCAAAAATTTATTCTCGCCTAGGAAGATTGCTGAGCAGTATAGGGTTACTCCGAGGAAGCCACTCGTAATTTCGCGGTGAAACTTAGAGAGGAGATTCTAAGGAAAGACAAAGCTTCGTAAAGGAAGCTTTTTGGGGGACAGAACTTCCGGTTCAGTTAAATTCCGAATCTCTTAGAAGGAAGACGGAAGTGAGACTAGCAGAGCAGAGGAGTCGACAAGTCTAGTCGGTGGAGAGAGACGAGGAGGATGAGGAAAAGGAGTCGAGGACGAGAATGTGGGAAGGAGGATGAGTACATACAAGTTGAGGAGGAGAAGGAATTCGGAGAAAGTCGGGAGGAAGAGGAGAAGGAATTGAAGGAATAGGAGAAAAGAATACACATATGAGTAAAATACAATGACAGGTGGAAAGCTATCTCACACTACTGATCAAATGATGCAATAGGCAATCACAATATCGAGCGGAAGGAGAGTACCTGGGAAATTTGAAGTACTTGACTACTGAATTGCTATTAAATTGTTATTCGTTGACTTTCATTTTTTTGTATATTCAATCATTTAACCGTCGGCATGGCTGACTGGGGGATCGGAGCTTTAATCTATCTTTCACTAATTTAAATTTCAACCAAAATCGAGCCTAGGTGAGACTTCTATAATAATTTAAATAGAATATTGGGAGCACCCCCACCCCAACCATAACACACCTACCACAGTGGCGGCATAACAACCCGTCACACCACAAATTTTAATGTCAATTTGAACATACCCCCACCTTTTGTTTTAACTACATGAATATGATTAATGCGGACAAATTTCTGCAGATGCCCATGCATCCTACAGTGCAGTCGAAATTTATCATATATCCTGTTATCATTGCTGTATTATGCGCTGTAAACTGGGTTCAACGCCAAATAACAACGACAACAGCCGTTGCTTTCAAACAGAATAGTTCAAAGAAGATGTAACGGAAAGAGACATATGTTAAGACTACACAAGATTTTCTCCTTTCTTCTTTGCTATTTTTTAAAGCTGACATCGAAGACCGGCGATTATTATCTATGAATTGAAAGTTAATTTTAATGGAGGCAAAATAAAAAGCATAATAAGAGTGTAAATTACCAATTCCAGTTAGGAACCGACTATTTAATGAGACGGGCGTGAGAATTAAAATAATAAAGAATAAAAACTCTGGCCTAAAATAGGGTTCTTTATAGTAACAGATCCACAACAGCTGTTAAGTGAGGGTACGGCAGGCAAGGACTAATATAAATCAACTGCTCGGATCCGTGTTGATACTGATGGACGATATGGATGAGGGGATGATTTATGGGCCTAGTAAGGAATCTATGGCACAATTACAAAATTTTGTACCTTCGTAAAGTTTCATTCCAATTTCCATATGTATTAGTACCTTTTAGGAAATTACAGTACTGTGCCCTTGACAATTTATGCAGCCCCTGTGAAGAATATGAACGTCACAGGGCCGTAAAGCGCCCCGAGACACGAAACACCCGGGCCTGTCCTAGTTCTTGTTCAAACAAAATATTTCTTTTATGAAATAAAAAAGCGTTGTTCGGCCGGGTCCCCTTACGGGCCCGGACCGAGGATATATTCCCGGTTGCCTCCCCTCTTGTCGGCATTGATATGAACCAGTCTAGCAGCGTAGCTTGGATATCTGAGCCCCTATGCAAAGCTTACTTATGCCCCCCTGCCTAATCTATTGTGTACGAAAATAATTCGTGGGCCCTTTGATTTGCATGCTCATCACATATGGTAGCTACGCGATTCAAGCACTTGATTCAGGGTGAAATTAATGTGTACTTGTACCAATTAATTGGTGAGTGTACACATTAGTTTCTCCCTGAATCGCGTGCATGTGCTATGCCCCTGCGCTTGTTACAACTGATATGCTAGTATGGATCTTCACATTCAATTCATAATCAGTATTTACAACTGACTGGGTTAGCTTTCCTAGTTTCAGCATGTACGTTTTAAGGTTAGGTCAATTTATCTGGCGTCGCTGTCAAGGCATGACCTTGACTGAGTGGGAAGTTTCTTACTATTTTTAACTCATGACGATTACTTGGGAATTCACATCCTACTTTCCTTTTCTGTTGAACTCACGCGAGACGTACGTTGTGTATTACTACCATGAACGTGGGAACTTTATTTTTTCAAAATTGAGCGTTCTCATTGCACCAGATTTCATCCAAGCAAGCTATTATTGGATTTGCACTAGAGCTATATCCGATACAGTTGTAAAAATCAAGACCAAACTCTTACTTCAATATGGAGTTTAGTGATGATGAGGATATGGCTCGTACCGGCTGGACATCTACACCTGGTAAAAACAAGGTATCTGTGGCTAGAGCACGTGAGAGAAATACAAATAGTGCTTCGAGTAGTAGATTGCCATCTGATATAAAGCAAGAAAATACTGCAAGAAAAGGAAATGAAAGAGCCAAGTCTGAAAGACCGAAAGACAAACCAGATAAACAACGTGACGAAGGAAACGTGGAAGCGGAGTCAAATTCGGATAAAGATCAAGATACTCGTGCAACCAATGGAAAGGAGTCTTACAGGAGCAAGTACGGTATTTGTAGTGTTAATGTTGAAAGGACCTATCATCAAGTGGGGGAGGGAGCTGTGATGTTCTTTTGAGCCTGCCGTAATGTTATTTTGATTTGTCCTCGTATACCTCCAGAGTATTTTGAGAATTTTATTGAATACAGTCTAGTTATTTTGCTATTAATTGGAACAAGAATATTTTTTTAAAGCTATTTAAATTAAACGGCATGTCCCATATAGCACGCATTAATTCCATTAGATAAAGTACCATTCAGAGGCACTAAGCACGTGACGTGTAAATTTATTCATTTTGTAAAGTACATTTTAGATCACCTAAGAGGCGATTATTTGTTACGATTGTGTCAAACACATTAACACGTATTCAGATCTCAGCTCACCTAATGGAAACAAATTCACTACTTCATTTTTGATATTTGAACATTTATGTTGGGGTGTACACCGCAACATAAATGTCCAAATATCAAAAATGGGGTGACAAGGGTCAGAGGAAACTCGGACTAATTTGTTCCTTGTTTTTAAATTAAATACGTATTGCTGTGTCTCCAGTGGCGCTGTATAACAAGGCAGTGCTTTGTTGGTTGTAGTCAATTTTTTTGGGGAGGGTGGGTGAGTCGATTTTTATTGCCAGCATTCACTCGTTTTGATCAAAGGTAAATTCTGTAGATTACTGATGAGGATTTGTCTTTGGAGTAAAGAGCCAGGTTGATTGCAGACCCTGAGCTCACTGTGAAGAAATGTAGTAATGCTAGATAAATATTTGACAAAGGGCGACAAAGGGCAAAGTGAGCACAGCATTTAGGGAATCATGATAACTCAGTTGGTATTGAGTAGGACTTGTTATTCAAAGGCCATGGTTTTCGATACATGCACAGGGCAGTCCTAGTCGGCCAACACGTTTGTCTTTACGAAAGGCTTTGATTTGGTTTTTCCTCACTGTGATGCAGCCAATAAAGCTTTAAAAGCCTACAGCCACACCCCAACCTAACCCTCAAATAAAACAAACATTATTTTTTGTGGAAAAAAGAAAGATGCAAAACCAGGACACAGTTTCAGAAACTTTGGACAAACAACAAAATTAGCAACTATGCACGCTTTTTAGTATGATGCCTTTTTGCAAAAAGTACTTGTGTTACTGAAAAATTATTGTGTGTGGTGGTTGCTGTGCCAGTGAATCAGGTCACCAGAGGGTTGATTTAGCTTGTTTATTTATTGGTATTTTTTTCTTGAGAAACACAAGATCAGTTGGATCATGTTTTTGGCTATCGTTGCTGTATATTCATCATAAGTTAACTACAACTACTGTTTTAAACTTTCAGTTGTACATAATATATTGCAATAGTTGGGTTCTGTGTAATAGTGGTTGGTATGGACTATAACACAAGACCAGAAGAGTTATTTACCTTGCTCTCTCTCTCTCTCTCTCTCCAGCAAAACGCAAACACTGTTAAATAGATGAATCTAATTATCATGAATAAAACATTACTCAGAAGTTACGACAGCGCTTTGAACATGGCTTAAGATTGGAATATGACAACTTGTAGAGGGCAGGTACATGTACATTATTTTCTAAAATGTTGTCTTCCAGCAGAACATTGGTGTTCCTGCATCAAAAATAAATACATGCAATGCTTGCCAATGTTTTTTTTTTTATAAACAAAAATCAAACTTGATGCTTTTCAGATAAGGCAGATTATTTTTTAGGGTCTATGCTTCTCTGATTCACATTGACACCTGACCATGTACAATCACTGAAGGATGCATGGTACAAATTCAACTCCTACAATAATGGAAGGACCAAGCTATTTAAAAAATAAATTTAAATTTCAATAAGTTCATGATTAAACCTATGTTTCTCAGTAGATACTATGGTTATCCTTGATGCAAGCTTCTGTGTAAAAAAAAAACATGAGCCATGACACTTTTTTCAGTCAGTATCTGTTTGAAACATGTTTTCAGTTGTGCACCTTTCGAACCAGGTGCTGATTTCAGTAATGAGTGTGCTAAAGTCAGGTATATGAAAGGATTGAAATTCTTTCAAAAGAACGTGGTCTACATTTTATTTTTATATACAGACATAATAAGTTCACAAAGATTCTTTTAAAAAAATAAATTTCATTATCAGCTGATCATGTCCCTCCAAACCTATATGTAATCTACTTTCACCCATTGCGAGATTTGTTCCAGATTTTGCATTTTGGAACTTGGTCCTCAGCCGATCTTCAACATCTAATACAGTCGGTACCCTCTGCGTGGAACCGAAAAATCAAATCAAATATTAGTTCACTTTATGTTGAATTGTACCCTTTTATTTCATGGATCATATTGATGAAAATATTGATCAATTTGTAAATGTTACAAATTACCCATATTCTCATTATAAAAAAATGTGTGCATTTCTGTAGATGGTGATAAGGAGATAAATTTATGGTTATTGGTAAATGGATCAAAATTTAAAGATATAAGCATATTTCTACTTTGACTACCCGGTATATGTCAGGGACACATCAGGGGGAGTGGGAGAAGTTAAAGCTGGTGCCCTTTCATCTCCCATGAAAAATGAGTGTGAATTTATTTGCCCCTACAGGGAGTTCCATCCCAGAGACCCCAACGTCTACTTATTTACATCCACCCACCCCCGTGACACTTCTGTATCCAACACTAGATACTCTTAGTTGTATTTGTAATGCACTCCTGTCAAATGATGGAGTCTAACATTTTACCAGTTTTGAGGTTGATGACTTGAAAATGTGGCATTAAAGGCACTCGGGTGTTACATGAATATATTTTTAGGAATGAAAAGGCTGAATATTATAATTTCATTTATAAAATCTGAAAGCGTAATATCCGTCATACAAAACTTGAGACTCGTATGGATTAGGCTAGTTATTTCAATATACTATTAGAATACCACAGAGCTACACAAATACCATTATAGTATTTATTTACATGGATGTTGTGAGAATTGTGTTTTTTGGATGATGCACTCAGGGCCATGTGAACAGGTGTACTCAGTTAAGGCACATGGTAACTGCAAAAATATATCTCTGTGTTTAGATATAGATGTTTACTCAGAAAAATATTAGCAACAGCAGAATAAAATCTATTAAATATAATTGAAAAATGTAGTCCATGTTCATATGATTTCATCATACCTTATTAGCCTGACAGTCATTATGAGACTTGGAATACACTTGCCGATGCATATGACATGACATCAGAGGAAGGTAACTAGTATTGATGTTACAGTCGGGGTTGCAATGTACAGTATGTAATGTACTAATGGTTATGGCATGTATGTCATGGGTACGATGCCTTTAATGCACCCTATTTTTGGTGCAGAGTATTATACTCTGACACAGTCTGTCTATTAGCATGTTCATGATAATTTAGGTTCTACAACACTTATCTTTGCAACACTGTACATGCATGCTCCAAAAACACCTGGAACTTTAATCATTTGTTCCCCAAAATGCCTATCAATATGTGATCTGAAGATGAGGGGTCCATGCCACTGTGACTGAAAAAGAACTTGATTTTCACAGAATAACATTAGTTCCTCAGAGGGGAGCAAAGATACATCAGTTGGTAGAGTCAATACCCACCCTGACCAGCCCCAATTGGCTGCCATAACATTTCCTTAAGGAAGACAGTTGCATCAATAACTTTTTCTTTGATAATTTTCCATTTTGTCCTATCACATATTTTTGATTAACACAATTCTGTCCAGGTTTTCATTTCGATAAATAAAATCTTTGATGTTTAATGGAGGTTTAGTGAGGTTGGGAGTTGGGTTTTGTACACAATCATATGATATCAAAAATTGGTTTTCAAATCCTTAGTCTCCAGTTTCAGCAGAAAATACCACCCTCCAACATTATTGCAGTGAACCTATATTATGATACATGTATAGATTTGAAATATGATGTTCACATGCTCAGAAATTGATGAAAATATATACTTCATTGAGATGCAGATTTACACATACACACATATATGTTCTTGCCAGATTGATAAGTTATATAGGTAGATAAATGGACTGATGTTCAAAAGAATGTAGATGATGTTTTAAAACACAGCTGATCGTATTATGTATTTTGTTACCTTTTCATCTCTTTATTTTCAGCCTCCATGATGCACTTTCTCTTACTGTTGCCATTGTTGCCATAGCCATAGCATTATATACCCAGTTTATTTCTATACCATATTCTAAACAGGACAAACCTGTGAAATTTGATCCTAAAGATATTGATGAAGTACAGGAATTTATAGAGAAGTTGTCAAAACGTTTGTCTATAGTCGAGTCTAGACTTCAAGATGATAAACAAATTGCTCGTATAAAAGGCTTGGAAGAAAGTTTCAGAGACTTAAAAGATGACATTACTAAACGTGTTGAGAAAAAAGAATTAGAGGAACAAATTAGTAAAAGTGAACACTATCTCTTGGATCAAATTTTGGCAAAAGTTCAGGAGGTGATTAATGTTCTAAAGGATGAGTTTCTGAAGTTTAAGGATGAAGTAGGTGTGAAAGTTGATGAGATTCAGGATATAAAGAAAGAACAAAAAAAACTTGAAACAAATGTGATGATTTTGGAAGGGAAATTAGGGGATCAGTCACAGTTAGTGGAAAAGAAAAATAATGACATGGCAAAGGAAATATCCCAACATAAAGAAACTCTGCATGGTTTGAATGTATCTGTGGTACACCTTGGCAGCAATGTGAAACATCTAGCTGAGAACATAACAGGAATTTCTATTGAGACCCTTGTATTGGACAAGAGGACTGAGGATATGAAGGAGAATATATTTGATAAAGGTATGTACATTGAAACAAGCAAGGAATATATGCATTACTAATCTGACCTTTTAGCAAATGTATTGACCAGTGTGTATATCTTGAAGAGAGATTGAAATAAGCTCAGCAAGATCCATGTTCAGCATTTCCTGTGTTCATTTTGAATGAAACCAGTTTATGTCTGTTCTTTAACAAAATTTGTCAGAAGAACAGGTGGCAATATTTTAATGGTATCCCCAAGATGCTAATTTTGATTCTCATAAAGCTCTGAGGTCACTGTGACAAATACCACACCCATTCATTTTCAGCAAAGAAAACTCTAGAAATCTTGATAAGTCCCATTAACTGATCAACTCCAATGTAACGGCTATGCTATTTCATTACAGGGCTCTTGATTATGGTTATAATGTAGCATGTTTGGTATTTCTTTACAGGGTTCATGATTGTGGTAATTATGATGTAACATAGTCGATATTTCTTTACAGGGTCCTTGATAATGGTAATCATAATGTAGCATTTTCGATATTTCTTTACAGTGTCCTTGATTGTGGTAATCATGATCAATACAGTTCTACTTGTCGTGGTAATTATCTACCTTGTTGCAAAAAGAGTCAACAACAGGCATTTTTATCGGAATATTGACGTCGAAGAACAGCAACTAAATGGTGGAGTAAATGACAATCCAGCATCGTATTCAGTAAGTGTATAAGGCACCTGTTTAATATAAAGGATACATTTAATGAGTTACAAAAATTTATTTTATTGCCATGCTTGAGCTGGGTGTATGGTGAAATTTGGGATAGCCTGTCTCCATCCATCTGTCTGAACCTATATCACCTAATAAACAGCTGGGTGGAAATAATTTACCAAACTTATGTATGCTGCTCATGTGATAGTTATCTGTGAGATGGAAAATGATTTTATGCTTTTCCCTTGTGGTCCCAGAGAGGGACGAAAAGTTAAATTTAGACAGTCGTTTCTTGACCACATATTAAACATGCAGTCATAGAATGATGGCACATAATGTATGTAACAAATGTGGTGGATGGTTCCCTCATCGGGGTCTTGGTGGAAGTGAGGTATTTGCCATGATGAGCCATAGCTTTTTTATCTACTATCATCAACTTGTTTCAGTAATTTCAAATCTTACAGATTTTCACCATGACCATGGACACCTCTCTTTTTTTTGAACACATAGCACAATGTTATGCTGATGAAATCATGAGAGGGGATTTTCATGGCATGCATGAGAGGGGCCCAGAATGCAGATGACTCTGTGGGCTGTCAAATAAAAAACTGATATTTCTCTTGTTAGATATCAGTCTTTAAAAATCGCAGAAAGTGGCTGGACCTATTCATATCATCGGGGTTATCTTTAACAAAATTGTAACAGTGATGATCTGGTGCCACCATTTGTAGAAAAGAGCCATATTTTAAATAATATGCATAAGAGATCATGTGACGTATATTCAGGCCTGTTGCCTGCCATACATATTCTATCAGATGTGCTTTTGAGTCATGATATATAGCATTGCAAAATCCTCACATTTTTCACATTCAGAATTTTTGAAGAAATAATGAAAAAAGGTAGTTGATGAATCAAATTACAATTGTAGATTATTTATGCTTAATATGTGAAAAAGAGAAGAATCTGTTTATCCTATTCTGTCTGCTACTTTCATGATCTAACTCATGCATAGCTTCTCATGGTTTTATTGGCATGACATAGCACTATCATTGAGAGAGATTGGCTGCGGTGACACACCAGCAATTGCATCATAAAAATGGCTTTTGATGTGTGGATTTTGAATGTTTTTGTTCAGTGAAACAAGCTATTGTTTGTTGTGATACAGCAATGTTAGGCCAGCTATTGTTAAGTTAGGTCTAGGTCCTGTTATGTTAGGCCAGATTGTGTAAAGTTAAGTCCTGTTAGCTTAGGACAGATTGTGTAAAGTTAGATCCTGTTAGGTTAGGACAGATAAGTTAGGTCCTGTTAGCTTAGGACAGATTGTTTTAAGTTAGGTCCTGTTAGCTTAGGACAGATTGTGTTAAGTTAGGTTATGTTTGTTTAGGCAAGATTAGGCAATTAAATAATTTTTGTGATTAGTTGAAGATCTTGAGTCTCAAGATCATCTGAACTGGCAAAAACACTCTTGTAATCACAGTGTGAGTATGCAGAATAAGAGGCAGACAGAAAAAGAGGTGAGAAGACAAAATTACGGAGTGGTAAGGCGTGGGATTTGGAGATTCCCAAAGGGCAGTAGAGAACAGGAGAAGATGGAGAGAATTGGTTGTAAAGGCAACTGTGGTGCCCCTACAACCTCTTGGGTCATGGGATTCATGATAGTGATGATGATGACGATGATGATGAGTTTATTAGTTAGCCAGTTATTTTGTTAAAATCTTGTGGTTAATTAGTTGCATCATAACATTTTAATTTGCTTCCTTGAATCAGGTTATGCAGGTTATAAAGATAATTGAAAATACTATTTTGAGATACTATCAATTCCCATTTGCTTAACACTGCTATGTGCCTCCATGAGTCCAAATAATGCATTCAAGCAGGCTGTAGTCTCTTTTCCAAACAGGTACAATAAAACTAACCACATTTATATCAACCACCAACCCCCATTGCAGAAGGTTATGTGTTCTCTTCCTGCTCATTTTAACTGCAAGCAAACTGTGAAATAGAGGGAATGGCTGTGTTGAGATAGTTCAGCATCAGTGAATTGTAGCTTTAGGTTTTGAGCTATTCAGGTGCTTTGTTTTCAGAAGGGAGATAGAAAACACAGAGACAAAAAAAAACTCAACTCGAAAGATAGTATTTATTAGAGTAATAAAGTATCACACACACACACACACATATAACTGGAGAGAGAGAGAGAGAATGAATAACAGAGAAAGATAATCCTTCTCTCTTTAGAACACTCAATATAAAATAACAGGTGTTCAGTGAGAGCCATTAAGAGTTTTAAATATAATGTTTGTAACTAGGCAGGTACCAAATGTTGTATACATGTCACCATTTACGCCTTTGTCACTTCCTTAGAAATATCAACACCAAACAACACTACTTCTGTTGTTACTGATCCTGCTGTTGCAACTATTGTAGCTACTACTGCAGCAACCATTAATGCCACTACTAGTATCCTTTTCAGTAGAGCATCTTTTGTATTGTTTATAGACAATAAGGCTCTAAACATTACTAAATATATCAATTATTTCATTTCCTGAGCTAAAATTTGCTTATGCTTATATATCTTTGTGAAATCAGTTTCGGAGCGTCATGTGTTTCGGAGTGGTCATTTTATTTCGTTCATATCTCTTGGGGACATGTAACTGAAGACGCGATTTTCAGAAGTTTTCTTGACAGTTATGTCACGCTTTGCTGCAAATTTAAGAAAATGCCATGAGCTTGTCTAAATCCCATATATACACACACATTATGAATAACAATGAACAAAAAACATCAAATTGCCTAATACATTTTATACCCATTCATAATACCTTTATTTTTCGATAATGTTGATGTTAATGTTAATATTTTCAGTATTGAATAAAGAAAAAGAAGTAATCTGATATATTGAAATCAATAATTTTTTTTAAAAAGATAAATTTTTATGTTTTGGTACATTAACATTTACGTAATTTTAGAAACAAAACAGTAAATGTTTCTGACCTGTATAAATGTATTACATGCTATTTGCATGATTTTCAGAATGGTAGAAAATGGCATTGTAGTTATAACCAAGAAGCCTTAAGAAAAACATACATAGATCTATAGGGGAAGAAAATATGGTTTCATATTAAGATCAGTTTTTGTTATATTTGCCATTCTTGCCATTTCCTGTGATTGTACATTTCTTCTCTCATCTCTACGATGGCCGTGAATGGTGCTGTGATCAACCACTCTGAAACAGATGATGTTATAAACAAGGAAAGCAAAACGTGGTACTCATGAATAAACTTTCATGGAACAAATGTCTGCAGCTATGAAAAGTTTTAAGTTTTGAATTTTGGTACAAGTATAATGATGAATCGTAGTGTAATTTTTTTTTAAATAACACATACATTGTTTACAAATTATCCTGAGATTTGTTCTTAAAGGTTCCGAAACCAATAGCGTGTGAACATATAAACAGTTGCATTGATGAATGATAGGTGATACCTATTCTTGTGTCTTCAAGGTAGCACTAGTAATACTAATGATAACACTAATAATAATTTCAACAGCAGTAATAATAATACTGGTACTAATAATCATAATACTTTATGTATTGTTACCACTGCTTACTGCTACTATTACTACAGTTAATAATGCTAGTGGATTTGTAATAGTAGTCGTCATAGTCTTACATGTAGTAATTTATAGAAATGTACAGGATTTTCTTCTGCATTTGTTCTCAAAAATAAAATGTAACAGTTATGTTTGCTATGATTTTCTTACTCGTGCACATTTAGTCCAGATATTTGTCTATGAAGGCGTAGTGCCAATCCATGCTTTCACTCGATGAATCTCGACTATGCTCCCCTTTCAGACGGCAGGAAGAATCTTGAGCCAAGTTCGAGTCCATCGTTTAGAAAGGAAACTCTGTGTCATTAGTTTCTATGAGGAGACTCACCCACTACATATGCGCATGACCCAGTCCGTTACTCAGCAGCTAAACATTCAGTCTGATGATTTCATTATACGAAGACATGAAGACATATTAAACATACCGCCAGTCTCCATCTACTTTCTGTTTGTAGACTTTAATGAGAGGTACGAACATAAGGGTTGTAATTATATTCAGTTGAAAAAATTAAATAGTTCTTTCTGGCATTCTACGTTGTATGACCAACTAATGCAACCACATATGGCCATCATTATTAAACATGAAACATAATTAAATGAGTTTTCAAAAACAATAAACCTGAACATGGTTAAATTTTCATAGAAAGCACCTTGGGACAGTTGGTTTTGAAATGTTTACAAGTCATGCCAATCCACTATAAGAAAAGACTGCTATTTACTAAACCTATGGAGAAAAAGTTTAACAACTTCTATTCATAATGTGCTTAACATAGTTTGCCAAACTTTGATAAATTGACTTGTACGTACAAAATCACTCAATGGAATTTGACAGAAAGCATCAGTCATTTCATACTGGACATACTGATGTGTGTCAGATAAAGCTACAAAATAAAAATAAAAATTTGAAGTAAATGTTTTCACAACATATGCAATCAGCAGCATTAGAAAATATTCCTACAACAAGCATCATACTGAGCCAGATTTTTTAGACAGATGCTTTCACATTTGGATGCAAAACAGATGTCAATCAGGTGACCAATTCAGGCACACTTGAGTCTTTTTATTTTAACATCTACCAGAATAAAACACTGGGTAGTTTTTTGTCTATTTTATTGGTGATAAGGATGGCAATAATAATAATAATAATAATAATAACTGTATCAGTAATGATGAGGGTGCAAGTAAGCATAAATGTTTATGCTCCTGTGACATGGGAGTGTTCAACAAACTATAGTAAGTAAATAAAATAGCTTAGTGTTAGTGTGTGATGCACTCAGTCTCCAGATTCATATACAATTTACATTTGTTGGCAGCTGATTAAAAGGTGTTGCAGTTAGACCATAAACACTATCTTCAAGCAGTGTTCACGATCCCATAATGGGGATCATGGTATTTCAGTTAGAGCACAGAAATAATTGCAACTACATTTGAATTTAAAAGGTAGGTTACAGTGTTCTGATTTTGGTATGTCACATACTTGTCAACGTAGTTGTATAAAAGTTGCAGTTACTATGTATATTTATATTTTTTGTAACTCTATTTTTATAATTTGTATTCATTGTTACAAATTTGTGTACAGGACCTGACTCTGTTTAGATGACAAATTACATCGGATCTATAAATAGATGTAATTTGTGGACTGTTCTGTGGAAATAGAAAGTGCTAATTATTTGGACTATAATATTATTCTGGAACTGTTATAAATTATTCGAAGGAAATCTGGACAACACTATCTTGACAACGTCACTGTTCTTGGATGACCAGTATATTTTTGGTTTTTTAAATTTATGGGGAACTTTTCATTCATTTAGGACTTCCATTAACCTTTATAAGGATCAGACTAACTTTGGATTCAATTCATAACAATCATACATAAGTTCCTTTCATATTTTCATTTATAACTTTAATAATTTGTAAGTTTTACAACACTTGTTGGTTTTGCTTCGTTTCTGTTACTTAAGTTTGTGACCATATAGTTGTAACATAGTCCAGAAAGGGATGATGTATACAAAATTTAAACAACTTTGAATTACTAATTGAAAAAGGTCAAAGTGGTGTAGTTTTAGTGCATGACAGAAGTCCATCCATTAATGTACCATTATTTAACTGGGTGGCAAAAGACTATAATTTAATAGGCACTAGAAGAAGAATATGTGCAAGGAAACCAGTTATGTAATAAGTCTTGAAAAGTGGGTCACAGTGACCCAGTTCTGATACATGACACATGTTCATCCCAAAGTGCAAGTTTTTTTTTCTTCAAGAACTATTGTTGAAATAAATATCTAAAGATGAAATGGGCACATTTTTTGGAATATTTCGTGGTATTGATGTTTAAGACATTAATTCCATTTTTATCCTTAGAAACGTCATCCTTGAGGACCCCACATTGGGACTTGGTGACCTCCGGCTGACCACAGTTCAGGCAGTACAGAAAATGAGAGGTAGTTGTTATTTTTGTCTTGCCCAATTTAGCGTGAAGTGTGAGGAGAGAGTTGCTTTTTCTTCACATGTCAACATTTTGTTAACGTTATGGGTTAAGTTTTTCATTTGCATATATTTTCTAAACCATAGATTCTTGTCATTCTTGGTACGATTCAGTATGAAGCTAGGGCAGTTCATTTTGTGACAAGCTTGTACACCCATTTTGACATGTAGTCTGGGACATTCCAGTCATACACAATTTGCATTGTAATTTTGCTGAAAGTTTACATTTACTAATATTTCCTACACTCTATGATAGAATATTATCATTCTTGACATAAACTATTCGGAAAGGAACACCATCCATTCTGCATTCCTTTGGTTCCTTCTTGAGACCCCTGACTCAAGTCATTGAAAATCTTTATCAAGGTTTTGATTCAAGTTTTTTCATATGCTTATATTTTCCACACCGCTTGATAGATTTTATTTCATCTTTGGATGCATCATTATCAATCTAAGATGAACCAGTTTGTGACATGCATGCTGAACTTTTTCACATTGAGGTCAAGGTCACACATTTTAAAACAGTATTCTGATATTATTCTTGATGTGTAGGCCTTAGTCTTCTTGTTTGTTGAACTTTTTTCTTTCTCCTTTTTTCATCCTTCTTCTTTTCTGTCTTTCTTAAGGTTATTTTTTTCAAAGAAACTGTACCTCATTGTCTTTTTTTAAAGCTTTCACGTTATACATTGGATCTAAGAATGCGCCCAGACTATGACATTCAAAACTAGAAGGAACTTTTACAACTTCCTTGTGAGAATTAACTTTAAAATATTACCAAGCCTGACTGGTCAAACTAGGCTTTCAACCTAGTTTCTTCTGTGCGTCCTTGAAAAAGGCACTGAGCTCTCATTTCCATGTCATGAAATAGCCAAACAAAGTGCTGAGAGTTCAGTTACGAACAAACCAAGGATAACAACATAAGTCACATAATTCACAGCTATATGTCCATTGGAAAATTCTAATACATATGTGAATTCAGCTTTTTTTCCTGATTTGTTCAAAGTGAAAATTGCTGGGAGTATTGGAATAAAATCTACACTCAAAAGCATTAAACATAAGATACATCATGACTTTCCATGAACTGTTACATTTTCAGCCTTTGTTGCACAATTTTCATAAGTACATTATACTAGAAGAGTGTTAACTTGATCATATTTATAGACTTACTGTTATACATTACTGTTTCTAACCTTTTTATTGACTCAAAACAGTTTCTAGTAAAACAAATTTGCAATATGGTAACAAGTGACAAATGTGGTCAAATCATTCAAACATAGCTACAGCCTATTTAGAAGTTGTAGATATTCTGCCGTAATGTTTTGCATTAATATTGTTAAATAGTTTATAACATTCCCCAGTCTCAAGAATGTGTCTAAAATGGTAGTGAAAGACAGTGTATGAAAGTGTACTTTTTATTATAACAAAAATATTATATTTTTGTTCAGATAAATTGAGTAATTACTCCACATTAGAACGTAATTTGGCAGTCACAGAGACTATGATATGGACACATTAGGCCATGTTCAAAACCATTCTGTAAATATTTTGTTAGATGATTGAGTAATTACTCCACATTAGAAAGTAATATGGCAGTCACAGAGACTATGATATGGACACATTAGGCCATGTTCAAAACCATTCTGTAAATATTTTGTTAGATGATTGAGTAATTACTCCACATTAGAACGTAATATGGCAGTCACAGAGACTATGATATGGACACATTAGGCCATGTTCAAAACCATTCTGTAAATATTTTGTTAGATGACAGGATTTTAACAATATGTTGTTGAAAGATAAATGTTTATGTGATTAAAAATGATTCCAAATCAAAAACAAAAATCACTGCTGAAACACAAATATTGTTTTATTTCCATTTGGTTTTTAAAGCAATGCAGAAATTATTTATTTACTAAAAATATCCAAGATAAAGAATAACACCTTCAAAGTACAGGATGAATATTTAAACTACTATATTGTTTACTTAAATTTCATGTTTGAAAATGTTGATGTCATTACTGATATAAATATTTTCAATTTCAGGAAAAATAGTAATTTTCTACGTGAGAGATCAAAACTCCAAGCAGCTAGACCCCACAAAATTGTACAATGAAGACCTGGCCTCTGTGACAAGGCAACATGAGTTGTCTACCTTAAATCGGCGTTCTTGTTTTATCAGTGCATATGATCAACTAACAGAATTTCAGAAAACACATTTAAGAAAAATTGTTTTGGATGAACTTGAAGGTCGTTAATTAGATTTTAATTATTTTCATTGTTCTTTGTGACTGGTATGTTTTGTTGTTGCTAAAGTTTGTTCAATGATTGGTTGGATAATGGTTGATAAATGTATTGCTTAGGTATTGATTAAGTTCTTCTAAAATCATGTGTGTCCAGTTTAGAAAAAGAATTCACAGAAATATATTGAAACATTAACAGTAAGCATGAATTCAGTTCATCTTAAGTAGATTCCAAACATCTGTGAAAAAGTCTGTTTAATGAGGTTACAGTAGCATCGCAGAAGTGAACCTGCTATGGTTCATGAATGCAGGTTAATACTTCAATGGCAGTCCATGAACAAACCAACAAATTGTTTGTGCCCTCATGTTTGTTAAAATGTGTTGAAGTATTGGTAAGCGATTTTTCTCAATAAAATAAAAAGTGCTTTATTCCATTTCCTACCACAATTCCTTGGTTTGAATACTGCACATGCATCTGGAGTAAGAACTTGACTATATTCTCCTATCACGTTTTGCACTTTATAAAAAAATATAATAGTCTTGCTTTGGATGTATGCCCCATGTGAATATGTTTGCACATGAAGTCAGTATCAAATAGATTTGGTGCCACAAAACTGTTTTTCTCAGAGGATTCTTGTATTGGATAACAATATATGTATATGATTTGTTTTGCTTTTAAAAGAAAAAGGATTATGTACATTACATAAGGAGATGTCCACAAAAACCCAGTAAGCAATGCAACATCAATCGGTTAAAAAAAAAGCCCTACTTCAAGTAAAATCCCTATTTTGGCAGTTAAAAAGTAATTAAAAATGTATCCAATCTAAGAAACATTAATGCCCTACTTCATGTAAATTCCTTTTTGATGTCTTTTAAAGAGTAATCCTTTGTACACCTTTTTATGTCTTTTTTTTGTCTGTGTCCACATGAATTTTGTGAATAAATTTTTTTGTTCCGGTCTGATCATAATTTGAGCCTTCATTAAGCAATGGATGTTATATTGTTTACTTGTGTCATTTTTCGGGATACTTAAATGTACTCAGTACTGTATAGCCAGTATTGTACTTATTTGTCATGAAATGCTGCTCTTATGTACATGCATTAACATATCTTCAGAACAATTTAAACTTAAAATGTAAATGCTTTCAGAATCTATGGCTGAAGTAAAATATTACAACATGTTCATCCTTGTGTCTCCATCGAGTTGTGGTTACAGACATGTATATGGATACATGCATGTCCATAGAAAACATATTAAAGTACATACAAGCATACAGGCATGCATTTTTCCAGTTAATAGATTTTTTCAGTTGATTGATTTTAGAGAGATCCTCCACCAGCATGCATGAGTCATATATTATGGGAGATTTGGGAGTACCCTGTATGAGTTAGTCACATATTAACATTTATGTCCGTCTATTTATGGGCCACCAGTCTATGAGTCAATATAAAGTATTCATGTCTAGTGATTATTTTCTGCTAATCTTGATTTTAGCAAAATTTTACATTAATTAGCTTATTATGATTGATGAACAAGTACATTTATAAGGCCTTAACTTGAAAGAAATTAAGAAGAGTTTGTCTGAGCTGAGCTCACATGCATGTGTCAATTCCTTTCATTGGAAAGCTGATTTTAGGGCCAGCTTGCCCCCACCCCCAATACAGTATAAATAAATTTATATTGACGAGTTTACTTAAAGAATGTATTTGGATTTTAAATAGGATAGTATATTTGAATAATTAAATTCATTTTGGCAGAAGAGACAAATATAAAAAAGTCAAACATTTACAGACAGGGAGTAAACATTGTTTCTATTTTATAAAATATTAACTAATGCCTTGTCACAAAAGTTATATTGGATTAGAAGAAAGAAGCAAGTTGAGGATGATTAATTTTGTTTGCTCAAGTTCACACTTATCTTAAAAAGAAATAGTGGGTAGCTGAACATGTAACCATCTCATAATTTGCAGGATATATCAGTCTTATATCACCAATCATGAGAAAACACTAATTTATCCAATGATTCATATCTGATTCGCTTACGATAAATTGGAGATGTTTGCAATCTAGTGCTGAACATGTATAGAACAGAACAGAACTGACCTTGTCTGATTTGCCAAGTGAAAGTTAAGCCTCGTTATTATTTGTTAAAGTTTGGAAAAAATTCATAAACACCAGTATTAACAAATCACTAATTTTTATGATAGGACTGACCACTTCAGATAAATTTCACATGTCTGCATTAGGGCCACTATTAATTTGCCAGTTACAATGTGTTCAAGATGACTGGCTATCTTTGTTTCCATGAAATAAAACACTTTCCAGCCTTGACACAAAACTCGGCCAGCCAACAGATCATCTCTTCCTAATCACAGCCAATGATTTTGCCATTATGTCAGCAATTTTTAATCCCTGTCTTTAACTGACTTTTGTAGGTTACTGCATTTGTATGGGAAAATATGAATACTGTATGACATTTAGGAGTGAAGTATTATTCAGAAAAAAGGAGATCATATTTTTCCATACAAATGTAGTAACCTTTTTATTATACTTATTTTGCTTTTATAAATAAGACTGAATAATAAACAGAACATGCTACCAGAAACAAAGTAACTAAATTTATGCTGGATTCCAAAGTAAATAAAGAACTATAGGTTCAACAGTGCACAGTAACAGTATTAATGGGCACATGGCACTGCCCATTGACTTTTGAAGTTGCTCACATGCTCAGTTGCTCATTTAAAATATACTTTTGTTGTACATAACATTGAAATTTAGAGTCATACTGTGAATGAATGAGCATTGAAACAACTTTTTCATCTGGTCTGGAATGGAGGGGTTTTGTTTTTCGGTTGATCCATCTAAATTCTCTTTTTCTAGTTGTGATGGACTGGATTTATTAGCTGGGTCAATTCCATATGATGTACATGTGACTGGAGGGACTGATCTTCACGCACATGCTTGCGTGTTGCAGTTCAGTCATTGATTATTTGGAATCTTAATGCTGAAATTCTCAAAATATTAGAAGGATTGAATATTGTTTGCTAGGGAGTATCACTTTCATTTCGTTTTGAGTGCAGTTAGGAGAATGTGATTTCTGTTGGAAATATAGTCGAAATTATAATACAGTTTCGCTGTGTGGATCAATGTAATACTGATAAGCAGAAGTTAGTAAGAAAGTAAATTTTGAGGAAATTTAGGATGCAGAAAGTAAGTACATTTCTTGTCATTGTTATTACGGGCTAAAGTCGACATTTGTTATGCCCTATCACTTGCATGAACTTTGTTGGAGGGACCCCGTACGTTTACATAACCTTCGTGACTTCTATCACTACTATAATTGTAAACATTGTCTCAAAAAGTAAAACAGGGATAGTTGCAAAGTAGCTGCAGTGAGACAACCCATTTTGTTTGCGGAAATTAGACATTGTCATCGTCTTGGCTTATTGGCTCTGAGATTCTTGGTATTCTATCATAACCCACCGTCTTTAGCTGCATTTTCGTTTAAATTTAGTGTTTGGACTGACTTGTTAAATGGGACGTATCTGGTAAGATGGGAGAGTCCTTGACCGTAATATGCCTTAGTATGCTATTTGTATAGACCCGTACGAGCACGTGTCAAAGTCTGAACCATTTGATTTGTGAATAGTTATGAACATAACCCCTCAGCAACTGTTTTAATGGTCAGAATGGTATTTTCAATACTGTGTGTCTCGCGTTTGTTGTGGACATAGTTGATATTACATTCATTTGTTTACTTTGTTGAAATTTTCTTTTGCGACTCATTGAACTCGTCAATATTTCTTTTGCGACTCATTGAACTCATCCACAGTCAATGTCATCATTGCTCCTTTCGAATGAACCAAACAGCTTGTTCATTTCATCCACAAATTTAATAAATCAAAGCTCCGGCATCTGCTACATGAGCGTACTTTGTTTACAATCGAAAGTAGTTCCTAACACAATGCTATTTTAGGAGACGCGGTAAGTAACGTTATGAGAGAAACAAATAAGCATATAATAATAGTCTATCGAACAATTTATGCATCAATGCTTAATGTTTTCTCTGAGTCTTTTACCGAATCATTTGTAGTCTCGGGGTCTAGTCGCAAGACAATGTAAGCTTACAGTTTGGCCCAATATCCATGGTTTATCATCTATCTGTTTGCTCATGATGCATTAGCCAAAGTTGGATATGTTTCAACTGCCTTGTACATCCTATAGACCGATATCAACCATATATTTTATTTTACTAGTGGGATAAATTATCGGATACACAAACAGTCAACTGCCATCTTTTTTGTTGTTTTTTTTTTAAATTTTTCTGGAAAAGAAAAGTGTGTACTTTTGAAGTTTGGCTCATGAAAATGACACAGGTGACATTTGTGAGTGATTTTGGATACATCTAGCCTAATCGTATCTCTTTTCTTATGGTACATATCTCTTTTCTTATGGTACATATCTCTTTTCTTATGGTACATATACCTAGTGCTTAAATTTGCATGCAAAATACTGCTACCAGAGTTAGGAAAGTTAAACGGGGATCCATAGGGAAAAGTTGTACACGTCACTAAATATTAAATGTACTCTGTATTAACCAGTTTACCGCAGTGTGTTTTTCCGTTGGTATCCACAATAGAACTTTTTCGCCGTTCCGGTACATCGGTATTTTCTGTCGGTAATGAAAATGTATAGAAAATCACGATGACTTTTGTGACGAATTAAATGATGTTAACATTTGTGTTTCGTTTTTCTTGACAAAATAGTTCAACAAGTTAACTTTCTTTTTACAAAATGGTTGTACATGTATCTGGGAAAAATTAATGATGAATGATTACAAAATATAATTTTATTACATAGCTATCTAATCTTTCATGGGTGCTTTGGCGTGACAACTAATACATATATAAATGCCTGTGTCAGGCTCCTCATCATAGGTAAAATGTTCTCCGTGGCAAGATTCTTCACATTCTATTGGTACGATACCAATATATGTTTAATGTATGCACATAAACACATTTTCATATAATTTTATCAAAATTAAAGTTTGTTTAGTGGATGTATCATATATGTATGAATGTACGCACGCATGCACTCATGCACCGACTGACGGATTTCTGTCTTTATTTCTTTGTTTGTTTCTTCTTTCTATTTTGATTTGGAAGAGCTTGTAATGTCTTTTAATATTTTGCCAGCGTTGTCCCATTTAATTTGCATGCTGAGGTATGGCGCGTTTTATAACACCGTCTTTATGGCTTAAATATTAGTTTGCATTAATGTTGAAATATTCCTGTCTCTAAATCTTATTTTGATCTTTCCAGTATTTTTCAAATGTTTCAGCTTAGAACTAAAAGCAAAAACTACGAAAACGTGTAACATGCATAGATGGATAAATTGAAGGTACGTGAAATTCCATAAATGTTTGCAAATCGTCTTACATCTTATTTAACTCCAGCTTGTTTGCTTTAAGACACAAAATAACAATACGTAATATTAAGGAACAGCGGTTTCGAGCGCCACATCTGGCTTGTAACGGAAATGTCACAAAACGTTGACATGCCTTGGATGCCACTGATCTCTCTGATCGAAAATAAAGTACAGATATTTGTTATATTCAATATTAGAACGGAGCATTCGAACTATGATAACAATATTATATAAATCGTTGTTGTTGTTGTTGTAGGGTTTAACGCCATTTTTCAGCACAAGATAGGCTATACATGGCGGCCAGTATTAATGGTGGAGGAAGAACCCGGGAAAACCCCAGAAAGAACCACCGACCCACGAGAAGCTACCGGCAAGCTTTCTCACATATCCACATTGACCGAGCCCGAGACCCGAACCCACGCAGACAGAGGTGAGATGGCAGTGATCCGTGACGGAAAACGCTTTAGACCGCTCGGCCACTCGGGGCCCCTTATATAAATCGTAAAACATACTTATCGCATTCTTATAGACAAAATACGAGAAAGCGTATTGGAAAATAATGGGTTGTTCTGTCAGTGATTTCACGTTGAGAACATTCTGCACACAAAAATAGAGCACTGTATCTGGGATTACTAACCAGTATCCTCTAAAGGCAGTTGTTGTTGTAGGGTTTAACGCCATTTTTCAGCACACGATAGGCTATACATGGCGACCAGTATTAATGGTGGAGGAAATGAAGAGGAAGAACCCGGGAAATCCCCGGAAAGAACCACCGACCCTCGATAAGCTACTGGCAGTCTTTCTCACATTCCCACATTGGCCGAATCCGAGACTCGAACCCGCGCAGACAGACGTGAGATGGCAGTGATCCGTAACGGAGAGCGCTTTAGACCACTCGGCCACTCGGGACCCCTCTAAAGACAGAATTAAGAATACCATTGCAGTACGTGATATCAGTAATGTTCATTATGTTGTATATAAAGTTGCAATGTCTGAAAGTTGGCAACTTCATATACATTAAAACTATAAGAAATAGTTGGGCAGGTTTGTTGATTCAGCATATACATTTTGAGTATATACAAGTTTAACATGAAAGAAGAAATCGCATTTCCCAGTTTGTATACCCACCAAAAATGTATACCTTGATAATGTTTTGGATTTTCTTCAAACATCGATGCACGTCAGATAAATAACCCTGTTTTGAATTTCTCTATGGACCAAGGCTTTTGTGCACTCACATAAATTATTTATATGAAATTTCGTCATGATTGTTACGAGGATATGTCATTATAAATACCACATCTCATTCTGTTAAATTCTTGAGAAACACAGACATACTATCGTTATGTGTGAACATATCTGGATACAATAATAATTTAGAACAATATGTAGATTCGCATGATTGTGAAATCTATTGGACAAGGTGGTGATAACCGAAACTAACTATCCAATTTGAGGCAAAGAGTGACTATGTCATTTATAATTTCCTCTTTTATATGGTTCCTAATCATTGTCTAGCAAATTATGCATATTACCTCTTTGTACTTACTAATTTTCCGACTGTGGAATTACAAGGAACATTTCGAACATTGAAATTGTCAGCTATCACAAGCATGTTCTGCATTAAATAGAGACGAATTCTTTATTTTTTCAAGCAAATATAAAACTACAACAAAGAAACAAAGACATGGTTCAGTAGCGATTCGTCAACAGTCAATAAGGCAGATAATTTAATTCATGGAAGTAAATTTTTCAAGCCAGCTATTCTGTTACGAAACACAAGCCAGTAAATAAAAAGATTAGATTAACAATGTACAAAGTCAAGTATTTCATATAGCTTTCTAATTATGTAGATCATCAGAAAACATTTTTTTTCCTAAGGTAGATCATTTGCACAGAAATTAACATTTTTTTCTACGTATTATGTTCCCATCTTTACTAACATACATTTTATCTAAACAAACGCCCGTATGTGATAATGAAAAATATAAACAATTTTGTACCAATACCCCGATTTTTTCTTCTTGGTATAATATTATAATGACCATTTCCAACTAATGTATCATGTATACAAACTTGAATGTATCTCCACATTGATGGTTTTACTAACACAAAAGATTTTGAAAAGTTACAAAATTAATAAATATGTCCTCTTAGTCAATTATTAAGAAATACATGTGTTGGTAGATAAACTTATATAGCGCTGAGAGAGAGAGAGAGAGAGTTTTAAAAAAAATCAGCCTTTAGGATATTATGCTAAGACTGGCCATTAATATTCACCTTCCTCTTCAACGACCCGGACATTGGTATCATCAAGTACCCAAAAAACTACGACTATGACCACCGTAAGTACCCAATCAATACTCATACACGTGACTATAACCTCTCGGTGTCCTGGTTTCAGGATGTATACGTTAGGTAAATATAGTTCGCATCGCTGCAGTGAGAGTGGCGTGACCTTGGTAAAATAGTCTATTTTATTGAAATTTTTTCATTGATTAAGTTTTCCAGGAAATTCCCATTCTGCTTTTATTTTCTGTTGAACTCGTACCGTATGTAAACTGTGTATCACTACGCTAGACGCAGGGAATACTTGCATCAACAAGAGTGTTTACAGGAATTCGTCACGAATGTACTCGGGATATAGGTGTCAATAACATTGTGTTAAATTAGATCATAAATATATATCTACGCTGGCTGCAATGTCACAACAGTACGATGAATACAGCGATGATGATGATGATGTGAATGATGCATGTGGTAGAAGCGGACCTTTACTAGTTTCTACACACGGAAAAGACGACCCGCATTTGACTGAGACACGTAGTGGAAAAACAGATAATGTGTCACGTAGGAGAAATGAATCTCGTACTGAGCGACTATATGAAAAAGGCAAAGTACATGAAAGAGATGAATCAAAAATAGAGAGGAGGAAAAACGATGAAAGGTTGAAAAGCAAACCGGACTTGAGTAAAGTGCAGAATTCACAAGCAGCCGAGGATAAACTCTCTCGGAATAAAAGGTACATTTATACCAAGCCAGATGAGCGTTAATGCATGTTTTAAGTGAAACGCCAGTAGCTTAGATGACTATAAATCCTATACTTCACTTCTAATGGTGATAGAACAAAAGAGCTTATAACATAGCATATGTTTTATCCTCCGTTCTTCCTTCCGTTCTTCAACACAAATGACATCGCTGCTCTTCCTTAAGGGTGCAAGAGATAGTTTTTATACACACATTTATTGCTGCATTCACCGGCCTTGTATTTAAAAAAAATCGTAAAAAATAAAATACACAAGTGAAGTCAAAAAGGTACATATTTTTGGATAGCTGTATTACAACAAATCATAATAATATTATTCACTTGACCAGAGAAGTCAATGGCAGTTCATAGCGAAAGAAGTTTTTGCATCCCAACCCGAAATTTATACCTGCATTTTTCAAATCCGATGGTCATATTTGACACTATTTGTTGCTCACAATGCAAACAAAGACCGTTTAACTAGGTGACAGTTCTGCAAAAGGTTGTGTACTAAACAGGCTGATGCAATTGAAATAGTTGCTGTACAAGCCGAGTTTGAAATATTCTACTCGCCATGAACCCAAGTGTTTATTGCTGGGGTGGTGGGCTAGCTCTTCTTAGCTGACTATTGGTATTTCACTGTCTACATACTGCAGAGTAACTATGGGAGATATACATGCCTCAAATCAATTTCAAGAATAAAACAAACCCGAAACACATAGTTTATAATATATCCATATCTTCAATCAATAAACAATAATAGCTGGAAAAGTCACACCATAGCCTTAAGTTTAGAAATATGACAGGGACAATTTATGAAGCTTTCTCCTGCCACGTAACTGCTTGCCGGATTATCCTAAAGCCTAGATGATCTCATGTGAAATCAAGTACATATGTATCAGGATCCAGATTTATGATGTTTTATTGTTTTTGAGTGTTTTTACGACAGTTCCATAATAAGTTCACGAATCTTCAAACTCCTCTGCTTAAACTTGAATTTGAAAATTTTCGTTGGTTTGAAATAAATAATACTAGAGCCAGTAAAGCCGCCAAAGTAGCATGTCATCTTGAACATATTATTATTACTAAAGTTCCCGGTTGGATCGACATGCCAACATGTGGTTTTCCTGGAAAGTCCTCTATGATTTCTAATTCGTCTTAAGCGAAAATGGCGCCGATCTGACTCTAACGTGATCACCATGGTATCTATATTGAAAATTTTGCTTTTATTTCTCATCCTGAATAGATGTTCATATAGACTCAGTGATTTCACCGAAAGACATTTGCAGTCCAAATGGTTGTATATGAAAAAGTGCCAATATTGTGTCAAATATGACAGCTACGATTGCCTTTTTAAAGTATTATTATTGCTCTTTCTGAGTGAATGGTTATTTGGAAATAGATAATACAAAATATCAGAGAGTTTTCAACATTCAGCGGGTAAATATAATCAACTGTCTTTTTCTGGATTACTGGAAACAATTTTTGGCCAGTAGAACGTCAATCTACTCGAGTGCCTCTTGTTTTACAGCTTGATTTTCATTTCTCGCACCCACCCCCACCCCCTTTTTTTAACGCAAAACACATTTTTGAGTAGTGTACACGTATCCACCACCCGTTAAAGTTTTCAATGCTATTTTTACGATTTATTGTGACAGATAGGCAGTCGGAGCCAGAGATAAAGACAGACGTTAAGCAAGTACATATTGATGTTACATCATGATATCATATTTTATCTGCCAATCATTTTCTCTTTACAGTCACGTGCATTATGATTCTTCTCAAGCCACATTACATCTACATTATGAATATTGCATTATCACCTTTCTTTCTCATATACTATTCTGATCAAAGTTTCTCGGGTCCAAATGACTGCACAATGAAATTTGAGACATAGAGTTGCGTAAAATTGCACCAAGTATTTGAATCAACCATAGTAGATAACATGATCAAGAGAGTATCAGTGTACAACCCTGACGGAAAGAAATGATTTAATACTTACTGTGCCGTTCATGGACAGAGATAAAGAGGCAGGATTCGACTCTTGAGCAGACGTTTCTGCCGTCCATCGCATATGCAAAGAATATGCAGATGGTCTCCGAGTCCGGAAGCCTTCAGCGGCAGCCAACAACATCCAGCAACGATTTTGCATTGTGAGTATACTATAGGACACCATAGTCCAATATAGCCATGCCTAGCACAGAGTTAATGAACGCCCATTTCAAGGAGGAGCAGATCACCGAAAGTGAATACAATCATATGATGTAGGCTATATTGGCAGCCCGCGTCCGGTAGCTAGCCCCAATCAGGGGGTGGGGGCCACCACAGCTCATTGCCGCAAAGCCTACACGGGGTCAGTGAGGAGCCATCGATGCCTACCCTTAGATAACACAAGTCGAGACCGGTGACAAGGCAGCCACCCAAACTTGCCCAAAGTCTATTCAAACCAGTCAAACTCTGGGGCAGAAGGAAGACCTCCAAAGGAGCAAAGGCTCCTCCCGTTCCAGCAAGGCGATATCCTCTCCCAAGTTTTTGAAATAAAACTAAGGTTGTGCTGGAAAGAATAAAATCGTCGTCGATTATCACGATAAGTGTTATGTATATCTATATGTTTTGTAACTCCTGGTACATGATTTTGTCTAACTTGTGCAACTGTTATTCATTGCTGTATATTGTAATGGTTATATATAGCTTGATTTAGTAAGAGCATAGGGTCTATCTTAAGATATAAAGTAAGTATCATTGCACTGGATCTTTAAATAGATGCTTACGGTCAGGTGATATATTAGAAGAATTAAGTTAATTTTTATTGGATGAATCATTATTTTGAAATATTAGATTGAATAGTAAGATCTTTCAAGTGGGGTATATTGCGACATATGGTCGTAATAGACTCTTCAAGGTGTATATAAGGAGAGAACTGAGCAATCAGATTTATTCCTAATTGTGAAAAATTCTAATTGCTTTTGTTCCTGTTGTAACATCAAGTCTCCTTTCGTGTTTTATGCTGTATTTAGTTATTATTTCAGAAGAAAAGAATTTATTTGGACTTTTCAGTAGAAATAGAAAGTGTTCATTGAAATATAATATTATTCTGGAACCACTGAGAATTATTCAAAGTAGTTCTGGACAAGGCCATTTTGACAACTTTACTATTCTTGGCGGACCAAGACATTCTAGGTTGGGAAATTCATGCTGTACATTTTATTATTTGTACTTTAATATAATTATTTCAGGATTATTTTGGATTTGATTCAAAATAGTGTAGGTTTCTCTCGCATTATCATTATAACATTGATAATTAAGTTATTTACGTTGTACAAATATTGTTGGTATTGTTTCTTTATGTTATTTAGTTTAAGACCATATAATCGTAACAGAAATTGGGAACTAGTCCGGGATACGAATTTCAGAAATATTTCAGAGAAATTGAATTCTTGTTGAAATTTAAATTCATTTTATTTCTTACTTTTCTTTATCCCTGATCATTTGAGTTTACATAATGAAACCAACAAGCTTTTTCACAGTCTCATCGACTGCAGAGAATTTAGTTTTTAGTCCGACCCAGGAAGGGTTTGAGAGTTTAAGGAAAGATGATTTGTTGGAACTTACCAACCGCTATTCTTTCTCTGATATAAAATTGCCTTTATTAAAATTGGAAATTAAAAATATTTTGGTCAAGTAATTGGTGGAAAAAGACATTTTTATTGCAAATGCTTTTGGAATAAATAGAAAGACTTTTATTTAGCTCTGAAATGAAATTAAAAAAATTAATATTGAAAAACCAGACGAAAAAAAAGCTAAGAAAACGTGAGCTTCAAATTCAAAACGAGGACAGAGACGAACTGATTAAAAAAGAAAAACAAATATAAATTAAAATTAAAATGTAGAAAATAGAACGAGTGATGCAAATTCATTAAGAAGAAAGAGAGGTTCAATTACGAATGCAAAATGAAGAAAGGGAATGGGAAGAGCGGCAAATGCAAATGCAGAAACAAAAAGAAGAAAGAGACATGGAAATGCAATTGAAATTTAACGACTTGGAACGGGCATGCAGACAGTACTCAATTCATGAAATTTCGGCTTTGATGTTACAAAAATATTAGATTAGTACCCTCTTTTAAAAAAAAAATGTACATCAATATTTGTGTTATGTTTAAAAAATAGCCAAATGTTTAAGATGGCCAAGAGACTGGACTTTATTATTACAGAGTGTACTTATTAACAAAGCTAGTGAAGTTTATACTTCATCGTCAGTAGAAACAAGTGCTGATTATGAATTGGTCAAGAAATGTATCTTTAAGGGTTATGAGTTGGTACCTGAGGCATACCGACAGAGGTCTAGGAATTGCAAAACAGAATTTAGCCAATCGCATGTCGAGTTTTCTAGGAAAAACTAAAACCTATTCGACAGGTGGTGTACATCTAAAATGATTGATTAAGATTATGACAAACCTAGGATACTCATATTAATTGAATAGTGCAAGAACTGCGTCCATAGTGACATTAAGACTTGCCTTGATGAACGCCAGCTAGACACTTTAGACACGACGCTCGTACAGCTGACGACTATTTCTTGGCTCACAAAGTTTCATTTGTCAATACGTTTTCCTCTCATAAAATGGACAGCAAGAAACCAGCTTGGTCTCAAGCAAATATCTACGATTTTTAATCTGGCACAGCAAATAAGAATCCAACATTTGATAAGACTAACTGGTCAGAAATATTTATCTCTTCCTACGTTTACTTATTGTAGGAAAATATGGCACGTTATGTCTGATTGCTCTAAGTTGAAAATAAGCAACAGGATAAAGATACAGCTGTTCCATATGCTCTTGTAACTATAGGTCATGGTCATAGTCATTTATTGGAAACTATACATGTTTAGGGTCATTGAAAACCACGTCTGGTTTTATTATGGACAATTATGAACCACACATGTCGAAAGATTCTTTGTCACTTATTGGAGATTCGGCCTATCCTGTCCCTATTAAATAATTAACGGAAACAGGAGCTTTCTTTCTAGGAGTCTTTTGTTATCAGGCACATTGCCTTTTCAGAGAGGTCTTCTTCTCCTGAAAGTATTCTTGTTCGGGGAGTAGAATGCAGCTTTATTCAAATTCCACTCCAAACTGCAAATTTAATATCACACTTAGTTTCAGGACCCATGACTATCGGCGCTATGAATTCTTTGACCATTGATGACGTTCATTTATTGCTAGGCAATGACTTAGCTGGAGATAAGATTGAGGTTACTCCACTTGTAGCTGACAATCTTTGCTTGGAGGAAAATATATTTGTCTATTTGAAAATGAAATCCTTGATTTATATCCTGCTTGTGCAGTTGCGAGAGGTCTGGAAAACTGAGCTTTTCAGAATGACGTTGATTGGAAAATTAGTCCTATGGTACACATATGTATTTGTCAGGGTTCTGTTGAGGGTATTATGTTCCTGTTACTGATCAATCAAAATGTATTGATCATTGTGATTCTCTTTTAACCTCTCACTGTTTATTCTAATCACGGTGGGAAAAGAAAATCACTTGTCGTCGAATGTAAAGATTACCCTGAGATCTCCTATATGTTTCAAAATGGCCATCAGTAAAGCTGAGTTTACAGAGGTACCACGTGCTCTATTTTGAAAAATGGAGTCCTTGTGAGAAAATGGAGACCAGCAGAGTGATCATTGAGCTATCAAATTATTGTTGCTAATTCCTATGGACAGATAGTTCTTTTTCTAGACCATGAAACTCCTTTTAAGATCAATAAAACCTATTACAAGATCTTAAAGCATTTTATTTGCCAAAAATTGAAAGTGATGTTTCTAAATATTTTGGATATTGTCACACTTGTCAAACGGTAGGAAAATCCAATCAAAATATATCCAAAGCTCATTGAGAAACTACTTCAGCATTTAACGAACCGTTTAGCTGATTACTATTAGATTGTAGATCACTTACCCGAGACCTAGTCAAGTAACCCATACTTGTTGACCATATTGTGTGTATCAAGAAGGTTTCTAAAGGGAATTCATTACGAAGTATTAAAACTAAAACTTTATTCAATGTCTTAATAAAGTTCTTGACACGGCTTGGCCTTCCCAAATCCATCCAATCTGATCAACGCTCTAATTTCCTGTCAGGGATCCAACACCAAGTTATGTATTAATTAGGTAGCCAACAATTTACGTTCTCTGCGTAACACACTGAAAGGTAGGGCGCGTTGGAACGATTTCGTCAGACTTCAAAGAAAATGACAAGGTCGTTTTGCTTTGATACCCAAAAGATTGGGAAGGTGTTCGCTTACAACTGTGTGCTGTGGGTCAGTTCAAGGGTCCCTAGGGTTTAACCCTTTTGAACTTATTTCTGAACACACCGTTTGTTGACCATTGAAGTTGTCGAAAAGGAAAGTTCTGTCAACCGACGAAACAGATATCAGTTTATTTGATTATGTCTCTGATTTTAAATGCAAATTCCCGAAGGTTTGTGAGGTGGCATGAAATAATCTTCAGCTTACTCAATCAAAAGTGAAAGTAAAGTACGACAAAACTACGAAAGAAAGAACTATTAAGTCTGCTTATGAAGCTCTGGATCTCTTGCCCATACCTAAAACCATTTGACCTCAGGCTATGTATTATGGTCCAAATACAGTTAAAAGGAAAGTAAGTAAATTAAATTATTTCATCGATACTCCTGGGAGACTGAAACATAAATAAACCTGCCATATGAGTATGTGGAAATAGTATGTCGATCGCGATAGCGCCGTAAATAATTCAGTTAATTTAGTTCTTACTGTCCTACACTGTCACGATTTCAAAGATGACGTACAACCGTATTGTACAGACTTTAGTTCAACAAGTCTTCACAATTCTGAAATATCAAAGAATTTGGACAACAAACTAAAACATCTACAGCCACGGGAAAATAACAAGTGAAAGTTACTAATAAATGAACACGAATACTTGTTTCCAGTTGTTCGAACTCGAGCAAACAAAATCTACTATGATGTTGAAATTATAGATTCGAAGCCTGTAAAACAGCACCCTTACAGGATGAATCCACTCAAGCTGGAATGTTGAAAAAAAGAAATTGAATATTTTTTTGGAGAACGACTTTATTAAACCAAGCAAACGTAATTGGAGTTCAACGTGTACTTCTTGTACCAAAGCAGATATTTCTTTCCGTATATGCACTGAATATGAAAAAGTGAACAGTGTCACCAAAACATACTCATTGTCAATACCAAGAATTGATGACTGTGTTGACTGGATTTGAAAGGCAAAATATGTCACCAAAACAGATATTTCTTTCCGTATATGCACTGAATATGAAAAAGTGAACAGTGTCACCAAAACATACTCATTGTCAATACCAAGAATTGATGACTGTGTTGACTGGATTTGAAAGGCAAAATGTGTCACCATGTATTACCTGTTAAAAGGATTCTGGCAGATTCCACTTACGGATAGAGCACAAGAAAGTCAGTCATCTGAAACTGCAGATGGACTCTACAAATAAAAGTGATGCCATGTGGTAAGCAAACTTCTCCCTCAACATTTCAGCGCCTAATGAACATGATAAATCTGGTATAGATGGATGTAATGCAGATATCAACCACGTCATTATATGTAGCAATTCCTAGACAGATCACCTAGAAACTATCCAGAAATTTATTCGTTCGCGAGTGATGCAATTTTGACAATTAATTGAAATAAAGGTGAGTTTTGCCAGCTTTTGTCGCATTTTTAGGACATATTGTGGGGTTCAGCCTATATGAGCTAAGGTTAAAGCTATCTCTGAATTCGCTGTGCCTATCAATAAAAAGCAACTGATGCTATTTGGGACGTGGCTGGACATAGGAAATTTAGTTCCAAGTTTTCTATAATTGCTGAGCACCTGACGGATTTATTAAGAAGACCAAGTTTTAGTGATCTAACAAATGTCAAGACGCGTTAGATAAGTTAAAGGCCATACTTAAAAGTGCACCAGTTCTTTCAGCTCCATATTTCAACCCCCATACTTTCATCAACAAAATGAAAACTAAAAATCACAGGTAGTTTAGACGGAGTTTGGTGTTGCAAGACATTCAGGACTTCAAGGGAAAGCAAATTTTTTATCGCTGGTGTACTTTCACTTTTAAAGGATATCTATATTGCTTTCTTTTGTATACGTTTTTATACATTGATTGTTCGTCTTTCCCTGTAATTTCATTGCTATTGTCATTTATGGTTTTGATTAATATAGAAAAAGAATGCTTTTTTTGCACAAATCTGTATTTTCATTATGAGGAGAGATTTTATGTATATCTATATTTTTTTGTAAATCCTGTTACATGATTTAGTATAATTTTTTAAAGTATTTATTCGTTGTAAATTTTAGTGATTATCTATAACTGGATTTTATGCGTACATAGGGTTTATTTTATGATATTAAAGTATGTAAATTGCATTTAAAAATAAATGCCAACGTATATGTTGACAGTTACGAGTAAACAAATTATTAGTAAATATGTTTGCAAGAGTCTGCCTTTTCCAATTGGACAGTTCGACATGTGGTATCGTAGAAGAATTAAGTTAATTTTAATTTTATGAGTTATATCACATGAATAGGTATTTTGAAATATTAGATTGAGTAATAAGATCTGTCACGTCATTTTGACAACGTTACGATTCTTGGCGGGCCAGAACATTTCCGGTTCTGAAATTTATACGGAACACTTATTCTTTTGGACTTTAATATAAATGTTTCATGATTAATTTGGATTCGCTTCATAATACTGTAAGTTCCTCTCACATTTACATTTATAACTTTGATAATTAAATTAACTGTTAAGTTTTACAAAACTTGTTGGCATTGCTTCTTTCTGTTACTTAGTTTATGACCATAGGGTCTTAACACAATATACAAAGTGGTCACCTCTGGAAGTGGACTTATCTCAGCTATTTAGGGCCATGACCTACGGCTTGATCACCACACTCCCACTGGGGATAGGAAAGAAGGGTGTTGAGTTTTTAAAGTCAGTGTCAAGGTTCCTTTAGAAAGGATTATATAAGAGGAAGCTGGTTTTTTTTTCATGCCTGCAGACGGTAATGCCACACACGCTAACACGGGAAATTATATGACTGTTGTCTGAGCCAAGGCCAAGTTTATCGTGCGTACTTGGTGTCTAAGGATGTAAATATACGTAAATTTTAAAAACAATATATTGGTATGAGACCACTTATTACTTTTCAGCTAAGATCCAGTCTGTTGGAAAGGGAATACAAAACATAGTTCTAAATAGTTCCTAGATTTTTACAGAATTCGTTATTAATTTCATAAATACCAATCAATGTACTCTAGCTGATAATAAAATATTTACTGTTATTTTGATCTCTCGTTTTGAATTTTCTAATGACAAAATAGGGTCTGCCTGTTTAGCACCCTTAGGAAAATAAAAACTAGAATTTTGTTTTTAAAAAATAAATAAAAAAGATAACGCGGAAAAAGTGTTTTTTCATGCTGAATTTGTTTTGTCTGTCTCTAAAGAATGGAAGCATTTGTGGTTTGTATCATAATAAACTACATAAATGACTTTTATTTTGTAGCATATTAACCTGAGGTTCCATGGAAAATGGCCGGCCTCCTAAATACTTTCGATTTTTTGAGAATAATCAAAAGGACCACACGGGACTTAAGGCTGAGAAATAATAATAATAATAATAATAATAATAATGATAATAACACGGTATGAGAGGAAGAAGTTTACAGTGTCAAAATAAGATAAATAAACAACATTATTTATCAACCTTCCCGTTTCATGAGGGTCATTATATGACAGACTTGTTTTATCGCTGTAGCAATACACACTATAACACGGTTCGTAACATTAAGTAGTATCAAGCAAGATCAAATGCCTACACACTGACTTTTATGTAAAAATTGAGCTGGGGGAGGGGTACTCCGTCAGTTATACAATATATACATGTACGTACACATAAATGCATAGATATATACAAACACAGATACATACATACATACATACATACATACATAATACAGATAGCCCATTTCTTTATGCTATTACTTCTTCTCTTTTCTTTATTTTCAGCCGTCTTGATGCATTTGCACTTGTTATTGCTGTTATTGCCCTCGCCATGGCATTCTATAGCCATTTTATCTCTGCACCTTATTCTCAACCGGGCAACCCTTCGAAAATTGATCCTGGACATTTTCCTGACCTACTGGAATTCACAAAAGAGTTTTCGAAACGCTTGTCTGGTGTCGAAGCTAGCCTGCAAGATCTTAAACAAACCACAGTTCGCATCAAGGACTTTGAAGGGAGTTTGAAGCACATAAAATCAGTTATTAAGGAGAATACGTTTGATAAAGGTATATACATTTAAAGCGAATTGTCACTGCATCTTAGAAAAAATATATCGGTACATTTTATCATTGCAGTAAATGCATGTATGTATATTTACAGAGAGAGAGAGAGAGAGAGAGAGAGAGAGAGAGAGAGAGAGAGAGAGAGAGACGTTAATGACATTTACATAAGGTTTTTTGTTAAGTTAGACTCAATACTCCCTATGGTTCATTTTCAGCAAAGAAGCACTTGTAAGTCCTGTCAAGCCTTTTAGCTCATCATGTCCAATGTGACGACTTTGATATTTCATTACAGTGTCCTTGATTGTGGTGATAATGATCAATACAGTTCTACTTGTCCTGGTTATTATATACCTTGTTGCCAGTAGGGACACTAATCAGCATCTTACTGGGACAATCCAGGTAGAACAGCACCAAGTAAATGGTGGAGAAAGGCAAAATCCAGCACCGTATTCGGTAAGAGTTGTCTGTTTAATATAAATGACGAACTGTCACATTTCTCTCTTTATACTTGATAATTTTGTTACTTTCTAAAATTGAAGATGTGACGATCTTGCGCCATATGCTTTTAAAAATTCGTTTCTTTGCAATGAAGTAGTCCTGGTAATAAAGTAATATTTCTAATACTAATTACTAATACTTACTTCAATAATAATAATAATAATGATAATAATAATAATATTTATTTATTTGCAATACAAGCCACATGTCAGTGACACATATCCATGCATCAAGATATTTTAGTGCGTAACAAATTGGAAGTGTTGTTCGTGAAAGTAACCATTATTGCATTTTCCGAATTAGGTGAAATACAGATATATATTACACAGTAATCGCAAAAGCTAATTTGAAGAGAACGTTAAAGCCTGCATAAAGCAAGTATTGTCATATTGATCATGAGTCTTAGGTAGCAGGAGTCGATAATAAAACGGTTTCTCTAACCTTAAAGGATTGTATAAAAAACATTGATAAAGTAGTCATCACAATTTTACTGCTATCAATTTGTATAAAAGTTCTAAATGTTTCTAAAGTTTAAATTTTTATATAAACGTGGGTTACTATTTTTTGTAATTACTCATATGGTGGACAGTCAGTAATTAAATGGAATTCATTTTCGATATTAACGTTACAAAATTTAAAAATATTTCTTCATAACAAGTAGCTTCGTATCTTTCAGAGTTACCTCTGATCGGCAGGTTTCAGCAACAACAACAACAACAATAATAACAATAACAACAAAAACTAATATTAATCATAATAATGATGTGTTGGTTCTACCACTACTACTACTGCTACTACTACCAACCACAATTTATGATAATAACAATATGGTAGTAGTAGTTGTAGTACTTGTATACAACATTCAGTTGTTCACAGAAATGTACACCATGCTTTGTTGTTTTTTGTGTGTTTTGTTCTCCTGCTTATGACTTAAAATAATATGGAATGAGAGAACCGTTGATTCCTGTTATATTTTCTTAATCTCGCACATTCAGTTCTCATATTTCTCTCAGACGGCATAGTACGAATCCACTCCTTCACTCGATATATTTTGAAAATATTCCGGTTTCAGACTGCCGGAAGAATCTTGAGTCAAGTTCGAGTCAATTCTCGTTTAGAAAGGAAGCTCTGTGTCATTAGTTTCTATCAGGAGACTCACCCATTACACATGCGCATGACCCAGTCTGTTACTCAGCTGCTAACCATTCAGCCTGTGGAATTCATTATACGGAGACATGAAGAAATATTGAACATCCCGCCAGTCTCCCTCTACTTTCTGTTTGTAGACTTTAATGAGAGGTATGAAAATGAGGCTTTTAATTATATTATTAAAAAATATAAAGACTCCTTTCTGGCATACTTCGCTGTATTCATAAATAATGCAATTGAATTCGATTGCCACTAAACATAAAAAACTAAAAACTAAAATGCGTTCTCACAAATTATTAACCTCACCTTAACTAACTTTTTTTTTCAAAGAAAGTATTTTGGCATAAAGGGTTTTCATATATTTATAAATCATGCCAATCCACCAGAAAGTATGACCATTATTTGCTAAATATATGAATACAAAACTGTAAAACACCTCCCCTACAAAAAAAAACTTATTTTCGTAAACCGGACAACATAACTCGGCAACCTTTGTAAAAATGCATCCTATAATTAAGCCCTGTCAAATATATGTAATTGATGCCGCTCCACCATCATGCATAACTGCCTCTGTTAAAACAGATATTCATTTAAAAACATCGTCATAAAAATCGCTCAGCAGAATTTGACCAGTTTTGACACAACACATTATGGCATATAGACCTTTTAATAATCGACTTGCTGATGTGAGATCATATATGGATAGCATTACATTAATAGAAACAATCTGAAACAACAGTTTTCACAATTTATGCAATAAATAGCATTGAAAGAACTTTTACAGAAAGCGTCTTAGTGATCCAGATTTAAAACATTGGGTAGTCGATTTTTATTGATGATAATGATGATCATGATGATGATGATGGGAATACTACCACTACTACTATTGTTACTACTACTACTACTACTACTAATAATAATAATAATAATAACAATGATGAGACTGCATTTGAGCATAAGTGTTTACGCTTCTGTAGAAAAAGAGTGGTGAATAATGCATAGAAAGTTGAAAACACGAGCTTAGTTTCTGCCTGTGGAAGATTCAGTCGCCAGATTCGTATGCAATGCACCTTTGTTGGCAACTGACTAAACGGTGTTGCAGTTGGAACAGAAACAACCATCTCCATGTAATGGTCACAATCCCGTAAAAGAGGTCACTGTATTAGGATCAGAGCACAGAAATAATTTTAATAATCGTTTACCACATAAAGTAAGTAACAATATCCCGATTTTGACATGCTTGTATGTAGAAGTATTGAAGTTGTAGCCCGGAAAAGGAGGATGTACACACATTTTAAGTAATTTTGAATGAGTTGAAGACAAAGGTCAAAGGTCCACCCTTAGATTCAATACAATTTGTAAGTATCGTGTCAAAACACTATATACTTTAAAAGGTCATGGAACCGACGCCTGAGCAAGATAAGCAGTTGATAGTAAATTAAGGAATGCGGATCACATTGAATTACTTATGGTGCATGCCATGTTCATCCTATGAAGCAACGTTTAATGCAAGTTTAACGTATGGGAGTTTTCGCCAGGACAATAAGTACAGAAGGATGGAAACATGAAGTGAAATACTGAAATTCGGAATGGACCCAATTACGGCCCACGTCTCAAAGTGGATGTATAGTAAATGTACCATTTCCCACCCATGCGACAGAGAAATCTAGCTGTTTTGCTAACCTTACTTTTCTTATCTCAGTCTAGTCATCTCAGACCAGTCGTCTCAGTCAAGGTGTCTACGAGCTCAGAACTACTTTTAAAAAAGAAACACTTGTTGTCTTCTGCTATGCCTGACGTAGTTGTTCTAAAATCAAACAACAACAATAACAACTATATAACAAAAACATAGTAAAAAACATAGTAACATAAGGTAAATCCATCTTTGAGAACACACCAAACAAAAATATTTCAAGAGTGACAAAGACACACACGCATACGATGTCGAGCTTTTTGGTATTATGCTAGTACGTTCCACACAGCATGGTTAATTTTATCCTATATGCAGGCCTAGCTAAATACATTTTCAGGTTAGCGTCATTAAATGTAGTTAAAGCTACGTAACTAGTTTTAAATATTTCGTGGGAAACAAATTATATACTGTTAGCTACATTTAATGACGCTGACCTGAAAAATGACTGCTACAGATAGGATAAAATTCTCAATGCTGTGTGAAATGAACTATGACAGAAAATACTGATCCATGCACATAGACTATAGACCTATACGCTTCATAGACTTCCAACTCTCTTAATAACTAGAAAAAACTTAGCAACAGCCAGAAAATGTATTATGTTAAACATGCTTTATTCTAATTTTGTTAAGCATCTGCATTGTGCCCCAGCTGAATCAAAAGTATACCTATAATATTTAATGACAAATAATGCACTTACCAGCCAGAAGGAATCATTTATCCGTCAACACATTAATCCATAAGCAAATTTCATGGTAGCACGTGTCATATTTCCAAGACAGAAAAATAAATTTTCAAAGAATCAGTGAACTTGAAAGTTTAGCACATGGTTATCCGCCAGGGTCCGTATAGGGAGGGTCTTTTATCCACGGAGGTAATTTTACAATCAGTAGTAAGGAAAACACAAATATGTCACAAATAGTTTGACCTCCTCCATTGAAAACGAGTTATATACGATATTGACACAGATCACTAATTACCCGTGAATAACCCAAGCACGGACACTCATGCTACATATAACTTTTTGTTATAATAATAGCCTATACACTACAACATAGGTGTGGGCCCAGTATCGTTTCATTATTTACAATATAATTTTCTAAATTGTAACTAATGAAAATGAAACATTTTCTTGTAATAAATATTAACTATTTATTGTTAATTTCATATAACATTCATATATTAAATGTCATAATATCTCAATACTATACAATATTTTATGTTGTTATTTTTTTTAGGCTCACGCATAAAAAATGTGTACTTTGGATGACACGGTCACGCCACAGTCTTCATTAACTTATTTGTATTAATGCACCGCATGTAAACATTGGCGCGTGAACTATATTGCACAAGTGAGAAGTTCTTTTCTACTTTAAAGCAAATTATTGGGTGAAAAAAGAATCTACGTTGGGGTTCGGATCGAGACAAGAAAATCCCAGTCGCGGGGTTACATTATATAGCTTCCCCACCTCGGCAAGCCTCGTGGGGAGACAAATAATGTAACCCCTTGACTTGGATTTCCTTGTCACGGTCCAAACCCCAACGTAGATTCTATATGTATCATCTATACACAAGATTCCGTACCTGTCTCTTTCTCTCTTTATATATATATATATATATATATATATATATATATATATATATATATATATATATATATATATATATATATATATATATATATATATCCCGACCTTCTCAAAGTATCTATAAAGAAATTGATACATCTTTTTCATGTGGTATGGATATCTATAATTTTTGTAATTCCTGGTGCATAATTCTTTTATCGAGTTTTTAAAATTCTTGTTCAGGGCAGAAATTTGTGCAGAATATTTTTTCTTCAGTCTTGCCTACGTGACTTGAGTATAGTATTACATAGGATTTATAAATAGATGTTTACGTATGTTGACAATTAGTAATAATAAACTGAAGAATAATACTTAAATTGGCGCCTATGGCGTAGTTTCTCAGTAACTGATGGGATATCAATGTTTCCAGAGTAATTATATGGCTTCACATTGGTTGTGCGAGGTCACGTGAATATTCTTTATTGACACAAAACCAATAGTTTATGATGTCACGTGGGGTCTATTGCGACGTACAGTCGCAATATACGGTGTATATAAGGGGACCGTTATGTGTTCCTATTGTATGTCTGCAGAAATATTTTATGTTATACTGAGATATTTTTCCAGAGAACAACATTTGTTTGAACTGTTCAGTGGAAATATAATGTGCTCATTATTTGACTATGAGATTATTTTGTGACTGCTATAACAAATTCGAAGGAATTATGGACTTCGCCATCTGGACAACGTTACGGTTATCGGAGGATTAGTACATTTCCGGTATTGAAATTTATAAGTAATTTTTTTTTTCATTTAGGACTTTCATAGAACTTTATGGGGACTAGTTTAGATTTACTTCATAACACTGTAGGTTCTCCTAACATTTTTCATTTACAACTTTGATAATTAAATTGCTTGTTAAGTTTCATAAAACGTTTTGGTTTTGCTTCATTTCTTTTATATAAGTTTGTGACCATAGAGTCCTAACACATATCCTGCCCATGCCTGGTAGTAACGTATAAGTAAGATTAGTATGTTCAATTTTTCCCCTTAGAAATGTGATCCTTGAGGACCCAACTTTAGGACTTGGTGACCTTAGGCTGACCACAGTTCAAGCAATACAAAAAATGGGAGGTAGGTGTAATTTGTGTCGAGCGTGGAAGTTACGTTTAATTTGTCAGGACGTGTCAACACTTTGTTAATTTTATTTTTTAAAGTTTTTCATTTGGATGTAATTTAGAAACCCTTATAGATTCTCGTCATGCTTAGTAAGGATAATTTTGAAGCAAGTACAGTTCCGGGTGTAACATACTTGTTCACCTAATTTTATCCTCTAGCCGCGAAAGTCCCTATCAGAAAATACATATATTATGATTTTGGCTAAGTTTCTTATTTACTAATAGTTCCTACATTCTCTGATAAATTCTTTTTATATTTGGCATGCATCATGCGAAAGCTAGTACAGTTCATTATAATATAAGCTCATTTCCTCAATTAACCACCGACTCATGTTATAAAATAAACTCAGTGTTGAAACACATAATGCTTTATTTTATTTCCATTTTGTATATCAAAGCAATGCATAAAGAATTTTCTCATTTACAAAAATTAACAGTAACGTCTTTAACCTGAATGAATACTAATTAACATACTGCTGGTTTACATTCCATATTTAGAAAGTGATGATGTATTTACTAAATAAATATTTTTAATTTTAGGAAGAATAGTAATTTTCTACGTGCGAGATCAAGACTCCAAGCAACTAGATTCCACGAAACTGTACAATGAAGCTCTGGCGTCCGTAACAAGGCAACGAGAGTTGTCTGATTTGAATCGGCGTTCTCGTTTTATAAGTGCATATGATCAACTGACACAATTTCAGAAAGAGCATTTAAGTAAAATTGTTACAGACGAACTTAAGGGTCATTAATTAGATTTTATTTTGTGTCATTGTACCTTATAAATGCAATATTTGGTTGGCAAGTATGTCATAGTTGTTTTGATAGTTGGTTAAATAATTATTTTTTGGTTAGTTCTTTAGTTATTGATTTTATGCTTCTAAAGACGTGTATGCCCAATTTAAGATAAGAATTCGTTGAAAAACATTGAAACACAAAAGCCTAGTTTGAGTTAAGTTCGTCTTCAGTTGAGTCTAAACATATGTGAAAAAGTCAGTTTAATGATGTTACAAAAACATCACGGAAGCTAACCAGCTGACTGGAAATATGGTTCGTGACCGGAAATTAGTATCATAATAATAGTCCTTGAACGACCCTGTAAATTGGTCGTGTACCTCATGTTCAGTAAAACATTTGTGAGCGTATTAGTAAACAATCTTCTGGATAAAATGAAAAGTATGCTGTCCGTTTTCCATCACAGTTCCTTAGTTTGAATCTCCAGATATCTGGTGTAAGAACATTACGTTATTCTCATCTATGTTTTGGTGGTTTGGAAACTAACAATACAGTCCCCGTATGTAAGTATGCCATTTGCGGATATATTTGGATAGAAAAGACTATATCATGAATAATTTGTGGCATAAATCTATTTTACTCAGAGGGTTGGATAAATTGGATATTGTTGGATATTGGATTAATATTTTTCTGAAAATGATTTATTTTGCTCTTAATAGAGAAAGGATGATACAAATTATGTAACAAGATGTGCGCGAAGTAACTGGAATAAACCTTGTAAGGTAAAGATAAATATTCAAGAAAATCCCTACTTCATTTGAAATCACGATTTATGCGGTTCAAGAGTAATCATGCAAAGATGCGATCAGTCTATGTCTAAGAAACTTAAACTCTCTTCTTCATGTAGGATCCCCGTCGATGTTTGTAAACAGCAACTCATATAACTCTAGAGTTGTGTGTCTTACCTTCTGAAAATTTGCATGTATCAGTATAGGGCAAACTGGAATTTACCGATCACCCCCTTGGTTCAACCCCAAGACACACTGAGTTAGACCCTGGATCACAATATACTAACTATTGAGATCCCCACTCCATGACCACATATATACTTACAGGCATGAATATGCAAATTTATGCACTGACCCACAGGTCCATTCCTAAAGAATGAATTGGCATCAGTCGAAAATTGGAAACTGTTAGGACTTCCACAGTATATCCTTGGGTTTCTTACAAAGGACATCCTTACCCCATTCTTAACTTGTAAACCGTAGCCATCATATGCATGCCCTTTATTGGCACGAACTGACAACGCAGAAATGCATTTCACATTGCCCCTTAGGTCTTACCTTGCCTACTGGATCTTGGGGTAAAACTGAAAGTGGCTGGTATGAGTTTTGCAAGCTTTGAATTTAGTTGCATTAATATTTCCGTTAAACAAGCTGATGAAGGCCTCGGCTCACGAATATAGAATACGACCGGAAATTAAGATTTTTCAACTGAGTTTTTGTGTAGATGGTAAATGGTATAATAATATATTGTTACGTGTTTAGACTCGAATAAACAGTAACGCAAGAAAGAGTGAAAACAACAAGCTTTGAAAAATGTAACAAATAATGTACTTCCCTGGAAAAATACTGTAAAAATGAAAACATATGAGAACTTACGGTTTCCAGAATCAAATCCAAAAATAATACAAGAATAATCCACGAATAAAGGTTTCGCAGTCCGAATATTGAAATGTTCTAATGATTTCAAGTTTGAGTCCCGACGAAGAATCCAAGATGGAAGGCGATGACGTGTGCTGTAGCCTGTACTGTGTTGACGTGTACAGTTCCTTGTTGAAACATACTAATTTATCCTTCGGTCTTGGAAATCCAAACAGAATTTTCAATAAATGTCCTTCTTCAAGAATTCTGTATGAATACAATAATATTTCTAGAAAAACTAATTAATCTTTTAGAGTCCAAATAATCTGAAGAAACTTAACAAATAATTAAAAAACTCAAAAGTTCATTTCTGGTCACAACAGAAGAAAACAACTTGACATCAGGTGTTAAAAGCCCTGGACTCGGAGATCTCTCTCTCTCTCTCTCTCTAAACATCATTATTAACACTAAGTATTTCGCATTTCGGGAATGCGTAATTGCGAAATATACTGCGAAATAAAGGATGACGTGATCATGTTTACATGTAAAAGTCACATAGCTCCTGTATGTCCTTGATAAGAACCAGTTATTTTTACTCCTAGCAAAAGTTGTTTACTTGGCCCTCAATCAAGGCCAGGAACTAAGTCAAAAATAGAAACAAGTGTTTCTATTATTAGGTATCTAAGAAAAAACTCAATTCAAACTGAATTTTCTGGAAAATATCAAATTCCTAGTAAACAAAATTACATGAAAGTAAAGAAGAAAAACAACAATCCTTTCACATATACTCATTTTCATATTTCAGACGTGGTTATTCAGGAAAAAGAGAAAGAAAAGAACTGAAAAAGAAAGAAAAAAGCTATAAAAAATAAAGCGTTCAAACATCTAGCTGTATATGTGCATAGCGGAAATCAAACTTCAGTGTTTATATTCGTGATGGATTCCTGTAAATTGTCTTTTAGGAAGGCCCTCTTATATATAATATCATGGGATTTCTTAAGTTCATTTGTCAAACACGATTTGTTTTAATATTAAGTCTACACTGTAATGTAGATTGACGGCTTCTGATATACGTCTTAAGGTGTCCGACCTCATCTTGTTTATTTTAGAAGGAATTATAATATGGCGAGCGCCGATGGCCCTTATGTTATCCTACTCACCGATGTTTTGGGCGAAATTACTGTTTCACATTGGTGGGTGAGACTAATAGCATAACATAACCTGGTAAAGAGTTTGACGCTTCCCTATGCGATCTGCCGGTCTGGAACCTCAGGTCCAGGCTGCGACGACTACGTCGTTTAACTTTGAAAAAGTAAAGAATGTTCATAATAGATTTTACTCATGTCTGTCATTGTTGTCTCTACGTCCGGCTACGTCTTTGCATCCGGATGGTGCAAACAACCACCACGGTTGACGATCACATTAATGCTTGATGCTTACAGAGGTCATACCCTAGCCAAATTAAACGTGTGTGCCTGGGACCGCATTGCGATGCCTCCAACGTCGCAAGGATTGTCCCTGAAAAGAGTCCCTAGATGTATTGCATTAAACGAGAGGCAATATCTAGGCTCAACTTCATGTTAAAATCGAACATCAGCGTTCACTCCGTTTAAAGAATAGACGCGCCGTTAACTTTATTGACGGCATGGCGACCAGGACCGGTGCTATATTCGTCGGCATCGAGAGGCGTTGACGTGCTAACTACATTAGCGACCCGTGTCGATGGCGTGTTGCTCACTTGCGGCCTCCTTCCTCTATCTGAGCAGTAAACACTTCGACTTCGAGTGAAGCTTAACATGCACGAAAAGATGCCAAGAGCAAACATATTTCTATTGCTAATCTTGAATCGCGCCCCCTCCAGAATGCCACCACGGACGACGAGTTCACGCTTATTTTAGAAAAAGCTGAATGGCTATAAAACCCTTAAAAATGATATCCGGGCGGCGTACATATAAACGTGATCATCACCGATGCCTACAAAGCGGCTCTATTTGCCCAGTACCGGTTTGAGGGTCGATTGGAAGTTATCGAAAGGCAGGCCAATAGGCTGTCATTAGTGTCTCAATAGTGGGGATTGGCTATAAAATGTTTAGTAAGGTAGTGAAACGAACATCGGGTAAATATTTGAAACAAACACATTTAAGGTGAAAATACTGAATGGCTAAAACCTGGAAGGAAACAAAGCTTGCGAAGAATGTATATACTGACTTACGTCGTGTGACGTCATGGAATCTGATGCATCGTGTCTCGTGCACGTTTTTTAATTTTTCGATTTCTTTTTATTTGCTGACGACATAAATGTTACTAACTTGTAATATATATTTATTAATATTTTCATCGAATTATAGATAAGAACATAAAACGTGGAAAATTGTACGATGAATACATTCAATGACCATGAATTTAATCCATGATGAACGTTGCGAACACTTGTCTTTATTTGTTCTTTGCGTAATTGGGTATGCATTTTTTGTGCCACCGGTTTCACCTTACTCGAATCGTTCGCTCTGAGCTATGATTGCTGGACGCGAACACACGCCTAAGGTTAAATAAAACTAACAAGCATTGGACTAGGGGTCAGATTTTTAATAGCACATTAATTGGGTTAAAGGGAGCGGTTGTTTTCAATATATTTATTTATTTTCAGTCATAGAAACAGGAGTCTCTTGTTTGTCACTGTATACAGCAGAATTATGTTTACGCACCCCCGATTTCAGGCACATATAATCTCATCAGTAAAACAAAGTTCATAGCATATGAGACTATCTACCATCCTTTTTTTCTTCTAAATTTGCACTGCATCTTTCATTATAGTTTGCTTTAATTCTCACCTTGGAGTCCTTATCAGAATCAGAAGATTGCACTTCCATTTGAAGTGTCCCCTGGCGTCAATCCTGATGTTGTGAAAATTCTCAAGATTTGTCTGTGGAAGAGAACATGACTCCTTCTGTCCTAGTTATTATTAGTCTAAGTGCAGTGTAAGCGTGTCCAATTTTATCAGTTGTCTGACAGACGAGAATAACAGGTTAGCATTGAATAATAAAATGTACTTGGCGTTTAACTTAGCACATTGAAGTGCGGATGACTGTATGTACGTGTACGAGAGAGAGAGAGAGAGAGAGAGAGTTGTATATAATCTTATTACGACTGTATATATATTTAGTATGCGAATGATTCACACTATTAGTGCAAATCTGGTACAATGCATTATGGGAAAATTGGAAGGGGTTGGGGCAGGGGATATCTGCACAGTCTTAAAATGTGTGTCCCTTTTTACAGCTATTACTGAAAATTCATGTGTTCGTGTTTGTATTTCTTTGACTCGAGAAAGTTTCAGTCCTGTGATACATATATACTTCATTAATCAGCTAGTGCTGTTACAAACAATGTCACCTTTAAATGCATTAATACATGGACCCACTATCGTGAATGAAAAGTGGAACAACACGATTATTACCATGCTGTGTTGTATCGGTGCTTACTTCCTTGTTGAATAACGATAATGTTACTTATCTGTAGAGTCGAATGGTTACTTATGTGCTGCTTCATTCATTTAGGCGTAATGGTCCTATTTATTGTAGCGTAGTTGAGTGTGTTGTAATTTGACGTAATAGTTTTCCATAAGATTTGGTTATTTATAGACTTAACAGCTACACTTTACATGTAAATGAAGATCTCTCTTCTATATTTGCTTTTGCCACGCTCGCATATTATGGGAAACGTCAGTGCTATCTAGAACTGAACATTGAGTCTATGTCATGGATGTTTAGTGTAGGCTGTCTCATACGATTTACCACCATGAACATACAGTTAGAACAACTTCGACCGAGCATTCCGGATAGACTAGGTAATCTGGTTTCTAATCTCTCTCTCTCTCTCTCTCTCTCTGGTGTTATCGTAGTGACATAAGTGTCTTTCGTCTCGTAAATCTATTAATATAGAAGCGTGTATAAATATGCGACTATTTGTAATAAAAATGTGTCGTGCATAAATATGCGACTATTTGTAATAAAAATGTGTCGTGTATAAATAGGAGACTATTTGTATTAAAAATATGTCAGCATGTAGTCATCACTTGATGAACTTCAATATCAAACTAACCCTTGACGATTGTTATAATATTACGAATTTGTGTCAACGTCAAGCAAAAATGAAGAGTAGCCTTAAAATATAGCCAGGTAAGACCAGCATTTTAGAGTCAGATGCATTCTGTAAAGCAAGCACACAGCGTGTACATATTATGCGACAGACTCTGTTTACAGTGATAGCTTTATCTTGAAAATATATCTTCTAATGCATAACAAACTCCAATATCTAGTCCCCACCTTACGCCACCGCAAGATAAAAAAAAAAAAAAGAAAATACCTATTATGAATGTACATGTCTTAACACATGTAGTTTTGATATCTTTCATCTTGGATTACTGACAATATTTGAACAAAGTAAAGTTATGTATGTCAAGTATACTTGATGGATGAGTCTTTATTGCAATTATATATATATATATATATATATATATATATATATATATATATATATATATATATATATATATATATATATATATATATATATATTATATAATAATAATAATAATGAGGACTTTGTATAGCGCCTAATCTTTAGAAGCTCTAAGCGCTTTACAACATTAGACAACACCTATAAGATAAAAAACATATATAATGATATGATTACAAAAAACAAACAACATGAAATTAGAAAACATAAAAAACATGTTGAAAATATTTAAGGTAGGAAACATTATTAGGTTTTTAAGTTTGTTCTTGCAGTCGAAATAAGTAAGCATATATATATATATATATATATATATATATATATATATATATATATATATATATATATATATATATATATATGATTTTGCTAGTACAGGTAAAGCAACCTCATTCATTCTGATTAAATCCAATATATCCTACCTCCGCACGGAGATCTCACAAACACTGATAAAAGTTCACGTTCCCCTGGCCTTTGGAGTTGGCCGTCTGCTTAGCTTTAGTACTCTTAGATAAGATGTTGATTTTGGTGTTAGAGAGAGAGAGAGGTATCGTTTGTAATATGTTTCAAATAACGGTTTTCACTTCAGAAATTTGAAAGCTGTGATTTGACTAGTGAATTAGAATGTTAGTAGAACGTGACATTCTATTGGTACCTATCAGTGGACTCGATTTTAATAAAATAGGAGAGGAGATGCTTCAAAACTTTAGAAAAGCTTATCGTGTCTATTGATTTATAAATGGCAAACATTGATATATAACGTTAAAATTAAAGTTATTATTATAGTGTTTTTTTTTTTTTAAAAAACTCAGGTCTTGAATTAAGTGAACTTGCGGTGTTAATTATTATCAAATCAAATATCTTAATTAACCAACTGACAGATTAAAATATTAACCATGAATTTTCTTTGTCCGCTGGCTTTATGTGGCAAGGACAATGTAAGTAGGCGATATCATCTGTCCTTCGAAAATTGAAAAATTATTACCGTATAGCGTTATACCTACTCTCAGTTCCTTTTATGAGTTTGTTTTTTTTGATCGTTAGAAAGGATTCACGTGTTCGGTGATTTGAAATAATGATAGCAGGACTGTGCTGTAATTAATATGCCAAAAGACAGATTACACTTCATTCCAAAGTTTGAAAGTCAAGAGAAACATTAATAACTAAATATCATGTTTTACTAAGATCTCTTTAAAATACTCAAGTAAACTTGCACTATGCAACGGTTGCCTAATCGTTTATGCGTAATTCCTAGGGGAAAATTGCACCTTGCAACGGTTGCCTAATCGTTTATGTGTAATTCCTAGGGGAAAATTGCACCTTGCAACTTATGCAGTTCACACAAAATCGGCGTCAAGTGACACGAATCAGATACTTAGTTTATGCGAAATGTGAAACTATATATTATGTACAGTGTGCACATTGGGTTTGGTAGTACTATGGTTGATTAAGAAAGCAAGAGCAAAGGCAATAGATCACCATCGTTAAATCTACCGACTTTTTAGTGAATACCATCTCAAACCTCCGTACTCAACCCTCAGACAAAGCCAGGGATCATCATACAAAATATAGCACCTAATGCTCTTTATTGATGTATCTGCATATGTGAAGTTTATATTGAAAATCTTTGATCTTATATTGTAATTAAAAATGTTGTATATTTGATACTGGACCCCTCCCATAAACTCTATGCGTCGGGACTAAGCATAACACCACTCTTGCAGACGGTTACAGTATGGCAATATCAGATCAAAACTGAGTGAATTTGCAGATGGAGGGACATATGGGGAATATACATGAATGCATTGCAACAACTTGTATGATTTTTTTGAAAAGCTTTGGAATACATATTGTATTATTATTTCATTTCTTTCTGTTTACAGCACAAATACGTGAAGAAAATGGCAGGTTACTGGATGAAACAATTCGTAATCTTAAACTACAGAGAAAAGTGAAAAATATTCTTTTGGTGGGCATTCCTTCTGCTGGAAAATCATCGTTTGTCAACAGTCTTGTAAGCCTTATTCTTGGGAAATTTCTTCCTGTAGCAAGTGTAGGACAGGGCGTACAACAAACACATACTTATGCTGCTCACAGGTGAGTCCTTTATTGAAGATAATGATACAATGAGGAGGTCATTATCAGACGTGGATCAAACTATCACGTCTAACATAACGAATATCACAGGTACGCATCCATTATGGGTCTTACAAATAGGACGAGGTTATGATGGTAAGTCGTTATCAGTCATTGTATACGTACGTCCATAACTCCTTAGGACATCAGTCTGTATGTTACTTTTCTCGTTTCCGTACAATAACCTGTGTTGTACAAGATCTATATTTACCATACCGTGTCGGTGGCTTGCTCTAGGAGTAGGAAAGAAGCTAGTGATTTGGGAGTCAAAATGTTTATGATCATGATCAACGTGACCCAAATAAAAATTAATTTAGCATAATAACACTGGTTCTACATCACAGACCTAGACCAAACTATGGGGGTGACCCGGCGGCAAAATGGTTAAAGGTGCTGGTAGTGGTTGCTGAAAGGAGATGTAAATAGTATCGGTACAATATATTTGGTTCTTCATCACAAGACATGAAGCAAATATTTTATAATGCTTGTACAGTAAAGAACAAGCCTATTAATACTCTTGGAACGGGACCAAAGCTGCAATGTAAAGGTCACATTGGCTGAAATATGCAAAACGTATCTGCGCAAAAAAATCATTTCTTGAAATTGTACCGTCACCGGAATGAGTTATCGCTTGTACTTGAAGGAGACAAGTATCACATCATTTTATGGACTCGAAAGATCAAAGACTAAGATCATATATTTTTAGCATAATAGCTTTGATTATTGACAAATGTTTCGTATAAGAATGAGCCATAGTAATTTAGGACTCTGAAGGTCAACTGTCAGTGTCCATGTGGCTCAAAGTAAAATAGGTTTTTGCAGACTAAAGACTGTTAAAGAGTACGTTTCTTTACCATTCTTTGTGGATTGCTTGCACTTAGGCTACGAATTGAACCTATACATGTTGGGGCCTAAAAGTCATAGGTCAAATCCATGCTAAGTCTAATAAGAACATTTATTCTATCTGCACCGTACGTAAAGTACAAGACTGCAAACTATAACAGGTCACTGAGGCCCGTTGGTCAGTAATATCCAGAGTCAACAATGTTATGCTAGTACATACACAGAAGTCTATTAAACACTCGTCTTGCGTAATATGTACTGTTCGTGGTGCTCTGATTTTGTGAGTTTTTTAGGGGTGGGGTCTATGCAACATCTGTCGAAATACATACCACGTTGATGTTTGTTCAGTGCTGATTTTACAATGATACGCTGTCTGCTCTATATTTCTCCACCTCATATCTCTTGTACCTCACTCTTTCCTTTCTCGGGGTTTCGTTCCACAACCGTTTACACATTACTCACTCCACACTGTGTTTCTCACAAAAGAAAATATTTTAGGGGGACACTTTAACGCATCTGTTTTGGTTTTGAAACTAGAGACAGTAAACAGTGTCTTTGTCGCACAGAAATGGATAAGACTTAGAGTTACCGTCGTTTGACAGAATAAATTGGAATTAATATATAATATTAATAGCGGGTGTAAAAAAAAATGAAGACAAAAATAAACAACCGTAAAGATTAAAGCAAAGTATCACTCCAATCATACCATCCTTTTGCGTATCTAAGATATCAAGTGCAAACAGCGAGAGGAGAGGGCTGTAATTTTGGACGAATTCGTGATTCCAGCACTATATTAAAAATTAATTCTCATGGAGCCTATATGAATGTAATAGTTATAGAAAATTTGTTGTGATACTTGGCAATCTTTTTCTTCATCAGATATGAGCATTTTGGGATAACACAAGATCACCTGCAAGGCTCACAAAATGAGGAAACCGCTCGCATCATTCAACCATATCTGCCAAATCTGGACGACTTTGTCGGACTTTCAGATGCCAACACGGATGAAATAAAAGAAGTTTTATCGCTGAAAATATTTGGTATGAACAATGCCTTGATCCGAAAGTTTTAAAGGATTGTTTTTCTCCTTGAATGTTAAGCATCAATAATTACATTTAGTCCTGTCAATGTTCCCCATGAAACAATGCATAGCATACAAAAATAAAACAAACACGTGTTTAAAATATTTATCAATCAATAAATGCATCTATTTATGAATCTATTTACCTATTGCCTGTAGTTTATTTCAGTACTTACCAGAATATGCAAGCATGTTTAATACTTATCCAAGAGGCATGGTTTTTGCTTATTATGGAAGGCGATATGCGCGAGTTACCCTCCCCCTATTTTTTTTTTTTTACAGCTATTCAATTCCTAACATTACGTTTTAGTTGAGAGAAATACACAATTGATTCTTAAAATACGAAGAGATTTTGAGGTTGTCAATACAATGCCTCACTACCTAACGTAAGATGATATAAAATGAGGTTTTGAAGACCACTCTTTAAAATAGTATTTATTTTGTATTTTAGAGTCTCTGGAATGGTCGTTTGATGTGTTTAGATATATAAGAATAGTATGTTTATGGGTTTTGCAGCACGTGTAAGAGTATCAATCTCAAAAATATGTTCAGTGCGTTGGAGAGGCATTGGAATATACGTTTTTATATGTTTTAAGGGTTTAGAAACGATATATATGTAAAAAAATTATACTCATATTATTGAATAGCCTATAAAACGATATGTTTATATATCATATGATTTCTTAAATGATGTGTTAGTCTTATGATCTATTAAAGTATATGCTTATATCTTATATATTCGTATATATCAGAGTTTCCGACGTGACGTGTATGTCTCATATGTTCCCTCAAGTGATATGTCTATGTCTCAAATAGTCTCCAAAATGATATGATCATGTATAATATAGTCCCAAAAATGCTTTTTTAAAAACATAATCACTGTATACATTTCTTGAATAAGTTGCTCCTTTTTTAGTAGTCTCTATACTTGTCATTTTAACACATGTATTTTTTTAATTATATTAATATATAATTTTTGCTAAACATCAAAAAATGTATTTGTGTTATTTGCTGTGAAGTGTTTCCAAATGAAATTTTTAATGTTGGTAATTTCCTTTCATTAACTATAGTTTCATTATAAGCTTCGTACATTTCAATATTGTTTTAATGCAGAGATACTTTTTAATATTTAATTATAAAATTCACAACGCTGGTCAAAGTATAATTTCTCAGGCAGCTTAGCGTTCAAGACTGTTTTAAATTCATTGGTTACATCAATTCCATTTTTATTAAGAATGTTCATACTCCAGGCGCATTTACTAAATATACCAATAGTAAACCATTATATCATTTATTGCATATACTGAATATTTTCATATCAAGTAAATGAGTATATCAAAATGTCCACTATCATCATTTGTAGGATCGTTATAGACAGCTACCCAATATAAATAATAATACTTTCAATTGATTTCATATTTTCTGCCAACATGTCTTTCCTGGAACAACGTATGACATTGCTCATGTAATTCATTGTCGTAATTCTTTCATTCTGTATATTTCAAGAGGCTCTTTTTTTGTATAAATGAGGTTATTATTCATCGTTTAAAAATGCCTTCGGCTACACGAGAAAGATAAACATATTTGAATGTTTTAAAATTATTAACATAGGATAAAAGTTCCATTTTAAATATATGTTGATGTTTAAGCATTAAAAAATACAAGAACAAAAAAAACAAAACAATAAAGGGGATTGTACAGAACAAATTATGGAGCAACCTCGTGTAGTTTTCATATATTATTTTTAGATTTGATGCACTAAAATCAACCAAGTATTATTCCGCGGATACAATCATGTTGAGTGGCCCTGTGATTAGAGCGTCCACCTCGGATGCAGCAGGTCTCGGGTTCAAACCCCGGCCAAGTCATACCAAAGACTTATGAAAAATGGTACTAGCAGCTGCTTCGCTTGGCGCTCAGCATAAAGAGGCTAGTATTAGGACTGGTTGTCCTGGTGTTAGGAGAATGTGACTGGGTGGGACAAGATGCTACATGTCTGAAGCATGATGCCCCATTGCTAGACATCACGATAACTGCCACACTGTAGACATCGCAGTGATACGACTGAAAAATTGTTGAAGCTACGTTACAACTCCAAATCACGCAAACACCCCAACACCCTCCCCCACCCCACAAAATCATGTTGAAAAATTTCTTAGTAGTTTAAATGTTCAAACGGAAAACATTCTGATTTTGTTTAATAAATCCAGCTAGCAAGAACATCACAGATGAATGATGGAAAAAAATGTAAATCTTCGCCATATTTATCATTTGATATATGAAGCCGATGATAAGGTTAGAGGCCTTTGCCATAAGACTGGTACCTAGAGTTGCGGCACATTGAGCCTATGATATACAATTTAAATATCTCCATATTAAACAAAATTCCCCGTGGTATTTTATAGTCTGAGGGAATATACTGGGTATTTAATAATGTCTGGTACTGTGGCATCAAATGAAAGAAGAATATGCATATGTAATAACATGGAACTTTTATGTCATTTTGGGGCAGTTACAATTGATTTCATCTTCACAATTTCTTAAAATCAGTTTGAAGGAACTAGCATCTACCCTTCCAAAGGATAAATAGCAAATACACTGATGATGATAACATTGCATTGTTAACTAAAACACATATTTATCTATATGATTATATAGGTAATTTTGAAACATTCAGAGAGACTTGACTGACACATAAAGTTCATTGCTAACTAAGTCAGGAATATATACTGAGAATTATACACATGCGCTAAAAGTTCTGGAAACAAGTATAACAAATATGATTGTTGAATATCATGGCCTATACTTTTAGACAGATGTTAGCTCCTTGTTACTTCTTGCTATCGTTCTGGCGAGTTTATATATATATATATATATATATATATATATATATATATATATATATATATATATATATATATATATATATATATATATATATATATATATATATATATATATCTTGGCATCCGTCCATCTACGGGAGACGATGGTGTAGCTCCAGAGTAAGCTTTTGTTTATCCTTCTTTCTAGCTCTCTTTTTAGCTTGTTTTTTTTTCCTGTCTTCCTCTGCTTTTTGAATTCCCTGCCTGACAACTAGACGCCACGTGGAACGGTCGCTAGCACAGCTCTCCCAGTTGTTGACATTGATGTTGGCCGTCTTCATGTCCTTCTTACAAACATCTTTGTAGCGCAGACGTGGTCGTCCAGTCTGTCGCGCACCTTCTGTTAACTCCCCATATAACAGGTCCTTGGGAATGCGGCCTGGGTCCATTCTCTTGACATGGCCGAGCCAGCGAAGGCGCCTCTCGCTGAGAATGGAGAGCATGCTGTTGATGTTGGCGCGTTCTAGAACCTCTGTGTTGGGTACTTTGTCCTGCTACTGGATGTGCAGAATGCGCCGCAGACATCTCAGGTGGAAGCTGTTGAGTTTCCTCTCGTGTCTTGCATAGGTGGTCCATGTTTCGCTGCTGTAAAGGAGTGATCTGAGCACGCAGGTTTGGCAGGCACGCAGTTTGGTCTTCTCGGTGAGATTGGGGTTGTTCCAGAACCTCTGGTTAGGTCTTGCCATCACTGCCATCACTGCGGCTGCCTTGGCAATCCTGCCGCTCACCTCAGAATCAATGGAGAGTGAGCTGGAGATGTTGGACCCGACGTATGTGAAATTCGCAATAACTTCTAAGTTGTACCCATCGATGGTGACAGAGGGAGGGGAGTCTGCGTCCTGCGTCATGACGTTCGTTTTCTTCAAACTGATGGTCAGTCAAAATTCCTCGCAAACGTGGGAGAGGCGGCATACTAGCTGCTGAAGTCCATCTTCCGTGTGTGATGTCAAGGCTGCATCGTCGGCGAAGAGCTATTCGCGGATGAGTACCTCTGTGACTTTAGTCTTAGCATGGAAACAGGCGATGTTGAACAGCTTGCCGTCAGCCCTGGTAAGGATGTACACTCCCTCGCTGCCGTCCTTGAAGGCGTACTGGAGAAGCATGGAGAAGAATATGCGAAGAGCGTCGGCGCAAGCACACAGCCTTGTTTGACCCCACTGATGACTGGGAAGGCCTCCGATGTTGCGCCATTGAAGCACACTGTGCTGTGTATGTTCTCGTGGAACGACATGAGGACAGCAAGTAGACGTGGGGGGCAGCCGATCTTCTGCAGGAGTCTGAAGAGTCTACTCCGACTGACCAGGTCAAACGCCTTCGTCAGGTCTATGAAGGCAATGTAGAGGGGCATCTGCTGCTCGCGACACTTCTACTGCAGCTGGCGTTGTGAGAAGATCATGTCTACAGTTGACCTGCTGGCTCGAAATCCACACTGGGACTCTGGGTAGACGCAGGAGACTAGGATCTGCAAACGCGCCAATGCAACACGGGCGAAAGCCTTTCCGACGATGCTGAGGAGGGAGATGCCCCGGTAGTTGCTGCAGTCGCTATGGTCTCCTTTGTTCTTGCACAAAGTAACGATCTTGGCGTCACGCATGTGCTGTGGGATGTATCACTGTTCCTAGCAGAGGCAGAGGAGTATGTGTATGGGCTGGAGCAGTGCTGGTTTCCCGCTCTTGAGGACTTCAGGCGGAATGCCGTCGCTTCTAGGAGCCTTTCCACAGGCAAGGCAATCGATGGCTTTTCCGAGCTCTTCCAGGGTGGGCTGTGTGTCTAGCTCCTCCATGACAGGCAGGTCTGGAATGGCGTCCAGGGCAGTGTCAGTGACGTTGTTTTCGGTTGCATATAGCTCGAGATAGTGCTTAACCCATCGCTGCAGTTGTTTCCCCTGGTTTGTGATGACTTCGCCCGTCTTCGACTTGAGGGGGCGGTCTTGGAGGTGGGGGGGGGGACTGTCGCCTTCTTGATACCCTCATACATTCCTCTTGCATCCCAGGTGTTGGCAGCTGTCTGTATACTGTTGCAAAGGTTCAGCCAGTAGGTGTTGGCACAGCGGCGGCCGGTCTTCTGGGCGTTGTTCCTAGTAGTCCTGAGGGCTTGTAGTGTTCTGGGGCTAGGTGCAGCCTTGTATGCCAGGAGGGCTTTCCTCTTTGCCTCAGTCACGGGCTCCATCTCCTCCCAGTTTGCCTCATACCAGTCGACATTTTTTCGCTCCCTCTTCCCGTAAGCTGTGATGGCTGAATTGTACACAGAGTCACAGAGATGGGACCACTTGGAGTCAATGGTGTCATCAGGTGTCACTTTGGTGAAAGCTTCCTGCAGTTTGCTGATGAACTGCTGTGTTTTCTTTGGGTTGCTTGCACAACATGTGTTGATGCGTGGGGGACCCTTCTTCTTGGCGTGGTGCAGCTTCTTGGGTAATATTCGCAACTTGCTGGCCACGAGGGAATGGTCCGTGTCGCAGTCGGCACTGTGGTAGCTGCGGGTGAGGAGGACACTGGCCAGTTCTGCAGGCCTTGTGATGACGAGGTCTAGCTGGTGCCAGTGGCGTGAACGTGGGTGTCTCCATGACACCTGGTGGATCTCCTTGCATTTGAAGAAAGTGTTGGTCACACATAGGCTGTGGGAGCAGCATATCTGCAGCAGTCGCTGACCATTCTCGTTGATCTTTCCCCTTCCGTAAAAGCCGAGACAGGTGGACCAGGCCTTATGGTCAGCTCCCACTCTAGTATTGAAGTCTCCTAGTAAGTAAAGACCTTCTTTGTTGGGGATACTGGATATTGCCTGATCCAGAGCCTCATAAAACTTGTCTTTCTTCTCGTGGGTGGAGCAGAGGGTTGGGGCGTACACGCTGAAGATGTTGATCGGGCCTAAGGACGTTGACAGCCGGAGAGCAAGGATTCTCTCAGTACCTGGTGACGGAGGTTCAAGGAAGGAGACTAGCGTGTTCTTTACGGCAAAGCCTACACCGTGCTGCCTAGGTTCATCCGAGGGCTTCCCCTGCTAAACGAACGTGTAATTGGCTTCCCTGATGGTGCCGCTGTCAGCCAGTCGGGTCCACTGGAGGCAGGCAATGTCGATGTTCAGTCGGGAGAGTTCTCTGTCAATGACGGCAGTCTTTCGTGCATCGTCGATCTGCTGTAGGTCAGAGGTCAATCCAGGACACATGGTCCTGATGTTCCAGTTTGCAAAACGAAGAGCTGGAGTCTTCGTATTTCTTCTTTGGCGCCCTAAAACCAGTTCCTTCGGGTAGATGGGACTCGTAAACCTTGGATGGTAGCTCATTTAGGAGAAGGAAGACTCCGATTCCAAACCTCTGCTGCCTTGCGGCTATACCCACTCATGGGAAAGGCTAAGGGAGTAAACCCCGACAGAAATTCTGGAGACGGAGTCCCTTAGGCGGTCTGACATTGACTTCAACGTCATTCCGGCAACCCCTGCGACGCCGTTGGGGCCAAGCCGTATCGGCATTCGTTGTTCCCTTGGGTATATATATATATATATATATATATATATATATATATATATATATATATATATATCACCATTTTAAGATTCCTATAAGAATTTTTAGAAAAAGGGTTTAAACTCTGTCAAAATCATATTTAAAACATCGTTTTAGACTCTCTGGGAATGCCATTTTTAAGTAGATCTCTTATGATATTTTACAGGCAAAATTACTATCACATTTAAACGTGGTAATTATATCATTTTATAGACAATACATGACGTAAGCATCTCATCTTTGTATGAGACAAATACATTTAAAGACCATGTAATACATACAAATCTCATTTTTAGAGACATTATTGTGAGACAAAATATATCATTGCAGAGACTATACAAGACATAAACATAGAATTTAAGAAGTTTTTTAAAACACATTATCTATCACAAACTGTATTGAACACATTATAAACGTATCATTCCGAAGCATCTGAAACACACAAAAAAGTGCATTCTAAACTCTCTTAAATGCGCAAGAAAATTGTATTTTTGTATTTTGGACGTTAATGAAGACGTAAGATTGTATTTTGGACGTAAAGACGTAAAATTGTTTTTGGATGTTAATGAAGACGTATGACTGGTCTTAAATGTGATTGTCCAGCAACAAACATATTGACAAGCCGTCAAAACACAAAAGTTGAGCATCTGAGAACCTTTAAAACGCAAGTAAACACCATTTTAGAGCACGATTTAGAATTCCAAAAAGTTAAATCAACTAAAGTGATTCTTGGATATTTATGTCGCTTGTAAGCTACGGATATTATTTGTGTTTTGTTTTCTCAATGTTTAAACGATAAAATATGTAAAGCAATGCGATGCTAATTGACAACGTTAAATGCTCTGTATTCAGTCATGCTACATTATATGTTTAGAATGCTTGAATAGTGTTGGTAATTATTAAACGTTAATTTAAAAAGTTCGTATGCGCCTAATTTTGTATAACTGTTTCATTAATTTACTGTTTCTCTGTTCGCATATGGCCATACTATGATGTATGCGATGATTTTTTTATAAGGATTTACCCCAGTTCAGGTGAGTAACTTATATAGACGTTTGCTTTCAAAGCTTCTATTGACCATCTACGTTAGGACAGTTTGATTTGTAATGTGATTACCAAACGACAATTAGCACAATGTATGTCGATATTTCTTTCCTCTTCCATTTTCCTGCACCATTATTACATCTCAAAATTTCTGCAGGCTATCTTCAGCCGGGTATCCAAATAAATGCCTTGTTGAATCTACTGAGAGATCGTGGAGTGGGATTCTTAAGACGTGTTTATACGAAAAGCAAAGAGGAATGGAAGACGGATGTTGTTATTTTTGTACACAGTGTCGCATCAGCGCCCGTTCCAACGAAGTTGATTGAGTGCCTTCTAGAGGTTATAAGACCAAAACATACACTTAGTCCTGTGGGTGAGAATATTTACGCATCAATAATTTCACTCATTTTTAATGTACAACAAATTCATAAATTGAATAAATTTGGATTGCAGTCACGATAAAGCGCGGCTCATCTGTTCTGCTTAATTAATTAAGGTGATGGGGACAATACAGATGATTCAGTACACTGATGAATAGATCGTCTGTACGGTCAGTTCGAGATAATGAAGGTGATGGGGGAAATACAGACAATTCTGTACACTGATAAATAGATCGTCTGTACGGTCAGTTAGAGACAGTATTGGTATACGAGGAACGATACGATGGCCAAAGGAGGAAAAATTATAAATGAAGGATCCACGCGATAGCCAAGGGAAGTAAAAGATTAACTATGTAAGATGAATCGATACGATGGACAATTCTGGGAAAAGAGTGCAACTTGTGAAATTAAAAGGACCTATTTCTTATTCAGATATATACGTATCTACAAAGTCGTGGGTTGACGGATGTCAATAGCAGATGGGATGTCAAGTTAAAATAAAGAGAAATTATCAACTTCCTTGGCCTAATCCTGGATATCAAACAATTGCCTTCTTACATTAATAAATTTTTGGGAAGAGTCACACCTGAGTCGTCTTTACTTGCAACAAATGTTAAAGAAATAATCAAAAATGTTTCATTACTTTTAACTTTTCATGACCAATAACACCGTCCCTATGATAGCAAAGTGGTGGTATATACTTGCTGAATTTCTTTGTTCTATCGGGATATGTAGTATCAAAATTTACTAGGTCTTATTCCGCTGCAATATCAGTAGTTATTAGGTCTTATTTCTCTGTAATATCAGAGGGCATTAGGTCTTATTCTGCTATCATACCATTGATATGAAACCTTATTATGATATTATTCCAGCGGGTATTACATCTTATAATGATATCATATCAGGGGATTTTAGGTCCTATTATGCTGGCGTAACAGGGTATTAAGTCTTTGTTTGCTGATATACCAGGAATAATTAAGCCTTATTCTTTTGTAGTTCCAGGGGATATTATTTATTATTCTGTTGTCATGGTAAGGTATATACGAAGATTGGATTTTCAAAATTTTGGAAGGAATACGCTCATTCGTCATGTCATTAAATATGTAAATAAAACGTTACTCCTCCTCGTTTTATAACAGTGCGCTTGTCAAGAATATCCAGTTTGATTAAACTATGTTACAATCCTTGAAATAAAAGCTGTTTTATGTTGCAAAATTTTCCGTCTAAAATCTGTTCTTAAAAAAGCCGTTATTAAAAAGGAAGATTTACGGCCGCTTGCAGATGCATGGACAGCAAAGACACAATAAGTTAATAATGTCTGTATTAGAAGATACGATACAGGACCTAGTAGAGTTCAAAAGTTTCCACTTAATTTAGCTATAGTCAAAATTACATTAAGTTATACAGAGCTACAAGACGCGAGAATGTACAAATTTAAAACTAATACGCGAGAATGTACAAATTTAAAACTAATAAAATGTCTTTTTAATTGGAAGGGGTTCTTGGTAGGTTCTGGAGTGGGTCGTATCATATTTTGTAAACTCTATTAATGTTAGCTCATCTGGCCATAAGGCCTACAGAGCTTATGTCATTGCCCTGCGTCCGTTGTACATCGTCCGTCAGCAAGTTCCTGTTACCAATATTGAGTTAATTTAGATTGCCCCATTTCAGTCGAACTTGGAATAATGAGCTTGCATCATCCAAAGCTCAAAAAAGTATGTATGATATTGATGAAGATTTGTGCATACTAATGCGGTGATCTTTAACCTGATTGGCTAATTTTTTTCTTTCCATTCTGCAGGCCATATTTTTGCTTCGATTATGATTACATTTGAAATATATACTTATACTATCAATATCGAAGAAGGTTCGGTAAGCAGCGAAATTAACACTGATTGATTAGGTGATCATGCATATGGTAATTTAGCTCATTACCATTCCGGAGGTAATATTTTTTAAGTGATCTGATTTTGATTAAAGTTGGAATATGTCCTTAAAGTCCTCGATGAGCTCGGCAATGAGCGATGTCGTCGCATACTTACATTGGATTGGCTGAGATTGTTACCGCTCTGGAAGAAACATTTCTAATTCGATTTTGATCCAACGTGAAATACGTGCTTATGTAATCAAGAACTTGGATTAGTTTTGATATTGACGAGGCTCCCTTGTATAATTGATGTAACCTTACATCTCACTGGCTAAGTATTGTGTCACTTTGGAAGCCATATTTGTGATCTGATATTAATCAAACTTAGTATTATCAGGCTCTTGGCATGTATCAATAAAGACCGAGCGAAGTATATTAATTAGATAATCTTGCATCTGATTGACTGGTCATTATACCACCTTTGAAGCCATATGTATAATCTGTTAGCTTTATTATCATCAACATTTGCGATGTCCTTGCTTAAAACAAGAATCTGTGCATGTTATTTATGCCCTCTTAAGATATTTTCATGGAAATTGAAATGCCATTCTTTACAGATGTGGCCATGTACGTTGTGCTGACCAAAATGGATAAGGTGGAGACTGGTGAGGTATCCAAGGAAACTCTAGACGCCATCGAAAACGATATTGCTGGCGCATTTGGATTCCGTGGTTTCAAAGAATACAAGCTTTTTAAAATAACAAACTGGTGCGATACCGTTGGATTCCTGAATTCTTCAGCAGACAGTCTGTGCGAATGGGATGAAAGGAGTGTAACTCTGAACAATCAGCTGCTTAAGCTTCTACGTAATGTCTCCATTCCTAAAGCTGAACAAGAACCGATAGAAGAGATCACTTACATTCAATCTATCCTGCCTGAGATACACATGTGGTGCACCAGGATCAACGGAATAATTCAGGCTCATGTGGTCGCTAGGGACATTTTCCATGTTGCTATTTTTGGTTTTATTCTAATCCTTGTTGTGTATTTCCTTCTCACAAGATGAAGGTTATATAGCCAGTTGGACACAATTGTTAACAAATTAGTTCGGTCTGCTATGTCTCATTAAAGAGGGAATTATTTTAATATTTAGAGTCTGGTTCGAAGTATCGTATAAATACATATAGGATAATTTCTGTTCTTATATTAATATTATATAGCTTTTGCCGTGTAGTGCAAACAAATGTGATAGTTTAACGAGCGATGAAGTCGCGACTTCAAATGCATCTTTGTTTCCTTTCTATATTTTGCTTTCTGTTTATTTGGTGAAAGAAGTCTGTTGGAGTGAGTGTACCACCAGATGAATTATTTATTTACCCGGGGAAAGAAAACTTTCTTTTCTTTATGTACAAAACTTGCTCCTAAAACAAAGCTTAATCAAAGCTTAATGAATTCTCAGAAGCAAGTATATTTTTATGAATTATATAATAAATACTTGTAAGATTTTAATTCACATCATTCGATATAAATTTCATTTGATGGAAGAATTAAAATGAATGTAGTAACATCTGACTCCAATCGTCTCCAATCTGCATGTACTCCAATCTGCATGTACCAAACACATCAATGAAGCATGAAAATGGACCTCATATATATTCAGCATGAAATGGTCATGAACAACATCTATGTACGTCTCAAAAGAATATGGACAACGAGAGATACAACAAATCCTTAAGAACACTCACAATCGGTCAGAGCTTAAGTGCAGTGATCAACAGTTCATCTTCCATATTTTGAAAAAGAGAACAATATATAACCAATGCTTCCTGTTATTACGAATCTATAGAAAAGTGTGAGAAGCAACAAGCCTTTTAAACTTCAACAAATAATTTATTTCCCTAGTATATAAGGTGAAAATGTAAAACAAAGAACTTACGGTATTGCGGATTAAATACCAAATTATCGTATAATTTCTAACACAAGTCCCAATGAATTAAGTTTTTAATAAACTTTAGTGGTATTCCAAGATAAATTCAACGCTAACGTTGTTGATGTGCCTTTAGTGGCCTCTGTCGTTGTGTTTTGCCAACAGTCTTTTGTTCAATCACAATAATTCAGGTAGAAAATGAATTTGATGATTTTGGGCCAGGTCAAGACCAAAATACAATTATCCATAGCATATAATGAATTAAAACGTTACTAACAAACAATCCAAATTAAATATACATATCACTATGATCAACCAACTTATCTCTGAGAATTGAATCATCTGTAGGTTTGAAAATTCAAAGACTAAACATGAAAGGATAGAAAGTTCCAGTCATCTTCAGTCTGTGTCTTTTGATGTAAAGGTAGATTGTTTAAATAAAAAATATTCATTTTCGGGTTGTTGAAATATTATTGAATGACAGCGATTTAGCACTAGTACACCTATCTTTTCCTATAAAGATCGCCTTCTGCGTTTTACGACAATCATTGCCGTTCACTAGTGAATATAGTCTAGATCATCAAACATCAGGACGAAAATGGAACGGTATTTTAACACACAATGTGAAACAAGAATCATTTACAGTAAAAGTAACTAATCACATACACATCTTTTCCTTTTTAAAATGTACTCATTTATTGTATAGTTTGAGAAGAAATAATTACGATATATATCACTAAAATATGTTGTTTCATGGACTTTCTTGTAAATTCAAAGATTGCCATATATAACAGTTTTTGGGAGTTTTACCCTTTTCCCACCTTGGAGAATAATGCGCAGTCCACTACTAATCAATTTCTTAGTGGTATATTAATGAACATGATCCGATTTGATTCTCACAGATCTAAAGCGAGACCTTTGACCTCACTTTAGTTGTAGCTGGATGTCACAGGACTGTATCTACATGCGTCGCAGACATATTTTTGACATTTTAGGGATGTTATACGGCATTGAGTTTAAAAAATGTATTGAATAATACGCAGATTTTAAGTTTTAGATGTAAATCGGAAAATGTTTAGTGATAAAAATGTAATTATATTGTCGATTAGATACCAAATGATATTTACTTGATCAAAATATTAACTACATGTATGCATTAACATAATAGATGAAATAGGAATTCACAAGCATACATGCTCTCAATTCATCCATCATAATGGATTATTCTTGGTCGTTTTTCGTCCTTTTTCATCAAAAAGACTTGTAATAACAATTGGCACGTACATGTTCAACATTATATCATCGTGTTTCAGTTTCCCAATGTTTGCTGAATTAACCTTAACATGACGTAACCCGCTTCTCAATTTACAATTATATATTCCTAAAAGAAGAAATAAACAAGCAGAGCAAAAAAGCTTCAACCAATAAATCTGTCTTTAATATCCTAGATACTCTCAGCCAGCCAATGATATTCACATCTGCATTGCTATTTTGTGTAAGTCTATCTTTAAATCTTATCTTTTGTGTCCATAAAGGTCTCTTTGTTCCCTTCGCCGTATTATGCGATGTCATTCCAAAACGATAACTAAAAAAACATTTCTCAACAGTATGGACCAAAATTATAGAGCTACTGTTTGTACCCTCAAGCAAAGAGAGCTGTATTTGATAACATAACTATCTGACATTGCAGATAGTTACAACCAATATTTGAAGGGTCTCACAATTTAGACATATTCAGATAGTTACTACCTAATTATCCGTTCACAAAACAATTAGGATTCTATATGCCTAACTGTAAGACATATTTGCAAGCATTATCATGCTCTCTTTTTATGTCACGGAGTTCACGTATTTCAAAAACATAGATCAAAAAGGGCAGAACTCTAGCGTCAAAATCTTTAAATAACGTATTTACCGACAATTTGCCCTAATGTTAAACTTTCCAGAGCGCGCATTGTCTTGTATGTTTGTGCTACTAATGATTTAGTGACATTCGTTCAGAATTCCTTATATGAGATAACAACGTCTAAGTATTTATAAATAGAACCAACATTAAGTCTTGACCCCAATATACAATTTTTCCTAACCTCTTATATAACTGCCCTTTCGTAAAACCACTACCTTGGTTTAATAAAGATTTATACTAAAGTTTGCAATAGTCACAATATTGGATAAGCATATCTAATAAATGATCTATTTAAATTGCTGTATTGGCCAATAATACCAGTGTATCTGCATAAATAACAAGAAAAAGGTTCAATAAGGTTTCTATGTCATTACCACTGTTGCCATCAGAAAGTGTATTTTGCAGGTCATTTAGAAAAAGTGAGAACATCAAAGGTGACAACATGCAACCCTATAAAACACCTATTGGACACTGAAAGATATGATTTAATTCACTCGAGGTTATTACACAAGTTTTTTTACAAAATTTGATGCAGATAGAGCAACTATCGACGTTGTCTTTACTATCTCGTTAGCCGTAGTAGCAACAGTTACACATTTTTAATCTATCCGTGAGAGGAAGTTTACAATTGGGATTTCATTAACGTGTTCCGTGTTGCATTTGCAGAAGTCGTGTTCTCCATATTTTCATTTAATTATGAACCCATAATTAAAATTTGGCAAGTGCATTTAACATATATTATCTTTACCATCATTTCTTCATTCTCAATCTTTCTATTTCGACATCTTTTATCGGTTGGTAACAATATTTCAGTTTTCTGTTAGCAGTTTCTGTGTTTGGTGCCCCAGCTTTGACAGTATCTTTATATTCTCTTATCTCTCTTTGTTCTCGTGGTACAAGTAACCATTGGAAACGTTTTTCTACTTGAGGATAAATAACCTTAGAACAATTTGTTCTTTATTTTAGCTTTCTCACTGGAAAGCAAACGTACTAAAATATTTATCCAATTTATGAATTATTTCTCTCTAATGAGTGTTTTGTTGTCTTATCAACTAGTTCATTTCCTCGCATGATTAAAATGTCTTCGATTGATGGCATTTTGTTGTACTTCCTTTTGTTCAACAGTAAATGAAAGTTGGTATTTAGCTTGTTTTTCTTACGTGTTTATAAGTCTGTTTAATTTTTCCTGAAATTCATCCATTATGGTAGAAACAGGAAATGATTAATGACAGTGACGCTGAATTTCAGAAGAGTCTATAAGAATACGTTTGGATTGGTGGATATAGGTGCTGATCAGGACAGATGGGTGTTTGTCAGTAATGATCAGCGTTGTCAAATAAGACAATGTGTTGTTCAGTAAGGATGGATCTGTATCAGTCACGTTAAGTGACATCCTCCATGTTCAAACAAATGGAAGTGGAAAAGACTACAAATGACTTCAATAAAAAAAATCCAAGGATTTTATTAAGTGGACCTTCCTTATTGGAAAATCTATTTGATTTAAACAAAATGCACTCTTGTAAACTAAGCTTTAGTATGTATAGTCAAACCTTTCTCTAGCTATCAACTCATTACAGTGGATATCGATTTTATATATATATATATATATATATATATATATATATATATATATATATATATATATATATATATATATATATATATACACATAGGTACTTAGCATAGATGCACCTAATTACTATGGTATGGCCTGTTATCTAATAAGCATTCCGTACTTAATATCTTTTTCATATTCTCATTCCATGCACAAAGACGTCATAATATTTCAAGAATAATATAGCTTGCGAAGGGATTTGATCCCTTTTGTCCTATATTTCTTTCTTCTGTAATTTATTTTTTCATGATAGACCAAGTTCAGCAAAGTCTTTGGTACTGATAATTATTATCCTATATTCCGTCCTGACTTTGGACGATATTCCTGAGTGTTGACCTGTTTTATTACTATATTATGTACTTTACGTTTTGGGTGAGCCTGTTTTAAATCACAATTTATCAGTAAAATGGTGGACGTGAAAAATGTGATAAGGAAAAAACAATCTAATCAACGTCCTTGCTGTGCATTAAATGACATTAAAGAAGAAGTGCAAAGATAAACAGTTACAAGATATGAACAACATATTAAACGCACAAAATGAATACTGCGTGAAGGGTTACAAGTGCGGGTGCGTGAATTTATAACAAAAACAATCCCAAGGACATTTAAACGTCTCTACGGTTTTATTCACAAAATATACGGAAACAACTTTATCAACAATGTAGATTTCGAGGACAAAATTATACATCGTACAATTTAAATACATCTTCAGAACCGCTCCAATGGCCTAAGTGGTTAGAGTGTCCGCCTCTGATGCGGAAGGTCCGCGTTCTAACCCCGACCGAGTCGTACCAAAGACTATAACAATTATACTACCAGCTGCCTCAAGAGCTTTGTGTTAGGACTTGTGCCATAATAATGTGACTGGGTGAGATATGATGTTACATGTCTGCGGCATGATGCCCTATTGCCATAAATTGCTATAAACTGCCACACTACAGACATCGTAGCGATATGACTAAAGTTGTTAAAGGTACGATAAAACTGTATCCACAAACTTTCTATCACTTAGATCAAACACACACACACACACACACACACACACACACACTCGAATAAGCATGGTTTGGGAAGAGCTATCACCTCAAATGGATCATGTTCATTAAACATTTTGCAGTTTGCAGAAATATGGATTTCTAAGATACCGTCATTCCACTGGAACACGTTCCGTTCGGCGTGAGTTTAACAGAACTTCCATTTGAAATCTACCAGTAACTGTTATTAGACTTCAACAAATAAAGGAAACAATCAGTATAGAATGTTACAAATGAAACATAGAAAAACGGATAAGGAGATGGAAAAGGAATACAAAAAAGTAACGTGTGTGCAACATTAAGGAGACCAAAATAGTGTACGCTGCAGGAAATGAGAAGATAGGAGGCAGAAATAACTAAACATTACACGCCAAATATGATAAACAGCCAATGGAGGCCGATTGTATTTACAGAAGAAAATAGAAAATCTCACATATTAGGACTCTAATAGTAGACATCAATTTCGTGCACAAAAAACATTAATCATGTGATATCGGGTGACTTTATTAATTCTTTGCATCCACGAAGAAATACGAATTAGACGATACAGAGCACAGTGTGACATTGAACTCTAGCACAATCAATTATATTGGGCTTTGGAAAGTTACTACTGGTTGTTGGATATTGAACTGACATTTAGCAAAAAAAAAGTGTTTTCGAGATAATAAAATTTGTTTTACATAGTTCAGGTTTATTTCCAAATGAACAATTCTCGTCATATAAAACATAACCTAGGCTTCAGAAAATAACATTAATACAGCCAATAATCAAATTCAAAATAGATTAATTGGATCTGGAAAAACCTTGACCTTTAACATTCCACCAAACCATGACTAAAGACACCACAATGGCAGGAATAAAAGAATCAAAGATCCTAGGCCGATAACGAAACTATTTCAGAATTTCTGACGACGTGTTTTCTTATGAAAAGAGAGAAACCAGTCTACCGCAACAATCGCAAGAGGCCTTCAATATGTGAAAAAGGAATTTATATCGGAGGAGAAATGTTATCAAATTATCATATGCTTATAATGGAGAGGCAACATGTTGGACATGCGTCCTTTTACCAGATAATAATGGCTTAATAGATGAGAGATTAGTAAGATGGACTCAAAGAATTACATCTTGCGTACGATGCCATCTCTCGTGGTAGCAGAAAAAGCAGTATCAAGTCGGTCTTCAAGTGTATCAGTAACGTTCCATCTCAGAAGATAGTGAGATAAAACCCGATGACTATATATCAACATATATTACGCCACCCACATTTAATTACCTAAATCTACTATTGTTAGACTCACTTCACATGTTTTCCTTGGGTTTGACCTATTATAATTGTCAGTGTAGCAATTGAAATTTCCACACTGAAATAAAAATTCGATGCGTCAAAATCTGTTGGCCAAATCGTTATTTGCGTTATTCGGTTCGTGAGGTTTACCCAATGGGTCTACAACATTTTTATAGGATACATTAATACGACCGGTCATATTGCCTGCATAATTGGCTATACCTGGTGCAGTCAATGTGGTAGCCACATCTTTGTGAGAAAGTGTAGCCACATTTAGCTGTGTAACTGATGATGAGAATCGAGTCTGTTTCCACATTCTGTGTCAAGTTCTGTTTTTGTGTTAGTGAAACTGTCAAAATCTGGCGAGCTAGTCATATTCACATCTGATTTGTCTGGACTCGTATCGCTTTTGACGATGAGCAGTTCGCAAATAACATGAATGTTAAGGCTAACATCAACAGTGATATTATTTGCATTGGAGTTAATTGGTGGCATCTGCCCTAGTTTAGCTGCAAGCACAATCTCGATATAACCAGCCATTTAAAAGAAGTAGTGATACAAATATTTTCAATATGGTCATTATGGCCGCCATATCCGACATCACAAAGGCACAATTTGTATTTAGAGACAACGAAACATCAAAAGATGTTTATCAAAGACAAACTCATATTGATATTACCATTCATTTAGAAGAAGCAGTGTTTGGAAAATGTTCGCGATAGTCATAATAGCAGATATATTGGATGTCTGAGAGGCATTATTTTCAATTCGGACCAGATGGATAACAACATAAGAAGCCTTCTGTTAAAATCCCATGTTAGTATCTGTTTTCTTTCTAGAGGAGTAACGACAACTTATTTTTTTAAAGATGTCCTCTTTATCATTTTGGTACAGTTAAACGTAATGCGAAGTCTTCTGGTGAAACCACCATGTAAACATAACTTTCCGTTCAGGAGAAGAAGCGGTGAGATTTTCACGATGGCCGCTTGTACGGACGTATTGACGCCTGAGCGGCGCAACCACAGAATGAATGTTCGTTTCATCTCAATCCTCCAAGTACGAGTAACAGTAACAAACTTGGACGGTCGAACGACGGTGGACAGAACATCATAGAAGCTCTTCTAGTTTCCAATTTAACGAATGTGCTTAAAGATTTCACTAGCTGCACGGAAATGTTACTGTATATGTGTAATGTTGCAAAATATGTTTTCTTACTTGTAGAGTCTGTAGAACTTGTTTGTGTTTTTTTATGTTTTTAATGTTGACCGGACGGTTTACACCTGAGCATTGCGCTTAGCTTGACCATGTGCGTTTTGTCTCTTGAATTCTTCAGAATCGTTTGTACCCGTTATTTTGGATGCAGCTGTATCACAGGAAGTAAATTTATTATATCACGGGACGTTTTCATCCGTTTGCATGAGAACCACAATATACTGACCAACCAAAGGAAACGTAAGAAAGGATTGCATAATCTGAAAATCAAATCTATCTACTGTCACAATACCATGATGTCGTCTCTTTATTTAATCACAGCAAGCCTTTTTTCCGGTTTCATTAAAACTATAATTTGAAATTGTGTTACTAATTAACAAAATATTTCCTTGGACACGCTATAGTATATTTTAATATAATTTATTTCAAATTGATCGCCTCATCATCACAATAGTCCCATTTGTGGTTCCAATTTTACTTTATTCGGTCATTTATTCATTCTTGCTCACCCTTTGTTACCACCATCGACATCTTTTACTTCGTCTGATGGTTTGTTTACTGTGTTAATTCATTTATAAATATATAGAAACTAAATAATAATAATAATAATAATGAGGACTTTGTATAGCTCCTAACCTTTAGATGCTCTAAACGCTTTACAACATTAGACAACGCCTATAGCATAAAAACATATATAATGATATGATTACAAAAACAAACACCATGAAATTAGAAAACATAGCAAAAAACATGCTGAGAATATTTAAGGTAGGAAACATTATTATGTCTTTAAGTCTGTTCTTGCAGTCGAAATAAGTGAGTTTTGAGAGCACTCTTGAAAGTGATCACTGTGCCTTTGTGTCTAAGTTCAGTAGGCAATTCATTCCACGTTGCTGGACCCTGGTATGCAAAAGAACGTTGTCCATATGACTTTGTTTTCGTAGTGGGAATAATGAGTATACAATTGTCAGAAGAGGAGCGTAAGCATCTTGCTGGTTTATTATCCAAAGCAGAGAGAATGTCATTAACTAATTTTAGAAGAGTAGTTTCAGTACTGTGGCATGGGCGATATGCAGATTGTACATTGTTAAAAATACTGTTTGAATTCAGATGAGATACAAGCTGGGATAGAACAACCTTTTCTAAAAAATGTTATATGAATGGGAGATTAGAAACTGGGCGGTAGTTCTTTAAATCGTTATGGTCTAGTGTTGGTTTCTTCAGCAGAGGCTTAACAATGGCAGTTATGAAACATGATGGGAATTCCCTTGATGAGAGAGAGGTACTAATAACATCAGTTAGTGAAGGCAATACTGGATCTATGCACTCAAGCAGTAGTGATGTTGGAATTGGATCAAGTTTACATGACTTATGTGCACTCTTCATCAGGATTGTACGCACGAAATCCATAAAGACAGGTTCAAATGCTGCTAATGGTTGCCGCTCAAATTCTGTATCACAACTGTATGGTGACGACCAGTCAATTGAAATTGTGGTGTCAAGCTTATCTCTAATGGTTTGTACTTTGTCACGGAAGAAATTTGCAAACATGTCCGGAAGGTCGACTGGAGAGAAGGTAGTTGGAAGTGGTGTAGATTTGTTCCTTGACATTAGCTTGTTAGTAATCTCGAAGAGCTCTTTGCAGCTGGAACTTTCCATGATCTTAGTAGTGTAGTGGGCTGATTTCACGGCATGGACTATATCTGTGACATTCTTCTTAGCGGCTTCATAGATTTGCTTATGAATAGTGAGTCTGGTGTAAAGCCAAAGCCTCTCAGCTTTACGGCGGTCTCTTTTAGCAGTGCGAAGCTGGTCCCTAACACTGCTATACCATGGAGAACACTTTTGAATTGATATTCTGCACTTGGTAGCTGGGACATGTTTGTCGAGCAATGAACGCAGGCAGTTATCGAGTTGTTCTGCTGTAGGAGGTAAGCAAGTTGTTAGGCTTGCTTGGATGTCATGCATTAGTTTGGTTCTATTTATCATTCAGCGGTTTCCCTTAGTAGCAGATAAAGGCGGAAGGTTAGGGACTGATACGTCAAGACGGCATATAATGCAGAGGTGATCTGATGCAAGGTCATGGGATACCAGGGAGAACCGTAGAATGTTATCATCTAGTCTATGAAGAATCCAGTCTAAAATGTGACCATGTTTATGGGTAGGTTGGTTAACTGACTGTTTGAGGTGGAAAACATTAATGAAATCTAGGAGTTTTGATGTGTTTGGGTTTCCGGGACAGTCAAAGTGAAAGTTGAAATCTCCAAGAATAATCAGGTTGCCACCTATCGAATTTCTATACTCCAGGAGATTCGGAAACTGCTCCAAAAGAGAGATTCAATCAGTTTGTTTTTTCTACTAGGAGGAGGACTGTATAGGCAGGAAAAAAAATGGACTGACCTTTGCTCCAGTGTGAGTGTGGCTTGGACTAGTTCAAACGATGTGTGGTCGAAATTGAATGTTGTGGTGTGGTTAAGACCTTTGATCATGGAGTTCTTTGTAATGAGAGCAATTCCACCTCCGCGAGAGTTACGGGGGAAAGACTTGATGGAGTAACCAGTGGGTGTTAGATTCGCACATTTGGGCTCATCGCCTGATGTTTTTAGCCATGTTTTGTCAGGAAAAAGACGTCAATATTCTGGTCGTTGATAAAATTGACTACTTCTGTGCGCTTTTCCGGTGGTCCTACTGATTGGGCATTGAATAATGCAATACGCAAAGGTATCTCTTGGATAGATGACACGAAGGTTGATGAATTAATAAGGATTTGAATTATGTTATCTAAATTAACGGTCGAATTTTTAAATTGTCGACCCGGAAAGGGTATAAAGGAGATAACTGGAATTCTTCTTCCTGTTCTACGCCGGGCAGATTTGAAACAACATTTCTTTTTTCGCTTCTGTTTACATTTAGGTAATGATGAATGTAGTCCCAGTTCGTTTAGTATAGAGCACAATGTAGTGTGGAGAGCCAAGGAGTGGTCATTTAAAGCAATTAATGAGGGTCCATCATAGCAGAAACGGGTTGACAGGCGAGTATCACGTGATGGCGGTTTGTTCAAAAGAAAGTTGTAGCAGTGGAACAAGACAGCTGAGAAAAAGTCTCATTGTTCTCGTTTCCAAAACAAGGAGATGAAGAAACACATACGAACTGAACAGCCAATACATAATGAACACAATAACGTAGAGGAAGACAGGCAACAAGTACAAATATCATGAAAACGGCACAAAAACGGAACAGCTGAATCAAGCCGGTTAAGCGATAGCGGCCATCTTGAATCCATTATAACTGACTAATTATGTCACCAATTTCATTATTTTGCTTATTAATTGCACTTTAAATCAAAAACGTATTTTAACAAACTAACATCGTAGTCCCCGTCCCCTCCCACCCCCCACCGAACCATATCATTCGTCACAAAAATCCTAATGCGCCCAACATATTGATCATAATTCAGATTCCAGGAAATGCATTAAAATAAAATGGGATTCGAAAGGACAAAAGATCAGTAATTTATAATACTTTCAAGCATGGGGTATAGTATACGCCTGGTGTGATTGAGTTTGGACACCCACCCATCCACCTCCGCCTTGAAAAGGTTACTTGCGTCACTCTCCCACCCCGTCCTGTCCCTCTTCCCCCCCCCCCACCCCCCGCTTAAAAATCCCATAATCAGCACTAAAATAATGCAGTAACTGTCTACTTTCATTTTGCTTATCGCTCGGCATGTTTGTTCAGCCTAGGTCCTGAGTGAGTGGTAACCCATTGGTTGTTGGACATCAAAATATGATGATATATTTCCCATCACATGAGTGCTCAAACTTTCGTGACTCATTGTATTCGACAATAAGGTGAGTAAACAGTAGTGGACATTATTTACCTCTGAAAAGTTTATCACGTAGGTGATTTGACTCTCGAATACCATTTAACATTGATGGGATTCGCTATGTATAGAGCAGGTAAAGGACTGTTAAGTTTGATAATCCTGGGCACAAGGTGCAGGCCATATCCCATTAATCACTTCTGTCTAATATGAAGCCCCTTAAAGCCTGGTACCCTAGGCGACCGTCTAATGCACACGTATGGTCGGGTCGGCCCTGAGTACATGCGATGTTTAAGGTAATAGATATCTTCAAGCAGTGTTATTCAGTAAATAATACTCGCCATGTTGAAGTTACGCTTGTTGATAGCGTCTAGACCGTTCTCCAAAAGTAAAGCTCAATACGAAAACCATTGCCGTGTCTATTTTAGTCAAACATGGGACCATTTAGATCGTAAATGTTGTAGTATTATCTAGTTATCGTGTTTTATTTTGAGATACATGTATAAAAGGAAACGTAATGTATGCATATATATTTATACATTCACCATTGTGTGTACATGTGTGGATGGATGGATGATAAATTGATGAACGGACAGACAGTTCCATGCATGCATACATTTAGTTAGATAGGTATTTAGGTACAAACATTATAATCCCATCTTAGGATCACCTTCACAATGAGAACACCCCATTTTATCAACCAACTTAGTCACATCAACATGGTAAATACAATATTCCTTTTTTGTAAGCATTCAAACATAGGGTAAAATGCTTTACGTGTGCAACCAAGTTCAACTTGAAATTGAAAAGAATAATAATGTCATAAAGAGCTGAATACATTAACATTGTCTAAATCAACAAGAGTTGTCTTCTGAATCTTGTATGACTTTTGAACACTCATTTTGCAAGGATAGAGTGTAGTTCAGTGTAGTTCAGTGACAAAGAATTTAATTAAAATTTAAAAGAATTACTCTATCTGAATATACGCTATGTGCTAGTAAATTGTTATTCCTTGTTTGGTTCCAGGTCCATACTATTATCAATTGCACAATGAAGGAGATACATGACTGTACCTTAAATGCTCGAAATTTGCTTTAATGATCAGAAGAATTCGAACCACACATCGGGAAGGCTAATCACTCTGAAAACCTCATGTAAAGAACGTTGTCCAAAACAAGACATGTATGGCAGTGTGTGTGTGTGTGTGTGTGTGTGTGTGTGTGTGTGTGTGTAAATGCGAGTTACGATCATTTATCAAACTAAGCTTTACACTCCGCACCAATTGTGATAGACATTTGCGACCTTTTAAAGTAATCTGATATAAATTGATGCCATTTATTAAAACTCAACTAATTTGTTTCTTTTATAGATATTAGTTCTTTTCCAAACCCTTCATATTTAGTGAAAAGTATGCGTAACCCTTAACTCTGCCTGAATGCGTGACAAATCTATCTAAGGAAATATAATCATTGAACATGTCTCCTTCATTATGTGCTGGATTCATTATCCCAATATTTAAACAGCTAAATTATTTGCTCTAACCAGTATCACTAATAAAACCGTATTCTTTTTTAAAATTACGATACAAATAATTCCGGAGAGAAATGACTGTATCCATCGAGCTCATTCTGATTCTGCATTAGAGATTAAGAGTTTTTCCTTCACTAGACTGAAACGAAAATATCCTGGAATAAATTATTTGTGCAACCGTTCATTACCAAGAACGTTGCCGATTGTCGTGTTCTCAGACTGATGCGGTGATAGTAATAAGATAGTAATAAAAATGGAGAAACTGCTCAAACACAGCGGGTCAGTCGAAAAAGATGAAAATTAGGAATGTTTGAATTCACAGAACCTGAAAATATTTCGGAGATAATCTTATATGCTTAAGCCACCTATGTTAAAATAGAAATCGCAAAAATATCAATACTGGAATATTGTTTACTTGCAGAAACATAGAGACACTCCTGAGTGAATCAAGAGTGTGTAATAGGTATTCGAAGGAAGGCACTCGAACTGGATAACGTAGTGATGACACTGGCATTAAAACAGAGAGCACACTGAAGGAAGGCAGTCGAACGTGTGAAACTGTTGAGGACATTGACAGTCAAAAAGGGAGCAAAAACAGTGAGTCAAGTATCGATAATAATGATTTGAAGGAAGACACTCAAACTAGTGAAACTGTTGATGACAATGACGGTCACACAGGCAGCAAAAACAGCAAGTCCAGTATGGATAATAATGATTCGAAGGAACGCATTCAAACTGTTGTTGACAATAACAGTCAAACAGGGAGCAAACACAGTGAGTCCAGTATGGATAATATTGATTTGAAGGAAAACACTCAAACTGGTGAAACTGTCGATGAATATGACAGTCAAACAGGGAGCAAAAACAATGAGTCCAGTATGGATAATAATGATTTAAAGGAAGACACTCAAACTGGTGAAACAGTAGATGCCAATGACAGTCAAACAGGGAGCAAAAACAATGAGTCAACTATCGATAATAATGATTTGAAGGAAGACACTCAAACTGGTAAAACTGTTGATGACAATAACAGTCAAACAGGGAGCAAACACAGTGAGTCCAGTATGGATAATAATGATTCGAAGGAAGACTCTCACACTGGTGAAACTGTTGATGATAATGACAGTCAAACGGGGAGCAAAAATAATGAATCCAGTATGGATAATAATTATTCGAAGGAACGCATTGAAACTGGCGAAACTCTTGATGACAATAACAGTCAGAGAGGGAGAAAAAACAGTGAGTCCAGTATGGATAATAATGATTTGAAGGAAGACACTCAAACTGTTGAAACTGTTGATGACAATGACAGTCAAACAGGGAGAAGAAACGGTGAGTCCAGTATGGATAATAATGATGTGAAGGAAGACACTCAAACTGGTGAAACTGTTGATGACAATAACAGTGAAACAGGGAGCAAAAATAGTGAGTCCAGTATGGATAATAATGATTTGAAGGAAGACACTCAAACTGGTGAAACTGTTGATGACAATAACAGTCAAACAGGGAGCAAAAACAGTGAGTCCAGTATGGATAATAATGATTCGAAGGAACGCATTCAAACTGGTGAAACTGTTGATGACAATGACAGTCAAACAGGGAGCAAAACCTGTGAATCCAGTATCGATAATAATGATTTGAAGGAAGACACTCAAATTGGTGAAACAGTTGATGACAATAACAGTCAAACGGGGAGCAAAATCAGTGAGTCCAGTATGGATAATAATGATTCGAAGGAACGCATTCAAACTTGTGAAACTGTTGATAACAATGACAATCAAACAGGGAGCAAAACCAGTGAATCCAGTATGGATAATAATGATTTGAAGAAAGACACTCAAACTGGTGAAACCGTTGATGACAATGACAGTCAAACAGGAAGCAAAAACAGTGAGTCCAGTAGAGATAATATTAATTTGAAGGAAGACACTCAAACTAGGGAAATAGCTGTTGACAGCGACAGTCAAATGGAAAGCAAAACGAGTGAGTATATTATCGATAATAATGGTTCGAAGGAAGGCACTCGAACTGGAGGAACAGATGATGATGCTGACAGTAATCCACAATATACAATGAGTTGGTCATATATGAATAACAAGGATTCGAAGGAAGGCACGCAAACTGAAGAAATTATCGATGACGCCGTCAGCCAAACAGAGAACGCGATTTGTAAGTCATGTATGAATAACAAGGAATTGATGGAAGAAGCTCGTACTGGTGAAACTGCTGATGACGCTAACGGTCATCCAGAAAGCACAATAAGTACGTCAAGTATGGACGATAAGGATTCAACGGAAGGCACGCGAATTGGAGAAAGTGACAGTCACTCAGAACGCACCGAAAATTCAAGTATGAATAAAAAGGATTCGAAGAAAGACACCCAAGCAAGAGAAGCTGCTTGTGACACCGACAGTCAAGCAGCGAACACGATAAGTGAGTCCAGTATGGAAATTAATAACTTGATGGAGAATCTGGTGCAAGAATCATCGTCTCGATCTAAGAATGGTCAAAATCAGAAGCATGAGGGACAAAATCAGAATGAGCAAGACACTAAAAGACATTTGCATCCGTATGTATCTTGCTTTAATAATTGAGGATTCAGTACAGCTTTGTGGATGCAGTATTTTCAGCTCTGTTAATCGCATTGATAGAAAAGAAACCATGACTAAAATAAGCCACACATTATCGGTTCCAAATATGAAGTGGATAGTTCCGGGCTTTTTCTTTTTGTTTTGGTTGCGCCTAGTTATTTATAGTAAGATAAGATACATTGTTCTTTACTTCGTTATAATGACTTATTGATAAAGAACGTAGTGCTAGTATTTGATCTAAATATCGTACCTATTCTGCCACTTAGAATTGTCTGTCGCATAACTTTCGAGTGTTTGTAAGCAGTCTAACACCAGAGAAATGTTTCAAGTATGCGTCCAAATGTTACCTTGCAATTCATTTATAAATTAATATAATCATCTCAATTAGATAATATTTTGTCAATCAGCACGTGTTCACTTGCACACTAGTAGATTTGTTTTCAAATACGGAAGAAGCACTCTGCGAAGTTTCAGTGACAAAGACTTTAAAGAATATGGAAAGGAATCATCCCGCAAATCCTGGTAATTTGTTATTACTTCTGTTCGTTTCATGTCCACTGCATAGTCGTTATCTTCTCCATCCCTATCCTGTATTTGTTCTCCTGTCATTCGAACAGAAAACAAGTTGCATAGACATGTATAATTGTCCATAATTGATAAAAATTATAAAGCAAATAAAGATGAACGTTGAAAATCATTAGAATAATATGCTTATAACAATTAATATCGGCGTTTGAAACAAATATTGTTTTTGTTGTAGTCCGGGATTGCGATGGTTCTTAAAATAGTTTCCGTTAAAACCGTTTGACCACACATAGCCAGCATAATTGATAAAATCTGAGATTTCTGAGACAACTAGACAGAACTGAAAATGTTTGTATCAATATTACAAACTTGTTGACTTGCAGAGGTATAAAGATGTGTCTGAGATAATAAATAATGAATCATTTCAGCAATGATATGACACGTTCGGGAGGAACCAAAGGAACTCCCAAGGACCAGAACATAAGTGTTCTAACTCAGGAACACGGCGGACAACAGCCAGATCAAGACCATGCCAGCGATGACTGGCAAGCACAACGTAAGTTTACCCTACTACTTCTTTTCTACCTCGATAACCAAATGTCCGAATTCGATCAACTGCTTGAGGACAAAGTTATAGCAGGACTTGTATGTAATAACTGGGGTCAGACTAGCATTACGTTTTGTCTATCCACCTAATAATTAGATCAGGCATGCAGTTACTGTACTGCGTTTATAAATCCCAGGAACAAGTTTTCTAATAAGTAAAAAATAGGGGTTTCTAATGATATCGGTGCCCCGCATTATTCAGATATTTCCCAGCTTCAAACAAGAGATCTATGCTTGTAAAAGACAACCCCAACGGCTACTTGTTTTGACAACCTCAACCCCACTCCAATCTCTCAAATAGAGATCCAATGCATAGGGGCTAACGCTAACTGTATAACGTTAAGTGTATTCCTTTATTCCTGTCTAGCAAGTGTTTATATTAATTAATTTTTGGGCCATTTATCAATGGACAGGGTTGTAAAGATGGTCAGAGACTCCATTTTCAAACGCCATCTTTATTACCACACAATGGCTTTCACATTCACATCCTATACCTCAAAACAATAAGTTTTACAGTAATATCAACTTCAAATTCAAACAGTCAGTACGAAACCTAAGTGTCATTTTCGACAGTGCTCTCTCATTAAACCAACATGTCATGAACATATGCAATTTGCATACCTGCAGATGACACGCATCAGTTCCATTCAAAATTTTCTATCGGTTGATGCCACTGAAACACGTGTCAGTTCCTTGATACTTTCAAGACTAAAATAATGTAATTCACTTCTATCTGGTTCATCAAAGCATCTATTATAGAAACTTCAAAAGTTCACAACACGGCTGCTCGGATTATAATTAGAGTACGACAACCTGAACACACCTACACCCTGCTCTGTAAACTCCACTGACTTACTTGTTTGATCCAGAATCAAACACAAAATCTGTTCCTTATGATACATTTCGTTGAATGGCTCCAGTACATCATACCTATCTGAGCTTTTCAATGTGTACACCTCATCTAAAAACTTACGCTCATCTTCCGACATTCGTATTCTTATTGTTCCCACTTTTAAAACAAACTCATACGGACAAGGTTATTTTGCGTACCAGGGCCCAGATACGTGGGATATATTGCCCATTGATCTTGGACAAAAGGATAATGTGATCTCATTCAAGAGTGCGCTATAAACTTTCGTATTTCGAAAACAAGAACAGATTTAAAAAGCTAATAATTTTGCCTTACTTAATTATTTCCATCATGGTGTTGTTTTGTAATCGTGTCGTTTTATGTTTTTTTTTTTGTGTTATGTTCATGTAATACTGTACAGCGTTCAAAGCTTCTGAAGATCAGGCGCCGTACTAAGTCCACATTATTGTTATTAATAGTAGCAGTAGTAGTAGTAGTCTGTTCATGTTCAGTAAAAGTAAATATGGTTCTAGCATGGGGATTGTTACAATTTCCAAGTTATTACCCAAGGGCTAAGTTTCTTTGGATATGGGCATATACACAGATGTCAGTATCACTTGTACATCGGGATTTGTATGTTTATCTTAAGTAAGTGTATATAACACGCAAGGGTTGGATCTCCGTAGTTTCCAAGCTTTGACTCAGGGTCTGAGTTCATTGTGTTAGCGATGGACCCAAGTGTCAATATCAGCTGCATGTGACATCTGTGTTTTCATGCATAGTAACGGTATATATGGTGCCATTCTAGGGATCTAAATAGATTCTCTTTCATTTACTAGGTGATAAATTTTCTGAGTCATATAAAGACACCGATGCATCACCTGAGTGTCTTGTTTTGATATGTTTGACAACTGAGCCATTTGTCACAAACGCCAATTCGCAGAAACGTGAGAGGTACAACTCTGGATTTATTTGAAATTTATCCACAATCACCTCTATCCCCCGGGGTGGGGGTGGGGAGATCAAAATTCAAAACATTCTGGCATAATCTACATCCATCGAACTATCACTGAGTGTAAATCCTTGTGTATACTTTTATGAGTGTAGTGCAATTCAAGGGCATTGCACACGTGCAACCGTTTTACAAATGGCAATAATAATAATAATAATAATAATAATAATAATAAAACGTTTGTATTACTTTTACCTGTAGAAGCATGTGATGAAAACAGTTACGTCAGGCATCCATCTGTCAAAGACTCTGAAGTCCAATTTGGTAAAGATCTAACACAAGAGAGAAGCGATACAAAGACTCCTACATTTTACCCACAAAAGCCTCTTGTGAAATGGTAAGATTCAAGGTTTCTCTTTTGTTGACAAAAAATATTGACTTATAACCTTTGGACAGTGCAAAGCTGCATGGACATCATAAACATTCTAATCCTGAGTCAGCGTTATATTATTTATCAATCAAGCATGAGCTACTTAACTTATGAGAAATCGCGCTTGATTAGTTTAAAGGACTGTTTGCGCATTGTTTTTTACAGTCTGACCTACACACAGGGCCGACAGGATGGGGGGGGGGGGGAGAACCGGGGATATATCCCCGGCGCCCTGGCCGAAGAACACTTTTTAATTTTATAAAAGAGAATTTTGTTTGAATTAGAACTAGGAGAGTCCCCGTTGTTTCTTACCCAAGGGCCCGTGATCTGTCCCTACGGACCTGTAGGCAACACAAATCGTAAAAGAGGACCTACATTTCAGAACGGTATGGGCTTTGCATTAATTACAAAGTTGTGAAGTGAGTGTTTTCAAACTCTAATGTTCAGAAGAGATTGAACTATAACATTCTTTTGTCCCGACTTTGGCCAAATGTTAACTGTTAAGTGGGTGCATGATTGGCTCTGGAGCAATCGGACGAAATCAGCGCGTGGATCCTTGAAAACTACTTATATTAGAGTTTACCTTTAATTAGGGGCTTATTAATAAATTGGTTTCTCTGTAAGAGACTCAGTTACGATGCATATTGAACCAAAGGTGCATATAATATAACTCTATTTAATTTAATCATCATATACATTTATCTACCTGTGTTTTGACTGTACATTATCAACCCAATTGATCCAAGGCTGCACCTTGTACATATCAATCCGGTTCATTTATTTCTGAGTGCCCTACCAGCTAATAAAATGTATCAACATTTACATTTACCCAACGCCTAGACAAAAATAAGTTACTTTTTAGTTTCGAACGAACAAAGTCGATATTTGTACTTTCCCAAGCTATTGTTTACTTTACCAGGAAACTGACTTCACTTACATATTTAGCGCTCAGTTTCAGTGAGCTGACCTGGTTGCTGTTCTAATAAAGCTCGTGTACAGTCATGCAGTTATTATGGATGTTCTAATCTGTTGTGATAGTCATGTCAGTCTTGAAACAGTAACGTTGCCAAAATAATTTGCATGGCTATGGCCATTTTCGGACTTTGAATCCTCCTCACATAGTTATGACATCGTACAAGAGATAGATTCATGTATCAGGAAGAAGAAAAAAGAAACGCTTATGCTTGTACATTCTTATGGTCCACATAATCGCGTCTGAGATAAGCCTTCACTGTATTAATATGTAATGTGTGCTGAAAAATATTATAAGAGGCAATGTTATTCATACCAATCCAACGGTGTTTGCATATATATTGCAAACTTTCTGCAACAAAGATAGTGCGCTATGTCTTTAGTAACACGCACGCTTATGAATCCCATGGTGCCGTAGATATGTTCTGAAATATACTTTCCTTCTTCTCGATATTCACAAGGTGCCAAAGGTTTGCAAGAGTTGTGTTTTGTTTGGGTTTTTTTTTTGTTGTTTTTTTTTTTTGTTGATTTTTAAAAAATATAAACTTGTTTCTCTTTTAATACCTACTTAAGTCGAAAATAATAGATGTAGTGGCTGTTCATACTTACTGCATACAATGGGCACTCTACTAGCTAGTACATATGTACTAATAAACAAATTGTATAAGTGACAAAACGTGTTTGTGCCGAAATACGATCTTCCTAGATCCTTCCAGATTCATGCTTGTTTTATTTAATTAGTTTGTAATGGAGACAAAGTAATATACAGGAAATAATTGTAGGTCTCAATAATTTTGCACTCTTTTATTCTCGTGAAATTTGCACATGTTCATCTAATTTTAGGTAAGTCTACACCATACTAAAGATGCAGGAGTAATTGCACACATGATTCGCTAGAGGTGTGCGTCCACGACGAATGGTAATGACTGAAGGCATATGCCGCTGCATTTTCGTGGATGGTGCACAGCATTTTATCATTCTAAGTTAAACTTGCCAAACGCAGCTACATTGAAGTATAATATTGTTGATGAAGACAACGTCGATACCAGTGCTTCGTGTGTATCACTAAACATGGGACCCTGAAATATTAAGATGCAAAACAGTATTAGTGCAACAATACATCAACAAGGTTGTTATTTTTAATGCTTTTTTTCTCATTTTTGTCATAGTATATTAGGTCACCAAATAATAATATTCATGGGTGTAAATGAAGGTGTCTTCAATTAGTTTATGAAACTATTTTGCAGATGTACTACCTAATGAATGATTCAAGCATTTATTATTTGTGATGTTGTTCTCCAGTTCAAACCACACAAGCGTTTATTATTTGTGATATTACCCTCCAGTCCCAAATACACAAGCAAGAACTGTGCCATGTGATATCCAAAGTAATAATCAATTGATTATTTTCCGTATATCCTGATTATGGTAAGCTGTGAAATAATGTAACGAAGTCTTTTCTTTTGTTTGTCTTTGTTCGGGGAATCGGTAATTAAACTCCAAGTATTCTGCTAAAAGCCACGCTGTAATTATATTTGTTCTTGCTTTTAAAGATCTTTTGAAAACAATATATACTTTAAGTAAACCCTGGAATGGAGTATATTTGTGTCCACAATAAGCTATGGCCGATGGATGATGTTCTATCCAATTTCCTCCATTGTCAGGATAGTAATTATCGTCTAGTCAATCATTTACATTTATCTGCTTCTATTTACTACTCCAACGTTTCCAACTATAAAATTTTAAGCATAAACAAAACTGTTACGGAACAAACAAGCATAGAGATGGGGACATAACAATTCATTAACCATCAACATGAGATATAATTTTCATGGCATGGGTGATTTCTTTTGTCGGATCAGTTATTTTGGTACGAAACGAAAATAGTAACCCAAATTAGAAGAATAATATAGTAAATTGTGTGTGTGTGTGTGTGTGTGAGAGAGAGAGAGAGAGAGAGAGAGAGGGTGTTCCTCTTGGGTCCTTTTAAATATGTTACAGAAAATATAATTCAGGCCTAATTACTATCAGTGCTCTAGATAGTGAACAAACATTTTACTTATCTTTTATTAACAAATCAAATATCAATATTGTTTTCTGATTTTGTTTATAGCAAAAATAGTTGTCCTTTAAAATAAATTATCATTTGCACACAATATTTGCAAATCCAGTTTCTTTGGGCCTGGCATCATATGAATAGGATGAGATATATATACAATTTTAATACAGTTTTCTGTTTTTTCCCGCTTGTCTTATCTGATAAAGATCGTTTCCAAGTAGCTTACTAGAAATAAACTTTTGCGAATATATTCACTTTAGTCAGGTGTTATATATATATATATATATATATATATATATATATATATATATATATATATATATATATAAGAATACAAATCATGGCGAATAACAATCCTTTCAAGTGCACTGGATCCAGCAAGGGATCATGTGTGTCAGGGATTGATTAAGATAAATGCAATAAACTGACAACGAACAGTGCGAAATTAGTACATGTATCTAGCTAGCCTGAGCGCTTTCGACTCTTTGTTTTCGATTAGCCTTTGATAAAGACTCATTTAAGAGTCGAAAGCGCTCAAGCTAGCTAGATGCTAGTGTCACACTGTTCGTTGTCAGTTTATTGTGTGTGTCTATATATATATATATATATATATATATATATATATATATATATATATATATATATATATATGTATATGTATGTATATATATATATATATATATATATATATATATATATATATATATATATATACATATATATATATATTATAATTATTGTTTATAAATGCTTGTATTGAATCAAACACGTGCACAGCGCTGAGAGAGAGAGAGAGAGGTGGGAGGGAGAGAGACAGAAAGAGAGGATTTTTAATACCTTTAGTTAACACCGTATTTGTTTAGAGATGAGCTATATCACTTGGACAAATATCACCCTATATTTTTAGTAGTATCATCTGAGATTAAACAAATAAAAAGCCAGATTATAGTACGTATAGTTATTTCGACATAGTGATAATAGGAATGATAATTCAGCTCACTCAACATAACTTAACGACCAACTATTTTTAAAGGTTTGCTGCCATAGTCATTGTAATAAATACGGCAATCAACTAAAGTGGCATGTGCATACGGACGACTGTTTTTTTTTTACAACAGGAAACACGTGATGTTTGCTTCCCTAAAATGGTACCATGTATAGCTGATTATTTATGGCTAAGTAATATCAGTTATATGCTTACTTCATCAGAACTCTGAATTCCACTTAAACTATATTTTGTGCAATTTTATACAATGTTTAGAACCATTTCACATTTAATAATAACCAGAGGAAGCACATTTTGTTATTCATCTAAAATCTTTCTCATAGACCCCATCTTGAGCCCCAGAAGTCGAAATAAGGGATCTTGCAATTTCACAACCTTGCATATATTATTCTACATCGACCAAAAATAAACACCTTCTTCGTAAACAGGTCCATTATGAAGTGCTCACTGAATTGCGACTATGACCTTACACAATACCTAATCAATATCCTCATGCACGTGACTGAAACCGACTGGCGTCCTAGTTTCAGCATGTAAACGTTGGTTATATATGTTGAGCGTATATGCAGCCAGACTGTGGCGTGACCGTGGCAATGTAATCTATTTTTATTCCTGTATTTTACATGGAAATTCCCGTTCTACTTTTATTTTCTGTCTAACGCGTACCAGGCGAAAACCGTGTATCGCTACGCGAGTAGCAGGGACTACTTGCATCAACATACTTGTTTACATAAATTCGACATGAATGTTCTCAGGATATACATGGAATAACACTGTTCATTTAGACAGTACACATATCTAGAAGCTGGCTGCAATGTCACAAAAGTTCGTTGAGTACAGCGATGATGACGATGATGTGAATGATGCGTGTGGTAGAAGTGGACCGTCACTGGTTGCTACACACGGAAAAGGCGGACCTGATTTGACTAGAACACGTGGTGGAAAGACAGATATTGTGTCACGTGGGAAAAATGAATCTCTTATTGAGCGACTACCAGAGAAAGGCAAAGTACATGAAAGAGAGGAATCAAAATTGCAGAGAGAGAAAGTTGATCAAGATGTAGAGAAAAACGATGTAAATTTTGGAAATATACCTGATTTGAGTAATGATCAGAATTCACAATCAGCAGAGGCAGTAAAGGATAAAGTGTTTCGGAAGGAAAGGTAGATTTGACCAAAGTTAGCTGTGCCTTAATGATTGTTTTAATAGGAACTTAAGTAGGTTAAGTGATTTTAAATTATATAGTTTAGCTCTAAAGGTCATAGACTAGAGGAACTTGTGGCCTGGCCATTTGTCCTTGTTCCGTCTGTTCGCTAGCACAGATTTGATATCACTATTCCGTCTAAAGTACTTGGAGAATTGCCATGAAACTTGACATGTATTTATCACAATTTCTGGTTTGTCTCAAGTGAAAGCTTGTATCCCCTATACGACCATCAAGATTTAAGATGTTATAGTTTAGGTTGCTGTTGGGGAGACAGTACTCTAATAAATTCATGCTTCGTCCTGAATCCCCCAAACCATACGCTTTAATCGCATTAGGTACTATTTCTGACTAAAGGAAAATAGAGCTGCTCGGAGATCCAATATGGCCGCAAACGCAGCCATCTTGAAAATGTTCTTACTGGTACTTCTTTTGCATGGATCGTCATATCAACAGGAGAATTTCACCAACATACCTATTTAAAATCTTAATGTTTCTCTCCACAATATATGATCATATCAACATGGGGAGTGTACAGTAATACTTTTTGTAGTATCGAGTTGGTTCGTAATGAAATTGGTGCCGATATTTTGTCCAGTATGGCTGTTACGATGACCATCTTGAAACTGTTGGTATCGTTAATCCTTCTGAATTGATGGTTACACTGATATAGGCAAACCAAGAATATCCGAGATAGTTAAGAAAATAACAGTTAAGTAGAAGCAACGGTCTTATCTCGGATTCCTAGAAATTGTCTTCGGTCAGTAGAGCGTCAGTCCCTTCGATGTACTCTTGTTTTGTAACTTGATTTCCACTACACAAACACTATCGTCCCAGCTTTACAATTCTTTCTGTTTACGGCAAGAAAGTAATGCATAATGAATGGCTGTGTTCAATTAATCAACATCATCATCATCATCATCATCATCAAGAATTGACATCTCTTAGTGGTGTTTAATACATATTAGTATATTTCTTCTGAGCTGTTAAGACCAGCGCGACTGGTATGGACACATTAGTAATAAAACGTGAAAACTGTTCTTGAACTCCTCGCATTTATTATGCCATTACTGTAGAGCAAAGCGTCAAAATATCAAGAAAAACTAAAAGATTTAGTTTGCTTTAAATGTAATAATGATAAGAAAATAAATGATGTAGTTGCAATGCAGTAAATTATGTATGAAACATGGTGTCTGACAATCAACAGTCTCAGAATAATCGATAACATAAGGCTGTACGAGTTATCTTTCTTGGTATCTCACACCCACTCTCTCTTTCTCTCTCTCTCTCGCACACAAACACAGACCCAGATGCATACATATGATCAAAAAAAAAAAAAAAAAAAAGGAATAAATGTATGTGGTGAATCAATATTTCATGTATTTTTTTTTTCTTATTTTTTTTTGTTGAATAAAAATATACTTAACTATAAAGGAGTATATGACTTTATATGTTAGACGCTGTTGACTTGAATTGAATTGTCCTACTCCAAAAGGAATTTGTTTTTGTTCATATAGTTATTCCTAAATTTCAAGTGTCTCCTGACATCGTCCACTAGACTTTGTTGTTTATAACCACAATGGCTCTTGGTCAAAGCGTATTGGTTTTGAAAACAGTTTGCGATACTTACACATAGTTAACACTACTGGTTTCGTACAGTTACAAATTCCAAACGATACATGTTTACAATTTCATAGTTACTCATTCTTATGGATATTTAAAGCAAAACCTTTCTCTGTTATGCATCTATTTTAGTGCACATGTTATAAGCCTCCATCCGTTCCTCTTTTAGTTAGAAGAAGAGAGTTAAATACTCGAGGGATGCTCTTTAATATTGGTTGCAAATTTATTGTATTAACATACAGAATAAAATTCAGTTTAATGAAATTCTCAGGCGTTTGTTTGAGGGACATATTTTGCATAGGCTCTTGAAAAATATAATTTTAAACCTTCCGATGTTGGTTTCAGATTCAGATAATTCTAGTCGGCAATAATAATGCATAGAAACTCAGTTAGTAAGTTCTAACATCTCATATGAAACTATAAGTTTGACGAGTGAGGTGTATTTTTTAATATATGTAGCTATATTTATTCTCTACTCGAGCACAAACGCAGATGACTTTTGCTTACTAAATATATTGATCTTCTAAAGTATTTAGATGACTTGTTAAAGTGCAGATCACGTGATCGGTATGCATTTCGAAAATAAAACAATTTTCTTTTTTTCCTTAATCGCAGCAATATCAACGGACTTTCACTATTCATTGCCATCATCGCCATCGGCATAGCTTTATATACCCACGTTTGTCCTACACAGCATCCTAAAGCGGAATATATCGAACACATTCAGAAACCGGATGAATTCAGAGAAAAGCTTTCGGAATGCTTGTCCTGGGTTAATTCTAGCGTGCAAGAGATGAAACAGATCAAATTTAGGCTCGAAAGCATTGAGGAAAAGATAGAGAAATTGGTAGTTTATAAAAGTGACATTGCTGACCTTTTTAAAAGAGAGGATTTCGATAATCTAGTCCGAGATATTAAAACTGATCTGCTTGGTCATGTAGACTCCAATAACGAGTATAAGCAGAAAGTTTTCCAAGATGACGTTCTGAAGTTGAAAACTGAAATAGATGTTAAAGTCCATGACATTCAGGAGAAACAAGAGAGAGAGTCACAAGATCTGGAAAAGAAAAATACCGAGATGGTTTCGGAAATGTCTAAGCTTCAATCAGTTGTACAAAATTTAAAAGAGGACTTTGCGGGACTGTCAGAGTCTCACGACAAGAACAACAATGAAGTGGCGATGCAGTTGTCCCAGCACAAAGAAATTCTAACTGGCTTGAAGCAGTCTGAGGAAACCCTTGGCAATAGGATAAAACATATAGCTAATGAGACCACTGTATTGAACAAGGCCAAAGATTTTATTATGGAGAACATATTTCATAAAGGTATGTTAATAGGAAGTTAAATGACTTGAGATTTCAACAATTATTGTTGATAAAATCAAAATAGGATTGTGCTACTTTTCTGTCGGTTTAACGTGTGATTAGATCATGAAGTATTGGTGCCTGTATGTATCGTTTACTGTGTGTGCGTGTGTGTGTATGTATGTGTTAGAGATAGGGAGAGACAGACAGACATATTTCAAGAATCAGTTGTCACACTTTTATATGTTCTATTTGTATCAAACGACGTTCCATTTCATCTCTAATGAAATTCAACAGAAGATTAAGTGGCCCTGTGCCCAAGAAGAAGATTATTAGATGTTTCAAATAGCTTTTGAATTCACTATGAAAAAACAACATTGAAAATCCCCACAGTTCACGTTCAGCGACTAGATTTATAATCATCTAATCAAATCTTGTACCTCTTTATGTCAGATGTAATAATACTGGTGTTTCTTTGCAGGGTCCATGATAGTTGTAATCATGATCAATACAAGTCTAGTTGTCATGGTGATTATTTACCTTTATTCGACAAGGGACACCCACAGGTGTATCAATCAGAATGTTGACATCGAACAAGCACACGATGGAGCAAATCAGAATCCATCACCATATTCGGTAAGAATAGTATCTACGTACCTACGAAAGTACATATTTAATGCGTTTAACAAATTACAGTTATCAATACGCTTTAGCAGGCAAATGGTGATACCCCATGTCCGTCCTTCCGTCGTAGCCCTATATTCTCCCAAAATGCTAAATGCAGATTCACCAACCTTAATACTTAATTGTCATGTTATAACCAGCTGAGGGTCCAAGATCACATATACAAGCGATGGAGTTACAGTGAAATTTTTTAATGTATTTTGACTAATTGAAACATGCAGGAATGGCACGATGGCACAATATATACAAATATAACGGAATTTGAATTGGGGCCTCCCTTTCAAGGTCGTGTCGACGGAGAGGGATATATGCTCAGCAAGTAAGCGTGGTATTTGCCAAGATGAGTCACAGAAGTAGCTCTCATATATCGTTTTATTCAGTTTGTTTCATGAATTTCATGTCTCGCGAATATTACTTTGAAATTTTGTGGATTGTTTAACAGGGTCACTGATCTTTGCCTTGTATAGCGTGATGTTACGAAATATCATTCAGGTTATGCGCGAGAAGGATTAGTAATGCAGAAGACGGGGTTGATTGTCAGATAAAAACGGACATGGTTGATTGTCAAACAAAAACGGACATTTCTATTTTTCTTTTAAAACTCAAAAAAAAACGTGCTTAGACTCTATTATCGTGTGTCTATTGTTATCTTTGCAAAAATTTAAATGTGACGATTGAGAGCCGCTATTTGTAAATAAAGTTATCTGCACTAAATTTCAGGTGATATTATATCAACACAGATGTATCACGTTTCATGCATACATACATATATATATATATATATATATATATATATATATATATATATATATATATATATATACGAAAGACATGACAGTGGTATTAACAGATGCCTCGCTAGGCGCTCAGCCTTAAGAGGTTAGTGTTAGGACTGGTCTGTCTGGTGTCAGGACGGTGGTTGGGTGGGACATGACGCTGCATGTCTGTGACATGATGCCTCAGGGGTAGACATTGATATAAACTTCCACTCTGTAGTCGTCGTAACGATATGATTGAAAAAAGTTTAAAGCTACATTAAAAATCCAGATCACACACAGCTAGTCAAGCGAGTCGTTCTTTGATAAATGTCTATTAGTATCACATCTACTCAAGTACCCCTCCGGTGGCATAGTGGTAAGAGCGTCCGCCTCGGATGCGGGATGTCGTGGGTTCGATCCCCGGCCGAGTCATACCAACGGCTTACAAAAATAATACTAACAGCTGCCTCGCTTGGCGCTCAGCATTAAGAGGTTAGTGTTAGGACTGGTCGGCTTGGTGTCAGGATAATTTGACTGGGTGGGGCATCATACTACATGCCTGCGGTATGATGCCCCAGTGCTAGACATCACTATAAACTGCCATACTGCAGACATCGTAGCGATATGACTGACAAATTGTTAAAGCTACGTAAAAAAATCCAAAATCAAACACACACACACACACACACACACACACACACAGAAGAGAGTCGATCTTTGATAAATGCCTATTACTGTCATATCTTCTCAAGCGATTCGTTCTTTGGACATTCAGATGTTTCATGGCGGTTTAGAAATAATCAAGTCCATCATTATATTAATAATATATTGGTTGCAGGAAATGCAGTAGTATACTTTTTTTAATTATGTTATGTACCTCTATTTGTATTACTTTGCACTTCCTGTAGAAGACTACACCAGATGCTTGATGGTCATCTATGGAAGTATTGATTACGGCGACGAGGGTCATCTGTTAGTGTGCCTTGGGGACCCATCTCAGACAACGATATTTTTATCAGAAGACCTCACTTTTAATGTTCTCTATCCAGGAGACCTCTTTGGCGACGATGATCTTTCGAAAGATACCTGAACTACCTTGAATTGTTTTGGGATTTCGTTTGGATGCTTTCTTAAGACTTCCAATCAGAAATTCTAATATCAGATCCATTAATGCCAAAATAAGTGAATTACCATGATTGTGCATGAGCAAAACAACATGCCCTACCATGTTCGAATACCAGTTTACATTCAAATTGACATCTTTCGCTTTCAAACTGACATTTTATTCAGCATTTACCCTCAACGATATTTTTACTTGTGTAGTGAATCATCCTTTTACTGCGTGTAGAATGTGTCCGCAGTGAATTATTCCGTGGATTTCGTCAATGTCTAGTCTGCTCTTAACTATTCATAGAAAAACTTATTACAGGATATTATTCATATCTCTATTTTGGCATATTATACGATTGATTGTCTTTAGAGCGATATTTTGAACGTGTCTCCTCACCGTAGGTGTGTTGTCCAGACGGAACAACGTCAATGTGTAACAACCCTTTATCGCCTTGTTTTGTTTGAAACCTAATGTGGCTAAAACCTTCTTGCACTCCGTCTAACTATCGTGTTTGATGCTAGCATTGATGGTATGTCTCATTTTCTCAAAGTTGGAACTGTGTTACCATCAGGTGTTTCATAACAGAGTGTCGTGTTTTATTCCAATGTTACCTCTTTCTAATTGATATTATAACTATCCTATTACAAAGCCTTCTTATATGTCTTCCTTGCACAAGTCGAATACGTGGCATGAAACACCAGCATGTTCACTTGGAGCAACATCTTCAAATGTACTATACCTTGCTCCTAGAAACGAAGGTCATAGTTTGCAGTATGAACAGCATATATTTTATTTTAAGCAGTTATTACCTTTCCATCTTCAGCTAACGGACCTTGGATTATCAACATCATCACCACCAACCTGGACCATTTCTTATGAATTTAACTAGCGATGAATGGGCAAAATACAGCCAGAGAAATAATGCTGTTGTCGTTGGTCAAAAGACCGTGATAATGTTCACGCTCTTTTCAAACACATTAAATGAGTACTTATGAACTGAAGAACAATCACATTTCTATTCAGAAAAGCAAACAAAAGCACAATGCTCTAAATACGACAGCGCAATGTCTCTTTGATATATATATATATATATATATATATATATATATATATATATATATATATATATATATATATATATATATATATATATATATGTGTGTGTGTGTGTGTGTGTGTGTGTGTTTTGCATTAAAGTAAATAGCTGAAAATTACAAAACACTTCGCAGCTACATCCTAAAGGCTGAAACAACTAACGAGATTAAAACTGATTTGGTCAGGGGGACTGAGCACGTGAAATAAATACCAAGCTGCATAAAAAGCTGTGATGTGGTGAAAAGGACGGGAACGGTTTTAGCCTCTATATATTTTTCATTAATTGGACGTGGTTTAGTTGGAATAATTCTAGACATAATCGTTCATATGGCTTGTACTAGTGCCTGCAAAAAACTGACAGGTATAGGTGTGTAAAGTGTTCACTAAATGGTCTCTACAACCAGTTGTTAAAACATGATGAAATAGTAACATCTGCGATCAGACAATTCAGTAGCATCTGCAACACAGTAGCAGTCGCATGCCAAGAGTAGCCTTTGTCTTCTTTTTATGATGGAAAGTACAACATATATAAAGAGTTAAGAAAACACGTAACTAGAAAGAAGGAAGAAGCAATATGGAAGAGCAAGACATCCTAGGGTGGGCAAAAAATGAAACGTATGAAGTCTTTTAGAGTGTGGAAACGTACAACTCTATCCTAAGGAATCTGCATAGAATATTAGGTCTGTTTTTATTTCTTTGCAGCAAGAACAGTAGATCTATATAAACCGTATCCATGGTAAATGATCTCATCACATATGATGTAAAAAGAGAGGCTGTAGATGAGCTAAATCAATACAGAAGAAACTATCTGTAATACGTCTCGAATTTCCATTTTACTTGCCTATCGGTTGAGTAATGAAGTTACATTGACAACAAAAACAACCCCAAACAACGCCTGTAGTTGAAGACCAACAATTCGACCACTTTCTTTTTATTCTATGCATTTTATAAACGTTTGTCCTGCATAAACCCATTTTCTGACAATTTTTGTTATGATTGAAATATCATCTTTGCATATTCGGTTGTAGATTATTGTTTATTACACATTTTGTATTTATTTATAAACTTTTGTTTCGTGTTTGTAGGTATTGAATGAACAAATTAGTAAACGTAACCCACACGATTGTTTAAGTCCAGGAACATTCTTGCTCATTTGGGGGATACGAACCATTTCATTCTTTTTATAGGCACTAGTGTCATGGAACGAGGTGTTCTTATGTTTCCACTGTATGGGATTTAATCTCCATAAAGATGCCTATTGAATCTTTGTCAGTCATTAACGTTCTGACACCTATGTAGTTTTCGTACGTCCGCCATAACAAGGAGCTTATTATGTTATGCGGGCCTTCCATCCGTCTGTTTTCAATTACGTTTCCTGTCAGTAAATCGAGTTGTTATTGATCTGTATGTAACAAACTGTATCGCTGGCTTGCACCTGGGCTCAGGAAGAACCATGTCGATTTAGAAATCACTTAGGCTATGGTCACCGTGAAAGAAAGAATAAACATTAATTTTTGTAAAATACATCCAGTAATCAAGCATCAACAGTTTCCATACTTTGTGAAGTTATTTATTAAGAAATGATTCTTTTTATTTTTTGGTTCAAATGATCAATTACATTGTGAAGGGGGGGGGGGATAATGAGTTCTGCACGAAACAGTTAACTCGACAACAAGGATCTAGACCAAACTTTGCGTATAGCTTGCGCGTGAGGCATGACAGAAACATGTATAGATTGCGGTCAAAATAGTCAGAAGTCAAGGTCACAATGAATGAAAGAATGTACGTTTTTGCTTAAAAAACTTTAGTTTTAGACCACATACAATGACTGAAGTTTGTGAGGACTTGCACTTACGGTATTGCAGAGGACTATTGATTGTTGGGACAGAGGTCAAGGTCACCGTGGGTAAAACTAAATCGATTTCTAAAATGACTTATGTTCCCGAGCCAGTGCCTTGATGAAACTCTAGTGATGGTCTGCAATAACGATTATAAGGAAACTAACAGATTATATGGTGGAAATTCCGAAGTCACAGGCACGATAAGTCTAAATATAAAATAAAGGTTGCTGCAAGTTGATTGAGAGTGTTACGCGCCTTGAGAGGGCACTGCTAAGCGCAGGGCAGGCATATAATGTGATCTTGTTGGTTCATGTTAAACTGTTTGTAGTAAAAGTCATACGAAAAACAAATTATGCGCATAAATATAACGTTAAATCCACAAATGGCAAGTTTTTTGTTGTTTTTGTTTCTTTTGATAATACTCGCCTGTACTAATTCATCGTCACTATTTGTACTCTTTGTAAATGAAGGTTCTTATGATATTAAAACATATGTAGTTTTCTCTGCATACATTTTAAACGTTCTTCTTGTGCCTGAAGTCTGCTTTCTCCCGTCACTCTTCTGTGTTTTTTTGTTTTCAAACTTTACACATTTAGGAGTGAAACCTCTGCTTATAGTGAACAAAACAAATATTTCCTCTGGTTTAGATTTGACATGTAAAAGCTGTGAATTTCTAAGGCGAATAACGTTTGCTTTTTACTTGGTGTGTGCGGGGAATCGGTAAATTAAAGTAGTTTTGGTACTGTTGGTTATCGTACCATGCAATAATTTATTGACAACGTCTCTAACTCTTAAATCATTTTCGTAGGAGTTCATTTCCCTGGAACTAATTCCAAGTGTTTGAAAGAGTTATTAAGCTAATTGAATATTTATATATCTACTTCCAGCATGCAACCAATTTCATAGTCATTCGACATTTTAAAAAAAAATTCTTGTACACCACTCCCGCCCCCCATAGCTATTTCACTGGTTGGTCATCTGGTTTTGGTTCCTTTTAATTTCTTATTTTTGTGCTTATAACCGTCACGTATGGGCTAATGACTTTGCCGTAAAAGTTGTTAAGATAGTTAATACAAGGAGCGATCGTGACCATGACTATTATTATTCTTCAAAAGAATTTGTCTCTACATTTCGGTTCAAGTAGTAATTTTGATTGGCTTCAGTATAGCTCAGTGACGTCATTACGACTTTACAGTGTATTTCATTCTCATCCTCCATATACTCTTCACACGCATTAAAACATTCAAGTTCTAAGCCTTATATTTTCAAAGCTGCATCATAAAAAAGGATGGTGGACTCTAACAATGATCAGGATAATTACATTTCAAGGGGAACTCTAACAATGATCAGGATAATTACATTTCAAGGGGAACTCTAACAATGATCAGGATAATTACATTTCAAGGGGAACTCTAACAATGATCAGGATAATTACATTTCAAGGGGAACTCTAACAATGATCAGGATAATTACATTTCAAGGGGAACTCTAGCAATGATCAGGATAATTACATTTCAAGGGGAACTCTAACAATGATCAGGATAATTACATTTCAAGGGGAACTCTAGCAATGATCAGAATATTTACATTTCAATTACATTTTATAATCCACGGAGCACTAATCCGGTCCCGATAGTACGAACACGTGAATGTCTATTTCGACGAAGTGGTAAAATGGAAATGGTTTGGAAAAAATGAAAATTATTAATAGTAAGAGATAACCCACACGCTGGAAAAATTCTTTCCAAGTTTAAATTTCACTTCCATGAGAGAGATTCCCGGGTAACCAAATATGGTAGAAGAGATGCAAAACATGTCCTAGCATAACGAAAGAAAGCTGGATGACATTTAAAAATGGTAATATATTTATAGCTAAACAGGACATTGATTGCAATTCAAACATCGTAATATATGCATTGATATGTGTGAATGTGAAATTTTTGTCATACGTCAGACGAAGATCAAGCTAAGAAAACGAATAATGGTAAATAAACAGCAAACAAGATCAGAAGCTATCAGATCATAAAAATAATAAAGATCTACATCACTGTTCAGAAGGAAACATCAAATTCCCTCTGAGATATAAAGTATTGCCCATCAGAAATATTTTAGTGAAGAAAAGGAACTTGTTCATGCTTTCTGCCGACCAGACCATATTATTTCTAATTAATTATTTGAGATTCATTGAAAAAGCTAAAACGGGATGCTTTGTATATTATATCGTCCTGACCATGTGAAACTCATTGTTGTAGTTTGCACGGGCCACTTTATGCATTGCATCAGTTTAATGATTCACTTTCATAACATACTTTACAAGGGCTCTCTTGTATAGGTTACTGTCAATTTTAACACTTTTGTACATACAGTCTAAGACTGTGAAGGGTGTTCAATGATTAATTCAGTCTTACAAATGTGTTTTTTTTATTAAAAATTGTATAAAGATGTTAAGTAGTTTATCTCTCGCCCTACTAAGAATAATGTAAGTAACATACCTATCAGACCAAATGGTTTATTTTCAAAATTAATTTGATAGTACAATGTTTCTACCTGAAAAGCAATCGAGAATACGATAAAACAGCATTTGAATGAACAAAGGATGAACATAACAGATATACTGTTGAATTTACCAATTTACTCATATACATGAACATATACACATGCTCACACACACACACACACACACACACACACACACACATATATAACATTAGTAGTAGTACCGTACCACTTCTGCGTTGATCATAATATTTGAAAATTAATATAAAATTTTCTTGTCAGTTTTCCAAACTAAACATTTAAGTTATAAAGTTCTGAAATATGGTGTACTAAAATGAATGTTTTTACATAGCTACTAATATGTGTTTCCACTGCAGACCGCAGGAAGAATCTTGAGCAAAGTGCAAACCCATCCTCGTTTAGAAAAGAAACTCTGTATCATTAGTTTCTGTGAGGGGACTCACCAACTGCACATGCGCATGACCCAGTCTGTTACTCAACAGCTAAATCAGGAACTTGTGGGATTCGTCATACAGAGACACGAAGACATCTTGGAAATACCGAAGGTCTCCCTCTACTTTTTGTTTGTAGACTTCAACGAGAGGTATGCAAATAAGGCTTATGTCTCTGTTTAGCAAAATGATTCAACAATTCTTTCTAGTACACATCCTGGCTTTAGTTTTGACACCAGTCAAAATCTAGAGAACTTTTCGGTCGAGATTTGTTGTGTTAACTATAATGACTATAATCTCGAAGTATTAGTAGCAGTAGAAGTCGTCGTCATCGTAGTAGTAGTAGTAATAGTAGTAGTAGTAGCAGTTTCTGCTGTTGCTGCTCCTCTTCCTCCTCTTCCTCTCCTACTGCTGCTACTACTACGACTGCAACAACAACAGCAACAACTACTATTACTACTAATAATAATAAATGAATGCTCATCTAAGTTACTTTTAATCGTTTCTTTGTGTCCCCAATCAGACACTCTTTCTCATTCTCGCTCTTTCATTCATGTTTAAACGTACTGTTTTAGGTCATATAATAGAATATTTATTGCAAAGAACTTTCTATTATGTACAGAGGCGTAGCTATGATATTTTGCGCCCGGGGACGAACTATAAAATTGGCGCCCCAGCCCCCTCCCCGTTTAATCACATTTTTGAATATCACCCTTGTTTACTTATTATAATGTAACGTTGTAAGCCTCATTTTGGCGCCCCTGTACCTTGGCGCCAGGGGACATATGTACCCCCCTGCCCCCCCCCCCCCCCCCGCTACGCCTCTGATTATGTAATATTAAAAGGAATAAGTAAAAGTGAAAACAACGGATATTTCAACAATGTTTCAGTCTCTGCGTAGTCCTAATCCATGGTAACACAAATTTGTAATTATAAGTAAGATTTCATTTGTCCATTAGAAACGTCATCATTGAGGACCCTACATTAGGACTTGGTGATCTCAGGCTGACCACAGTTCAGGTCATACAGAAAATGAGCGGTAGGTACAAATCTTCAGATGAATTTTGTTTCTTTTGACTTTTCCTTTCTTTTTAATTTACATCATCCATCTTTCTTTTTTCCCATGTTTTTGTGCTTTTTTTTGTTTTTTTTTATCGGCATTAGTATCTTTTGAACGAATCGTGCCTTATAGTTTGTTCATACATTCTTACATTACATTTCAAAGCTATGGACGCATCAAGCTTTTGCATGTTAGACATAAAAGCGAAACTCCTCTACTACATGGTGGAGAATGATATAACATTTGCACGTAAGGTTGACGCGTTGGACAGCAGAAACAAGAAATGGAAACCAAAGTGAAATCATTCTGAACATGTAATTCTTATAAAAACTTTGAATCAAATGTAATTTTAGTGTTACCCAAATGGAGATGTGAAATAACAACTTTCGGACATAAAGTTAAAATAATTTATCCGCATACATACACTATAACGGAGTTGTGACGGCAACGTGCTTTTTGATTAGAAGAACATAAAATCTCCGACAGTAAAATTTGCAATACCAAGACAGTCGAAAGCCATTTTAAGTCATGATTCTTCGTGTGACATAGTTAAATGGTCAATTACTCATTTGACTAGTTTTACATCTAATTAATTGTTAGAAATATGACTACTACATTACACAAGAGCAGATTTTGAGAAGGTTTTGTGGTCTTTATTCCCTGTGAAAGAAATATGAATCCAACACTTACATTTTCAGTATTGCCTACGTTACGTAAATCAGTAATATTAATATCGGATGATATCTCAGACGTTTTTTCTTTGGAATAACGTGTCTAGAACAGTATCCGCTCACACATAATGTAGAGCAGTTGCCTGTTCTCTTGTAAAGAATGTCGCATTTACTTATACAAATGTATCACCAACCTGCTTATCAAATTTATATTTCAATGAGGACGGTATGCATGAAGTATTGACATATTGGAATCATATCAAAACAATATACCAATTCACAAAGATTTAAATACCATCTGTCAACAAATTGGTATGTTATTAGAAGATATTTACATAATTGATGGAATGGAGGTGTAAATGGAGCTGTAACAATTCTGATCAATACTAAAAATAAATATTCTATTGCTTTCAACAGTCTTGCTGTGCAGTCCAAAATATAGCCAAGATAATAATAGTAACTTTCAAATACAATAATAAATATTATTAGCAGTTGTATTTTTATCTAGAAAGTAACGAGTTCAGAACTAATGCATAATGTTTCGATTTCAGGAAGAATTGTAATTTTGTACGTGAAGGACCCAAACTCCAAGCAACTTGACTCCAGAAAATTATATAATAAAAGTCTGGCATCTGTGACAAAGCAACGAGAGTTATCTACCTTGAATCGGATTTCTCGTTTTCTAAGTTCATATGAGTCTCTGACAGACTTTCAGAAAGATCATCTAAGGCTAATTGTTGAAAATGAATTGGAGGGTCGTTGATTTTATTTTAGATTTAATTTTGTCCTTATGCTTTATGACTACATTTTGCATCTTTACAAACGCTTCTTGGCATGTTGCTATAATTGGTAGGTTTGGCTGGTTGATTTGTTGCTTGATTGATTGATGTGTGTGTGTAAAGTGTATGAAATGAGCTCTAAGAAACACAGTAAAATAGAACGCAAATTGTTGTCGGTATTGTCGTAGAATTATAGATAGGTAAGCTCAGTGACGTTAAAATAAATGAAAACAATACACTGACATCAAATATAACTAATTTACTCTACAGTAAAGTCTATATCTATTGGACCATTATACCTGAAAATATTGATTAAATAATTGATAATCGATATTCAAAATATTTTATTAAGTTAGAAAGTGAAATGACCCGTTGGAAGATTTTAATACCTTAGTATTTTAAACCCTCTTATGTCTTATATAGTATATGCTTTGATAGATTTATTAACGTACACGAGAAAAATGAAATACGCACATTCAAATGTGAACATAAGCCAACAAAATATGTACTTCGGATGGATCTTCACCAACGGCCCTTTTCATCAAGTGGTCTGGCATTATATGGCATAATGATGCAGTAAGTTATTGCAAGCTATACATATTATACGGACAAAATGTACATGTTCATGATGGCATCAAAATGACCGAGTTCAGCAACTCTTTTAGTCACACACCTGGATTTATGTTGGCATACGTGTCATTTTTATCAACAAGAATATGGAAATAAAGATTTTTAGATATATCGTCCTAATTCTGTTCATTATATTACTAAACTAACACAATGCATACAAAAAAGCAAAAATCGTGGACTTCTCTTAGCCGTGTATCGCTTTTAAAACACCGGGATTTACCTTTTGGAGAGACGGCATGCCAATAAGGACGCAAAAGGCATTGAATACGCCTATTTCTAAATCAGGTAAACGATTTTTTATTTTTAATTCGAGGATATAATATTCACAAACAGTTATAAATCAGAACAAACAAAGAAACATGCTTGCATTTTTCAATTTTCCTTTTTTATTCAGTTCCTGAAATTTAGAAAGAGTCATCACCGAAGACATCACTCATAAACTATACTGTCGGCCCACAAAATGTCTTCCTTATTATCCCATACCTCGCCAAATAGTGTGACCTTCATATACATCCGTGTGGGATAAAATCAAACTCCATCCAAGGATACAATAAAATATGTGGAATATTTTCATATAGCGCTATCGCGTTATGAAGTTATTCTTTTTTCCCACATTGCTGAACTAAACTTAGGGTCGAAGTCAAAATTGTGTGAAAACTGATGCAACTTTAAAGCAGCAAAAACACACATTTAAAATGTTCTCACTTTTAGATAGAGAATAAAATATTAGATTGACGCTACTAAATTAAATTTAGCTTACGCACTAAACGACCATTCAACGAACAGTGGTCGGTACAATCGGGGCAATACATTACGTCCGAATTGTGTAATCTCATTCAGCTAGACCTCTCGCGTTGCTTCATCAGCTCTCCATCATTACCGAGTCAGGTAAAGAAAATAAACAAACGAAACCTTAATATTACTTAAGACAGAAATAGTCTCATGCTTGTACATTGTCCAGGGTATTCTGTGTTGTTTTTTAAATGTTTGATCGCATCCCTGAGGATGGAGCTATCGAAATAAGGACAATTCTCCATAAATGTAAACCAATTATCAGATGTTTGTCTCAGGTGTCTGGGAATTTACATGCAGATCAATGATCAATGTCTCTAAGTTAAACCGAGATCTGTATGCTTTCACTTTTGTCGAGAACGAGTTTTTTGCATCCATTAAAAGATAATATTTTCGGTCTCGCAAAAGTACAATAAAATTAACTTTTGTGCGTTCTGTAGGTCTGTAGGTCTTATGATGAGCCGTTTTAGGCATTGTAGGCGTTTATTCTGAATTTATTTTGTAAGTTAAAAGACAATAACAATATTTATGTGATTTTCGTTGCATTTTAGAATGGTTTGACAGATTTTCTTCTGTTTTAGAGGTTGTTTGAGTTCTTTGTATTTGTGTAATGATGGTGGGGTGTAATTTGAGTTGTTTGTATTTGTGTAATGATGATGGGATGTAATTTGAGTTGTTTGAGTTGTTTGTATTTGTGTAATGATGGTGGGATGTAATTTGAGTTGTTTGAGTTGTTTGTATTTGTGTAATGATGGTGGGGTGTAATTTGAGTTGTTTGTATTTGTGTAATGATGGTGGGATGTAATTTGAGTTGTTTGTATTTGTGTAATGATGATGGGGTGTAATTTGAGTTGTTTGAGTTGTTTGTATTTGTGTAATGATGGTGGGATGTAATTTGAGTTGTTTGTATTTGTGAAATGATGGTGGGGTGTAATTTGAGTTGTTTGAGTTGTTTGTATTTGTGTAATGATTGTGGGGTGTAATTTGAGTTGTTTGAATTGTTTGTATTTGTGTAATGATGGTGGGATGTAATTTTTTCGAATGAGACTGAACGAGGTTTACATGCTTCAGTGCTGTTTTTTTTTTATTATTTTTATTTTTGTAATTTTGTTTGTTAGGTTTGTTGCAGAAGTTTGTTTATATTATTTATGTATCTTTTTGCTGTTATTTTTCGGGGGTCTTTTGTACCTTTTGCGTTTTAGCGGGCTTTGAAGGATGATTTTTCACGCATGACCTAACAACTACATTTGACTGAGGTTTTTTTCCGGATAATAATGTTTTCAGTAACTACACTAGACTACTAAAACATTGTAGATGTGAGATTTGTGATAGTTAATTACACATTTATTTATTTTTTTTGAAATGGTAAAGTCAATGATGTATTTGTCTAAAAATAGTTTAATTAATGTTATACACTTTTGGCCAAGTTACAGAATAGAAGAATCCTATTTCTGAATTTTTGGCAAGAAATTCTTTTCATGTATTGAAATGTGCTGACGAAGGAGATAGAATATCATTAAATTCGGCAGAGTCGATCTCAGTATCGACTGACACAATGCGATTTGAAAAAACACAGCAAATTTTATCTGTCTGTATACCGGACCAATTATTTGTCTGCTTTTAGCAAGGCACGAACGATGTGATCCTTACATTAGCATAATTTCAGCCTAATGTAAATTGCATGTTGATCGAGATTAATAGTTCAACAAAGGCATGCCCAAATATATGCATAGTGAGTTTGTAAATACACGTTGTTTCTTGATGACAATACTAAAGTAGCCTATCATATACGGAAGATAATCAAGAGCTTGTAATTATACGTTATTTCTTTTCTCGTGAAAACTTTTCTTGATGACGATACTAAAATAGCCTATCATATACGGAAGATAATCAAGAGCTTGTAATTATACGTTGTTTCTTTTCTCGTGAAAGCTAGTGTATTTGTCAGAAAAATAGTTAAATCACTTAAAACCTATTACTAGTAAGACTATTTCTAACATGGCGTCAAATTACAATCGTAAGTTTTAGGTAATATCTTGGATATAAAATATCAAAACTACTAGATGTAAAAAAAGTTACTGTTAAGAATAAACTTGTCAGGACTATCAATTAAAGTGTTCTTAACCTTTGCTAATTTAGACGATCATGTATGTACACTTAAATACTGTTACACGCACACGGGTATTTACTTGACCGAACGGTTGTCAAACCCTGGCGCGATTCTCGCTAGAAGTCATAAGTTTCCCCGACTTTCCAAAGACTTCAACCTCAGTTGTAAATCAGAAAGCCCGACGTGTCCATTCTATACCTAAATTTTCCTCTAATTAATGCAAGACCACAGATAAACCAAACTGCCAACTATCTATCAACCGTACATCTGCGTGTTTTGGCCTCATTATGTTTCCGTACTACCAACCGTTCAAGCCTTAGAACATATATGAGTACTCCCTAACAATGGGAACTATTTTAACTCCGCCACCTTAGGCCAGTCAATGGATGCTTTCCAGGCACATTTCGCCGATATAACTGCACCATTTTCGCCCACATGGCGACATAAACGGTGTCTGTCAAGTCCCTTTTTATTTATTCCCTTGTGTAATTTACCGGTTTAATACCGTAAGTACTGTCCTTGCAGTCACGCTACCAATGTATACCACTAGATTTTAATATGTACTATTTTACGACAGGGACATTCATTCGATTTTGGTCGGAATTCACTACTAGTGAACCGGGACATCATGGAAACACACTAACACTTCACTCTGTGACGTTTGCTCCTATTCATTAGCTCCTTAGTTCGGGCCAGGAATATTTCCATGGCGCCGAATTCCAATAATCAAACAAGTAATCACACAAATCTAAGAATTGCTTAAAACGGGGCACTACAACCAAGTGCACATACTCTAAATTTACTACAGTACCAAATAAGGAAGTCTTCTCCTTACGACAATTAAAACTACTTAAATGAATAACTGAAAATAAATGAGTTTGACCAAACTTAAAAGAAGTGAGAGTTTGACCAAATTATCTAAACAAACTATTTAAGATTAAATTTGGATTTTTTTAATAATGATAATTTTTAGCATCTATCTTTAAATATTTAAAATATTTTTTGTCCAATTTTTCACCCTTTTGGGCACTATGCTGGATAGCATCATTTTAATCAATGTGTAAGAAAGCACCCAACTTCTAATAAATACATTATTAAAATAACAAGCTATGTGTCCATAAATAAACAACGCGTTGAAGGTTTGATGGCTTTCTCAAGTCAATTGCTTGTTACAACTACATCTATTAACACCTGGTTTATTGTGTCACTCAGGTAGATAGGCGGCTATATGCAACTGGCAATGTTATCATATCACCGTTTGGCAGGATACGCAGCTTCAGTTTGCAGGCCATTAACTTACCTTTTGACTGTTGTTTTAAATGAATTGTCAACCCCACCACCACCATCCCGATTCCACCTCTAAACATATTTTTGCCTACATAATTAAAACTTAATAGCTAACCACTACATTTTTGTCCCCTCCCCCTGAAAATGATTATGCGGAGGCGTCTGATTACTTGTTCTCAATTGCACGGCAATGATACTACCTTGCTCAAGTTAAAAACCTATTGTACTTATTTGTTAATTTATAAAAATGATCCACGCGTGAAATAGTTGCCCTGTAAAGACAATTATTTCTAGGTTACTCAAAGAGTGTTACTCTCACAGCACAAATCTATTTATAATAACAAATCATGATAGATTCTGAAACATGTATTTTAACTAATGCTTTGAAGATGTTGGGCAAAATATTGTTGAGTGTTTATCAGCTTTTTATAATCCATATTCAGCGCAATAATTTGAGCTTTTTCTTCTAGTATTCACTGTCTTCTCTCTCGGTGACATTGACAAACCTCCATCTACTTCATCTGCCACGCGGCTGAAAAAAAAGTCGCTCTGAGACCTAATTACTGAAAGAAATGTGCATTTCGGTCCATTTAGTAACCCCCATTTTTATAATCTCCATTGCTTTTTAGTCATTTAGAACCTCAGACTAATGTATAAATTGAAATACGTGATTGTTTGATCTCTTAACTGGTATATTCTTAGTCAGTCTTCTGTTTTTAAAACATTTGATCAGTCAAACGTATTTTGTGTTTTCCTTATTCCCTGTCTAGTTTCCGTTTCACTCATCTCTCTCTCTCTCTCTCTCTCTCTCACACACACACACACACACACAGTATCGTATCGCTCACTCAAATGTATTTCTATAACGGGAATGGTTATTGCCAGGGTGGGGAGTGGTATACTCGGAATAGCACATTTATTGATATCTTTAGAACGTTGACTGCGAGATTTATATGGTAGGGCAGCTGTTGGATATTAGTAAGTATTATAAAAGTAAAACTTGAGTCTAGGTCACGGTGAACTAATTTTTTTACGAGCTCCGGAACCTGCCAAGGTGGGGCTGTATATTAAAATTCCTAATGAATATAATGGGAGTAGCTCGCTGTTTGGCTGAAATTAATTACCGAAACAAAACATAAATATTACAATATATTTGTACAGAGGAAACCTACTGAGTTGTCAATTATTTGCAACGGTAGGCTTGAACCTAAAATCATTTTCATTTTTTCGCTTCCGCCACACAGGTCCTACCTTTTATAAACAATGAGACTTCACCGGGCTGGTTTCTGATAGTGTGCTCCTACAGGGAAATCTTTCTCCAAAACGAGCATCACACAATAATATCATTTTAATAGTGTCATACGTTTCTTCTTGGATAGACTTATACATGGGATGAATTGTGGTTTACCAATCTTACCAAAGATGTGTAGAAAGTGGAAAACATATTGACATTACGGTTATTTGGAACCTTACTAAATTTTCTGTACCTAGGTAGATGATAAAAACAGGACGTATACATTCATCCGTCAAGACATACATATGTTTTAGAAATGCAAGTAACCAGAAAAACATACATATGAACTTAGATACATGCCCGTTAATCCATCGTTCCAGCAGAGGAATTAAGACAACGATGGCGACAAATAAAGCAAAACGAGACGTACAGTTTGAAATCGAATCGTATGACATTGACAACTCTCGTTTCTTGGAGGGAGGGGATGATGAGTAACATGCAAAATGACGTGAGAGAGAGAGAGAGAGAGAGAGAGAGCAGGCACTTAATAGTTAATACAGTTTATTCAGAATGAAATAGAAAGGTGGTAATTTTACATATAAAACAGCTATAATTTTGTTTGATCAAACCGTAGTCAAATACGTGACAGTGCGTAATATTTTGATGTCTGAGATAAAATACGTGACTATGCGTATTATTTTGGTGTCTGAGATAAAATACGTGACTATGCGTATTATTTTGGTGTCTGAGATAAAATACGTGACTATGCTTATTGTTTTGGTGTCTGAGATAATACAGCTCTGTTTTAATTTAAGCGAATATATCTTCGACGAGACATGCATTTGCGAAAGAAATCAACAAGCAAACAAACAACAATAAAAATTACATATAAAATGACATTTTTGTAAGACAAATGATGCCAATAATAAATTCATATACGCTCAAATATGATATGTGTCTCTCCTTATAAAGCTAAACATGTAATGGTAAAATTTATAATTGTGACATATTCCGTGTGTTAAATGTAATGGCAAATATGTGTTAAATACAGGTGATTTATATCAGTTATCCTTCATAATTTATGATTTTAATAGTTTGCAGGAATACAAACGACTGTCAAAAGCTTATGGTAAATACATGAGATTAAATTCATTTAATTTGTGATTCACATTGTAGAAAGAATATAACCGAATTTGTAAACCCTTTCGTAAGTTTTACCTTGAAAATATTTGAAAATGTCTAGTATATAATAGTGTACAAAGAATACTGTTTAGTAGGACAAAACAAAGTCTGTTTGTTTTAAGCGACATTGAGTTTAGTTTTAATACATCAGAGAAAAGATATAAATATGCCTAGCTATTAAATTGTGTTCACCCATATATTTCTCGGATGGAGTTTTCCGGACCTGTCGTTCAAATATAGAATTTATGAGACCTTTTTCCCCACCGATTTGGGATGGAGCAATAAGACCATTTTACAAATAATTTAATGTCTATTAGTCTTAGCGATTTGCCATATTTTTAAAAGTAAATAATGAACAAAATAATAAAGAATACTAGTACATGGAAATGCAAAAAGAATATAGGCACTGGCTTACTATCAAGGTCAAGGTAATATTTCATAGATGTCACTGCTAGAAGAACTTAAAATGCCACAGAGAAAAGTTTCAATTAAACTATTCCATCATATTTTATTATATAGACACGAATAATTTGGCTTTAAATAAAAAAGAAAACTGATTTCGAAAGATTATAGTTTTAGAGAAGAATGGAAAGGGAACATCAAAGATTATCTATTTTTTCTTAAACTCGTTAGAATGAAATGTGCTGGATGATTCTTCAGAAAAATAACATTGTATGTATGCATATATGTCTGTCTGTTGTTTATCTGTCTGTCGGTATGGATGTCTGTAGGTAGGTGGGTAGGTAGGCAGGCTGAAGGATAGGTACTTAGGTAAGTAGGTAGGTATATGTTGCTCTATTCGATGTGCACATAAAAACATTTCAGCTTAAAGAATATCTAAATTGTAATTGTAACTGTAATTGTAATTATTTATACAGCTTACGGTATCCATAAAATAATGAGCATAATACCTATTGTATTGTATTGTAGGAGCCCGTGCTTACTCATCAATACCTTAGCTTTTGTACCCTTATAAATTACGCAGTAATTCGTTTAACTAATGGATACAGTATCTATTGAACTGAAGACTAAAATTTTCTGGCAAATGTATACAGTATCATTTGAATGGAAGACAACAATATTGCTTCGTACGTGTAATTTGGCGCACAATTTAAAATTCAGTATGTACAAACCTGGGATGTACTTTGAATGTTCAAAAAAGAACCAAATAATTGTAGACGACTTCGGACTGTATACAAAGTGTCCAAATATTTCAAATGTTTAGAGAGAAAACCCGTCTTATATCATCAACATCAGGGTAAAGTGACAGGGTTAAAAATATATACAATTACAATTTTTTAATGGAAGATTTTTTTGCGTTGCAATGGCTTTTTAATGTACTTCAACTTATTTATGTACATGCAAGGAATCTGCTTTATCCCACAATCATAAGTGACTAATTGTTAGAATTCCAAGCAATAACAATCATCTTCTCAGCTACTTCAGTCTGCAAAGAGGAAAGAAATAAAAGGAAAAATCAACAATACATGTAAGAACAGAATATCAACGTCTCTCTGTCTCTATATCTCTCTCCTTCTCTCTCTCTGTCTCTCTTTGTTCCCTTGATGGAAGCTCTTTGGTAGATAAACCGAGTCAGCTTTTCCCCTACACAGTCTGATCTAACAGTGTTTTATGTACAAGATGGCTTACCACGTAGTTAAAGGCGCATAGTTCTGCTGCTGTGTGGCATGAGGTCAAATTGTCTGAGGTGATGTTTGCATAGTGTTGCCTTGCAAGGTCAAAGGCACGTAGTACTGTTGCTGTACGGCTGGAGGTGCCTCTGTCTGAGATAGTGCTTGCATCCCGTTGCTTGCCAGAGTCATAGGTGCGTAGTTATGTTGCTGCGCGGCTGGAGGTGCCTGTGTCTGAGGTAGTGCTTGCATACCGTTGCTTGCCAGAGTCATAGGTGCATAGTTCTGTTGCTGCGCGGCTGGAGATACCTGTGTCGGAAACAGTGCTTGTGTAGTGTGGCCTTGCAAAGTCGTCATGGGAATATATGTACTTGGCATCGTATTGCGGGCGTTGTCGTGAGATGTAGACACAGACATCACTGCTCCTGGGAGGAGTTGCTGCATGGGATAAAGGTTAGATTGGGCAGGTACAGCTAAGTGCATTAATGGTTGTGATGGTGGCGCTGCTACTGATGTTGTTGAAGTTTGAGGCACATACACGGGATGGAAGCTCTGCTGAGTCTGTGACATTGATGATATTGCTGGTTGTTGTTGTGGCGTTGATGGTGGTGCCGCTGCTGCTGATGTTGGAGTTGGAGGTATATATCTGGGATGGAAACTATGCTGAGTCGGTGCTGCAGATGAAATTACTTGTTGCTGTTGCAAGGACACTGGGGCAGAAGGTGCTGTTGATTGTAATCCATATTGGGTTGTCTGAGTGTCCCCTATAATAGGTAATCAATAAATAGATTTATAAACTGCTTAGACAATATTTTGAATCGTAAGTAAGCAATATTGCTCACGAAACATGAGGCAGAAATAAATAAATAAATGTTAAAATTATTAAATGAAAAGTTTGAAAGAGGGAGAAATCGCTATCTGATTGATAGCTGGACCAAATGAAATTTCCGTAGCATTTACAATACTATTGTCAAATAAATGCATGTTTTGGATTACAAAGTGTATCTTGCTTAATTTAATTATATTTTTAGTAATTATTCAACAAGTAATTATGCTTGATAAAATGTTTGTTTTATTTTGGGTTGTTTTTTTTCTATAAAAGGAAACGTCTTCATAAAAGCATGCATTTACGAACAAATATGAGGAATAGGTTCTGGATATTTTTTGTCTGTTCTATGCAACAAAATCTGCCTCGAACTCTCACCTGCTGTCAAGACTTCCTTTGTGGGATTGGTTGCTGGTTCAACTTTACATTTTGTCTTTCTGAGTAGAATAATGGCGAACACAAACAAAAATATCTGAAACATAATATATTGGTGAAGTAGTAAGTTACCTGACAGAGGTGAATTTATTTAGCGAATTTACACATGCGTCAAACGAGAGCCCTACAGCGAACGACGTTGGCACAGACCTGCTGTCGATCAGTCAGTATCCACGCTGATCGTTCACAGTATGGTTTGGAAGGACAATTTCGACCCTGGTCTGCCCGTGAAATATATAACGGTGCAATATTTTACTCTCGGGCATTATTAGTAACATGCTATTTGCAAACGTGTACGGAATGTTATGATCATCTTGAAGTCCGTACACTATCAGCCGGTAAACTAAGGGACCATACATATACTTACTGATAGAATATAACTGTCTTAGCTGCCATTGTTGTCTATGAAGATTGTACTAAAACAGTGCGCTGGTAATAGTGGTTGTCTCCCTTGAGATAAAAGCGCTGTTGCAAACGACTGACAAATAAACGATTGTTTCATTAAAATTTGGCCTTTATACGGAGGATATTTCCTTCCGGTAATGAACCGCATAGAAACACATTTATGCTTGTAATACAAAAATTTATCCATTTGGATTATCACATCAAAATTGGCAATTTAATTTTATGACGCGAAAGTTTCCACCATTTGTTTTGCCTATTTGTGCATTGTCATTCATCAAGTATCATATCCCACATTTGTATGTCGTAGGATCCAGCTTTGTCCATGCAAGAATTGTTACATTCCGTCAGTGTTGTATGTCGTAGGATCCAGCTTTGTCCATGCAAGAATTGTTACATTCCGTCAGTGTTGTATGTCGTAGGATCCAGCTTTGTCCATGTAAGAATTGTTACATTCCGTCAGTGTTGTATGTCGTAGGATCCAGCTTTGTCCATGTAAGAATTGTTACATTCCGTCAGTGTTGTATGTCGTAGGATCCAGCTTTGTCCATGTAAGACTTGTTACATTCCGTCAGTGTGACCATGTACGAGGAAACAAGACAATTTATATAAATGGCTTTACTATGTATCAAGTCACGTAAAATAACAAAACAACAACAATTTCAGAAAATAAATTTGGACTCATGCAAGCAATATATCACGATGCATTTTAAAAGTTTTATCTAGTCAAGTCATTTTCTACATCCGATTGACACACATTTCCATTCATCCTAATTCTAAACACAATGAAGGGTGTTTATCTCTTGTATATACTCGCATTTATTCCAAGCTATACATACATACATACATACGCACGTACGTACGTGCGTGCGTGAGTGTGTGCGTGCGTGCATGCATGCATGCATGCGTACGTACATACATACATACATACATACTGTCTCTAGACTGATTTCAATTTTCGATTAAAGTTAACAAATCATTTTAAGGACACTGCAGTAATTGATTGAAAACATATATTAAGAATATAAGCGTTGAACCTAAACCATACATTCTTGCTCCAAGCATACATACCTGATCAATCAAACCAACAGCTATCATTGACCATATGAGTTTAATGTTTCTTGTGTAGTAAAACCCAAGAAAGGCTGTCGAACATCCCTAAAAAATATAAAATATGTTCGAGATTTACTTTGCAAATATTCGCGTATCATCATTACTGTCTGTAAAAAAAATACCATGCATAATTTTGAATAGTCACTTTAAATGAACCTGTTTCTGTCTTCTTTCGTAAGAATTGTTTTTGATCACTATTTGGACGAAAAGTATGATAATGATAATGATGATGAATACCAATGTAAAAAAATGCTTAATATTAGAAAATGATTTGTGTATTATCAGAGCATTTATAATTAACAACAATAACAATCACGAAAGAATAGGCCTGAGTACTTGAATTTGAAAAGAAATCCATGGATATTTCATTGAGAATTCATAATAAGGTTATGTGTGTGTGTGTGTGTGTGTGTGTGTGTGTGTGTTCTTACATCTTTCCACATATTAGTGTCATATGAGTTTCCACCACAATACTTTCTCAGTGAATCATAATAACACCTCGACTGAGAATACGAAGACGGAAGAGTTCGGCAGCAGCCGGGTACAGCATTATACTCGCCATAATAGGGACAGTACGAAGGATAGTAAGCAGACGATTTGAAGTCAGCCGATGAATCTACTCCACAGCACTGATACTGGAAGGAAACGAATTTAGCATTAAATCTGTGATGTTTCAAAATCCATGTTTTATTTTTCAAGTTCTCTATGCCTAAATGTACATCGTCGAATCGACACAATTGGCTTTTCTAGTAACTGTGGCCCTACATAAAGCAAACATTAATATCTCATATCCTTTTCTCAATACCATGTTTACAAATACAAAAATGTTGTTTTTTTCTGGTCATTATATCTTCTCTTTAATTCTCTATCATTTCTACCACATACAACGATGCAAGAGCCTGGTCACATGGGTTATATAACACTGCCGAGTTTAGCTCTTAATTCTAGAAGTTTAAGCCAAAGTTCCGAGATTTTGTAACTACAAATGTGCATATATAATGTATAGAGCTCATCCAAACATGTGACAACTTTAACACCTTAATAAAATAGTTTAAAACACCATAAACTCAAAGAACTTGGACAGTACCTCAGGTGATATGTCATCCTTAGCTTCAACAAGTACAGTTACGTGTTTGACGCAAGTCTCCTCCGACGTCACTCCGCCACTGACGTATACGCTTATGCAGCCGTCATTTGATCAGAGAGAGAACAAAGTCTCTCAGATTATTAGACTGCGGTTTTAAGACTTAGGCCCGTTTGAAAACAATAACTAATAATTTATTACTGTAGGTTATGATACTGATCATAATGGGTTTTTAATTTCTATATTTTATTATCAGAAATATCAAGGTGAATAAGTTGCCATCGTAAAAAGACTGTAGGAGACCAAACACATATAAACGCTGTAACCTTCTTAAGAATAACTGAATTAATTTATTTAAAATATCGATATGAATTACCAGCCTTGTGTAACGGCATTTTCTAGATTTACTAATACAATGCACTCTTTGCAACACATTTTTAAGTCAAGACTTAGAAGCGATATCATGCATTTCATTGAAACGGATGTTTGTTCTTCAGGTACCAAGATCTGTGACAAAGAGAAATGATTTTTGCATGCAACAGGTAAGTAAATACTGTAAGCAAAAACTCGACATGGACCAAAACAAATTTGCAGACAAAAGTTTATAACCATATATTCAACAGCAATCCTTGAAAATCGCCCAATATCTTCAATGCTATAAATGTTGTTGTGTTTATACTATGCTTTGTTTTGTTTCCCTTATCGAAAGTTTGGCACCTTGAGACAGCTTTCTAAAACACAGAAAGAGCCTAGAAGTTTAAAAGTATAATCGTGCTATGTTGCAACAGATCATAGTAACGGGGGAGTTTCATTCCATGCAGGAAGAAATCAATATATTTTTATTTTTTAATGGGTCTGGGTGTCGCAGTGGGACAAAATATACGTTGTGCGTCTATATTGTCCTTGGATTGATCCAGATGTACGTGGGAGAGTATATTGCTTGATTCTCCCGTTTTCACCACCTCATGGACAACTTTACATCTAAACTCGCCGTTTAACATTCGTAGCATGAGTTGTGACAACTCTTCGTTCAGTCGACCTTAAAGTAGATGAAAGATAGAATTAAGAAGATTTGTTTCCAAAAACCTCTTGCATCACATAATTCCATCCTAGCGAGACTTGGTCCGGTGAATGGATCATTGCGTATTCGTTGACTTTTTCACGAAGATAGGGTTTCATCATTTCTTGCACCTAAGTAGAGATAAGATCAAATGGGAGTAAAGCAAAGTGTTGGCACTGGTGACTTTCCGCATTATTCTTAGCAAGTATAAGAATAATTTCAATACATTTTTGAACAGGTTAATTGCATAACTGGTAAATTCAAAAACGTACATTGTTTTTGAAAACATTTTGCCATTAATCAGCATCTATTTTAATACAGACAAATCCCGTAAATATGGTTCTTACCTAATTTATGACAATTACAAATCAAGTGATTTCTGATGGTCTGTAAAAATGTTTTCTTTTAGAGTTTGGTGATATTTTTAAGGAAATCGGAACTAAAAGAGCATCTATTTAATCACACTGCAACAAGAATAGAAATATAAACATAAATAAAAACAGATTGCTCTTACGAAACGCATTTCATGGTCAAAATCAGTACTTTCATGTTATTATACAAGTTTACGCTGTATCACTCATGGTAGACATAAGCACAGTTACGTTATAATACTAGTTTACGTTGTAATACACATGGTTGAAATCAGTAATTTTATGTCATATTACTAGTTTACGTTGTAATACACATGGTTGAAATCAGTAACTTTTATGTCATAATACTAGTTTACGCTGTATTACTCATGGTAGAAATAAGTACAGTTACGTTATAATACTAGTTTACGTTGTAATACACATGGTTGAAATCAGCAATTTTATGTCATAATACTAGTTTACGTTGTAATACTCATGGTTGAAATCAGTAACTTTTATGTCATAATACTAGTTTACGTTGTATTACTCATGGTTGAAATAAGTACAGTTACCTTATAATACTAGTTTAGGCTGTAATACTCATGGTCAATACTAGTTTAGGCTGTAACACTCATGGTCAATACTAGTTTACGTTGTAATACTCATGGTTGAAATCAGTAACTTTTATGTCATAATACTAGTTTACGTTGTAATACACATGGTTGAAATCAGTAACTTTTATGTCATAATACTAGTTTACGCTGTATTACTCATGGTAGAAATAAGTACAGTTACTTTATAATGATAGTTTAGGCTGTAATACTCATGGTCAATACTAGTTTAGGCTGTAATACTCATGGTTGAAATCAGTAACTTTATGTCATAATACTAGTTTACGTTGTAATACACATGGTTGAAATCAATAACTTTTATGTCATAATACTAGTTTACGTTGTATTACTCATGGTTGAAATAAGTACAGTTACCTTATAATACTAGTTTAGGCTGTAATACTCATGGTCAGTACTAGTTTAGGCTGTAACACTCATGGTCAATACTAGTTTACGTTGTAATACTCATGGTTGAAATCAATAACTTTTATGTCATAATACTAGTTTACGTTGTAATACTTATGGTTGAAATCAGTAAATTTTATGTCATAATACTAGTTTACGTTGTAATACTCATGGTTGAAATCAGTACTATTATGTCATAATACTAGTTTACGTTGTAATACTCATGGTTGAAATCAGTACTTTTATGTCATAATACTATATTACGTTGTAATACTCATGATTGAAATCAGTACTTTTATGTCATAATACTATTTTACGTTGTATTACTCATGGTTGAAATAAGTACAGTTACCTTATAATACTAGTTTAGGCTGTAACACTCATGGTCAATACTAGTTTAGGCTGTAACACTCATGGTCAATACTAGTTTAGGCTGTAACACTCATGGTCAATACTAGTTTAGGCTGTAACACTCATGGTCAATACTAGTTTACGTTGTAATACTCATGGTCGAAATCAGTAAGTTTACGTTATAGTCCTAGCTTACGATGTTTATTATGCCTACATAGATGGAACAGTGCCGGTACAATGTTTGTAAAAATGTCTTCAAATGAGCTGTTGAGAAAATGCGTGATTTTATTGCAGACAGAAAGTATGAAACAGAGAGTATAATGTATTAGTGTATATTTGAAATAATTATGTAGCATACATTTTCCTATAGTCTGAATATACTTCCCGTCTGTTTGTTTGTACCCCCGATCCGAGTTAGAAAACGTTAAGATCAAATGAGATAAAAGATGCACAGAACTTGGTCAGTTCATTTATTGATTTATTATTTCAAACCTGATTATGCCCAGGTCGACCCTAACACCGTTATCATATGACAACACTGCTCGCCAGTCATTTCCACTTTCTGGACAAGTCCATTTTCAGCGAGGATGTGTATGCACGAATACACATGTATGTACATAGTAAGAAAACACAATGTCGTCTGCTTCTAATATTTACAATGTCGAATCAAGCAAAAGAAAATAATTACAACTACAAATTTTTCTTTCACGTGGATTTAACAAGCGGTGTGATTTCTATGTTCATGAGTGCAAAGGGATATAACTGTAAACTCTCAACGTTATGGTAATTTATGGAATTATCCGCAGTTACCAAATAGGATGAACTACGTCACAATGTTGTCTGAGGAAATCAACTCGTCCATATCGTACGCTACATGGCGCCGTGTTAGCATGAAAAGTCCGTTAAGCATGAAAGGCGCAGAGAATTCCAGTGTTAGGGTCTCTCTGGTCATATTCAGGTTAGAAATTTTAAAAAAATGAACGAATTGACTAAGTTATGTGCACTTTTCTATCACATTAAAAATTTCCGTTATTGAAATCGGTGGGCATGGGATACAAACAAACGTGTAGGTATATTCAGACTGTAGTTTAGCAGATTGGTAAGGCACTCACTGTTTTACATAAAACTTGTTTCAGTGCTGACAATAATATCATGCGAAAAAAATGTTTGGAGTTTATACACTGTAGCCATTTTTTAAAACTTAGATATGGATTTGTAACAGATTATTTTAAATGAGGTATATATTTTATCAAATCCATGGACCAAGGATTTTGAAATAAAGAATCATAATCTTATTTTATCTTGCATGACGTTGTCCACACTAAAATAATTTGCACAGTGAAGGATTTTAAAATAAAATTGTGTACGAAATGTCGTTTACTTACAGTTTCTGGACTCTTCAGGAAGTGAAAATTCACAAAGAATTGAGCTGCCACAAGACATCCAAGGATTATTACATACTGCAAAGAATGACCAATAATAAGCCTCTTGATGAATGGTTCCGTTAAGAGGAGCATGAAATTTTTTATGATGTACACAATTCTATACAGGCTTAATTGTAATCGTACATACACTAATTTCTAATTTTGCATAAACCTACTCTAGATTGCTTATAACTCTCTATGTCTCTGTCTCTGTCTCTCTCTATGTGTCTGTCTCTCACCACACACACACACACACACACACACACACATATATATATATATATATATATATATATATATATATATATATATATATATATATATATATATATATATATATATATATGACAACTGTACCTTCCTTGCGTTAAGGGGATCATATATAAAAGAAACAACAAAAAATTTAGATAAAAATATGTTTATATTATTCTCCTACAAATCGGAATAAAACCATAGCAAAGATCTGTGTTCTCGTATCCCATAGATAAATAGTTGCTTCATCATATATAACTGGGGCTTTGCAACCTGTCCTCTATATATGACACAAATCTAATTTCCTTCTATGTAATAATAATAATAATAATAATAATAAATAATAATAATAATAATAATAATAAGAAGAAGATGATGATGATGAATCAATATCTTTCTTCTTTTACCGCAAACAGAAAATTCCTCTTCTTCCGCAGAAATGTATAAAATCCGAACACTACGAGTGGGGCGGACACGACCCCAGTCACGATAAGGAAAATTCCAAATGCTTGCGTCACGCTCTTTGTTATAGGCTGGAAGTTATTGGTGGAAAGGTCATATACACCTGGTAATAAATAATTATAAAATAGCATGGTTTTATTTATAATTTAATAGTTTCATTGGTGCAGCTAGACGTAAATTTAAAGTTTCTGAAAGTCAAGTTCCTTTTAATATCCGGAAACGTATCATACACTGTGATGGATGAATAATATAGCATCTTTATGAAGACCTGGATAAGTTTCCTTATTTGTAATGATTTATTTGCTTGTTTTGATACACTATCCCATAAAGACATTTAATTTCCCTCATCAACGAATATTGAAAATTTAGCTTGCTGTTTAAAATTAAATAATTTCAGTAATCTCACATTTTTTGCACAGATAAAACAGACAAACGACAAACTCATTAGTGTCAGCCATATTTATAATTTCTGCCACCACAATAAGGAATGTACCAATAACTTTTGTTTTTGCTACTGTTGCGCATGTGTACCACTTGACCAGTTTGAAAATTTATTACTCCATACGAAACTTTAATTTCTTGCTACCAACTACTGATATTACACAAAAATGATCTTAAAAATTAATGCATGTTCTACTTCAGTATATGTTTCCTTTACCACATTGTACACTAAACGATTCATACCGAAGGCATCTCTTGCACTGTCCTTGATTTTCTGCAGGGTTGCCTCATTCACCGACTGGTCACCAAATCGCAGGACAAATCCGGCTATTGCCATTGCTAATGAAAGGACCTGAAATTGTGTTATAAATATTTGCTCTTATTTGTAGAGAGGAGAATATATACATAAGTAGCAGGGAAAAGACATACAGATAGTAAGACCCGATGAATATTGTCATATATCGATATTGTATGGATAATATGCAAGTAAACATTATGGAAATATGTATTACGTTCCCATATCAAAACATAAAGAAAATTAATAAATATACAAGACTAAGATTTTCAGTTACCAATAAATACAATATATGAAATTGGAGGTCACACAATAACTTGATTAAACGAGACCATTTGAAATAATATCATTTTATTTTAAGTAATACGAATTAAATAAGAGATTTAGACATACCCCAAATAAAATGTTCGAAGTCAGTGCAATTTTTCTTCCATACGATAAAAAATGCTTCATTGCGCCCATGTCTTTCTTAGGTCAGATGTTTTCCCTAAATGTTTGAGTAGTGGAAAGAAAGAACCACTCAAAGTTCACCGTACGAATGGTACATCATGCTGTGTTATGTTTGATATATACCTTGATTTATCGTAACAATAATCTAAGATTTCAACGATTGTCCAATGCTTTTTCGCTGAACCTAATTTGATATAACCGGAAGTGTTGGATGAAACGGGTTGCTCCCAATAGGACGAGGCCACGGTTCGGTAGATCTCACTAGAATAACAAATTTATGAGCCAGTCGTGTTGCACGCACGTAACAAAACTACAACAAGCTAGTAATAAGTCTTCATACAAAAGAGGTCTGAGATGCAATGTTTATATTATCAAAATAATTCATCGATATTTTCCCTTTGATGTTATCAATCAAGTTTTATTGTAATAACAATAATAACAATAATAATAATAATAATAATAATAATAATGAGATGATGATGATGATGATGATGACGATAATATAGAAGAAGAATATAATGAACATAAGATCTGAAGAAAGAAGACAGTCTCATTAACAATGTTTGGTAGAGGCAAAAGCTGTAAGACAAAGAGTTGCATTAACTCGAACATAATGTGAGAGCTAATGTCTTGCCGGAACGCGGATTTTCAGATGACGACCATAGCGTGCAGACAGTATTTTGGATATGTATTGAAAACTGCGAGACCCTTTACCTTCAGGAAATTCTATTATACATTACATCCAGCTCCAAGTCCAAAGGAACAATAGCAGTAGCAAACAATGCACGAGCAGATCGATATTGAGATATGTACATCTTCAGACGATGAACATAGCAATTTCAAAGTCCCATGGTGATCCATTGAAATCTCTTAGATTTAACTGCTTTAAAAAATTATGTTATACAATCGATTCCGCTGTAAGATGAAAACGGCAACGAATCCAGTAAAACTTGTGGCCAGACAGTCATTTGTCGATACGAATATCTATAAAAAAAAAACGACCATATCATTTACAAAATTTCATTCCTATCCATTTTCAACCGTGGGACTAGTTGTGTTCACAACATAGTCTATTGCGTTCAAACGGCAAACCGAAAGTCATAATGTTGGGATTCTGCTGATATTGTATCTACCTACATATCCCCTCTGCATCCATAGATACTCGTTCATTTATCGATATGATTCTCCTTTGTAATTTCATCGTGGTCATTATCATCATTGTGTTTTTGTTACTTTTTACTCTACGCCTTCCTTTCTTTCTTCACCGCCTCTTCATCTTCTTCCTAGACATCGTCTTAACCTTTGTTACCTTTCTCATATACACTCAATCACTAAATTCTAAATTGCTTATGAATATATATATATATATATATATATATATATATATATATATATATATATATATATATATATATATATATATATATATATATATATACCACACAACGTTCCGCAACATCCACGAATAACATCTCGGGAGAATTTAAGATTATCCATTTCTGATTGTCACAAATGATAAGTAAACCCTCAACATTTTATTTCTTCTCCTATTTGTCAAAATATATCTTCTAATTTGAAGTTCATGTTTCTATCCTAGCCAGGTATCTGTCCAAAACAATTTGTTATTACTGACTCTGGACATGTTTGATCGATATTACAAACAACTTTAAAGTCTTTGAGGTGGACAGTGTAACTTTATAAAGCCTGCACATTTTATTTTATATTAGCGTGGAGGACCGGTGGTGCTCATTTGGTAGAGCGTTGGACTTTCGATCCAAGGGTAGTTGATTCTGATCCCGCCCAGAACAGTCTGAGCAGGTTGAAACATTTTTATGTCTAGAGAAAGTTAAGCCAAAAGACCTCAGGGAAATAAGATGTAGTCTTAAGACGAAGCCACAGTCCACGTCACCCGTTTTAGTTATCCATGTAAGAAATTCTATATCTTATTAGTAGAGGATTCCATTTCAAATTCATGTATCCAGTACTATCTGCATAACAGTAAATGCCTAATCAGCATGATTTAAAAACACCGAGTTGGAGGAGACCTAAAAGTTTAAAATAGTTTAATCGTCTAGCAGTTATCAATAAGTACAGCACATGTATTTACACTTATGCTTCTGATGTGACTAATTAGTACCCACATAAACTCACAGCCAGGTCTTCTCTCATCTCTGTTCAGCAAATTATGATCTAACATCGAAGTTTACAAAACATTAGAAAGCATTTTATCATAAGGAGTAGGCTACCAAAAGGTCTACTAGCGCGAATATAAACTTTATTGTGGGCTTTGTATGTCTGTGAAAACGCGGTTAACGTAATGTACCTGATAGTGACATAGGTCTTTTCTTGGTACGGTCGTTCGATGCCGTGTTCTGTCTTGTGTATAGGTCCAGGTGGTCGGGAACAGGCTTGTGAGTGCTAGCAGTATTGAGAGGAAGTAAAAATCGTCTGCATTGTCGTTAGTTTAGAAAAATCAGGGGTTTTGATTGGTCGATTTATTTGTTTATTAACTCTCATTATATGAACATGTTTTTGCCTGCACTTGGTATTCAACCTTTTTTATTTAGAAATATTTTTAATTACCAACGCTGACATTGCCTGCCTGATACGTTAACCAGTTTATTATCTTCAGAAAACACATTCATAAAATATCAATCGCTTTGCTAGATTCCTGCGCATGTAGAATAATAAAATAATATTTCTAAAAGAGCCAACTAACTAAATGGTTTGATATGGATAATGTGACGTCATTGTTTAATGTGCAATACTCCTCCAAACTGACTTATATATCATGCATCTATTGTGCTCACTTTATATGAACACGTTTACAGAAAGAATATCTTGAACAAAAGTTTGGAAATGCGACCATTCTATACATAATCTTTACCAATAACGAATTTAATACAAGTCAATATTCATAAACAAAACTTATGCCTGCCATACCAAATTCAAATACTTTTGCAGTATGGTGGGTTTATACATAAAATATTTATGCAGTAACAGGTGCGACTTTACTAATTTAATTTTACAAGATTGATTCTACAAGTGTTTCTTTATCTATTGACTCTAATTTGCTATAAAGGAAAAAGGAACAAAAAATTGAATACTTTTGCGAGGTAGAGAGGACATGTTAGTGTTGTTTTTCATATAACGATTAATCCAAATTACTTACTCACTCACTCTTACTAAACTGAAACCAAATCATATATTTTTTTTATCTGATATTATCTGTCTCTGATATAAAATGAAAATATTTACAGTATTATATAAAAAATATTAACTTTCATTATTGACTACAACTTCAACTTATTAATACATGTCTAAAGAACAATCGTTAAATGTGCTGGTCTGCACTATCGTTGGTGGAAGTGGTAATCAATATTTGAGACATAAATTACTATTTGAGGACTATATATTCTTACCATTATAAGTGAATATATATATATATATATATATATATATATATATATATATATATATATATATATATATATATATATATATATATATATATCCACGATACAACTTTCCACAACGATAAAGAAAGACAACTTGGGATAATTTAAGATTAACCATTCCTGCTTGACATAAATTTCCGGAACACCAAGGAAAAACAACTCAAAAGAATTTAAGATCATCCATTCCTCCTTATCACAAAATGATAAGTAAATTCTTCTCCGGCTTGTCAAGATATAAATTCTTCTAATTTGCAGTACGTGTTTGTACCTTCGCTACATAGGTCTAAAACAATTTGCTATTACTAACTCTAAATTTTGATCGATATGACAAGCAACTTTAAGTCGTGGAGACGGACCGTGTATACCTTGGTGCTCGTTTGGTAAAATGTCGGACTTGTAATCCAAGGGTAGTTCATTTTGTTTCCGCCCAGGACAGACTGAGACGCTTTAAGCATTTTTATGAGAAGACAAAATCAAGCCCAAAAATACCTCAGGGAAATAACATGTAATCGTAATTATAAGCCCCAGATAATGTGTCATCGTTTACGTTATAAATGTGAGAAATTGTTAGAGGAATTCCGTTTCAAATTCAGTACCCACTGTGATCTATATAAATGTAAATGCCTAAATCATCATAGTTTAAGAAAAATTAATAGGAGGAGCTCGAAAAGATTAAAATAGTTTGATTGTCTAGCAGTGTTCAGTAATTGCAGCACGTGCATTACACTTATGCTTCTTATCTGTTTAACAAGTACCCACCTAATCATACAGTCAGGTCTTCTTTTATCTCATTTCAGCAAAATATAATCTAATATTGAAGTTTACGAAACATTGGAAGGCATTTTATCATATGGAGTAGGCTAGCAAAAGGTCCACTAGTGCGAATACAAACCTTATTGTGGGCTTTGAAGGTTTGTGAAAACATGGTTAACGTAATGCACCTGATAGTGACATACGTCTTTCTTGATGCGGCCGTCCTATGTCGCCTTCTGTCTTGTACATAGGTCCACGTGGTCGGGCTTGTGAGTGCTATCAGTATTCAGGGGAAGTGAAAAATCGGGGTCTTTGATTGGTTGATTTATTTGTTTATTAACTCCCATGACATGAACATGTTTTTGCCTGCAGTTGGTATTCAACCTTTTTTTATTTAAAAATATTTTTAACTACCAACGCTGACATTGCCTGCCTGATACGTTAACCAGTTTATTATCTTCAGAAAGCACAGTCTTAAAATATCAATGGCTTTGTTAGATTCCTGCGAATGTAAAATAATAAAAAAAATATTTCTAAAAAGGGCCAACTACCTTATTTGATATGGATAATGTACCGTCATCGTTTAATATGCAGTACTCCGCCGAATTAACTTACATATCATATATCAATTGTGCACAATTCAATATGAAAATGTTTACAGAAAGAAACGTTTTAACACCAATTTCGTAGTGCGATTCTTATATACTTAAACTTTACCAAACAAAAATTTAAAACAAGTCAATAATAATAATAATAATAATAATAATAATACTATTTTCCGTTAATATTATGTTAAGTATATCTATATTTGTTAACTCCTGGTACATGACTTTATTTAATGTTCGTAATTTTTATATATGGCTGTAAATTGTACATTATATCTACAGCTGGATTTTGCCTACGACATATGATCCGTTAAGAGCGTAAAATTACATAGGATCTATAAATAGATGCTTGCGTATTTGTTGACAATTACTAATAATAATTTTAATAATAAGACTAAATGACGTCTTAGGATTAATTTCTCACTGCTGATGGGGTTTTGACGGTTCCAGAAGAATTAAGTAACTTTTCGTTGGTTGGGCTAGGTCACATGAATAGGCAAGGCATAAATTGGACACGCGCACACACACACACACACACACACACACACACACACACACACACACACACACACACACACACACACACACATACATACATACATACATACATACATACATATATATATATATATATATATATATATATATATATATATATATATATATATATATATATATATATATATATATATATATATATATATATATATATATATATATATATATATATATATATATATAAGTGTTTGTAATAATGATCTATACAGGACATAATCAGACAATAATTTGATTAACCGATTCGTTACAGTAATACCAATTTGAAGAAGATATAGTTTTTATCTGAGAACATAAGGTAGCGCCATGTTTTGAAAAAGTTAATTTCGTGTGTGCATTTTTAAAATAGTATACTCGCCAGCATTTCCTACATTTTCCCAAAATAGATGCTTACTGAGACTACGTGCTTTTATACGTAAATACTTCTCGAAGGTTCTGGAAAGTGTACCCTCATCCGGGAATTTGTTTTGCGTTTCGAGTTACTGTATAATCATCGTTCATAGAGATTTTTCTCAGTCGGGCTAAAAAGCATTGGGACATAAAGATGTTCTTTTGTTTTGTTAGTTTGGAGTTATTTTAATGTTTATTCGAATTATTTGGATTCAAAAGGATTAATACATTTTTTTCTGGAAATATATGACTGCTCAAACAGAATTATTGGGCAAAGACATTTCATTAAATTTTATGGGGAAATTTAAACACCGGGTTATTTCTTGTGAATAACACAGAACTGTAGACATTCCAACACCACAAAGGATACAGTATACGTCCTCGCCTTCCATCTTGGATTCTTGTTTATTCGAGCCTAAACACGTAACATAAGAAACGTACATACATATATATATATATATATATATATATATATATATATATATATATATATATATATGACTCCTACTTGGGTAGGAACACATCACAAAATCAATGTTATACTTGTTATTCGTCCATGTTAGATTATTAAGTACAAAACATTGATTTTCTAGTTCAATGTTCAGTGCTATTTGCCTCTGTCTGATAAATATGTTACTCACTTATAGGAAGATCCAATCCTTCTTTATTGAAATATAGTCCACTCACCATAAAATTAGGTCCTACAGGTTACAATATAACATCAATGACTCATAGAGAACAATGCCATCTCAAGTGTAAATGCAACCTAAACTTGAAGCAATATCTGATCATATTTCCTATTGTAGAATTCCAGTTACGTGTATGCATCTTCTCTCCATTAGTCTGACTTTAACTATAAGCAAACAAAACTATCTAGTATCCCACAGATGCCACTAGAAAATCTATCTTGTAATACGTCAGGGTGTCTAACATCACATCAGACATCTAATACTCACAAATATTTCGACCTCAGTTGACCAGACATCTACACGTGAAAATATTGCGAGAAGTCGTCGTGTTAAGAAAATGAGGAGGGTACATGTTACGAAATATATCCAAGCTACCAAAAAGTCTCGTGAATATTGTATGTTATAAAGTATGCATTCTGATGAGATAATTACTCGTTTTGCGAAATATCTTCCCAAAACAGATCCCAATAACCAAACAAATAATTATTAACAAATAACAATGCTATGAACGAATACGTACATGCAGATAACACATACTCTGGATTGGTAATACTTTGTGATCCCAATATACTGTAGAAATTAAAACTTTTTTCAGAAGTAATCACAAAAACTCATCTATACAATTAGTGGTATTTAAGTTGGAACCTTTGACCTTTTCAGAACGGAGGAGGTACGAAATGTTATTCCAAACATATAATTACCGTCTGAAGAAATAATCTGAATAAAGTGAGCCAGTACAGGTGGCATTTGTACAGTTATGCACGCAATCAGTTTCATTACTTATTAGTCGAAGATTCCATTTCAATTTTATTTCTCAGCCTCATCTACATACCAGTAAACCTTCTTAAACATAATATTTTAAGACCATTGAATAGGATGAGCCCCAAAATGTTGATTCTAATCTGTATTCCTATATATGCATGTGGAGTGTGAATCATTCAGCGCCACGAGTCAGGGTCTATCTAGAGGAAATACTATTTTAATATCTAATGTTTCGGTATATCTGGAAGAGTTTACCATGAGTATACTCATTCATGTGCATGTCAGTGGTATCATTAAAGGAACAAATGAACACTGGTGTCGTTTGGTGCGGCCATTAGATATTTTGTTTTGTCTTGTGTATTCGTAATCCAGGTGGTCGGTGACGGGTCTGCGATATGGTAGCAATATTCAAACGAGTTAAGGATGGTCTGAATTGCCTTATGCACATAAATAATTAAACCCTGCATTGGGTTATTTTAACTCTTTACAAAGTATCGTGATATGCACGATATGTTTTCGTCTGCGCTTGGTATTCAATTTTGATTTTCCACAACGGCACTGTGTAACTGCATCCTGCGACACTGTTTGGCTCAGACATACATCAATTGTTTTAACTTCACAATGAAAAATCATACAATATCAATATATTTTGTTAAATGTCTGCACATGCAAGGTATGCAAAAAGATCCAACCTCTAAAATTTCTAAAAAGTGTCAGTTAACTCCCTGGCCGGATATGGATAATATATCTTGATTGTTCATAATGTAATTTTATCATTCTTCAAAATGCTATACCCTGCCAAATATATTGTATATCGTCTATATTTGTGGACTCTTCAATGTGGAAACGATTTCGAAAAGAATTTCGTACCAGAATTTTGGACATGTGCCTCGAGATTCATAGATAAACGCTATGGTTGCCTAACCCTGCGACGCTCAGGTGGTAAGACAATGGTTTGACGAGGTAGAGTAGACTTCTCAGTGTTGCTTTTAATATTAGGACTGCCTATAAAGTATTAAATATGATTGTTAATACTGCTTTCTCTCCCTTCCTCCCTCCTTCCCCCTCTCTTTCTCTCTCTCTCATTATGACTTGCTATTGAAATGTCTACGTTTTTTTGCATTTTGTTGAACCTGAACCAATAATTGGCACAATCCAACCCATAACCCGTTACCGCTTAATACAATAATTGGCACAATCCAACCCATAACACTTTACCGCTTAATACAATAATTGGCACAATCCAACCCATAACCCGTTACCGCTTAATACAATATATAAGGGTGCTTGCCTGATGTTAGTGTCTTCTGAAAGTAGCACACATAAATATTACAGTGAAACCTAATAGCAAGAAAGACTATCATTAACGTGATTCCAAAATTCGTTAATTTATATGCACTGGAAACGCGATCACAGAAGAAAAAGTTAATTTCTAAATAGGTAAATATTCTGAGTGCATATCGCTTTGATTCAAAGGATTTAATTGTCGCAGTGTTTTATTGTTCTGCAATTGAGCTTAGAAGACTTGTTTCCTTGTTTTGCTGGGAATTTAAAAAATTTACTTTTTATCGGTTCACCAAACAAAACCAGCCATTGCTATATTTTATGAACAGGATGAATGAAACTTTGGCATTATTTAAAACAGGACTCTTGTTCGGGTACATAGTGCTATTTCCATGTCACGCATATTTCATACATGGCAAATTAATAATAATAATAATAATAATAATAATAATAATAATTTATAGTACTCCATTTTAAGGATTTCTTAGATTTTTGTGATTACTTGTTTGATAATGGGAGGTCGGTACTCAGGAAATAATCCTCAGAACGAACAATTGACTAGGAGCAAACGTTACGTGTTAGTGAGACCTCATGACGTCATGTTTACTTTTGGTGAATTCAGGTCAGTACCTCATGAGTATCCCTATCACTCAGTATACGCTATTAAAATTGAATTGTGTAAATTGATTGAGTGACTCCCGGTGCAATATTTATGATTGAAGACTGTAAACTATACAATGGAATAAACGAAAAGTGACTGTTCCGTCGTTGGCTGGTGCCGTTTATTGTTGCTATGGTGATAAATATGGTGTAGAGTTAAAGACGAACTGTGGCTTCAATTCATGATTTGACTGGCCTAAGGTGGCGTAGTAAAAATAGCTGCTGTATTAGGTGGTTGAGTTGTATAGTTTCACAGCGTGAAATAATCACAGTACGTTAAGGAAATTTAATAAGGAAAAACCATGCAGTTGTGAGGTTGATAGACAATTGGGAAGTTGTAATATTTGTGGTCTTTGATTTAATTAGAGTAAAAATATTTATGGTTTGGACAAATTGATATTTCCAGTTTGTAACAGTAGTTGTATGGAAGTCTTTGGAATCTGGGTAAACATATGAATAATAGCGGGATGCACGCTAGAGTTGAAATCGCTCGGTGAAGAAACCTCTCTGGCTTGTTTCAATAATAATAATAATTATTAATGATGCTGAATTGTTCCCCCTCCCCCCCCTCTCGTAGACATCATGCTCCCCCTTCGGTGTAACTTTTGTACGCAATATTTAAGAATAGATTAAATTTCATTGATTATATAAAATCTAGAGGTTAGTTAGTTTTGTGTATGTCAGGAATATTACCTTATGCATGGGGTAGTCTTATTTTGGCATTGCAATGTGTCACTAGAAAATGTCTAACATTAGATCTACCGTTTTCAAAGTTAAATCCCAGAAAATTTCCTTCGCAGGAAGAACTTTAGTATGGGCCGCCCTATTCTGCACTATGTTTTCATTAATCTAAAGTTAAAACACTTGTTTAGGATAAAATTCATTTATTATAATCTGATAAATACAAATGTAACAATATAAACCCTAATTTTTTCATTTGGTTTCAGACTGGAAATAGAACATGACGCGGTTAAATTACTGTACTCCCGTTATTGGTTTGTGGAATTGTTGTTGTTGTTGTAGAGTTTAACGCCATTTTCAGTACAAGATAGGTTATATATGGCGGCCAGTATCAGTGGTGGAGGAAGAACTTGGGAAAACCCCAGAAAGAACCACCGATCCACGAGAAGCTACTGGCAAGCTTTCTCACATAACCACATTAGCCGAATCCGAGACTCGAACCCACGCAGACAGAGGTGAGATGGTGGTGATCCGTAACGGTGAGCACTTTAGACCACTCGGCCACTCCGGGCCCCTTGTGGAATTATAACATTGTAATATCAAGGCCTGTGCGGCTTCATTACATATCTTAAATTTGGCAAACTCCAAACTTTACTGTGTTCATTGGGCTAAAAATTATATTATTACTTTTTTTTAACACCTATTAACATTTCTAACATACGATTTTCCCTTGTCTACAAAAAAGTGGAATCAAAGGCTTTTCAAAGTCAGTTAGTAATAAGACACCGACAAGTGCAATTCATCAGGGATATGCAATTATATCGCATGTAATCGTCGTATTTTCACCAATGCATCTTCCTTTGACATATCCAGTTTGGTCAACAGATAGTGTACCATTCGGTACTGACTGTATCCTGTTGTTAATGCATCCTGATGTTAATTTGTAGATAACACGAAGTAATCGTATTGGGCAGACGTTTCGTAAATACCGTTTTGGTTTATATTCCTTAGGTATACAAGTTATAATTCCTTGAAAAGGATCGAGCTGATTATGATTTGCTAATTTCTCTGCCTACAAATGCCCTAATATGGATCCAGAAGATTTTTACAAAATTTGCCGTGAAACCATTGACTTTATTGTTTTTCTTTATATTTTTGAGACAATCAAAAGCCTCTGTCTAGAAGATAATTTTTAATCTTAATCAATGTCCTTTATCGCATGTACCTATTGATATAGTTCTTCATAAAAAGCTTGAACTTCTTTGGCAACATCAAATTAATTTGTTAAAATTTCATTTTAATCCTTAGTTATTTTTGTAAGTGTTTTTGACACATAATTTCTAATTTCTAGGTGGCAAAAGTGCTACTTTTGGTACCCACCCCCACTCATTTTGCCTCTGACCGGTTGATGTTTCCTCGAAATTTACCTTATTTTTCCTTTGTTTTAGTATCCTTTGAAGACTGGAGTTCATGAGTGAGTTCTTGTTCCTGTTTAATTTTACAATTCTTTTTTTTAATAAAATATATTAAATGGTTTTGCCACAAAGTTACATCCAAAAATCCTATAGAAATAACTTGTCCGATATAGTTTTACTATATATTTTGGTAACCGCTCTGGTGGCCTAATGGTTAGAGCGTCCGCCTCGGATGCGGGAGGTCGTGGGTTCGATCCCCGGCTGAGTCATACCAAAGACTTACAAAAATAGTACTAACAGCTGCCTCACTTAGCGCTCAGCATTAAGAGGTTAGTGTTAGGACTGGTCGGCCTGGTGTCAGGTTAATGTGACTTGGTGGGACATCATGTTACATGTCTGTGGTATAATGCCCCAGTGCTACATATCACTTTGAACTGCCACACTGCAGACATCGTAGCGATATGACTTAAAATTGTTAAAGCTACGTTAAAAATCCAAATCACACACACACACACACACACACACACACACACACACACACATATTTTTGTTTGATACATTTTCTAATGAAACATATTATAATTTTATCCTTTAACTTCCATTTATATATTTAGCATCTTCCAGAAGGCTGTTATTAAATGTCCGAAACCCTTACCTCTATTCAAATCATTTTTTCAAAGGTTGAAGATTATCATAAAAAGGTCAGATCTATAACTTGAAGAATCAGTTGTTATTTTTGTCTACATTTGGCATGAGAGACTCAAAATATTTTTTTTTTCTTCTCCATTTATATCTCTCTATATATGCATTTTGTTCTGTAAGTGGGTCTACAAGCCCAAAATATATTTCGTACTCCAAACTATATTTCTAACAGTACATCTTTATAGTTATAGCAGCTAATTCCAGATCTTTAGCAAATATAAATCGCCATAAATGACACTCGAATCACTTTCGTATTCTATTATGATATCTTTAATACTATTGTAATATCTGGACAATCATTGTTTGCCCAATATATAATAATTAGAGAGAAATAATTTCATCTTTATATCAAGTGTAGTTAAATTCCCATCAGGATCCCTTTTGCCATTTTTGTTATATCATATTCAAAAGTTATATTAAATAAAATGCAGACTTCTCTTGAATTGGACCTATGGCAACTAAAGCGACATTGGAAACTGCATTGATCTCTCATATACCATATTTTATCTTCAGTGAAATGTATATCCTGTAAACAATATGTAGAGCACTTTTTCCAACACCTAATCCACAACAGTTTGAAGATCATTTGTGTAATGTTTGTGTTTCCAGCTTTTTTTTTTTACAAAAGTATAAATTCCTGAGCAAAAAAAGCATATAGTTGTGGATTATCAGATTATTAATAACATGGCTCTGTATAACAATTTTAGACACAACCATCTGAATCATATATACCGTAAAGAAATCAACTCCATACATATACAAAAGAAACATTCATCTTTCTCCTTCAGTTACAGGGATAAAATGCAAAATGAATGAAAAGAAAAAACATTATAAGCAAGGACAAAAAAAATGCAAATATCTAAAGCATATTTTATCTATCTATATGAAAACTATCAATCTTTTATAAACAATATTCTTTTAGTAACTGGACTTACGGAAATTGCATAAAATTCAAATAAGTCATAGCCTGAAACAATTCGCAAAAAATGTAGTTACTGAACAGATCAAGATATGGCAGTAAATAATCTAAATATGACTGCAGGTTATATACCAGCTAGTCAAATAGTTTAAATGAATGATTATGATTGGTTCCACTAATGTGGGTGTGTAATTCTCACACAAATATAGTGTAAGAAGAAAAACCCATGGACTGTAATTTTCGTTTTGTTAATGTCATTTTCGTTTCGTTAATGTTAGCGGCCTTTGTAGTGCCATCTGGCGTCTTAGTTTGGGGCACGTGATTCCGCCTGAGTATACATACGTGCCATCTGTGGCTCGAATGGTGGTGTGTTATCAAACGGTTTTGTGTGAAGACGCATCCCCCCCCCCAGCCGCAAGTGAATTATTATAACCACCCAATAGAGCAAGCATATTTGGTCGTATTTCGCTGGATTGGAAAGGGCCAGGCCAGGGAATCTGAAAAGTGTAGGGAAAAGTCTTTCGTCGACCAGGATACAGGCGCTACAAGGCTCGTCCAATAAATACAGAAATCTTGCGACAATACACATTGTACTGAAGGTCTCTCTTCTCTCATAATTTCGCACTGTTCGTCTCTCTCTCTCTCTCTCTCTCTCTCTCTCTCTCTGTTGATCTTGAGCTAGTAACGATGCGTGACCACGACTTACTCGCAGACACAGTCGGCGTCCAGAGAAAGACACAGTCGACGATTCTATGACCAAATCTGCGACACGTTCGGCGACTTTGCGACCAGAGTAAGACCCAGTCGGCGACTCTTCGACCAAGTTGGCGACCCATTCGGCGACTCTGCGACCAAGTCGGCGACCAGAGGAAGACCCAGTCGGCGACTCTGCGACCAAGTCTATGTAAAGGTCGGCGACTCTGCGACCCGGTCGGCGACTCTTCGACCAAGTCAACGATGACTCTGCGGCACAGTCCGCAATTCAGGACACAGTTAACTACATAGTCGGCGACTCGGCGACACAGACGACGATCCAGTCGACGACCTAGTGACCACGACCTTGTCGACGACACAGTCGGCTACCACTGGACACACATTCAATGACTCAGCGACTCAGAGCAGCAGTCAGTGATTCAGTTGGCGAAAAGAAGCCAGGAATAAGACGCTAACTCGCCTGATGTAGAAATCTGTCGCATTCTGGAGCGCCAGTCCTCAGACAGATTCAGCAGGGTATCACTCCAAATACAACGACCTATCATAAAGAACTCTAGAATATCGAGACTCTGGGTAGTGTAGCCAATGGAGTTTCCGCTACAACATATACATTATACACCCACTATAGTGTAACCAATCACAATCATTCATTTATACTATATGATTAGTTAGTATAATTGTAGTTTATTTAGTTTCAGAATCTAAATTACATTCAGAGGCTACATTAGATGCCATAAACGAATACTTACTGCAGGAAATCAATATTAATTTAAAGGGAGGCTAATTTTAAAATATTACTAAATTTTCTAATGAGTTATTTCCCTTGCAAAACGTCTCCGTCCGACAATAGGACATTACAATAAAATAAAATAAAATTATATAAAAATGAGCAGTTTTATGGACTGAACAAGTGGGAAATGATACGAAATAAAAATATCACATGATTTTTAATTATTCAGACTAAAGTTAAAAGACTAGAAGAAAAACTGCAGCCTAAAATTAAGGACAGTAGTGTAATATAAATCCCGTTTATGTGTTAAGTTCTTCTGTTTTCTTTCATCGGCTGCAAAACAAATTGTCATGCCAATTACCCAAAATATATTAACGATTACATTTAGGCCAATATACGTCTTGTGATAACGTCTTCATCAATGATTCGATGCCTCATGTATATGTTATCTAGAGAGCTCTAAGTGCTTGTATATGACAGACTTTCAGTAACATTTTATGCATTTTCTAATTGTCTGTGTTTAGTAATATACAGCTATGAACAGAATGATAATAAAGGCTTGTGAAAACTTTTCATAGCTGTACGAATGCTTTTATTATTATTATTATTATTATTATTATTACCAACTTGACACCTATCTGAGTACAGATTTTATGATTTTCATCATAACATTTCTGTGCATTTTTGTTTAATTGTCAGAATATTACAGACCAAAGCTCACATAGTTATCGTACCTATTGTTATTTTCAAACATGATCATTTAATGCTATAAAATCTTTGTTTTGAAGTACCTTCATTATTTAACTATATTCGTGAAAAATAAAAGCATCAAAATGCTTGCCCATAGAATATTTTGGGTTTGTTTGCTTTCAATAGGACAGGAGAGAGTAAAATAATTAAATTAATGACTGACCGAATTATTCAATCCGTTATTCAAATAATGAACTACTCAACAGACCTCTGATAACATTCATTTCTCCATTTTTCTTTAAAGAGATGGAAATTCTTAGGTGTTATAGTTGGTTAAAGTACGGCATGCGAATAAGTATTTATTACGCCGTCTTCTTTCGTCTGTAGGATCATGTCCTAAAGCTATTCTTCTAAACATTGCTCGGCAAATCCAGCAATAAAATAGCGTAACGAATGTATATCGCGTAATGAAACCGGTAAAAATATGCACACATAATTTGAAGCATAAATGAATAATATCATTACAAATAGCAAAAACAAACAATGGTCTTGGGGCATGAATAAAAAACGAAAGCACTTTTGTGCGTGTTGTTGCATGAAGAACGACACGTAAGTAGTGTAGTGGGACGTTCTTGAGACAAGATGGGAAATTATTAAATTATTTTCCATAGTATTAACATTCGTAAGTGTGTGTGGGTTGGGGGTGGTGTGGGGTGCGAGGTGACTGGGGATAAAATTGAAAATTCTGTTAAAAATATCAGTAGGTTTAATATTATGAATCTGTCCGGAGACGAAATCGGAAACCCTATGGAAAAAATCCGTAGTTTTATCATCATGGAGTAGCATGAGTGCGTGCGTGTGTGTGTGTGCTTGCGTATGGCGTGTGTGCATGTTTATGAAATTTACATGCAAGATTTATCGTACGTTATCTATTCTTCATACTTCCCAAGAGGTGCGCATATCCTGTCGGCTACACCAACATATGTACTGCTGAAAAAAGTGTACATGGATGGAAATTTCATTGATTCTACTCTTGGAAACATGACGTAGTTGACTATGAAAACGAGGCCGTGTGTTACTATTGAAAGAAAGAAAATATAAACTGTGCTTTCTGTCATGTGAATATTATTGGTTGTACCATACAATATTAAAGATGTATATTTCTCCTGTACGTACTATATTTTTATCATTTATGGTTTACCAGAATTCCAACCACAACTCAAATAGTATGGCTGCGTCCTCCTTTATAAAAAAAGATTCACGATGTTGCACAGATAGTAGGTTACACCAAAAAATGTACGACATACTAATGTACGTAGCTGGAAAGGTGTATGATTCGACACTTGGAAACATCAAGCAGCTGACTTTTCGAAAGACGTTTTGTGTTATTGATGAACACAACAAAAGCACATGCCATAATAGCCATGATAAAACATTTACAGGATTTGTCCAACAAGAACTGGCAAGATTTAGTCACTTGGAAACACATCGTTATCGGGTTCAGCCCATAGTTAAGTTCAAATATAGCATGTGCGTCCTAATTGAAGAGAGACCTCAAAATTAAACTCATTCATCGTATTTTACATATTAAAACATGAACGATTAGTTATATTCCATCTTGCTGACACAACATTATAAATATTTAAGCACAGGTCTCGCTGCTCCTGGAACAAATGGCTGCATGATAATTCGTTTGCTTTTGTGAGTTCGTTTGATTGTATTATTGGATGTAATTGTTTTTTTTTTGGTAGTGATTGATGTTGTGATAATGGTAGCACTGCTGATGTTGTATTGTAGTTGGTGGTAAATTCATGGTATAGAAGCTCTGCTGTATCGATTATGTTGATTTTATTACAGTTGTGGTGGTGGCGCTGATTCTAGTGCTGGTTGTCGTGTTGATGGTGTTGATCATGGATTTAGAGAACCATATCCGGGAAGGATGTTATGTTGGGTCGGTACTGTCGACTGAATAACCTGTTCCTGTTGCAGCGGCATTGGTTCCAATGATGCTGTTGATAGTAAACACGTTTAGGTTATCAGTGTTCCCCCGATAAAGTTGTAATTCATTAGCAATATATTGCAACAATATTGTTATTTTAAATGGCTAATAAGAAATCAATACTGCTTTGGAAACTTCGGGAAAAGAAATTAAGAAACGACCATGTCCATATATTTTAAAATTATAACTTTTAAATACAAACACTATTTGGTTTGTTCTAAGCGAAAGGTAAGGAGTATTTAAAACATTGCTGTAAAATCCATGCGTTGCTTTGAATTAAATATAGACTCTCACTTTGAAGAGAAAAAATATCAGTACATAGTTTAGCCGTTTAGTATGTGCTATAGAATGATTTTTTATGTTTACTTTTAGCAAATATAGCATTAATTACACACTTTCCTTTTTGCACAATAAATATATTGATAATTCAATATTAAAACATGGCGAAAACACAGTAAAACAAAATCTACTTTAATAACTCACCTAACGACAAAATTCCTATTTGGCAGTTCCTTGAAGGTTCAATTTTGCAATTTTTCTTTTTATGTACAGTAATTGCAAAAGCAAACAAAAATATCTGAACTGGAGATATAGTTTATAATAAGAACTGCACAATACTTTGGTAACACATTTAATTGTTGTTCTATACACTATCCCAAATGGAAGTGTTTTGATGATTTGTGCTGCAATATTTTACCGTTGTTGTTGCATTTTTTGTTTCTTTTGTTTACTAGATTACTGGATGTTGCTTCCTCAGTTTTCTGTTTTTAATTAATTTTGTTTCTTTTTAACCATAATTAAATGCAAATTGTATTAGTTTAATCTTGATAAAAAATACTTTATAAACCAATTATGAGGACTGATATTATTAGGACTTCTCAATATCTGTATTTTAATGACAATATTATCTAAACAGCATTTTAGATAGCATGCGATGCACTTTTCTTTGTTATGTTTTTACTGCTTTCTATATGTTTTTCTAATTGCTGGGGGTAGGGGTGCTGTGAAGTGCTTAGTAATAGTCATGCCTGGCCAGCAATAAGTGGGTGCGCAGGTTCGAATCCTGGTGTGTCTTAAGGTAGGAACCCTTGGTCCTAATGCATTAGCCCTAAACGTTCGTTCGTGTAGTAATGTCACATTGAATACATAAAACAATTAATCAACCGATTAATATCTCTTTGTAAATGTCTCACATATGAGATGTACATTTAAAATTAATATTAAAAGATTTAAATCAAGCGTACTACTATTCTTTCATATAATTTGCTCTTTCACTATCTAATATTTTCTCCGTAAACTGAAGCAACAATGTGTTGATGTGTTAAATCTTGACATATTGATATTGACTACATAGTACATGATACGGTCGCTGTGTAGCCAATGCAGCAAGTAAAGTCAATACAGTGTTGTGTAACACATATATTGCACTAATTTCGTTCTTCACATAAACATCAAATATTCCTTGTGTCTTTCTCTGTATGGGAGAGCACAATAGATTTTATTAAGATCGAAACAAGGGATTACAATAGGCACCCAAGTCCAATACCTCTAGATGACAAGTTCTAGTTTCACGATTATCCAGTAAGATACAGATACGATATTCGCAAATGTAATTCGCATTTTATTATGTATATTTAACATGTATTGTGTGTTGGCTTTCGTCCATTATTATATGTTATGTATATTTAACTTTAAAATTTATATTGAGTAATTGACCTTTGTCTACAATTGAGGGTAGAAATTGGACCTAACTGAAAAAATTTGTTTTGTTTTGATTAACAACACCTTACATAGCTAATATTTGTCTATGATTGTAGATTATATATTAAGATCACAATTTGTTGGTTAGCATGTTTACCTAGGACTGAGTTCTATATAGAGCAATGATTCTGACCTTGGAATTTTCTAGCAACGACATTATTTACTGTTTGATGGAAATTCCGGTAAGACGATCCTCATCCTGGTCCTCAAATTGTGTCTTAGGTTTTATATTAAGGGTGATTATATTAGAGTTACTCATTTCATATCTTAACATCAGTTCAAGCTGTGTTTCAGTTAATATTTTACAGGATTTATTTATTTAAATTATTCACTGGAATTACAAAGTACTCTTTGATCTTAGGACTAAATTACTATTTTGGGATTATTGTGAATGCATTCAACGATATTATTGATATCATTGTGATATATCAAGATTGTTGCCACATAAGCACACATCCTAGTCTATTGGTGCATCAGCACTTTCAAGATTGGAATTCATATGAAACACCACTGGAATTCATTTGTAATATTGTATACGTTTGGGATTTGTGATAGAGCTTTTAGGACTATTTAGGATTTAACTCACAATACTCTAAGTTGTTTCAAAATAGTCACTTTGTATTTTAGGGAAATATATTTTTTGTTGAATTTTACAAAACTTGTTGGTTTTTGCTCTCTCTCTGTTACTTAGTTTAAGACCATAGAGTCGTACCACATTATTACAAAACCTACTGTGAGGTATAATTTAAAATTAAAAAACAAGGCCTGTCACAACACGAAGAAAGTATGTATGTATGTATGTATGTATGTATGTTGAGTAAAACAGCGATAGATGTATTACATACATGCATATACACACACACACACACACATATATATATATATATATATATATATATATATATATATATATATATATATATATATATATATATATATATATATATATATATATATGTGTGTGTGTGTGTGTGTGTGTGTGAGTGTGTGTGTGTGTGTGTGTGTGTGTGTGTATGTGTGTGTGTGTATTATGCAAATGAGCCAGAACTGTACGGTCATTTTTTATACTCTCGTTTTGCGATTCCGTATCACCATCCTCTTACAAGAGGCTAGGACTACTTTTACTCGATGTTTCCCGGTTACGACTGAACAAGAATGAACAACAATACCTAACCTCACTTGACATGCAAAATCTTAGAACTGCCGAGTAATTGCAAATCTCAAATTAAGGTCATCTGTTCCCATGCGTTAAATAATTAGTGTTACTAACATTGATTGCAGTGGTAATGACTGTGATTTCACGCGCTTCATTCGTAAACTGCGATATTTATGCGCACATCAGCTGAAATTCGGTTCATGATTTAGGATGAAATTCATTCTATCGGTTTTGAAATGTTACGGATTTGTTTTTGTTTCAGTTTTATATGGTGATTTTAATAAATTATCTGGAAATTGATAGGTATTTAACAAAATAATCAATATCATAGAAATTTGATCTCACTTGTTCGATCTCGTCTCATTGTCACATCAGAAAATCCTGATTATTATTCGACGCTTAACGTGTCATAATGATCGCTAGCTTTTTCATATCTATGGGTGTACACAAATTAAATATACATGGAGAACAAATGTTCTTTTGTCAAACTTACTTATTTCGCTCATTATACATAACCGTGTGTGTGTGTGTGTGTCTGCTGTCCTCGATATCTAGACACACCGTGACATGTTTAATGATGATAGATAGATAGATAGATAGATAGATATAGGTAGATATAGATAGATAGATAGACAGATATACAGATAGATATATAGACCAACAGACATATAGACAGATATATCGACAGACAGACAGATGGATAGAGAGATAGATAGATATATATAGATAATTAGATATATAGATAGATAGACAGACAGACATATAGATAGATAGAAAGATAGATAGGTAGGTAGGTCGGTAGATAGATAGATAGATATATAGGTAGGTAGGTAGGTAGATATATTGATATATTGATAGATAGATAGACAGAGAGATGGACAGATAGGTAGATGGCTTAATAGTATTTTACCGCTTGCCAGATATTCTATTTACTTGTATACGTTCCATCATTTCCTCCACAGCAATACATAGTAGACTGGGAAGTATCTTGCAACATCCAGTGGGACATTTTCCATGTTGTTGAACGTAAGACGACACATAAAAGAAATCTAATGGTGATTCTACACCGCAGCAATGAAACTAACAACAACAACAACAACGAAACCCACAAAAAACATAACGGAAATACATCACTTAACCAATTGCATTATCGAGTAAGTATATTCTAGGTTTCCCAGGGTACAAAGCTTTGAATAAATATCATTGGATTACTTATAATTTACTCCATAAAACACATTGAAAAATAACTTAAAATCTGCAAAATGTTTTGTTCCAGTGAAACAGTGCACCTTTTCTTAATGAAATGAAAGTTGTCAGTTAACAGTTACATGAAGTCAGCATCCAATTTAATCATTCAATTCATATTTTTATCCTCGGAAAGAAAAACTTGTTTTTTTACAGCGGTAGGACACTGAAGAACTACACTCATGAACAAGAAAAAAGTTCACACAAAATAAAGCACAAGCCGAAAAGGACAGTTAAAGGAATATGAACACCACATCAAGTAAAATCATGCAAACTACATAAGATGAGATATATATCTGACAAATTCAAATATTACGCATTAAGTTTGAAATAATAATATTAATAAACATACAAAAATTGTAATCCACATTTATAAAGTAGCCGAAATTTATAGGTGTTTTTTCCTCTTTAACGGTATGTTTTTTTTTTGCATTTGTTTTCTTTGAAAGGAAAAACCAGACGTAAAATAAATAATGTTACTGATATATTTTTTCGAATAACACAATTTAAAGAAAATTGCATGTTTGTGTTAATTTCTTTCTCTTCCCATCTCTAATTTAAATTGGATAAATTTAAATTATATAATATATGCTTAATTCGAGTAAAATGTAATAAATTAAAATGAGTTTAAATATAGAGAACCAAATTCTTTATTAATGAATTGAGATCTAACGGCATCCTATCTTACGCATTTCACTGGAAAAAAAAATATACCTTGCACTCTGTGTGCACCAATTAATTGTAATTATGCAACACTACTAAGTTCTTAAAATATACCGAATCCTTGTTTATAATTATCTATATGGGGTTTTGTGCTATTTTATATATATATATATATATATATATATATATATATATATATATATATATATATATATATATATATATATATATATATCTTTTTAACAGAAAATAGTAATACGTAAGGTTTATTGGTGGGGTGGGGGAGATAATCAAAGTTGCCAATTGGTACTGTTCGTAAGAAAAGTTCAAGACGGTAAAATACTTAACCCAAGCGTTCATAATTGATAAATCCCGTACAACGATATTCTGAGAATTCATGACATAAACTAACCTCTGAGCAGTTTATAATATCAATGTTTCTGTTTCTAATTGCAATTTTTCATCACCATAAAATTGTAACGTAACTACTTTTGTCATTGTACAGAAACATTAGGAGAAGAAGGCATAGATAATCACTGCAACCAGTTTGCACTGCATGAATATCTTAAACATGTATATGAATGACCGTCTCTGTGTTAGAATATTTGGTTGTCTGGCAAATGTAACTAGATGTTAATGAAATCAATGACATGCGTATTCCAGTACTTCCAATTGTTGTTTTATTTCTAATTCCTCATCTACATACTACATACTTAATCTACAACGGGTCAGTAAACTCTTCCATACAGGGACTGAAAAGAATTACAGTCGTCCAACTGAAATACTATCCTTTTGAAAACATTTTCGGGAATTATTCAGGAATATGACACAGTAATATCGCCACACAGCAAGAACCTGATATCGTCTTCTAGCAACAGTCTTCAGTGATGTACGAGTTTCATTTATACGCAATTTCGAGAAATCAGTTTTATTGGGATATACAAGTGACAGGGATAGGACAGTGGCAAAACATTAGGTTGGTGCCTCTTTCGGCTCTAATCGTTTCATTGCGCCGGCATGAGAATGGCTTACTGAACAATAGTCGGGTTCTATCTTAGGATTATTTAAGTTTAAACTCTTGTATCCTCTTTGCATAGCATAGTAGTATGAAATATTATAACCTTAGTACTCTTATGTCACTTGCTCGGGCTCAAATAAACAGTTAAACAAGAAAGAGTGAAAACAACAAGCTTTTAAAAATACAATAATTTATTTCCCTGGCAAAATTCTGTTAAAATGGAGAAAAAAATGAACTTACGATTTTATAGAATCAAATCCAAAAATAATCCAAGAATAATCCACGAATAAATATTTGAAGTCCTAATAACAAAATGATTTCAAGTTCGAATCCCGGCGAAGAATCCAAGATGGAAGACGATGACGTATGGTGAAATCTGTAGCGTTGAATTCTACAGTTCCTTGTAGAACTGAGGATTATCACTCCGGTTTCTGATAGCTGAATAAAGTTTTATAAAAACTGTCCCTGTTCATCAATTTCACATGACCACACGTATTTTCCAGAAAAATAACAGAATTAACCCTTTTGAATCCAAGTAATTTGAAATAACTCCAAACCAAGTAATTTGAAATAACTCCAAACAGCACAACAGAAAACGAACATTTTAACGGCTCAACTTCTACTGAAATTAGTTCTCCAAAACATGGGTTATATGGGTTTTCTAAAATATAAACAAGGGTCACGTGATCGTCTTCTAGACGTTTATAGAAAGAAATACTTGTCAAATATCACGTCCACCCAGTGTGACCCTGACGAAAACCAATCATTTCTCTAGAAATAAAAAACCAAAATTGTTTACATCTTAAACCCGAAGCCCCATCATGACCTTGACAACGACCAATCATTTTAAAAACAAAAATAGAACTTGTTTACAATCGTTGCTTCAAGTTTTGAAACAAGGTCAGAATTTAGATCAACACCTGGTGTTTACAAATTAACAGTCAAGGTCAAACCATTTCATGAAGGAAGTATCATCTCCAGTGAATAAATTTACATTATAATAGCATATAATAGAATAAAAAGGTTTAAAACTGAAAACAATTAAATTAAAATAAATATGAATTAAATCAGATATACGTAACAGTAAAATCCACGTTAAATAAATAACTTTCTTTAAATACCTCCTGCATCAAATAGTTCCATCCTAGCGAGACTTGGTCTGATGATCCTATTCCAATGTATTCGTTTATTCTTTCTCGAAGGTAAGGATCCATATATTTTTCGACCTGAATAAATAACACAAGCAACATAACGAGGAAAACAATTTTTGTCATGGACCACTTTTCGCAATCATGTGAACGCACATGAAAATTATTTTTATGCATCATACCTCTGTGTTCCAATAAGGGCCGGCTTAATTGGTCTTTGGTGCCCTGTGCGAACTACAACCTTAGCACACACACATACCACCCCAAAAAAATCAAACGCGTAAAATGTTTGCGCCCCTTAAAGCCTCGCTTCCAAGGCGACCACCCATTTCGTCTATATGATCGTCCAGCCCTGGTTCCAAGATTAGAGTATATCAGCTACGGATGTATGCTTCACAAGCAAATCCTTTCATTTCCCACCCCTCATTCTAACTAAAGAACTGTGCCAAATTGTAACTAAATGGAAATTTATAATACTTTCTTGTCATAGAGTAAATGATTAATATGGACATTCAAATTTCAATTGTTTAATGCCAAAACATCGTTTTGTACCAAAATCGACATAGGAAACCGCGTTAGAAAGCAATTATATCAAATTTAATAATATAATCGACAGTCCGATTATTGTGGTGTTATGCGGTTTGCCCATTGCAGCAAGACATTCAGACTCACCCCGAACAAAATATGCAAACCTAGTGCAAATATTCTTCCAAATGTAAACAAGGGCTTCATAGCACCCATAATACCCTTTTGATTGGATCTTTCTCTATGCCAGGTAACTTGCGTGGCAAATCAATTACTCATAGCCCATCATAAGAAGGATCATTTATATTAGGTTATATGTCAGCTGACTTTGTATTGGCGTAATATGGAGTCTCAGCTTTCAAGAGATGTCCAAAGATTTGTCTCATAGCATTTTTCGCTATAACTACAATTGACACAATAGCCAGCCATGCCTCTCTACAACTTACTGAGAGTGGTATATACTGTTATATGGAATTTTCAACATATAAAACTACTAAAGTATGTGTCTGAATCTCAGTGTGATGGGTCTCGCTTTAATTTGGAGACGTTTCAAATGGATACGTTTTGGCTTGGGGACCTTTTGACCGGAGTTGATTTTCACTTGGGTACGTTTTGGTTAGGGTAGGTTTTGACCTGCGCCCATTTGTTATTACACACCCGCTCTTGTGGGACTAGACAACACACATATACTCACACCACAAACGGACGCAAAATAGTATTGACAATTCAAACTAATAGTGTTTGTTTCACACCAATCGAATAAGGAGGACATCACTAAAATATTTTTGCAAGCATCAGGTCACTGGGGCAGCGATCACAAATTAATTCAAATTTATTTGCACATTTTATTGACTTCAACAATTTGTATTATTTCAAATGAAAACATATGTGCCGCTATATGCGTGGATTTAAATTGAGTTCAAAGCGATTTGTGTTTAAAACATACACTATCAGGAGAGTAACAGTGTTTCTATGTAAATTTCAAATATGACAAAATATATTGCAATATTCAAAATATTCGAACCACCTCTGTCGTTTTTCTGAAATAATTATATCTTCAAAATTTCTGTGTCTACGCGATATTAAACAACTATTGAATTGAACTAACTCCATGTTGTGTAAACTCGCTTCCTAAATCTACTGACAGGTCTGTAACAGGTAATTGCAACTGTATATCGTAAATATAATGTCCAGGAAAAGTACATAATTTATAATGTAACTGATGTACATTCTTGGTATACAATTTGCGTGAAGTTTAAATGTCCCTATGCCCGTATTAAAATATATGGATGGTAGTTGCCTTTTATACTTTTAAAATCCCCTACAGTGTCTCGTAGTCTTGTATAGTATATCTCTTTCTTCAGAAGTTTGAGACGTAAATATAATCAATCATATAGCTGTAATTTTAAATTACATAACACTGCAAAGATGCATTTAGTATTGACTTTTTAATTTTTGCATATATTTGAGTTTCAACAGTTTTGCCAGTTAATGATTATTTACATGATTAAAATAATCCCTTTTGCAGGCAAATCGTTTCTTTCTCAAACATGTAAATCTGTTTTGTTCTGTTTCATTTACTTTGTTCCATAGTTGTTTGCTACTTTTGCAAGGACCGTTGAAATATATGTTAACTTTTGTGTCGGTTTTTTAAAAACATAATAAAGGATACAGAGAATCTGTCAATCTTAAATCTGTTAATTTCAGCTAACCGTTGTTTAATTTCATTGGATTTTAATTTTGTCCTTTTTAATTTTTTTCGTAAATGATTGATATTTGTGTTATCCATAGGACTTTTCGGATCGAGGTAAAGCTGTCTCATATAGGTATTGTCAACAAGTGGACAAGACGAATACCTCAACAGCAGCTTTTCTTTTCAAAAATTTGCAACCTGTTTTTAAATCTCTTCAAATATTCGATTTATCTGAAACGTTTTTAAAATTTGGCCATAAATGTACAGGAGTAGAAATCATATACTTTATGCGGAATGACAGTGTGTTGTTTAAGCTCTGTTCTCCACGATTACTACCTCTGCTTTTGCTGAATCGTTGTTGATTGTCTTTGTAAACTTTGGATTTACCAATGGTGTTTTAAATTTATACCGATCAGCAGGTGTGTATCTGCCCATGTTTAATACGTAACATATTTATTCTTCTGACTGCGCTTTTCAACTGCTATCTGACTGAGTTACTTATTTCAGTAACTTTAACGTTGAATGTAACTTATAAATCTGCATCAGTTCTGAAACATTAGAGGAAACCATTACTTGATATTAGAAAGAAGAAACAAAGACTTATGTTTGTGATATTTATTTTGAACAGCTCTCGTTTTGATCCTATTTTGATCCCGTTACAACAATTAGACAAATGTGTATTATCTTCAGAGACTTACATTGTCGATTTCATGATAAACGAAAAAGTATGTATTAAATATCTTTGAAAACTGATTTATTTCATGCAATGTTGCTTTGTGCCATCATTTATGGTGTGCAAAATGTTTAAACTATTTGTTGTTGTGATCACTTTGCATTGCCACCCTTTGAAAAGTTTTGGTCTAAACTAAAGAAACAGCGCTGCCAACGTCCTTATGGTGAACTGGTGCTTGCGTCAGTGTCTCATCTAAAGAACTTAATCCAAAGAAATACTTTTATCAGCGTTATATTCCTATAACTTGGCCGTCCTGACAACAGCAGACATCTTGAATGTTTCGAATATCTCTGTCTCCAGAAACTAATGTGCTACATTTCCTGCTTCTAATCTCTGACCCATGTTTATTCGTCCGTCTTTTGAGTAAACTTTGTACCAGATATAAGTCATCTTACAAGTGGCTTCCATCTTAACTTTTTTCCAACGTCCTCATATCTATAAATATTTAGAAGGTCAAAAAAATGCTATTATGAAAACGACAAGACCATTGAGAAGCAAGCCATGTGTATATAGATTGATATATTCCAGTTACGCAATGGCAGCTCCGCATACAGTTGGAGTCTACATGAGGATATCAACAATTATGAGTTTAGGTTTTTGGTTTAATGCATAAATTGTTTCAATTGCCTAAACACCCACCCCCCAAACCCCGACCCTCCCCCCCCGCAAATAACATCCGAATTTTGTTACGTTAGATACGTTATTAGACTGATTATATTACGATAAATGCGGAGAAAATAGCTCTAAATTCTTTTAAATGCAGTCTTAGTTTATTTGCTACCATTGTCTATAATTATATTTCCTATCTTTGTGATCCTTGACATACCTTATGATCCCCGTAAGGTAAAAATACCAATGTTCTCTCGTCTCGAAATATAAACTGTTTTGTGTCAAAGAACTTTCGAAGAATCTTGTGTCTATCCTTTTTTCCCAAAATGAACAGTGTCAGCGAAGTTATAATTCTTCAAATTAACAAGTTGAAGAAACAGAATGAAATAAACGTGTGTTTACACATATGAAAAAATACAGCAGTTTTTAAGCCACGAAGCCAATTTTTATTGGTTTAAAGGGTTTAATAACTAAATTACACACCCATCAGGTGTCCAGTATCGCAAGGAGTCTCAACAACCTATTGACCTAAAAAGGTCAGTGTTTATCTGCAATAATTGACACTCGATAAGTATAATATATTTGCTTTTTTATAGAACATGCTTCATATTGAATAATATACCTAGCCATAAAAACTGTCTCGGTTTTCTAGATTTATAACCACTTTCCAATTTTCAGCGCTGTTATTCAAATTAGCCAAATAGATGCGTTCTGTTAGTTTGTGTTTTCAAAATTGGTAATTGCAATGTTTTAAACACTTGCTTTATCGTTCTTAAGCTGAGATACATGTGTGAAAGAGAAAATATAGCGAGCTTAAACAGATAATTTGCCGGATAAATGTACCATGTGCGAATAATTGCGGCCTGAATTTTACATGGTCATCATCAACGTTCTGTGGAATCATTATGACGGAGCTGTGTAAATTTGGTTAAATCTGGCAACGATTTCACTAGATATCTTAAAAGTGAGATTGCTTAATATACACTTTTCACATCAGTTAGATTTTTCATTGAAATTTTAAAAGGCGTCAAAGATTAAATGCAGTCATAATGTCCTCCATTAGCCTGAAATAGCTAAAAAAAAATTAAATTGGGATTTCTTCAAACCAAAAAAATTCCTCAGATTGTACCTTTCAAAAAAATAAGTGTCAGGTGTGCAGCTTAGTGCAGAGAATTTGTTTGAATACTTTATCATATCCACCTTGCAGAAAAGTAAATATTGTCAGAAATGTCATCAGCATTATATTGAAAAATATCGGGTTTTAGTATTAAAAAATGAGGCCCGGCCACCACTTATGGAATGCTTCAAGTGGTATTGTGCTGATGATCAGGTTACACCAGGTGTTATCTCTGAACATGTTTGGCAATATGACATGTAATTTTTAGTCGCACTCCATGCTGTTGAAATTATTTTATATATTTATATATATGTGTGTGTGTGTGTGTGTGTGTGTGTGCGTGCGTGAGTGTGTTTTGACAAAGAAAGTTTTAAAATTTTCTCAGACATTCTAATTGTTTTCAGTGAGCTGTGATACGGTCACTACGTGCCGTAGCAAAAGTGGACATGCACTGTTCAACAGTATTCCCGGATGTGCACCGATTGTGCATGTTAAAAGGAACGATGTTCAAATAGGAAAAAAAATCAATATAAAGATTTTTGTTTTCCTCAGTTACTACTACTACTGATCTCATATGTGATTTTGTTAGACTTCTTTATTTGTGGTCCCATTTCCGTTCTCCATCTTTTTTACGGTGGAGAGCTTTGAAGTGAACGGCTTTGGTTCCGAAAATTTTAAAGGATTTTATATAATTTGTTTTAGTCCATTTTTATCTGTTGTGTGTCTATAATGAATGAAATAGAATTTGAGTATTTTTTTATCATTTTTGAAAAGGATTCAAAGTTATTTTAGATGGGTGTGTATTTCGTTTTGTATCCGCGGTTGACTTTTATATGGCTCTTACATTAATCCCTAAGGCATTGGTCTTTCGGCTGGTTCCTTAGCGATATTTTTTGTTACAAGTGATCCTTACCATGGGACGTTTAAAATATATTGTATGCTATATGTGGCTATAGTGTTGTGGTTGGCTATTCCCGTGTATTTCCAGGGACTGGCTTCAAAATATATCAAATTCATTTTAGTTATCCTTCATTTTATTTCTTTGTAGATTTATCTAGAAAAACAATCAAAATGCCAGCTAGGGGTTTCCGATTTTTGGCTTGTGACAGTGACAGATGAGCGACCGTCGGCAACCGCTGCCCTGCTGGGCACGATCGTCCCATATGTTCCTCTCCTAGGGGCCTTCTCCTTCTTCCTCATGCTTCCTTCTCACTGTCTATGCTTGTGCTTTTCTAAAATGAAGATTAGACGCTTTGAAAGAAAATAGGAACAAAAATCACATACAATCCAAAAAGCAAAAAACACAGATTGGTGTATTTATTGTTTGTTGTGTGTGTTTGTTTTGCTTACATGCAATTTTTAGTATAGTCCTTTTGTTCCCCTTTGTATTTCTGTTTTGTAATGTTCTTATTTGTTCCGCGTCTGTGACCCGTCCAACCTCACGTGAGCCACGTAGCGTTGGAGTCGGAACATATAATCATTACCCCTGTTTCCCTTGATATGGTCCTTCACTGTACCTTTTCTAGTTATTATGTGAGTTATTACCTGCTTGCTTGTTCTTTTTGCTATTTTTTAGCCTGCTTAGTACCTCTTTCTCTCTCTTAATGAAGAGAAATGGGATAAGGCGACGTAGGGGTAATATCAGCTCGATAGTGAAAGTGATCTTCGGACCTATTCCCTCCCAGTCCTTCCTCCTCTCCTTACTTAGGCAGACAGCCACTTTTTTCCTTCCGTTTCCCTGAGTTCTCAATGAAATAATGCAGCTTGTTTTCTACTTAATTTCATTGCATGTACTATATATTTAATAAGATCCTCGTATATATATCATCATCGTCATCAAACCCTTAACCCAAGAGGTCGTTGGGGCACCACAGTTGACTTTACAACCAATTCTCTCCATCGTTCCCTATTCTATACTGCTCTTTGAAAATCTCCAAATCCCATGCCTGTCCAATCCTTAATGTTGTCCTCACACCTCTTGTTCTGTCTGCCTCTTCTTCTGCACCCTCGCACTGTGCCTTGCAAGATTGTTTTTGCCAGTCCAGATGATCTTGAAGCACGAACGTACCACTTCAGTTTACGATATTTTACAGTGGTCAAGAGGTCTTCATAGGACCCGATGGCTCGTTGGATCCTGTTGTGGACTTCCTCGTTGGTTACATGGTCAATGTATGAGATGCCCAAGGTCTTGTGGAACCATCTCATTTCGAAGGTTTGAATTCTTCTTTGTAGATCTGATGTGAGTGTCCATCTTTCAAAAGCATACAGAAAGATGGATATGAAAATCGAGCGCATCAGCATTTTTTGGAACCAACAGCAATGTTGGCATCTTTTCATATTGGTCTCAACCTTGTTATTGCTGCTGTTGTCTGGGTAATCCTGCAAAGTGTTCTGGTTTGGAGCCCTCATCTGTGATAACTGATCCCAAGTACTTGAAGCTTATGACTCTGTCCAGCTTCTGTCCACTGACCTTTATTTCTGCACTGATGCCGTTGTTGTTGTTTGTCATCAGTTTGGTTTTTCCGCGCTAATCTCCATCCCGTATGCTGTGGAAGTTGTGTCGATGCGCTCAACCAAGTCAGTCAGTTCTTTTTCATATCCTGCTAAACCATCAATATCATCTACGAAGCGAAGGCGGGTGATTGTTCTTCCTCCGGTGCTGACAGTGCCCTTGTAGTCATGAAAAGCATCCTCCGTGATCCTTTCCAGGAAAATGTTGAAGAGTGTAGGTGGCAGTATACATTTCTGTCTGACTCCAACTGGTGTTCGAAACCAATCTCCTCTGCTGCCATTGATGAGGACAGCACTGGTGGATTTGTCACAGAGGTGCTCAACAACCTGCACCAGGTTTGAGCTGATGTTATACTTCCTCACAGTTGCCCAAAAGGCTGCATGCCATACCCTATCAAAGGCTCTTTTGAAATATATAATGACTGATTAGATGACTGGCATGACCCGTCGTAACTACTGATGCTGAAGGTATTTTTCGCAAAGGAGTCTGAGATTGAAGATTTGTTCTGTGGTTCTCCTTCCTGCTTGGAAGCCTGCCTGCTCTTCAGCAATAATTTTCTCTGCTTGAGGTTTTAGTCTGTTGAGAATTATCTTCAGCATGACTTTGCTCGGGTGACTTATCAGACTGATGGTTCTGTAGTTTTGGCATAGCTGTAGGTTTCATTTCTTGGAAAGCACGATGACAAAGGATTGAGTCCATGTGGTAGGTCATTCTCCTGTCTGCCACATCTTTTTGCAGATTGTTGTCAGGACTGTGACTATCTCTTGAATAAGCTCTGTTGGTATGTTGTCAACTCCAGCTGACTTTCCTTTCTTTAGCAACCTAACTGCAATTTCTACTTTTTCACAAAAAATGGTGTTTTCATCAATTTCTTCTGCCTGAAGGCAATTTAGTGCTGCTGGATCTCCTTGGGTCTTATGATTGTACAATTCTGAACAGTATTCTGTCCGTCGCTTGAGGATCTCTTGATCTTCTGTGAGGCATTTCCCTGATTTGTCTTGGATGGTGGTAGTTTTCCCTAGTTTATGGGTTGTGAGATCTTTCACCAATTGACCTGCCATATTCCTATAATATCTACTCAGACTGTCTTCGATTTTGCAGCATTGTCTTTCTACCCAGGGTTCGTTTGCCTTTTTCATGCTTTTCCTGATCATGTTGTGTATCTCTCTGTATTTTCTAGCTCCTTCATGATCTCTTTTTTCCTTTTTCAGTTCTCTTCATTTATCGCATAGTTCAAGGACATCTGTTGTGACCCAAGGTTTCATTGTTCGACGATATTTGCCAATGATCTCGCTAGCTGTGCTAGTCACAGCTGTGTTGAATATGGTTGTTAAGGACTCAAGGTCGGTGTCTTGGCTGTCCAGGGTTATCAAAGGTTCAAATTAGCACCTATCATTGCTTGGGAGGCTTCTGCGACTTTTGGATCCTTGCATTTTTCAAGGTCATATCTGATTCTTAGTTGATTAGGCTTTTTGATCATTTTCAGGTGGAGGCGAAACGTTTGTCATTAATTAATTATGGACACTTCCAATATCTGATCCTGGAAAACATCATGTTATGGCGATATTCAGTCCTGTGCAGAATCGTTGTTCACCAAGAGGTAGTCAATCTGGTTGTGATGTTGGCCATCTGGACTGTACCATATCTCTCTTCTACTTGCTTTTGAGGGCCGAACGTGTTGTCTAGCACAAGATTGTTGTAGGCAGCATTATATCATCAGATTTCATTACTAAAGTGTTCAAATTTAGGTAGCTTGAAGTTTTCTTTCATTAGCTTCTTCACTGCGATACAATGCATAGCCCCATCTTCGTTAGCCTAGAGTGGCTCATGTTTGTTTAGTAATATAGTGTAGAGTGTTACGACGGGTCATGCCAGTCATCTAATCAGCTAGTTATGATCGTTTTTTAATTTAAAAGAAATGGTTGATGCTGTTTAAACCAGGTTTTTCATGTTTTTAATATTAGTTTTGTGTATGACACGCGTTGTTATAGCATTCCTGTTTTTGCTTTCTGCACATTTCATTCTTTCTAAAGCAAACTGTGTCCATTTTTAGCTAGATCCCATGCTCGACAAATGACCATCACCTTCAATAGCAGCTGCTGGAACATGTTGAGAAAGCGAAATGCAATACTTTTGAAGATTGGCTTGTAAAGCCGGTATATACCTTCGTCGGCAAAAGGGGTGAGTGTTGGAGTCCAGGAAGGTCTGTGCAATGGCATCATGTTAACTTATAATGGATAATTTTTAATCTGTGCTTGTCGATTCTGATCAGAAATCACAGGGGTGGGTGATTGGGGGCATGTTATTTTTATTATTATGGTGTAAGGCGTTGATAAAGATAAAACTGCAAATAAAATGACATGAAAAAAAGAAACCAAAAGTATTCTGCAGAATGTATCGACCGTGTCAAAAATGACAGATCTGCATATAAGATTGTGATGCGGTGTTGAGCTGTACTTCTTACCATCTCTTCCATAGTTCTTATTACACTTCAAGTATCATATTATGAGCAGAACTATCCCTTTATGGATTAGCCACTGATATCAGGTGTATACCTGCCTGAGCTGTCAACAATTACATCTGATGCATCTGATAACACTGTCCTCTCTGGAGTATGTCACTCTTACATTGCCAATGGAAAATATTTAGAGTAACGTAGTACACGCGAGTGAAAGTTATTTTTGTGCAGTATCTTTCCCAACGAGCATAATACACAAGTTGAGATTTATTCTGATATTGATTTTTTGTAAGTATAGAAACATTGTTATCTTACATTATTTCAAAACCGACTACTGATGGTCACTAAACAGTAGTTACATTTTGACATAAAAATGTTAATAGTTCAATATTTAGCATCATCATCATTGGCAGCTCAGTCTCGTGAGACCATGCGAGTAGAGCCCTTGGAGTGTCGTTTGTCTTTGGGGTTTTGGCATCGTCAGCTGTTGTTGTGCAGGCCTATGCGCGAGTGATTGTCCTTATTGCAGTAGGTGCAGATGTACTGGGTAGTCTGAGTTGCTGAGGTTGCTTCCGCACTCTCCTTTCTCTCACGTTTCTCTGCTGCCAGCTGGCCTCTCCTCACGTGAGCGACTGCTCGGTCCTCGGCCTGCACTTCCCAGTCGTAGGATGAAATGTTGCATGCCTTCATGTCCCTCGTGCACACATCCTTGAAACGGAGTAAGGCGCGACCGACTCTTCTGTTACCAGTGGTAAGCTGCCCATACAGGATGTCGTTTGGCAACTTCCCATCCTCCATGCGTCGGACGTGTCCCAGCCATCAAAGGCGGAATTTGCTCAGCAGGAGTACACGCTGGGGATACTTGAACGCTTCCGGATCTCGCTGTGTGGGGCGCGGTCTTGCCAACTGATTTTCAGGATGCGTTTTTGGTACCGTATATGGAAGGAGTTGAGCCGGCGCTCTCGCCTTATATAGGTGCTCCAGGTCTTACTTCCATATAGTAGGGTGATGAGAACGCAAGACTGGTAGACTTGGATCTAGGTGTGACCTGTCAGCGCGTTGTTTGCCCATACCCACTTCGTTAATTGGGCCAAGATATGTTTGCGTTTCCAAGCATTCTATCCAGCTCCACATCGAGCAAGAGAGTGTTGCTGATTGTTGATCCCAATTAAGTAAAGTTGTTGACTGCATCCAGGAAGACAGCGTTGATTTTGATGGAGGGGCAGTTGTGGCATCTTGCGCGCTGACGTTTGTCTTTATCAGGCTGATGGTGAGCCCGAACAGCTTGCAGGCATCATCGAAACGGTCTCACAGTATCTGGAGGGCATCCTGTGTGGGTCACCAGAGCCGCCAAAAAGCATCTCCCTAATGAGCACCGCCCTCACTTTGGTCTTCGAGCGCGGTTGTGCCATGTTGATCAGCCTCCCGTCGGACCTGGTGTACAGATACATCAATGGACGAGTCGAAGACGTAGGACAGAAGCAGGAGAAGAAAAGGGTCGGCGCCAGCAAGCAGCCCTGTTTCAAGCCGCTGTTGATGGAAAAAGAGACTGAGGAGGAACCCATCCTACAGGACTGTACCCTTCGTATCGGCATGGAAAGAGATTATCATGCTGAGGAGTTGGGGGGGGGGGGGGGGCAGCCGATTTTCCTGAGAATGTCAAATAGGCCCTTCCTGCTGACCAGGTCGAAGGCCTTGGTAAAGTCGATGAAAATCATGTAGATTCGCTGCCCTTGCTCTCTGCTTTTCTCTTGGAGTTGTCGGATGGAGCAGATCATGTCTGTTGTCGACCTGCCTGCTTTGAATCCGCACTGGGATTCGAGTTACACACTGTCCGTCAGCAGTTGCAGCTTGTTGAGGAGGATGCGGGCGTACACTTTGTCAACGATACTCAGGAGCGAGATCCCTTTGTTACAGTCACTGCGGTCGCCCTTGTTTTCGCAAAGGGTCAAAATGGTGGCGTCGCGCATATCTTGGGGGACTGCTCCTTCCCCCCACCCAACAGAGGCAGAGTAGCTCATTCAGCGACTGAAGCAATGTTGGTTTCCCACGCTTGACAGTTTTAGGCGGGATGCTGTCTCTACCTGGTGCTTTTGTCGTTTGGGAAGGGGTCGATGGCTTCACTGAGCTCTTCTAATGTGGGCACATCGTCGAGCTTCTCCAAGGGGGGAGGGGGGGGGCGCAGTTTCTGTAAGCTGATAACGCCCATGTCGGTGACTGACTTTTTTAGGGAGTACAGCTCTGAGTAGTGCTCCACCCATCTGGCCACATGTTGCTCACGATCTGTGATCTTCTCTACCGTCAGCGATTTCATTTTGTCGATCCTTTTCTCTGTAGCGCCTAGGGCTTTCTTGATGCCACTGTACATGCCTTGGATGTTTCCAGACTCGGCACTGCGCTGGATTCATCAAACAGGAGGTCGGCTGCATAGTCTGGTGAGCTCTCTGTCGATGATGGCCGTCTTCCTGGTGTAGTCCATATACCTGTTGTCATCAGAGATGATTGTGCACATGGTGCGCACGTTTTAGCTTGCGAAGCGAAGAGGTGAAGGCTTCTTTGTTGGTTTCTTGTTATTTTGTCTGGTGCGGAGTTTCCGTCTGCTTGCCTTTATGAGCTACATACTGAGCTATAGGCACCCACTGGGCCAACACCTTACTGACCGGGGGCTGCCCGGCTTTAGGCGGGCGGTAGTCGGCCAGTTGGACGCGATGATCCCTCTCACTGTCAAAGTTGACCCGTGGCGTCCCTTCCCTACATCAATCGGGTAGGACTTATAACCAGCAGACTGCCAGCTTCCGTGTTGTTTCCTCACTCAGGAGCGAGGCTGGAGTGGCCTCTCCAGGGCGCAAGCCTGGGCGTAGAGTACGGAGATCCTGGGCTGCCCAGACGTCATGATCCCACTTTCGTCCTTGCTGATGGAGTCCAAAGAAAAGCTGAGCATGACATTTGGCACCAATTCGGATGCAGGATTTGCCGTAAGGAAGTCTTAGTTGACACCCAGCCGCTTTATGGGCTCCACTCAGGATTTCCTGTTTGGTTTACTCCCGTAGCCTTTCCTTCTCCCGAAGATATCCACAAGACAGCGGAGGCATCATCCGATGGATGAGACTTGGCGGGTTCGGCATCAGAGTTTCCTTCTCCTATATAAACTGTCTGACAAGACTAACGAGCTCCATCTTCCCGGGTGTGGAGTCAGAATTGTCCTTCTCTTGGACTGGATGCCTACAAAGGCTAACAAGCCCAGTCTTCCCACCCAGTTATACCGCCGGTCACTCCGTCGCGCCACGCATCAGGCTCTGTGAAAGCAGGGGGCCCCACATGAAGATTCTGTTGCTGACACAACAGTGTAGGAGAGGCCTTATGCAAGTAACATCCTGCCCAGGAGAGCCAGACACTGGTCCCGCGGCAATCACTATACCTGGAAAGGAGAGGCTATGAGAGTCGCTTCACTTTCCTTTGGCGAGCGGGACGTCAGGCCCAGACCTCGCACCCCACCCCACCCCAATATTCAGCATATTACAGCACAAATTGCACTCATTTGTCAATATTTTCTTGATGCCTACCTATTCCAACGAGGAAAAAACTTGTCCCTGATATAAGTTTACAAATACGATTTCATATTTATTTTGTTTTCAAAGTAATTTATAATAGGAAATAATGCAGATCAGCAGACACTCCACCACTTACTGATTTAACGTCATAAGACTCACTAGATCTTGACTTTGAGGATTATATTTGGCCTACGTGCTAGCTCCAGATGAAAGAAAAAATATTATTCTGACTGCATGGAAATTTACGTTAGTTAGAAATAAGAAAACATTTAATATTTTGAGAGTAGATGAGTAGCTTGTTCACTGTTTGATTAAACATTCTACTCCAGCTGTGCCTAAAATTTGTAAAACTTAAAGTAATAATGCATCGTTATAAAAAAAATTGTTCTCGTTTCATTGTTTACTGTTTCACATTTATTAATATATAACACAAATAAAAAAGACAGTATAGTCCTTTTGTGAGAAATAATTAAATTTTTATATTGTATGTATAGGCTACCAGTTTTGTTTCCATATTTGGCATTTGAATATATTTTAAAAACGGAGGCATAATACAACACTAAAAATGTCTGAAATATGCTTTTTGAGCATTGCAGCGTTCCTAACTATTACTGCGTGATTTTTAATAATATGTTTGCCCTTTTGTTTGCTTATATTTCTACTGTATTTTTTTCGCTTGGTTTTATTTTGACTATGGCTGAAAACTTCATGTTATAGACTTATTCATAGTATACTTGTATTTGAATAAAGTATTATTTGTAGATTCATTCATTAGATAAAATAGTGTTAGCATTTTAACGTGTGAAAAAAAAATCCACTTGTATAGGAAATGATCTGCTAGATAAATGTAACAGATAAACAATAAATAAACAGGGATTTGCTGTGCGCGTTCAGTCTTTCCAGTATATATCTAAACTGACATCAAGTTCGCCCTGTCAACGTGTAATGAATGATATATTCGACTCTGAAATTTGACCTGGTGCAGATGGATACACGTGTTTTTGTTTACTGGCCTCCAGGTGGGACTCACCAGGGAACATGACACCCTACTTATGAACTAAATATGCTGAAGAGTCAGAGAATTGCAAAGGTAGATCACATCAGGAAGGGATTTTTAATTTGCAAAACCTGTTTTCTTCTCTTTTGTTATCAATATATACTTCAAGTGCATTCACTGATTTCTACATGGCAATTATAAAATGTATACTTCGCTATATGGACCTGATTTCGCTGTGTTTTCACTTACATACTATAGTACAAAGCAATGTACTTGTTAGCATACGGTTACAGTCAGCTGCTGAAATATGTGACCATGATCTACTCAAATGGTTTAAAATCCTCCGAAAAATATAACCATAGAAAGGAAACTAAATTCATATGTCGAAGTAGATTATAAAAAAAAGTCTAAAACTACTTGGTTATTTTGATATACCAATAGCAATTATTATGACAATTGTAAAGTTTGGTAAAATAAATTGTTCTTGCAAATGAAAACTTTTAAAATGCTATTAATATTTGGGAATAATTCGAATGCAATATACATGTATTAGGTGAATATTACGATTTTTGGACATTTAGCATGTATGACAGATAAAAAAGTAAAATGAATAAAGAAAATACAATAAAGATATTTTATAGTAAATACTATAATTGATTAATTAAATGCTCATTTAAAATCAAAGACTCACTCATTTCACCCCCGCATGAAAAGCATATTATATTATCCGGATCAACGCATAGACTGTCAGATGTAACGGATGTTATACTATAAGTAGTTTTGTAAGCACGTGTATCAATGGGGTTTGATCAGCTTACACTCGACAGTCATGAATTATATTCACGCCAGTGCCGGTAGGTTTTTTAATTTCATCACTCGTTAGGTCCTCCTTAGTTGTTTTCGTTATTTTTCGTTTTGTTTTCTATCTCTATGTTCTATGCTGGCCATTTGTTCAGCAAATTAGTTTCATTTTATAAATACATTAACATCGTAAAAAGACTGAAAATGGAGGGAAATGGTTGTTTTCTCTCACAAAACAATGGAGCATATAATCAAACCTGTAAATATCAACTGCATACATATACATAATTATGCAGCACTATTCTTCAATAAAATCGGACCTGAGGAGGAAGTTATTTAGGGCTGCACGACCTAATGTATCATCTCATCTGTGAGATGAAACTCTAAGCCTCGATATATGGAATATACATCTAATTCAATTTCCACAGACCATAACGTTTTAAATTTAGTCAAATCACGATACTGATCTGGTAAGAGCAGCAAATTAAGCCTCTGTCCTATTAACGCTCGACCAGACAAGATACATTTAATAGGATGAAATGTTGTGCTGCACTTCTTGTTTGCTGAACACAATTTCTTGTAGGCGCCCACGACAAACTTCAGCCTAGTGGAAGCATCCAGCAGAAAGTATGTGGATATAGCAACACAGAAAGTTCAAACCTTCTAGAAGATTTGACTCATATGGAGGCTTCTTCTGCAAAATTACGTTATTGTTCGTTTCTTTTTCTGGTAATCATTTTCTCCGATCGAGGATCTGTATTCTTTTAGATACGGTTTTTAATACACCACCTCACATAAGCTATTCCGCATCCATTACAATTATTAGTTCCCGGTGGCCTAAAACAAAATTTTAATTTCATAATAATTATTCACATTCACCAATATATTTCCTTGAAACGTCCTACAAACATTAATTTCAATTCGGATGCCAGCTATAACAATACATAAGTTTTACACAAAGTACAAACTAATCCCTATAAACTTTTTTGTTTATCCAAAATGAAGCATTGTGGCTTCTATTGTGGATATACAGTGTATATCCTACGATAAGCACGAATCTAACATATGAAGGTAAACCGGTCTTACTAAATAGGTTTTAACTCACTATAAAATATTAAGAACTTTTGGGTTTCTCAAAACATAGCTCAATGTGCTTGTAATAAAAAATTGCCTTTCATCCTATAGTAGGTATGTCTGGCAAATATGTGTACAAAAGGCGTGGGTCTACAATGATTCCACAGAAAAAAGAGACGAAGTAAAGAATGGAATAAATTGCCACATGCAGTTCTTACCACGGTTTCCATGGTTCTTCCTCCACCAGACGAGGTCAGATCACAATAAAATGTTTCCGACTGTGTGTGAAGCCAAATAGTTCTATCTAAATTTAGAGGTGCTGTTTTGGCAGTGTCTTCCACTGCGAAATACTCGTGACAGGACTAAAAGTTACAATGGATTGATTGGGAAGGTGTAATTCTTTATATGAGATGACTTTTATTGTGGTTTTGAAAGCAACGTGGTCACGTGCACAGGAAAAAAGTGGCATGAAATATGGTTAAGAACTGTTTTTATTGATCCGGAAATGGGATCATGACCCCAGTAGACTTTCATCCACTGTGATAAAAAAAAAATAATAAAAAAATAAAAATATGCATATAACACCAGACAAATTGTAGTGTGTGTTAATACACTTAATTTCGCAGTCACTTCTAGGCATCCTAGTATCATTGGAATGTTGGTTTGAGTTCAGCTGGGAGAAATGCATGTATCTATTATATAGTAATATAATTAGTCATCTGGCCACAAATATACTGGCCGCCATGTAAAGCCGATCTTGGGATGCGAAATGGCGTTAAACCCAAAACCACAACAACAACATGCTTCAATTTTCATTGGTTTTGAGAAGCCGTGAGGTCCCTTAGGATGATGATGAATTACCAACTAAAACATCTGATCAATTATCAATGCAACATCTCTCAGAGATGGAGAAAGATCAACACGTCTTAAAATCAGTCCAATATTTTAGCAAATTAATGCAGATTATAGGGAAATAATAATAATAATAATAATAATAATAATAATAATAATTTACGTATAATGTCATAGAAGCAGCATATCACAATAAATATATACTAACCATGTAACCTTATCCGCTTTTGTCCAGGCGGATGTACCCGGTCTGATAAAATAGAAGAACAGGCGATGATTTATGTGAACTTTGGTTCAAGCAACGTACGATTGTGATCCCTAGCATTTCATAATTATAATCATTTATTTCCACTTCTGAAAATAGAAAATTGTTAAGCAAAAATGTATAGGTTCAAATTGCTATAAACATTTTTGGGGACACGTGTTATTTATTTATAGCGCTAATGAGAGAATGTATTACGGATCATTTTATTAAACTATCCCATGACAACTCTTTCTAAACTTCAATGTGACTAAATTATGGTATTTTAATCAAGAACGCCAAAAACTGGTACAACGGACAAGCCATTTCCACGACTACAACTAAACTGGATGATAGGACAGCTAATAGAGTTTGGGCATATTTTATCCTGGTCCTTTTCCACTGGGTGTTCTATTGCTACAGAGTACGTAGAGGTGATATTGCCATATACCATAACGGGAACATATAGCCAAATTAGAATACTTTTGTGGTGAGACCGGCAAACGACGCTTACATCCTTTAAACGATCTGTCTAAGAGGAAGCTACCGAAAGTATGACAATTATATGCATTGCATCTCGTGTTTGAGTAAGATTCCATTTTCAGTGCTAGCATTAAAATCCGTTTGGGTGAGACCTTCCCTATTTCGTCCGGTAGTATCTGCGTGGAAAATGTAATACAATGAAAACGGTGTTAGATTTAGACCTACTATTTTTACATAATTTGTTTTACGAAGGTTGCCTCCGTAAAATTACCTTTAATTTTGTTCCTGATAATTATTTTCATCTAATCAGCGACTTGCATTCCTTCCAATGTGGTATTTTATGTACCACCATACATTGGCCGTTTGAGGACGCCTTGGCGACCGAGTGATTGTAAGTGCTGAGTCTATAACTAATGGAAGAGCGAATATCTCCTTGTTTCGAGACCAGCAAGCGGCGCAGATGTGGTATGCATGAATGGTCCGCCTTCTCTCCATTGCACGTACACTTGGTTATTTTACCTCAGAAAGGCAACCTCCCATCGCTTCCCCACATACTAAATCCACGATCAATGTCGGGAAGTGTCAGATTGATCACTGCTTCGCCAGCCGAGGTTGCTCCGATAAAGTAGCGGAACGACCTCAGCCAGTATACATACACAATATAATTAGTTGTATGTCACAATAAAACACGCCTAACAACCGTGATTATATCAAACCTCACAATAATATAAACTTTCAGTAACGTACAGATATGGATGATTCCGTGAGACGCGAGTTTTAATTTCGACTAAATTTATGAGAAATGCGCCTATTCGTGAAATATTTTTTAGTTTACTCACATCATGGAAATACCCAACATTTAGTATACCTATCTTTGTTAGAAGTCTCAAAATAATGAATTACCAGGTACGAGCAACATACCTATTAGATATATGTATCTGTGTCACCATTATGTATAAAAATATAGCCAAAAATGGTATCTTACAAAATCGTTTTGTTCGCGATAGAATTTGGTCATAGTGACCATAAACTATATAGTTCCGACCAAACGTAAAGTGTAGCCTCCCAGTACGCATCTACCTCAAGAGTCTCAGTATAATCTCCCGCATTCTCTGTGTTAGACCCCATTTTTTAATTATAAGAAATAAATGAAAACTGCAGGTATCGTACCGATTTAACAAGTAATGTAATATACTTTAAAGACAGGGACTGCACCATATAATCGGGAAGATTACTCAGACAGTCTATCTGAATTTAGTAGACACCGAGACACATTGTTCCGTTCGAAATAGAGATCACCGAATACGGGTAAGATTTTTCATACATTGTTAAATGTGGGTGGGTAATTAAGCCCAAGTTTGGCCAAACACAATTTGTGTGTAGCATATGGTACCGACCATCTCTAATCCTATCCGTCGATTTTAAAACTAGGTTTGTTCATATTGTCTCTATTTTTTTTTCTTTTACCTCATGAACAGTCCGAAATATCAAAGAAAGAGATTATAAATCTCATTTATTGTATGTTGTATTAGATTCAAGACAACGTGCGCACATGCATCATTCTAAACATATCTTGCTCAAAACAGCCAAACGCCTGCTTCATATGTAAAGGGCTACAAATTTGAAAGGTGTTCAATCTTGAGATGACGTGGTAAAATCAAAATGCTTGATTAATGGAAAAGTCCTCTTCAATATTTGAATATTTTCCCCCAAAATACCGACTTTCCAATATTATGGACATGTGAATGTTTTGAACATGATTAACTGACTTACCGTCTCTCTAAATTAAAAGCCCATATGGACGACGAAAAGGCAAGGCATAACAAGGAAAAAATGAAACTTACAACTTTAACCATTTACATTTATTTTAATGGTTATAAAATCTAATTCTTACTGTATGATGCAAATTTAAAGTTGTACTGCATACTAAGTTCTTTAACCTTTAATTTTCACAACATGGAAAATCTGAAACTTAAGTTACCTCGCGAGGAAAGGCGTGACGACCCAGTTTCATCTTGGATGCGACTCGGTATATTACAGTTTAATATTGAAACTTCTTCTCATCTGTTTCAAGTATGTTTCAAAGACAAATAATTGTGCTTTCCTTGAAATAAAACTCGCAATGTAAAAAAATATATTGTGATCTAAAAAGTTAAAATGGTATTTATTGCGACGAAATTTCATGTCAAAGAGGTTAAGCACAGTCTGCTGAAAAATTAATTGTAGTAGTAGTCACAATAACTTTAACTTTCAAACACACAGTTAAATATATATACATATTATATATATATATATATATATATATATATATATATATATATATATATATATATATATATATATATATATAGAGAGAGAGAGAGAGAGAGAGAGAGAGAGAGATTCAGCAACCCGTTTCCACTATATAGGTCTCGAAGTTCTACGATCTTTTAAATGTGACACTGGCCTTCAAGTGGTCAGTTTTTCATGTTTATGTTTTTAAATGTATGCGCATATAGTATGTTTTCATAGAAAAATTTCAAAACACAATATATTTTCCTTTTTTCGTTCTTTTGGAATGTGGAGGTTTCCTTGACTTCATGGTCTTAATACATGGCGGCATGGCCTTGTATGCTTCTTTTCTAAATAACAGAATGACATATTAGTATTTTTTCTCTTCATGTAAGGCATATCATGGACAGGAGAGTCTGTTACGCTATGTACAAAATCAATATAGTACTGAAGCAGCAATGAACATAAAAGACTAAAGCACTAGCAGAAGTTACGCAAACAGTAGTCTAAATCGGTATCATAAGGGGTTTGCAGTACTGTTTCAAGAATATTAGAAAGCATTGGCTATACGTGTACCGAAATCATCGGTATAGTAAACTCTTAATAATCCATGTAAAGGACCAATTTATGTAATGACACGATATTTTTGGGATCATTTCTTTTAAATGTAATTGTTTTCTTCAAAGTTTCTGATTTGTTAATTTACAAAACATGTTTTATTTTTGGCTTCAGAGGAATGTAGCTGACGTTTTCCTTTATCACTGAGATAAAAGTTAAAAACAGTTAATAACCCACGTGATTCAGAACAAGCTGGCATATGACATCAGCGTATTAGCTCACTGCATTAGCTGAGTAAATGATGTTAAAACATTACAAAACAGAAATAGCAAGCCGAAGAAATATATCACTGTTCCTTTTGAAAATATAACAGTCCTGTATCTTTATAAATTCTAAACTGTAATAATTCAGTCTAAATGGATATAAAATATACCGCATTAAAAAACAGTAAATAAGTTTAGTGTTTTACACCATTTCCAACGACTTTCTCTCTGGTCGACCTTCCGGACTTGCTTAAAAATTTCTTCTGTGACAAAGTTCAATCCATTATAGACAGGCATGACAACACAATTTCACCAGACTCATCGTCACCATACAGTTGTGATACAAAACGTAAAAGGCAATCGTTAACAGCATTTCAATCTGTCTCTAGGGATTTGGTACATACAATTGTGATGAACAGCGCTCCAAAATCATGCGAATTCAATCCGATTCCGATATAATTGCTGACTGAGTGCTAAGATTCACCATCTCCAGCATGTTTTTGGTATCCACTAAACAGCCCTACAATGGTTCAAGTGCAACAATGTCAACAGGACACACGTTGTGTCCGTGAGTGGAATATATTCTATCCCAGTTGATCGATGTTTTGGTGTTCCACAAGGTTTTATTCTCGGTCTCATTCTCTTCATTCTATACACTCAGCTGCTCTCACGTGTCATAGATCAACATTTGGTGCCTCACCAATTGTATGCTTAGGACACTCAAATATGCAAGTCTAGCAGCCCAACTCGAGTTGAGGCTCCATCCAAGGCGTAGAGTGGTGGATTTACGATGTGAAGTCATGGATGACAACTAACATGCTGCAGATAAATACTGATAAAACTGAAGCCATCCCGATCACCACGCAAAGACTTTCTCATTCACATCCTTTACGTCAAACAATAAGTAACAGAAATGACAACATTAATTTCCCACAGTCAGTACGAAACCTAGGTGTCGTCACTTCTTCAGACGCGGGAATAACTAATAAATCTGTCTTCATTTATACAATGACTGGGAACAATGTAAACTGTACATCTTTTGGTCTCAAAAAGAAAGTTTTGCAATTTATCACCCTCAGTGTAAACAAATCTTACCAAAGATCAATGAACTAAGACTTACGATACAAAATGAACCCAATCTTGCAATAATTGGACTATTCGGAACGTTTCTAGATTGTAATTTACCCGGCTGTGTTATCTCTATTAGAAACTTTTCTTTGGAAAGACCACAAGGCGTAGGAGGAGGGATAGTCATGTACTTTTCAAATAACTTAACATACAAGAGAATAACAGATTTTGAAATTCTACCATAGAATCAATATGGATCGAGTCAAGTTTCCTCAATAGTCAATCTATCTATACCTGCTCAGCTTACCAACCTTCAAACTCCCTCACATCATGGAATGACCAATCAGAACATGAGTTAGAGGCTGCTTTATCTTCCAACAGTGAACTAATTATCATGTGATACTTTAATGTTGACTTCTTCTCTAATACTAACACTAAATGGCTACATATGATACAACTACACGACCTTACACAGGTAATATATGCTCCAACAAGAGTAACAGCCTGTACCTCTACTCTGATCGACCACACAGACACTACCCATCCTACCAATGTCTACGAGATAAACATACCAGGTTTCCCTATTAATGATCACTATCCTATATGTGCAAATCGTAAGCAATAGAGCGCAAACAAAAACAACTTACACTCCTATATGCAGTACTGATATTTTAAAAAATTTGCTGAAAATAAATTTTTCACCGAACTATCACAAAACATTATCTCAATAACTTTCCAAGACATATATCCAGATTATGACCTGTATATCTGGAACCACTGTTTGCTTACTATCCTAAATAAACACGCCCCATACGCATCACAAGAATTAAACGATCAAAACAACCAGAATGGCGTACCAATGAAATCGCAGAGGCACAACGCAAACGAAACTACTATCGCATTACAAAGATGTTACGAACTATCGTTTGTGGCGGAACAAAGTCAAATCACTCATTGTGAAACACAAATCACTCATTGTGAAACGCAAGCACTTCTTTTTCAAAGCAGACATCAGCTCAAACTCCGATAGCAGATCCATCTGGAATCACTTGCGAAATCTTACTTCAACGAAACCTGCACCTCTAGCTCCTTGTGAAATTATAGTTGATGGCATTAGTTATACTGATGAGCTCGATATTGCAGACCAACTGAACCTCTTTTTTACTAATATATCCCAAACCCTTGACAGGTCTAATCCTACGGAGCCTAATTTAGACAAACTTACTAAATTCGTGAATGAAAGGGCACCATATCATGTTAGAGTCAACATTCTCTTAATAGCAATAAATGACACTTTTGACATTCTCAATAGGCTTGACACAAATAAATCAGTTGGTCTCGATGGAATTCACCGCAAAGTCTGAAAATGTCGGATTTATCAATGTCAGAGTCGCTGAAAGAAATAATTAATTGTAGTATCACTTCCTGTAAATTCCCGGAGTCATTGAAGTTAGCAAAAGTATTCGCAATTTATAAGGGAACTGAAAAGCATAACCCATTCAACTATCGACTTATATCTGTTTTATCTGTACTTTCAAAAAATATTGAAAAACATGTCAGGAAGCATATTTTCAGATATCTTGACATGTACCAACTCCTCCAAAAATCACAATCAGGTTTTCGACAGAATCATTCATGTCAAACTGCACTGACAAAACGTATAGACCAATAGCTACTGGCAGTAGAATAAGGCGAACTTACTGAAGCAATCTTTATTGATTTCTTAAAAAAGCATTCGATTTGGTTGACCATTCGATGCTCATTAAAAAAACGTTCAGCCTACAAGTTTTCTCCAAACTCAGTTGCCTGGTTCACGTCGTATCTCACTAACAGAACCAGGTTGTTTGCAAGGGTAAATATACTTTCGAACTAAGTCATATCTTAAGTGGTGCTCGTCAAGGATCTATATTAGGGCCGCTTCTTTTTCTATTGTTTATCAATGACTTAAGCTTGTATCTAGCGCAATCTAATACAGATCTTTCAATGACGACTTTACATTGCATTTATCTGGTGAATCTGTAGACTCCATTAAAAATAAAGTTCAAATCGTCCTCAACGATATATCAGTTTGATGTCATCAAAGCAAAATGCCTATTAATATCTCTAAAACGAAATCCATGACAATCGGAACAAGGTATAGTCTATGTACTAATATGGATTTACTTCTAGCTCGGAATGGCTTAGACGTATTTATTGTCAAAAGTCAAAAACTTCTTGGTATCTACATTGATCAACACCTCACCTGGGATGCACATATCGATCACCTATGTGCAATGGCAGTCAAAAAAATAACTCTGTTGAAACTGCTTTCGAAATTTCTACCTCCCCAATCACTTGAACTTTATTTTTCGAGTTATATACTATCGCTGATAGATTACGGCTATATCATATGGAGAAACACGTCCCATTATAATCTATCCAGAATTGATAAACTCCAGGATAGGGCAGCCCGAATAATACTGAAACTTCCTGTTATGACTCCCTCAAATGTTTTGTTTTCACGTCTGCTACCTATACAAAACGTATTCTTTATTTTAAAGGAACCATGATATATAAGTCTTTAAACGATCTTTCTCCAGATTATATCTCAAACCTAATTGAACTAAGATCATCAAATACTGAGCGTCATCTCCGATCGTCGACTAACAACGATCTCCAGATTCCGTGGTAAAACCCAATCGTTACAAAAGCTCATTTACTATGTCGACACCTACTGTACGGAATTCCTTACCACTGAGGAGACATAATTCAAATTCACTTACTTCTTTTAAAATATCATTACAGATATTCTTTCTTGACCAACTGGAATGATATCACAGGCTCTGAATAAAAATCTTGATCATTATATCCATAATTAATATGAACAGATTTTATTTGATATATGTAATAAGTACGACTTATGCTGAAATGTATATACCTGTGTATAGAATATTGTCCATATCAGTGTATGATTCCCAGTATAGTCATACATAGTCATTCATGCTAAATATGTATGAATTAGTGTGCGACGTTACCTGATTATGTGCATATTTCTGGGGGGTTGTGTTTTTTTCTTTCATTTTCTTAACATAGCCAATTACAAAAACTGAGGACCACATGGCAGATGGGTAAGTCATGACCAAATGTATTATCCTCGTTAAAGAAAGTTTATTATTATTGTTATTATTATTATTATTATTATTATCACCCTCAACAGTACTCTCTTAATATACCAACATGTAATGAGCATGTGCTAGGCTGCCTATCTGGAGCTGAGACATATCAGCTCCAATCGTCATTTTCTTTCGGTTGATGCCACTAAAACACTTGTGTGTTCCTCGGTACTTTCAAGACTGGATTATTGTAATTCACATTAATCAGGTTTGTCTCCGTTTCTATTACAGAAACTTCAAAAGGTTCAACCCACGGCTGCTCGGATCATCCTTCGAGTATGAAGAAGTGAGCTCAACTCCCCCTTGCTCTGCAAACATCACTGGCTACCCGTTCGATCCAGAATCAAACACAAATTCTGTTCATTATGGCACATTTCGTTGACTGGCTCCAGTCCAATATACTTATTTCCCCACACCCATGTGTCAACCCCATCTTGAAACTTACGCTCCCCTTCCGACACTCGTATTCTCATTGTTCTCACAAAGATCTTTTTCGTACCACGGCACAGCCACGTGGAATGAATTACCCCATTCATCTTTTGACCAGTGACATTTTTTTTTGTTTATTTTGTGAACAACATTATTCATAGCTAATATTTCTCTAAGAGTATAGGAACAATGTTCAGATCATTATATTTTAAGGTAAACGTTTGTATTTGAATCTGAATCTGTGACATAGATTTTCAGTTTGAAATTCCTAAACTTGTTGACTACTTTGAATGTTTTATAAAGAAGAGTGACCTACATCCTGGTTCTATTTTTGTGTCCTTGCTTCTTATAAAATGTTCTTTACCTGAAAATGTATTCATGCTTGGCTTAACATATCCTATTCTTGTGTTCAGTTTGTCTTTAGGGTGGATTTATTTATTAAAATTATTATTCTCTTGAATTACAAAGGGTTCAATACGATTCTTTGATTTAACCATTAGGTAAATCGACGTATTCAATATCGGAATTGATCTGGAATACCACTGGAACTAAATTGAAACTTAGTACATTTGGACACGTGATAGAAAGTTGAAGACTATTTGGGATTTAGTTCAGAGTACTGTAAGTTCTTTTTAAAATTTCACTTTGTATTAAAGGGAAATAAATTAATTGTTGAATTTTACAAAACTAGTTTTACCTTCGCTCTTTTCTGTTACCTAGTTAAGCTCAAAGACTCGTAACAGTACTAAAGCCATATTATTATTATTATTATTATTGCATATGAAACAATCGGTAGTAGAAAACAGTAAATAAATTTAGTGTAAATGCATATGAAATATACCGTATTAAAAACAGTAAATATATTTAGTGTAAATGCATGTGCGATATACGGTAGTAGAAAAAAAGTAAATAAATTCAGTGTAAATCCATATGAAATATACTGTATTAGAAAATTTAAATAAATTCAGGGTAATTGCATATTAAGTGTACAGTATCAGAAAACAGTAAATGAATTCAGTGCGAATGCTTATGAAATATACGGCATTAGAAAAATTAAATAAATTCAGTGTAATTGCTTATGAAATATACGGTATTAGAAAAAGTAAGTAAATTCAGGGTAATTGCATATTAAGTGTACTGTATCAGAAAAAAGTAAATAAATTCAGCGTAAATGCATGTGAGATATACGGTATTAGAAAACAGTAAAACAAAATTCAGTGCAATTTCATATGAAACATATGGTATTAGAAAACTAGATAAATTCAGTGTTCTGCGAAACGGTTGCAATAATTTGAGAAAAATAAAAACCATATCTGAGTCACCTCGAAATAACGGGGCATATATGATTACTTTTACATTCATCGTTCACCTCAAATAGACCATAAATATGTTATGTTATTCAGAAAATAAATTAACCTGTTAGTTACCGTAGCGGACGACAGTGGATTGAAAATATTTTTTTATTTATTACAGAAATCCATATTTCAGTTTAATAGTTTGTACTTAAAATTTACGTTGTCAATAGATTTCACGTTTACAACTTCTGGTGTTCAGTCTTTCTGTTCATATGTAAAATTTCGATGTTTGAAAGTTCTATTCAAAATATAGAAATTATTTCCACATTAAGGCACAATGGTTAGAGTGCCGGACACACGAATATATGGATGCTGGTTCGAATCTACAATTGAAATAATCTGGGTCAGCTACCGTGGTGTTTCCATGGGCAAGGCACTTTATTCCAACTGCAATAAATAACCTACTTGTGTTGCTGGGCCGCAAAGCACCAAACCAAACTTCAACAATGCACCTCACCCCTTGCAAATAGCAAATATCCGGAGCTGACAATCATAGAAAATGTGTATCGAGATTAGTTGCTCATTTTGTCAGGTGAATTGTATCTCAAGAAATGTCACAACTATCATTGGACGAGAAAATTTGCACTGAGTACAGACATTGGTTTGAAACTGAGCTGGTTGAATAGACCACTTCGTGCTTCTAGAATAATAATATATTTCAACAGCTGAGACTCCCTGTACATGACGGAAGCACATGTACATGGTCAAATTTGCCTGCCAAATATATGTCAGGATCAGGTTTACTCATGCGTTTCTGCTATTTTAAGATGGCAGTGGCGAGCATAAATCTTATTTTGGTACAGTCTAATGAAACTTGCAGCATAAACCAAAATCCTATGTCCATATTTGCAGTAAATATTACATAATTGGTTTGTTTTTCTTCTTTTCGTGAAAAAGGTACTGAATTTGAAAACGACTTTCCTATTTGCCACTGTGTTACAGTTGCCTAGTAAGGTCCGTGGAACACTGCATAGTGTTCAATGCAGGGTTCCTACATTATACCCTTTATATACCTCTGCTGACAAATTGTGCAAGAGAAGACTTGACTTTTGATCTTACAAACAGCACAATGCAGTATAACATGTCTTAATAGATTACTGTCTCGGAAGAACACCTGTCATTTGTAACTAAATCCTTGTATACCAAGCATGTCATTATATAGTTGTTTGACCTTTTATCAAGAGCCAACCTTAACGGAGTGAGCATTTCTTGTTGGAGAAATGGGTGGTTGCTGGATAATAAAAATTACCTTGAAAACATATATGTAATATTTCGAACGTCATGATATAAACTATAGGATATTAGATCTTACAAAATGTACCATTTTCGAACAGCGCAGCCTTTATTTATAACGCAGTAAGATTAATATCCATACACAGAGCAAGCCTAGCTGCAATGAGGCCCGTTATGCAATCTATGTGCAGATTGAACTTGAGGCGAACACTGGGGCGATCCAGAAATATTGCTAAGTTAATTTTAAGAAGAAGCGAACACAAGTAGGCGAGGGGTTTGTGGGACGGAACCTCGATGGGGCCAAGGGACGTTTCCAGGGTATAATTTTAACCATTCGACTGTTAAGAAAACCCATTTTAGTTCACATTTCTGTCGTTCCGCGCTCAACTTTAGTGGGTTTGGTTAAGGTGGGGAATGCGCGCTAAGCTTGCCCGACGTACCACCGTATCTGCCCCTCAGAAAGGATATGAATGTATAGCTTCGCATCAGGCATCAGGCAAGGTTTTAGGTTGTTTGTGACGCTATATGTATGTCTCCTTCTCTGTCCCTGTCTACCGGTCGGTTTCTCTGTCAGTATGCAGGTATCTGATTATCTATCTGTCTGTCTATCTCTTTCTCTGTCAAACACTTTTTAAAATTATTTTGGAGTGTGTGTTCAAATCCCACGATAAAATAATCATACTACTTTAAAATACAATCAGAGGTTTATAAGTCTCTTATAGTACATACTGACCTGAATTAAGCTATTCAAGTATCAATTGTCATGGACTACACCTTTCAGATAGCTCTTCTTTATATATTTTTCTCCATCTACAACTGGGCTACATTATGTCCACAACGTGAACAAAAAGGAACCCCAAAGAAAGGAGAAACGAGATCCAAATATAAAGATAAATGTTATCTTTGTCAAGAAAAACAAAATCTTGTTATTCACAGTGTTAAAGAATAAAAGTGAACAAGAAGGAAATCAAAAGAAATATAAGAACCCATTACAGTCAACAAGAAAATAAGTTTATAAAGACAAGACAAACAGACGAAAATCTGAAGATGAATCCATTTCATTAAGTAAACTCAAAGAAGAAAGACAATTTAAAAGAACAAATACATTTTGTGGTGTATTTTGGAATTTCATTGATTCTTGTTAAAGATGAATATACAAAGAGAATCGTGCCTCTATATCTTTATATCTGTATTGCTTTCTAAGCACGGATATGATAACATACACAAACGTTTGTTTTGGAAATGAGTACTCTAGAATCGGAAAAAAAAGGTTTTGTCCATTATGGTTATCATTTTTTTCCACGAGCTTATTGGAAGTCCAGTCTCACTTATTGACCTTGGAAATACATTTATGTTTAATACTTGTCAGTTGTACATGTGGAGGAAAAGACTAACCTCATTTGTCATGTTTAAATATGCGGTGTTTATTATTATATTTATCTTTTAAAACTGTTGATTCTGAAAAACAATGGTATTAACTATTACATGTTTTTCAAATATTCTTTACAAATTTTTATTTTTAACGCTCTCTATCACAGTCTTTGGTCGGGACACAGAAAATGTATCCAAAGTCATAATGTATAATGGAGTGAAGAGACATAGTGTCAGACAAAATCATATTTGTGGGTATAGTGTATGTGTGTGTGTGTGTGTGCTTGCATGATTGTGTGTGGGGACGTGTGTGTGTGTGTCGTTCTCTTCATTCTGTATAATAATGAAGACCCTTACACTTGCATGCCTCAAACTTACAAATAAAAATCTTAGCTTGAGGCCAAACATTTTATTTAACAATGTGGCACGATAACTCTAGTCTCTGTTATGGCTCAACAGTAGTATTTTCATTCTGGGTACTGAAAAACAAACAAAAAATCGACTCTCCCCGCCCCGCCCCCTCCCCCCACAAGGCTCAAGAATCATTTGTAACATTAGACAGATAAGGTCAGACAGTGTACTAAATCTAGCAAGTTTAGCATATCATAAACTGGTAACAAAAAAATCGAAGAAAGAAATCTGCATTACTAGACCAGGACGGCATAAACTAATCCAGTATTAAGGATCTCTATACCCAACATCGCTTTTACAGAATTCACCTGAATATGGGATACGTTTGTTTCTCGATTGCACATTAGGCCGATTCTTGGCCTTTATTCTGTGTTTGTTCTTATTTCCATCCTGTTAAATATCTATAGAATGATATGAATGTGTATATATCTTAATGCTGCTTTTTTGTATTCTTTTAGTACCCGTACTTATAGATTACTGCATTTGTATGGGAAAATATGAATGAGTTTGTTCTTCTTTTTTTTGGATTAATACTGCACGACCTTTGGGAGTGAAGCATTCATCCGAGAAAACGAGTTCACATTTTGCCATACAAATGCACCAACCTTTTATTATGTACTCATTTTCTTATCCAACCTAAGGCTTAATTAGTTATAAAAAATACACAGCCGTAGATTCATCAATACACAATAACAATATTAAGGTGCACATGGCACAGCCTAGCGACCTTTGAATTTCGTTGCGTGCTAGACATTAGTATAAAAAAGAACTGTCATTTTAGTCAACTTAAAATTTTAATTTATGGTCATATTGTGAATGAATGCACATTGCAACAACTTTTCCATTTGGTCTGGAAAGGATGGATTTTGTTTTTATGTTGATCCAATTGAATTCTTCGTTTCAGATTATGGTGTATTGGATCATTGGGTCAATTCTGTGCAGAAAGGAGAATGGATTTCAGCTGGAAAGTTTTTGCAGGACATGTCATTCGGATTAGCAGATCTAAATATGAAAGTACATTTTGATGAAATTCAAGATGCATAAATGTAAGTATGTGTACCACCATTCTTATTACCAGCTAAAGAAGATACGTTTATGCCCTACCACTTGTATCTCGCTGTTGGAGGGACCCTAGTTATGGTCTGTATCGTACAGTGATTGTCGTCTATCATTAGCCTAACAATCATTTAAAAGAGTTACATGGAGAAAATTGCAAAGCGGCTGTTGTGCCAGTCCATTCAGCCAGAGGAAATAATACTTTTTCTTCGTGTGTACTCACATATGCATATGTGTGTGTGTGTGTGTGTGAGAGAGAGGGGGCGGGGGGGGAGGTTAGAGACTTGTACGCTGTTTTTGGGTTGGTTTCAGTGTAATTCCACTATTTTAGTATCATAACATTCAATTGCGTATTGTAAATGCATGCTATTAAATCTTGCCACATGCCAACTGGGCTTGTGCAATCATATTGATGCAAACTATGAAAATACAAACTGTGGAACTTTTGATCATATTCTAGGTGTAACAAGGTTGGTGGGAATGGCTTTATTTTGTTTCCGACATCTAATATAATATAGATTTTATTTACGTCATCTGAGTTATTTAAATTTTTTAATTCTTTAATTCTGTGGCTGGTCTGTACTATAGTAACAACAGACGTATCTACTTTCTCCATTCATAAACCAAGGTTATTGTCAAGTTCACGTCAGCAACTAATCCGGTCAAAGTACACCGCGAAATGGTTGAATGGAGCTCATGTTGGCATCACGTGCTACTTGGAAAGTATCTGTAATATGGGGATGTTTTGCACGCCCATCTTGCTGATTAGCGCAGTAGTAATATAAGGACTGACTGTTAGAGATATACCACAATGGAGAATACTTTAAATACCTGGAATATTCTCTAATGCAGAATTGGCGATTAGATGCGATGTAGTGGTTACAACAAGGAATTAAATACGCAGTCTTTCATTCTTCGCTCATATTTCAGCCTTGTAAACGTCGGAGAGAAATGTTGATTTATGTATAATTTGTTCGTGAAAACCATTATTTTCAACAGAAGGTACCCTGCTGGATCATAGCGAAAATATTCAAGGACTTGCATATTTCGTAATTTCGTTGGATTATGTGAAACATTCAAGGTTAGTTGTGATATCAAACTTTCATTACATTAACCTTGAAGCAAAACTTTTGGATACTTGAACATTTTTTCTCAGAGTTCCTAACATATAACACATTAAAACATTCATTCGGAAGCTTTTTGGGCCGTTACGGGATTACGATGAAATTGAAAGTACATATTATTGATAGGAAATAATATAGTAATTCATAAAATACTGAAAATAATATTTAATCCTTTCACTTTGTTTGATCTTATATTTTAGGGAAACAAGTTTATATTTTGGACAATTGAATGCTTGAATGGTATTACCTTGTCTTGTTACATGGTTTAAGTCCGTAGTACGTAACAATAACAATTTCAAATAACCCCAGCACTATATGCCCCAAATATCTGAGAATTAACAAAAGTGTATGCCTGTATCCAGCTGGGCTCTTCTATGTATTATTCTAGCATTCCGACACTTATCTGTCTATCTATTTGGCATGAAGAAACAAAAGTATACATTCACCATTGTGTCCTTCATATCATAAAACTATTCTACATTTGCGATAAGTGACGGAAATCGTACAACTTGGTAAAGCTATATTAATTTAGTATGCAAATTTGACTTTTCATGCAGTGAGTATGTACATAGTCATAGCGCAAAGATATCGGAAGTATTCGAGCTTTGGACAAGGGAAAGTCTCTTTGAAGGTTAAAGATCGTCTTCGGGGCTAATGCCAGCTGCATGTAACTGTAGCCCTGATATATAATTTTATGCCCAGTAATTGTATACTGGGTGGTGTTCTCAATCATACTTTTAATTTTTGTGCGCCTCATGGGGGGAGGGGGAGGGGTGCTGGAAAACTAGGAGGCACCACCAAGGGGAGCAAAGTCTGACAGGAATCGTATGCACCAAAATATCTTGTTTATTATATAAGAACACGAAACAAGAATGGGTTTCGATGCCGCGTACATCGTTAACCTTGATGCATGGGTTTTGTTTACGCGATTTCCAAATAGCAATTTATGTTCAGTTACTGCAGTACGTTACCTCGTGTTTTTCAGCCTCGGACAGGACCACGTCCTTATAGTTCTATGTTTCGTCATGTTGCCAAAAAGAACAGGAGCCTTGCCAGGGAGAAATATATTTTTTGACGCTGTCTTCAGCGGTAGAAGAACAAGAATATGTAAATCTTTATTCCTTCTTGCTTTACGTTTTGGGTGAGAAAAATATGTAAGATATGGAGTTTTTCAGAATTTATTATACATTTCTTGAAAGTCTGACCAATATAACGTTAAGTCATGCTATCAGATATAATGCAATCTTTTTAAGTTACACAATTTGTAGCCGGATAAACAAGTTAAATTCGGTTACACAATATACGATAAGAGGTTTTTTATAATCCAGTGCGAATCTACTTATTGTATATAGATTCCTGTACGAAGGAGGTTATTGTATAAATAAACTCGTATTGTCCTTCTTATGAAGGGGGATTTTAATGTATCAGTTCATGAGCACGCATGAACATCTGTGTTCAGGCCTCATAGCCCCTTGTTTGGTTTTATCTGCCGTTTGTTCTGACTCTTGCTGTTCTCCTTGCTGTTTTCTTTCATCGTGCCGCATCGTCTACGCCCCTGTTGTCCGAATCCGACCTGGCAGGAAGCGACAAGACCGTGGTTGATCTTGCCACTTCTGGTTTAAATGAGGGGTGGTCGTCTACTTGGAAGGAGTTCTTCTTCCTGTATTTTCTCTCACTCAGTGAGTTTGTGGCTGGCTCACCGCTCTCAGTTATGTTGGCTGTGATATATTAAAGATTTCGGGGGTGGAGTGGGGTGGTGGAACAGTTCCTGGCTTACATGTTTAATTTGTGCTATCTGCCTCTAGAGAGTTTTCATAGATTGCTCAGATTTTGGTCTTCAAATGTCAAGTGTACCCTAGTGGTTAACGGCTCACGGTAAAAATTCAGCTTCCATTGACCAAAGCAAATACCATGTTATTAAAGGTTCAATAACTTTAAATTTCTGAACGTACATGATCAAACCTATATTTATCAGTGTAGGTGCATTACTGATGACAGCCTGTGTGTAGAGAAAACCATTCAGCCGCTGCATTTTCTGGATCAACGTGCGTTTGAAAAACATGATTTCAATTCCGCACAAAAGAATCAGGTGCTGTTTTCTGTAACGAGGTTTCACCGTAAATAAAACAATGCCTCTGTTTGTTTTGTCTACAACTAGGATAAGCTCCCGAAAGGTTCTTTTTACAAAAATCTTACTTTCTTTATCAACCAGTCTTGGCCAGCCAAACCCATATATAATCTATTTCATCTTCACCAATTTTTAGATTGTCGCCATTCTTCTATACCGTTTGGACAGTGAGTCCTATAAGGTCTGTCTTTGCTAGAGTGGAGGATCAATGCTGATAGTTCCTGGCTAATAATTATTGCCACTAGTTTCTCGCTGACGAATGGAAATTACATCTCAAGCTGAATGTGACTTAGTTATCATCCAGGTATGTGCATCTCTCTCTCTCTCTCTCTCTCTCTCTCTCTGTCTCTGTCTCTCTCTGTCTCTCTGTCTCTGTCTCTCTCTGTCTGTCTCTGTCTCTCTCTCCGTTTAGAGTGTCTTTAATCAAGCAATAAAATAGACACAAATGTTCTAATTTGGCATCACATCAGAAAACCATAGCACCATAATCCTGATTTAGAAACGTGTTTGAATATATTACTATATTAAATGAATTTGGTAATTTAACAACCTACGATTCTTGGTTTATCAGAGAACAGAGCAAATATATTTGAATTAGTTTGCCTGCTGCCGATATTCCATTATTTAAATGCGTTTACTAAGGAATAAAAACGGCAAAAAAGAGTGTATTACTTTTATCCAGTAAATTCATCATAACAATGAATAGTGATTAATAGAGTTTTCAGTTCAATCTATAGTTTGAAAAAGAAAAATCTGAATAACGAATCAGAGACACTCCCACGCCACAAAAGAAAAGAACGAACAAAGAAAGAAACAAACAGGAATAAATATAAATATATAACAAAGGTGCACAAAGAAGGAGAAGAATGAAGAAGAAACAAGAAAATTTGACTTTTCGAGGTAATAAACTTTTTTGAAATTTTCATAAACTGTAATTACTACAGGGAAAGGAACAGTGTATATGCCACTGGTCTACACTCACCATACCGTGTCTCTGCCATGACTAGTCAAAACCATATATTTCTATAATATTGTTCGTGCACTCGTGCGCTAGAACTACCTACTGCAACTACAAAAAGAAGCTGCATTAAGAATCACGTCGTACTATGAAAACGACTCGTATTTTGTTACATTATATCTACACCTGCAAATTTACTATTTCTCCGCACAAAGATTCAAATAGACAGGAAATCTATTTCTTATTGATCTTTCTAGAAACACTGAAACTTGATCATAATGTAGTTAGTTTTGAGATTAATTAGAATTCATACTTGGATCAGTGAAAATGGCTTAAAATAACAGGTCATACTCAATGACAATTATATGGAGCGTATAATAGGTATTGATTTATCTTGGTAAGAACATTTACCTGTCCGTAAACCATTTCGTTTTAAAGTCAATACCATAGACTGATTTTAAAATGACCTTAATCAAATGAGAATGCTAATAATTATCACTTCTGCATGCATAGCTGAGTAGTAATTTCACCGATTTCTGCATAAATATCGGGACAAAACATTTTTTCTGCATTGGAAAGGGGGAACCTACAAAGCAAATAACTCAAGTAGTTTTACTTATGTAAAAACAATACCACAATATCCAAGCTGATATTATGCATATTAACTCACATGTTGATTTGTGTGTCATATTTTGAGTGAGAACATTCTTTAGATAGAGACAGAACGAAGAGAGAAAATAATAAGAACGTCAGAAGCAGAGTTCGTGAGATTGCTAAAATGATTGTGGACTGGGGTGTGAAATATTACTATGAATGGTGTATGCATTGAATGTATGAATAAAGATACATCTAAAATTATATATAAATCGAAGCCCATGTAACTCATCGAAAACTAGAAGAAACAGTCAACATCTATTAGGACAATGCATAATTAAGAAATGTGAAATCACCAAAAATAGCCATCTAATTTCGGGAAAGACAGGTAGACAGAACGTCAACAAGGCAGGTATTAGAAAAAGTACGCAAGCAATACATATTTAATATTAGTATGCCTAAAGCATAACAAAATTCTATCTTGTGGCCAATCCCAGAAATATTTCAGTAAATACAGCTATTTGGTTACATTTCAGTCCCCCAACTTAATGGGGAGAAAATGGAACTTAAGTGTAACCATAATGATACAAGAGTTTGCCCCTCTCTATGGGCACATGATCGTAGCGATGAATGGGATTCTAGAGGAAGCACCTTTGTTATTGACAAAACTCTGAAGCTGCGGTTATCTTTGAGCTGGAAAGTACAACAACTTGTAGATTTCAACACAACTGTAGGATTCAATAACTTCTTGATGTTCACAGACGAACGGCTAGCACGCCAAGGGCACTGCCAGAAAACTCACCACGCGTCAGTTTATTCTATAGAAACTAAACAAGCTAATGTAATTGGATTGGCGCTTGAATATATATATATATATATATATATATATATATATATATATATATATATATATATATATATATATATATATATATATATATATATATATATATATATATATATATATATATGTACCGATATAGAAAATCAAAATAATTCGGCAAATCCCGTTATATCTACTGAATTGAATCTACTTAACTGGCGATCTGCAAGCCAACATCACCATGGATAATTTAATGCTCCAATCCATGTTTCCTTTTCATATTCTTCATTGTCCTGTAGAACTTTTTAACTAGAGCATGAATTTGAGTGTGAAATGGCACTGGCCACGTTTCCTCAATGTTCAAATTCCTGCACAGTTCTTTAAATCAATGTTACTGAAATTGCTCTGTTCGTATTTCGCGAGGTACACCTGACCAACTGATTAAATGGGTTACTAAGATATTGCCACAGAATTGTTTCCTGGTTCTTAATTCCGATCACCTCTGTCCCATTTGTGAAATAAACGTAATGATTAGTGCATACATATACTATTTAATGTATCAGGTTGAGGACACAATATATAAAAAGCCACTCCTTCCACTCATATGCGCCTTTAACCGTTCTGGAACACAGGCTCCTAACTTGAGAGTCTTTACAGCTTTGCGCAATTTGGATACTGACTCACTCAATCCTACCCAATAAACTCTTTGGCTTAGTCTTTCAACCGTGCACATTACTCTTACCAGCTTTAACTCCATTATGCATCATACCTAAAATTTACTATTGTAGACTCTATGATACTATTATCGTCATTGAAATTCTCTATTTCCATTCGTATATTAAAAACAATCAGTAATTATGATGCGATCCCACTGAGCCCACTACGCCTTTAACTCGACTTTTAAAACCTGTCTTCGATATGAAGATTATGTAGATTATATCCTTGCCCCTAGCAACTAATCGTCACTCTGCAAACACATGGTGGAATAACGACGGTAGCTCTATTACTATCATCCACTGTTGATCTTTTGTACCACAATTCTTGATCACTACATAAGCTGCATCTACAAGGAGGTATCTTAGAGAGTCCGTCAGAGTTAAGGTCTCACTGGATAGTTTCGTATTTTGACCAAAAAAAAAATAAATAATTTTTAAGGTAGAAGGCATGAACCTAATTATTACAAGCCTAGCATTTATAAATTCACACAGAAGCTAAATCTGTAATGTGGTTGACATTTACTTTGAGTTAGGCTTGGAAATGGGATGGCTTGTTGGTGACTGCCTGTCACATTTAGACGAGCATTGGAGATCAAATGCGTAACTTGGGATGCAAATGAACAGCCGACTTGGCTTACGTATTTACATGTGTCTGCTACAGAGGTAAATATCTAAAAATCTAGATGGTTGACGGGTGATGAAAAGTATGCTAACTTGATTCATGTATAAGGCACATACTGATTCTTTTAGCTCCCTTGTCACAGGAAAATATTGAAAATAGCAGTGTTGGTTCAATATTATAGCCACCAGTTGCATTAGGAATTAACCTGATTGCCGCAGTCAAAATTTCACATGTATGTTTTCTACAGAAATCATTAGTTTGTTTTTATTTGTATCTTCAGTGTAAAATTATTCTAATTTTTCTGCAATAGGTCATTGTCGGATGAAAATTCAACAGCTAAAATGTCCAGTGAGACTTAACATTAGGATTTCATGCAGCAATTACGCTCCTAGTAATTCTGGCCATCTTACCACGTGGCCGTCATGGCTCTTAAATCTCATCAGCCAAGCCAATGCACCATAACAGTCTTGACGTTGAAACATAAGTAAAAAGGAAAGTGCTTGATTGCTTCGACATTGGCTAAACATCTCCTGCTGATTTCGATCATTTTTAAATGCTGCGTATACAAACAGCTTGAATCTTTCTTAGTTGTGTGCATCAGCAGCATTTAAAATAATCGCGGATCGGCGATGCCTTTTATCACATATCTTTTCGTGTGTAGGTGGCCCTTGTAACTATTTTTCGATGATCACAAGCCTAGGAGTTTGTTGTTAAGACAAAAGGACCAGTGAGCCAATAGATAGTGACCCGCATTTATCAGTTTGAATTCCACTGGCCCAAGAATTATGCTCATAAAATTTGATGAAGACTGGTAGCCCAGCTTTTGTTCATACAGTTTTTGAAGATTGGATGGCCTAGGTGTTATTCGGTTTTGAATACCAGCAGCCTAGTTAACCCATGTTTTATTTTTCTGAAATGTGTTTACAATAGTGTTTTAGTGTCTTTTCTTTATGGTGACCAGAACAATTTTAAACGGATTTAAAATAGATATAATGTTGTGGAATTTAGATTTCCAGCACGTGGTGATTTTAAACGCTTAGTTTTTTGTGTATTCTGCGTCTGTTTCTCTTTTTATGTCATGGTTCCGGCGATGCGAAAATATGGTTATATCTCACTCCTAACGTGTAACAATGTCTTTCGATAATGGAATGTTTACACGTGCGATCTGATATATTTTGGAAAGCAAGCTATATTTAGAAAGTATTGTAAGACTTTATTCTAGAGATTGACAGTTCGAGAAACCAGTGTTCTAAATGTTTTACAAGTATTGAACCAAGCCTATGTGTGGTAATTTATTAAATAATTTAGTTAAACATGTTAAAATAATTAGGGTCTATGCTTGGCTGAAAATAATTACCGTAAGAAACGAAGGTATCCTGTGACAAGAATCCTAAGAATGGGTCAGTTCCATATAATGGTAGGTTTAGGACATATAATCATTTTCATTGTATTCCTGTCACTGCATTATTTGTACTGGTTGTAAAGAAAGAGTTGTCACAGTTTCTGACTTTTAATGTGGGCTCTTACAATGTTTCTAACAATGAGCAGCAGTTCAGAAGACTTCTATCAGTCGCAGTAAGAATAACATATAAGCTGATTTTACCTATCTCACTAAAAAGTATAATAATTTAACATGTATTAACAGCAGGTTAACTGGATGTGAATTTGTTGCCCGTGCCCAGATAGGTGATAAAATTGAGAAATATACACGTGCACATATATGTAAATTCATCCATAAGTCCATACATACATTACATGCAGAAAATCCGAGAGAAACAAGCATGGATAATCGTTACATTCATCGTATTAAATATAGACGTAAAGTTTAAAAATTATTCATATCAACTTAAAACTCTCATTTTGAGAGTGAATGGGAGTGCCATGCGGGGGGGGGGGGGGAGAAGAAGAAGGATTTTGAAAGAGAAGGCCCAGCCAATCAATATTGGATACACTTTTATTGAGAACTAAGAAGATACAACGCAATACAGGTTTAAATGCAAAGAAGCAAACTGTTAAAAAATTTAAAATGTTGTCACATATAACCGCAAATTGTTTTTGGCCCAGTTAGGCAACACAGTCCTGATTTAAGCAGATATTATATCTTTTAGACAATACACAACTAGCATTAACTGAGAAAGACTACTACATATAAATAGGCAACTCTAGAAGCGAAAACAAGTCGATAATAAACACATTTACACTGGTATACTTACTTTTCTTAAAAAGTTAAAAATGTGAAGGAAAATTATATATTGTTATCCTCATTTGCTCATGTGCCTTTAGTCTTCATATGCCTGCAAACTATATATATATATATATATATATATATATATATATATATATATATATATATATATATATATATATTTACCACCGTGTCTGCGTCGGGTAATTCTGCGTAACGACACGTCATTTCTGTAAACATTAGATCACGTGTTATTTTGTTTCAAAAATCCATTTTGTATCAAGAAAGAACGATCGTACTTTAATTAAGAAAAGTGATACTCATAAAGTGTACAAAAATATCCCACATTTCGACTCGAAATGCATATGAAAATGTGATTTCTAAATGTCTACATGGCGACCCTACTCCATGACCTTCTTGAACCAGTAACCCAGAAAATCCGTATTACTATGTATCTTTTAGAATCTTACAAATAAATACTTTATATAAAAGATGGAAATTTATACCTTAAAAGAATTCTGCATCTTAATCCAAGTTTTTAATTTTGCAAGAATTGTCCCACACGTACAAAATCATCTGCTACCCCACGTGTCAACTTGCCGCTAGAACGGCAATCTCAATAAATTCCCCGGCATATAGTCTGTTTCTATTCCTATTCATTGTTGTTTCTCTTCCACATAAAAGCTTATATTTTATAAAATGTTAATTATTACTAATTTTTATACAAGATCGGTTTAGTTTGCTTAATATCTATTGCCATTTATTGGCATTGTTAGGTTGAATTTTGTAATACTAGCTATAAACCTGCCATAATTACTCGACTAAACCGCTGACAGAAACAGTCCAAAGCAATGTATTTCATTTCCGTAGCCCGATGGATAAACATTACATCTTTTCAAAGCTATGAGCAGAATAGGCTGACATTTCACGAGTCATGAAAACACATGGTTGGTATCCTGTGTGTCCAAAATTAATATTAATTTGAACAGAACATTCTGGTGACAAATGCCCTTTTTCGAATGGTAAGCATTGCAGTATTTTATTTTCATCAATCGGTCGAATTCGGTGTGCGTTTTGTTTCAATGTAGAGATGGAAACCTTATGTTCCTAGAAATGCCCGACAGCATTATATATATATATATATATATATATATATATATATATATATATATATATATATATATATATATATATATATATATATATAATACAAATCATATAGTGGATAACAATCCTTTCAAGTGCACTGGATCCAACAAGGGAACACGTGTGTCAGGGATTGATTCAGATAAATTCAATAAACTAACAACGAACAGTTCAAAACTACTTTCTATCTAGCCTACACTGTTCGATGCCAGTTTATACTAAAAGCAAATGAAGATAATGCCAATAAATTTGTGACGCATGATGTTGATACGTTAGAATTAACTTAAAATTCTCTTCATATTTATTTTAATTGAAAATATTTCAATATCTCATGTGTAAAATAGGTCAAGAAGAAAGCTCATTTTCAACGAAAACAATATGGATACATTTCTTGAGAAAAGCGGAATTTAGCATTCAAAACATCGAGTATTTAGCCAAAAAGAGACATACATGTCCCTAAGTCTGTACGTTTTGCTCATCTGTATCTTTTTCTAATAAAGACCGTACCAGTTTCCAAGATAAGATCTATTAATTTTTTGTTTCAAATTGTCTAGGGTTGAACAACAGCCGCAAGAGGAGAAGACATATCAAAGTGTTGTTTTTATTCTTACCAATTTGGCATAGACTTAAATGTAAATAATCAACTTCAAATAGTATCACATCGACGTTCAAGACAGACTTACACTAACTACTATCCTCTACCTATCAAGGTAATACATTTTTTATGTCATTCGAAAGAATATAGAATCTCTTTTTCATGGAGAAAGCTTTACATCAAATTCATCCATCACGTTTTACTACACAAACATGAAACATTATATTAAAAAACATAATTTAGGAAGGATACAGGGTTAGACAAGTATGAGTTTGGTAGGGGGTGACACAAAATATATTTTTTGTATTATTGTTCTTAAGATCATTCCGTTTCGAATGTGGTGGTTGGCCCTTTCGAAATATAACCTTGTACAGGTAGATTCGTAGGTAGATAGGTATATGTTTCCATATATATGTCTACTTATGTTGTAAATATGATATCACGCGGAAAAAAACAACAATTAAAATCATAAAAAAGAAACATTCCAGCTTGCAGAATATACAAAATACATAGTTGCAATTATTTGTAAAGCTAGCTGTAACACTATCAAGCGAGCAGGATACCTGTTGAATTGTAGGAATTAATAGTTTACTCATACATTTGATGCTTTTATTATTTATACATTAAATCCTTCTTTAAAACAAACGAGCACAAAGTTATTGAACTGAAGATTAAACTCGTGTTTCATCTATATATTTTGGAGTACACTTTAAAAAATAATGATATCTGCAAATCCGCCGTGTACTTTGAAAGCTCGGCAAAGTTACAAACAAGCAGAGGTGACTTTAGCTATACATCGAGTCAAAGCATTTAAAAGCATTACGGGGAAAATCTTAAATTACCAGTCATAAAGTATCAATGTCAGGGTAAAAAAGACAGGGATAAAAATGTATTCAGTTACAAATTCGGAATGAAAGTTTTAAAATTAAATTTTTTGTCTGATGCAATAACGTGGAACACATACAGAAATTCATTAAAGCATTTATAAGAAGTTTGCTTCATCATAGGATCATGTGTTCTAAATTATTAGTTGATAGGATCCCGCTCCACATTTGTTTCTTCAGTTACTTCAATCTGCAAAGAGGAACGAAATGAAAGTAAATGTTTTCTATATATTCAAGGATCGAAAACTCTCTCTCTCTCTCTCTCTCTCTCTCTCTCTCTCTCACACACACACACACACACACACACACACACACACATACACACCAACAAACGATCTCGTTCCCTCACTCTCAGTGTTCTCTTACAGGAAGCATCTTAGCAGAGACATGCATTTATCATTACCCCACACACTCTGATCTAGTAGAGACATGCATTTATTAATATCCCACACAGTCTGATCTAGCAGGTTTAGAGATTTCAAGATGTCAAATGCTGATCCTACCACATGGTTAAGGGTGCGTAGTTTCGTTGCTGTGCGTCTGGAGGTTCCTGTGCCTGAGGAAGTGTTTGGATGCTGATGCCTGGCAAAGTCGTCATGGGTATAAATGTACTTGGCATCGTGTTGCGGGCGTAGTCGCGTGATGTAGGCACAAACATAACTGATCCTGGGAGAAAGGTTTGCGTGGGGTAGAAGTTTGATTGAGTAGGTGGTATTAATTGCATTACTGGTTGTGACGGTGGTGGCGCTGCTCCTGTTGGTTTTGAAGTTGCAGGCACATATGCGGATGGCAAGCTATGCTGGGTAAATGTTTCTGATGAAATTCCTTGTTGTTCTTGGAGGGGCATTGGCGCGGATGATATTTGGGTTGTCTCAGTGCTACCTATAATTAATAATCAGTACATAGTGTGTATGTCGTATACACAATATGTTTGTTTAAATCGTTAGTATAAAAGTATTTCTCCAGGAACTGGAGGAAGAAATAAAGAAACATGTATAATTTCTTTATATTGTTTAATAAAGTATTTGTGACAGATAAATGCGATATAACTAATTACTCTGGCTTAATGAATATCTAGTTTTGCAATTATATGGAAATTTTGCATTATATAATAGCTTTCATTGTATAATGTTTTGACAATACGGCATGATTGATATGATAACCTTTTTCTTATCAAAATAAACTTCATTTATACAAATCATTCAATTTTACTAATAACTGATTCCACATATATTATATTGATCCTATAAACAAAAAGCTGCATCTATCTCTCACCTGCTGTCCAGACTGCCGTTGTGGAATTGCCTGTGGGATTAACTTTACATTTTGTCTTTTGGAGGACAATAATTGCAAAGACAAACAAAAATATCTGAAACATAATATATTGGTGACGTAATAAATTGCCTTAAAGTGATAAGTTGATTTAGCTGATTATATGCTTGTGTAGAACTAAATCTTTATTTTTGACAGACCTAGATCTGGTTTGAATAATGTGATGACGTATTGTATCTATATCATTTGATCTCAGCCGGATTTCGGGCAAACAATCTTAATGGATCTCAAAACTTCACTCGACGTCATCATTTGATTCATCTTAGTTTACTGGAGTGCACGGAATGTTATGATCATCGCAAACGCCATACACTCGGAACTGGTAACCTAACACACCTAACATCCACTTTTTATATATATATATATATATATATATATATATATATATATATATATATATATATATATAGAGAGAGAGAGAGAGAGAGAGAGAGAGAGAAGCGTATTACAAAATGATTCAATCATGCATAGCACATTTTTCCTGCCTCGTCTTTTTGAATTGACTTTTCGATTAAAGTTAACAAATCCTTTTGAATGACACGGCGATATTTTACTCCAGTTAACATGAACAATGTTATATCAGTAATACTAATATAAAATATAAGACATAAATCAACTTTCAAGCGTACATACCTGATCAATCAGGCCAACACCTATCATTGACCAAATGACCTCAGCGTGCCTTGTATAGTGAAATCGAAACAGTGTTGCAGAGCATCCCTAAAAATGTATAGCACGCTCTTTATTTGCTTTGTACACGGTCGGGAATCGTCAAACTAGTCTCTAAAGCGGTCTAGCTTTATTTTGAATATCGCTGAAACTAGTTCTTTTAAATGAAATCATTGTTTTCGCAGTTGTTACTTCTTGTTAATCTAAGGAGGAAGACGGCAGAAATATGGCAATAATAAATAATACTTTGAAAAAATGATTATATTAATAGAAAAGGTGTTGCATGTACATTATCGGAACTACTGGAAGTTACAGAAAGAACAATGATCAAGAATATACTAGGATGGTTGAAATTTAAAATAAACTGTTTGATGTTGCTAGAGAATTCATAAAGCGCTAGCTTTAGTTACTGTTATTTAATGTTCAGTTTCTTTTCATTACAACAGTCAATAAAAAATACACACACACACACTATATATATATATATATATATATATATATATATATATATATATATATATATATATATATATATATAGTGTGTGTGTGTGTGTGTGTGTTTGTGTGTGTGTATGTGTATTCTTACATCTTTCCACATATTAGTATCATATGAGCTCCCACCACAATACTTTCTCAGTGAATCATAATAACACCACGACTGAGAATACGAAGACGGAAGAGTTCGGCAGCAGCCGGGTACAGCATTATACTCGCCATAATAGGGACAGTACGAATAGTAAGCAGACGAATTAAAGTCAGCCGCTGAATCTACTCCACAGCACTGATACTGGAAGGAAACGAATTTAGCATCAAGTCTATTTAGTTTCAATGTTATTGGTCTCTTAGAGTGTTGTGTGTCTATATTTTTATCGTAGGATGGAAATAATGACCGTTATTAGCGAGTGATTACTTCCTAAAGGAAAAATATTACTATAGCATGATTTAATACTGAACAATCAACAATAACAATTACAAATTCTCTAATTTGTTAGATCCTGCTGGTAAAATGTTTGTGCTAGGCTCCTTTCTGTTTCTCTTGCCTAAAGGATGGCAACTGGCTACAGATTTCTGAAGCGCACAAGGAGACTAGAAATTCAAAAAGTATACTTTAGCTATCAAGCGACAGCCTAAAATGATAGGCAAGCTCCATGCAACAAAAGGTGATTTAATATTTTATAAAATGACCATGGCTATGGCAGTGAAAACAAACTCATTCAGCTTACATGATGCTGGGTTTGATCCCAGGCGGTGCATGTCTGTGTTTAAATAACTGGAGTGTCCCATTAGTACGACAACTTTGCTTCTAATCTTGCCTTCATGGCATTTGCAACATAAGTTGTGAAAACTCTTTGTTTAATCGATTTTAAAGCAGATAAAAAGATAGATTTAAAGACCATATTTTTTTTAACCTCTTGCATCACATAATTCCATCCTAGCGAGACTTGATCCGATGTGTGTATCCCTGTGTATGCGTTGATGTTTTCACGAAGATAAGGTTTCATCAGGTCTTGCATCTGAAGAAACAAAATAACAGGAAATGGGAGGAAAAGAAAGTTTTGTCATGGATGATATTCCTCATTAATCCCAATAAATATAAAATAAAGACTGCCTTTCTTAATGATTTATCTATCAGCCAATAGCTCCTTCATATTTACCATAACTATTAACGAATGTTTGGCAATTTAGCATTATTAAAAAATAGAATAATTCTGACCATATTATGATATTATAATGCAGTCTTTTGCGCACGAGAGTATGCGTGATTAGAGATAAATTGAGAAATCGTTCGTTGAACATCCGACTCAGCTAATTTGAATAATTTATATTAATCTGTATTCTGCATCCCTAGGGTCGAACTTCGTAAATGTAAAGAAATACAATTAGGTATGTATCATCAAAATATAATGAAAGGATATGTTTGTTTTCGGACGTGAATATATAAAGCAGTGAATTATTTGTAAATATTATCGTTATTTGCGTTATCTTTAAACGTTGAAGAGCTGCAAAGACAATTTATTTCCGTCGTAGGCAGACTATTAGACAGTGAGAGTATAGGGTATATTTTGAAAATTGATATATTTATAAATTCACATATTTTAGCAAACTGGAAAAGCACTAACTCTCCTGTATACAAAATTGTTTAGAAACTAATTTCGACGTTGTAAGAGAGAGTTTAGAGAGTGTATTTGAAGGTGTTTTCGTACACCATATATGCATTGGTGTGTAATAATTGAATATTTGAAATAACGCATCTATTTTAATTATCAATGAACAAATGAGTGTGCAATATGTAATCATTTTGTTAATATATATTGTCTGGCTTTGGGCACACTTAATGACCTCTACATCGATGGAGATTATAACACATCTTGTACTTACCCTTTCTGGACTTGGGAAGAAGTAGAAACTCACGAAGAGTTGCATTGCTACAAGAATTCCGGTGACTATTACATACTGCAAGAAAAGACAAATAATAATCTCCTGAAGCTACTTTACGACACAGTGAGCAGACACTGGAAATAATATACACAATTCTTTACAACCTTTATGACTTTGTACAAAATTACTGTAGTTTTTAGTTCACTCCTCCCCGCCATTTGCTCAGTGCTTCCATGTACTTCAAAGATTCATAACGGCGCAATTTCTAAATGGTTTCCCAATCGTTTTTGGCTAAACAAGCTCTTCGATAGGAGAACAAATAACTAACATATAAGAAACACTTAACACAAAATGTGTGTGTATCTGTGTGTAATATTTCAGTCCTTTAATTCTAAATGTGGTTATACGGATATATGTTCCAACAAGTTGTTTATATTTTGACCACTCGAGCTCTGCATTGCGAAATGAAACTGTACTGTTCAGAAAGTAATGTGATTTTTGTGTAAGAATGCTTATATGTGTATAAAGTCACGAGCTTATGAAATATGAGTGGTAGTATTACATACAATAACATGTAATCAAATAATCAATGAATAATTACTTGCTTTAAAAAGAAAGAAAAATCCATTCGATCTCAACATCTATAATATACACTCCACATGTCCCTCTATAGTACTAAATGTAACTGTGATTTTATGTATGTATTTGTGATAATAACTAAATCGATTTTTATTTCACCGCCTCCTAAAAATGTTCCAAATAAAATAATTTTATTATTTTTCCGATAAATAACATAATAAAAATTCACTTAATACAACTCTTCACTAACCAGTCATTAAATATCTCCGTTACTGAGCTTTGTAAACTTAACTCCCAGACGTGACAAAATTCTAATTTCGAAACAACAACAACAACAACAACAACAACAACTACTACTACTACTACTACTACTAATAATAATAATAATAATAATAATCTACATCCTCTTACCGCAAATAGAAACTTCCTCTTATTCCGAAGAAAGGTAAAAAATCCAAACACTGCGAATGGGGCTGATACAAGTCCAGTGACGATAAGAAATGTTCCAAATGCTTGTTTCAGACTCTCAGTTATTGGCCGGAAGCTGATGGTATTAAGGTCATACACACCTGGTAATATATGGGTGTAGAATAATAGGATTGCATTTACAATTAATAGTTTCCTCGTTGCGCCTCATCGTAGTTTTAAAGCGTCAAATAGTTCGAGTTCATTTGTATGTCCAGAATTGTATCATTCTCTGTACCGCACGTTTATGAAGATTTTAACAAGTATCTCTATTTGTAACGCTTTGTTTACTTCTTGGCATTATCCAATGAAACTAATTTCACTATTATTTAACATTGACTGAAAATATAATATAAAGTTGAAGATCTACAAATTGGTCTAATTTAACATTTCTTTACAGACAAAGATAACATAAAACTCTTAGTGTCCACTGCATATATATGTAATGCTACCACAAAAAAAAGTGCACAAATAACTTTGTTATTTGCTACGTGGCACGTGTGTGCCATGGAATATATTGACTGGATTTCAGTTTCAGAAGACATTATTCATATTTGTTACTTAAAAGAATACTACCTAAATATTAACAGTGAAGTGAAGAACTTTCCAAAATTAACGCATGCATGAGTTTTACCTCAGTATATATCTAATTTCATCCTATCTTACATTAAATAATTCATACCGAAGGCGTCTCTTGCACTGTCCTTGATTTTCTGCAGGGTTGCCTCATTCACCGACTGGTCACCAAATCGAAGGACAAATCCAGCTATTGCCATTGCTAATGAAAGGACCTGAAAATTTAGTACAAATCTTTCGTCTGAGTTACACAAACAATAAAATATACAGACAAACATAAGGGAAACCACACAAACACACACACACACACACACACACACACAGTGAACCTTAATTGTATTTTCCCATGTCAAAATGTACATGACAAATTCCAATACTCAGTACTTAGTTGTTTTGTTTCTGATACTCGCTAAATACAGTAAGTGTATGAAACAGGAAGTCGAAATACAATTTATCAGAGATTGTGTGAAGTCATATTATTTTAACTGTGATTGTTTTTGCCTAGAATGACTTAAATATGTAACTAAAGATTTAGACTTACCCCAAACAAAACGTTCGAAGCCAATGCAAATTTCCTTCCATACGATAAAAAATGCTTCATCGCACCCATAAATTTAACTCTTATTCTTTAAATAGTGGCAAAAATAATCAACTAAAAGTCTATTGTATGTTATGTCTGAGATGTACCATGTATTACGATAATAGGAAAACTACGTTTCAACACTTGTTCAGTGTTTTATATCTGAGCATTGCTGAATATAACCATAAAAGAGTCGCTTCCAATTGGGCGAGGTCGTGATTGGGTAGGCCTAGCAATAATTATACACCAATAAGGCAATCAGGTTAAAGCATATGACAAGTCCACAGCAAAGTTGGAATGAGTCTTGTCACAAGAAAGTCTGATATGCGCTGTTTATTTTCATTCGTAACAATAAGTCGTGTATACTTTCCATTGGATGGTATGAATCATTTTGATAATAATAATAATAATAATGAAGCAGAGAAATCTATAGTTAAAGGAGAGATCACAAGTAATCTGAACATCATGTGAGCTCTAGGTTCGGTCAGCATTTATATTTCGATGATCCCCATACTATTTGTTAAATTTTGCAATAATCGACTAAACACCGAAACAGCTGCTGTATTTGCAAAATTTTGTCTTATATTATATAAAATCCAGCTTTGATTAAAAAGGGATGGTGATTTTTTCATTAGTCATAGAAGCTCAATCACTGGTCAATATATCAATATTTGTATACTCAATGATATGCCCCAAGTTTGACGGCAATCCGAACGCAAAAAAAAACCGTTAAGTTGCGTTCGTAAGGCTCTATTTAACGTTGGGTTCAGCTGTAAGACAAACATGATAATAACTCTAGAACAGTTGGGAGAGTAGAATGATTTGTCGATATGATGTTGTTGTAGTTGTTGTTGTAGGGTTTAACGCCATTTTTCAGCACACGAAAGGCTATACATGGCGGCCAGTATTAATGGTGGAGGAAGAACCCGGGAAAACCCCAGAAAGAACCACCGACCCACGAGAAGCTACTGGTAAGCTTTCTCACATACCACACATTAGCCGAATCCTAGACTCGAACCCACGCAGACAGAGGTGAGATGGCAGTGATCCGTAACGGAGAGCGCTTTAGACCACTCGGCCACTCGGGGCCCCTTTGTCGATATGAGTGTCTAAAGATATTTACGTTCAGAAGCTTTTGGCATAAACTAAATACAGTTCCCATGTTAAAAAGAGAAATAGTTGTAGTAAAACTTGAAGGAGTACAGCGGTGCTTCCATTTGCACCTTTCCAGATGATAAACATATCGATTTCCAAGTCCTATGGAGATCCATTGAAACCTGTGTGACTATTTCAGTTCACAAGATTTTGTGCAAGAAACTAAGGTTAATGACTCTAACAAAAACTGGTGAGACTGTCATTTGTATCTTACAACAATGGCCATATCATGTACACAATTTAATTGCTTTCTAATTAATCCAGTGTGATTACCTGTGTTTGCAAACTACCGTCATATATAGCAGACCAAAGGAGCAATAACTCTAAACATAAATCACATGAGTGAAGTTACTTGTGGACATTTACAACCTCAGACGATGATTATAACATTTCACAATTTTCATGAAGAACTAATGAGCAATGACTAGTTGTGTTCAAAGGCTTTTGTCTTACGCTGCATTCATCTGCAAGTGAAGAAAGACAGCAAGATGTTTTTTAAATGTTAAAGGGAGTTATTTATCAATATGCGCATCTACAGGTGATAAAATTATATTTAGTTGCCTGGTAATCAATCAAATACTAATTTAAGGTATACTACAAAAAGGGCAATACTTCTATCAAAGGAGAAGGTGCTATAAAAATCAATTTGATTAGAATTACGAAAAGATCTTTATTTATATTATACCATGATGTACACAAACGGCTTGAAATGTGTGTGAAATTCAGTAAATACAGATGTACCATAAGAATTGGAACTTTTGTTTTCCTAGCAGGACGTTACTTTCAATTCAAAAACACGCAGCAATTTAATTATTCATTTTTTGCTTAAAAATTAATATTTTCATTTACAATTAATTAGGAATGCAGTTGGAAAATAAGCATTTTCTTTCGCTTTTAGCAAACGGACTAAGTTGTGGTATGTATGTATGTATGTATGTATGTATGTATGTATGTATGTATGTATGTATGTACAAGAAGTATTTGAAAAGTTCTCAGTATTTGTGCAACTCATGTTTCTTTAAGCCATCCAATAAATTTAATACCGATCTATGCACAAATTAATATTTGTTAAAATGGTCTGTAGATGCACCTATGCAAGTGAGGAAACATATGGGGTAAATGACGGTGACGTTAAAGATGTCCAAGAAGGAGAAACAAAACTGCTTTTTGACCAAAAGCATACCGTTAAAACCCGTGAATTCTGAATGTACTAACTGGCATCATGGCAGATTTGTATAAAGTTTATAGGTTTAATTAACTGTGATATGCTACAAATTTGAGGTGGTTTTATAGTTGTAAAGATGGTTAAGAATCCATGGATGACTCACGTCCTGAAGACCGATGTCTACTACTGGTGAACAACGAAGTTGCTGCTTTGAAGGTAACAGGCGATGAATATTCTCCGTGAAAAGTGGACGATATTTATATTATCACGGACATTATTTCGTCAGCTGGAAGTTCAGAAACAGTTTGGGCAAGGTGGCTCCCTCATTTGTTGACGACTGATCGAAAACATTATCGTGGTGAAATTGCCAAACAGCTGCTCGCCAATTATTTAACGAGTTTCCATATACATTTGAACGAGGTTGTCAAGGGTTATGAAACATGGGTCTAATTTTGAATCTGACTCAGAAGTAGTGAATGGGGACACTATAGCGTTTATGGGACTTACCATTAAAAACACCCCTGGGACACTATAGGGTCTATGTAAATTTAACATGGACAAAAACCTCTGGGACACTATAGGGTCTATGGGAATTAACATGGACAAAAACCCCTGGGCCTGTATAGGGTCTATATAAATTTAACATGGAGAAAAAACCCTGGGCCTGTAAAGGGTCTATGAGGAATTAGCATTACAGAACCTCTTGGGCCACTCTAGCGTCAAGGGAAATTTAACATGGGGAAAACTCATGGGCCACTCTAGCCTCAAGGGGAATTTAACATGGGAAAATGTCTTGGGCAACTGTAGCCTCAAGGGGAATTTAACATATGGAAATTGAACATGGTGGGTCTGTATAGCGTCAAGGGGAATTGAACATGGTGGGACTGTCTAGGGACAATGATGGTAGAGGGTCAAACACAACAGAGACAGAGACATACATACACTAATACAAGCGTGAGATTTATATATAAAGCATTACCGAGACCTGAAATCTAAAATGACGAAATTGTCCCAGAATTTAAAGGAAAATAAACATATCCCCGAAAATTAAGTTACAATGGTTTAGACTAAAATGGATAAAATTAGTAACTACTTACAATATCAACTTGTGTGACGATCGTGGATAAACACCCATGTATCTATTTATAGCTATAATCAGCTAAAATTCCTATGAAATCCCACTATCTATTTATACTACAACTTGTGGGTTATTCCTTTGGAAAACCCCACCATCTTTTTATAGCTTCAGCTTGAGTGACGTTCCTGTTTGTGAACTCTAGTAAATATGTATAGCTACAACCTGTGGAAATCCCCAAGTCCATATTCATAGTCTCGAAATTTCCAGCGTCAGTGACGTCACTGAGCTGAACACTAGGGGATAAATGTCAACAGTGTTGCAAGTGGCTGACCTGAATACACGCTACTGCAGATAGGTAGGTAGAGTGCATCTGATAGGGATAAAGTGAGTTTTATAGGGACAAACAGAGACCAATACACACACACACATACACACACACACACACACACACACACACACACAACGTACGCGCGCAGACATACGCACACACACACATACACACACACACAGGGAAGAGGAAAAAGGAAACCCCAAATATACTATCAACACAGAAGGGAGATAATACCCCGTCAGTCAACTTGTAGAAGCTGCTGCTTACATTGTCGCCCATCATGGCTACGCATTTCCTGATATCAAGAATCATGAGACTAGGAGTGCGGGAAAGATCGTGAGGGCGAAAGAGAGACGAGGTACCTTCTAGCAGAAAAAACAGCCCTTTTAGGGCTCCAAAAGATTGCCTTTTATTAAATAGGGAACCATATTTGGCTTGGTATCCCTCCTTGACTAAACTATTCTCGAAACAAACTCGGCCCATTGGAACACCACAACAAACTTAACTTGTTAAACCTAACAGTGACAAAACTTGTATATGTCGCTTAGACATATTAATTTAAATAAGACCAGTATGGTTGTTTGTATGTATACTAAGTACTAATATTAGATAGATACGTTAGGAAGTAGGAAATTTAACAGACTCGTTATATTTGAACTAATTGCACAGGCGGAAAACACATTATTGGTACTTTTTATTGTCCATTAGCAAAACACGGGACTTGATTTGAAATAAGTACGGGCTGGCGTTTTGGGGAGTACTTAACATCCATCGCTGGCTTGTTGAGCACCTTTACACCTCCTTTACCACGCTAGGACATCGTACACGTGGCAGAATGTGGAACGATTTCCACCTGCCACACGCCCATGTGTCCTAATGTGACGTTATCGCTACCGACCAATCATAGCGGGCTTTACATACTGCTTGGGTTGTCATCTGAGGAATTTCAAACCAACTAAGAAAAATGAGTGTGTGGTGAGACTATTCCCACTCATGTTTAAAGCCTTTCCGTCAGGTTGTTAAGGACTAGTTAGTCCTACACCTGAGTGGCTAAATTTAAAAGTAGTCTCTGAGTACGTAAAAGCCTAGGAGTAATTAAAAATCACGCGGTGCGTGATTAAACCAGTGATACATGCTCCATTGGAGCGAAAATCACTTTAATTCAAATAAGCAAGTTCGGGTACCGTCTCTAGCACTCTTGATGACACCAACTGTCTGGATTATTTTCTTTCTTGCAAGCCCCTGTGTTCCACTTCTGTTTGTGATAATAATTTGTGATACTTCACATTTTCTAAAGTGGAAATCTTTACAAGCCGTACAAAATACAAAACTTATATGACTTTGGCTTTTGACACTTGCACAGACTCTTCACTTTATAAGTGTCACGAGAAAATTGTATATCCCATTTTTACCATTTTTCAAAACACGCACACACTTGCAGCTTGACCAGAAATTTGTACATCTTGTTTTGTGGATAAGTCACAGACAAGTCCAAGCATATATAGGTGATTATGAACATTAGGAATATCCCCTCATTTTTTCAGAAATATCAAAGCTTTTATGTGCATTTTCCCTTTTCCACTCTATATTAGTGCTTAGATTTGTTCAAAAAAAGAAAAAAGAAACGAAACAATGTTAAAAAAAAACAACTGAATTTTGAATTCAGATTTCTTTCTGTTTATAATTTTTTTCAAGTTGATGGTGCATGACAGATTACGTTCGCCTACCTTTCCAAAGTGAGAGACATTTCTTCACATGTCATTGCCTTTGTTAAATTCGGTTTCATTGGTTAGTTATCGTTAATCTTTAATTTTTTTATACATTTCTTTTTGATAGAAGATTTAAGGCTTTCTAGTGTTGTAACGGCATTTATGTTGTTTAGTCTGTTGATGAAATTATCTATAGCAAAGTGCTTAAGATTTTTCAGTTTTTTTTATTTTTTATTTCAAGCCCTACAAAAGGAGACCAAGTTTGTCTTGAAAGAGGATTGAAACTCTAAATTACACGGGCGTGAAGGAAAACATCGCTGTGTTCATTCTAATCATGCTTGCCGTATGTCTTTGTGCTTTAGAGGTCATATTTCTTCTTAAGTAAATACACGCATCAATAGACAGACAGATTGGGTCATCATCCTTGAGGTTCACTGTACATTCGGTTCTTTATTTCATACAAACCCCAAATTTATTAGTTTGAAGAAAGAAAAGATAACATGCCCCTCAATACTGTAACACGTCTGTTCTGACCCTACCGATGTGAGTGTGAGTGTTTATCTTAAAATGTTTGAGTAAGATATAAAAAAATGGTCAGCTTGAAAACGCGAACCAATACTGTGACGCTCAGTATTTTGATGTGGTAAGAAGAAATGGTACAATACACAAAGAGGGCTTGTAAGTTCACATTCCAGTCTGTCTGCACTGTAATGGTAACAACGCAAGAGCGTAGGGATTATTATGCCACACAGTCCTAGAACAAAACAATGCATCACCCGTTGTAAGCCATTTCATTGGCTATACTTATTTTCTTACCGCGTTCACTTCGAATTGACTTGAGTAGCTATTCAGACAGTGACGAGAATGGCCATGCTTTACTGGGTCTATCCTATAGGCGATTTATATAAAATAATATTTAAAACAATTAAACTAATGCACGAACAGTGGTACCATGGGCGATCCCATGGAAATTGTGTCCGTCTTATTGCAAAATACATCAACATTTAATTTAACCGTGCAGATCGCTAGAACAAACCTCTAATAATACACATTTTGAAAAGTGTTGTGTGACACGGATCGCCATTGTCGCTTGGTGTCTGCTTTCTTCTTCGAAAAGAGATCGTTTCGTCTTGACTATAAAAAATTTAATTTGACTAAGTTTTACGCACTACTTGAACTCATACATTTCACGTTGTAGGTGTAAGCCGTCGTTCTCAGTTTTCTCGAAGTTCGTTTTAGCGTTTCTCAGATGTGATACTATTTTTTATGGACCGAACGAAATTTCTTTTGGCGTGAGTCAGGACTCGTGGTTTTGTGGCAGAAATGGAGAGCATTGATTAAAGCTCAGTTATGTCGTCTTCGAAATCGCTGACACGGATTTGAGCTAACACTTCAGGTCTTGTGTGAGGCGACGCGGCACGTCCTTGCCTTTTACTTTCTCAATGAAATCGTTTCATCTTATTGCAAAATTACATTTGACTAGGTTTCATACGCAGCAGGTCCTTGTATATAGGGAGAGTGTCTTAGCGTCAGAGTATTCATTCCAGTCTCAAACGATCAAGAAGATGGAAGAGTCAGCACAGATCGACCTGCTGGTCAAAAATATGCTAAAAGCCATACGAAAACATAATTCACAGGCGAAAGTGGCAACAAAACTTACTCTTTTGGTCGTTGATTTGATGAGAGTCATACGAAAGTGTGTAAGTGCCGATGAAGTTTGCTATATCTGCAAAGGTAAATGGGTATTTGTCTCCAGAATACCTGCTTCGTCTAAGAAAGAGAGACAAAAGTCAAGATACCTAATATCGTTGTCAGGAGAAAGGACACTGGAATTCAGAGTGCCCTACGAGAAAAGAGAAGAAACAGAAACAAGACGAAAAAGAGAAGAGGGATTCAGAAGAAGAAGAAATTGAAGATGAGGAAGAACTTGTGCCAGTGAAGACATGGAAATGGAAAAATTGACAATGTGAGCCGATGCGTTGGCCCTAATGTGAAATTTCACACTACCTTCTAAAAGAGAATAGACCAGAAAGAAAACGTAAGTATCTCTTGGTCTTGACATTCTATAATAAGGATGAGGTGTTTTGTTTTTTACTCACACTTTATGAAATTGTGCTCTTTCACCTCTCTCTATACTGCTGGAACATGTTTTAGTTAGAATTGAAATGAAAGGATGTTTTCCTTCACGCACGCTCTTTAGGCATGCAAGTCGATAAACAATAGTCAATCTATTCATCCATCATTTTGTGTCTTGATGTTTCCTAAATCACACACTGATGCCATAAAATAACGGGTTAAATGGGTTTTGTAGTGTTGGGGTGGGGGTGGGGGTGGGGTGTAGGTGTTTGGCAGAGTTGGTCATTGCAGGTGAGGGCTTAGGTGCTTTCAAAAAACTGTTTCTTCTTCACTCTGTGTTGATGGAATATAATGGGTTATTTTCTTCACTCTCTGTTGATAGTATATATAAAGGGTTATTTCTTCACTCCGTGTGGATAGTGTATAATGGTTTTCTTCTTCCCTCTGTGTGGTTAGTATAGTATGGCTTTTTCCTCTTCCCTCTTTGAGGATAGTGTATATTGGGTTATTTATTTCTTCTTCCCTCTGCGTGGATTGTAGATATGGGGTTTATTTTTTTACATCTCACCTCCGTGTGGATAGTAGGTATGGGATTTGTATTCTTCCTCTTCCATGTGTCGATAGTATATTTGGGGTTTGTATTATCTCCCTTCTGTGCTGATAGTATATTTGGGGTTTGTTTTTTCCTCTTCCCTGTGTGTGTGTGTGTGTGTGTGTGTGTGTGTGTGTGTTCGCGTACGTTGTGTAGATCGTATATTTGGGTTTTTTTTTCTTTTTCTTCCTCCCGATTGTGGATAGTATATTTGGGGTTTGTATGCGTTAGCGACGTCGTGTGGATAGTATATTTGGGGTTTGTATGCGTTAGCGACGTTGTGTGGATAGTATATTTGGGGTTTCTATGCGTTAGCGACGTTGTGTGGATAGTATATTTGGGGTTTGTAAGCGTTCGCCTACGTTTGTATGGATAGTATATTTGGGGTTTGTATGCGTTTGCGTACTTTTGTGTGGATAGTATATTTGGGGTTTGTATGCGTTCGCGTATGTTTGTATGGATGGTATATTTGGGGTTTGTATGCGTTTGCGTACGTTTGTGTGGATAGTTTATTTGGGGTTTGTATGCGTTCGCGTTCGTTTGTGTGGATAGTATATTTGGGGTTTGTACGCGTTAGCGACGTTGTGTGGATAGTATATTTGGGGTTTGTATGCGTTCGCGTACGTTTGTATGGATAGTATATTTTGGGGTTTATATGCGTTTGCGTCCGTTTGTGTGGATAGTATATTTGGGGTTTGTATGCGTTCGCGTCCGTTTGTATGGATAATATATTTGGGGTTTGTATGCGTTTGCGTACGTTTGTGTGGATAGTATATTTGGGGTTTGTATGCGTTTGCGTCCGTTTGTGTGGATAGTATATTTGGGGTTTGTATGCGTTCGCGTCCGTTTGTATGGATAGTATATTTGGGGTTTGTATGCGTTTGCGTACGTTTGTGTGGATAGTTTATTTGGGGTTTGTATGCGTTCGCGTACGTTTGTATGGATAGTATATTTGGGGTTTGTATGCGTTTGCGTACGTTTGTGTGGATAGTTTATTTGGGGTATGTATTATCTCCCTTCTGTGTTGATAGGATATTTGGGGTTTGTTTTTTCCTCTTCCCTGTGTGTGTGTGTGTGTGTGTGTGTGTGTGTGTGTGTGTGTGTGTGCGTATGTCTGCGCGCGTCCGTGGTGTGTGTGTGTGTGTGTGTATTGGTCTCTCTTTGTCCCTATAAAACTCACTTTATCCCTATCAGATACACTCTACCTACCTACCTGCAGTAGCGTATATTCAGGTCAGCCACTTTCAACACTGTTGACATTTATCCCCTAGTGTTCAGTACAGTGACGTCACTGACGCTGGAAATTTCGAGACTATAAATATGGACTTGGGAATTTCCACAGGTTGTAGCTATACATATTTACTAGAGTTCATAAACAGGAACGTCACTCAAGCTGAGGCTATAAAAAGATAGTGGGGTTTTCCAAAGGAATAACCCACAAGTTGTAGTATAAATAGATAGTGGGATTTCATAGGAATTTTAGCTGATTATAGCTATAAATAGATACATGGGTGTTTATCCACGATCGTCACACAAGTTGATATTGTAAGTAGTTACTAATTTTATCCATTTTAGTCTAAACCATTGTAACTTAATTTTCGGGGATATGTTTATTTTCCTTTAAATTCTGGGACAATTTCGTCATTTTAGCGTTACTTTTAGTCACATCCATTTTGTCGTTGAGCATTTCCTTGATTATAGCTATTTATAGCATCATTACAATTATGCAAATTTTTGAACACCCCAGCAAGATTTCAGGTCTTGGTAATACTTTATATATAAATCTCACGCTTGTATTAGTGTATGTATGTCTCTGTCTCTGTTGTGTTTGACCCTCTACCATCATTGTCCCTAGACAGTCCCACCATGTTCAATTCCCCTTGACGCTATACAGACCCACCATGTTCAATTTCCATATGTTAAATTCCCCTTGAGGCTACAGTTGCCGAAGACTTTTTCCCATGTTAAATTCCCCTTGAGGCTAGAGTGGCCCATGGGTTTTCCCCATGTTAAATTTCCCTTGACGCTAGAGTGGCCCAAGGGGTTCTGTAATGCTAATTCCTCATAGACCCTACACAGGCCCAGGGTTTTTTCTCCATGTTAAATTTACATAGACCCTATACAGGCCCAGGGGTTTTTGTCCATGTTAAATTTACGTAGACCCTATACAGTCCCAGGGTTTTTTGTCCATGTTAAATTTACGTAGACCCTATACAGTCCCAGGGGTTTTTGTCCATGTTAATTCCCATAGACCCTATAGTGTCCCAGAGGTTTTGTCCATGGTAAATTTACATAGACCCTATAGTTTCCCAGGGGTGTTTTTAATGGTAAGTCCCATAGACCCTATAGTGTCCCCATTCACTACTCTCAGAGTAAATAATACATTTTGGATTGGATAAATAAGCAGACATCAAATCGCTCGACGCAGTCAGAGTGTCAAATAATGTATGCTCAATATATATTGGAGCACACGCTTGACATTCAAGGTGCCTGTACCTGATTCTGCTAGTGTGACTGGACATTTGTGTGCCTCGAAAGTGTTGCCAACTATTTTGGAACACTACAGAAACCCCAATCTGCGCACCGGTACAAGAAGCAGCAAAGTATTCAAACTTTGCCACATCCTCTATTCAGGACCGATTTAACTCCCCATGATGTTTAAATAAATTCCGATATCAAAGGTTCGGTAAGCGCCAAAGGATTTGAATGCCGCCGTGCGGGTAGAAGTGTAGCTTTCCATTGTTTGAACAATATACTAAAACGTATATACAAAATGGCATTTAATAATTGGATGAAGAGACCGAACGTATGGGTAGAAGTGCATGCGGAGTATTTCTGGTGGATACACTGGCGTACCGTTCCTTAAAAGAGAGCTTTATAGCACAACTTAATAATATTCAGAACTTTTAAATAGCTCTATATTCAGATTTATCTGGCTATTTGTATTGCTTCATTTTCGTATCCAGGCACTACATGTACGCTTATCGGTAACTGTAGTACATTTATTTATTTATTTATTGTAGCTCATACTTTATTCCGATCATAACAAGAGCAGCAAAACTACATCGATTTACCAACGAAACTCGAAAACGGCGTATTACCAAAGCACTGTATTTTACAGATAAATAGTTGCGTCTAAATAAGGTTTACAAACATACTCCCCCCTCCGACCTTTCACCAGGTAACCGTTGACCACACCATTATCATGTATTTTCCCCAGTTGAGTTTCATTGTATGGGATAAAATAAATTAAACAGATTTTTGACATTTTGTAAAGTCTGTAGCGTTTTGTTCGTGTGTGTGTTGGAGAGAGAGGTGCATGTATAGCAAAGAAACAAGTTGATATGATAACTAATAACAAACATCTGAAGCTATAATTGCATATATTCATTAAATTGCAAAATGTATATAAAATAATGTGAATATACGATGAATTAAGTTATTCATCAAGTGCTCACTTGAGCTTGAACTGGTACTAGAAGCAAACACATTTTTCATATTATGTATTTAACAAAGAATATGTATTGCTTATAAAATATTTATACCAGGGTGGAACGCGAACGGACCTTATAGAAGTAAACGAAAGTTCTGAGAGTCGGAACCCAGATGAGGGCTCCAGGGGCCTCGCCGCAAGAATCTGAAACATTTTACAGCATATGTGTCAAACTCAAGGCCCGCGGGCCACATCAGGCCCGGCGTACAATTATATACGGCCCGAGAGAGAATTTTAGGCTATGGTGTTTCCCAATGCACACTTTGCTGAAAAACTTAGCTTACTTCGAGCCGAGTTCGCACGGCGCTTTAGTGACTTTGAAGCACAGAAAAGTAATTTCGAGCTGTTTCGTAACCCATTTGCCATTGACGTGGAAACTGCACCTGTAAATTTGCAGATGGAGCTAATAGAGCTGCAATGTAATGGGACACTAAAGGCAAAGTACGACACTGTGGGGCCTGCACAGTTCACTCGTTTCATTCCTGAAGAGATGCCCCAGCTTCGTCTACATGCGGCTCGAACCTTGAGCATGTTTGGTAGCACATATCTGTGTGAGCAGCTGTTTTCTGTGATGAAGATTAACAAAACATCACACAGGAGTCGTCTCACTGATGAACACTTGCAGTCCATCATGAGAATCTCAATGACACAGAACATTACTCCCAACATAAACGAACTTGTAGCCAAGAAAAGATGCCAAACATCCAGCTCTGACAAACTGGCATAAGAGCGAAAATGGGTATGCCAATGATTTTTTATTATTTAAACTTTTTTTCTGTTTTGATTTATATTAATGTTTAAAAAAGGTTTAATTTTCCGCTTATTGAATGTTTATCCTGTTCGGCCCGCAATCTTACGTGTGATTTGAATTTTGGCCCGCTGAGCGATTGAGTTTGACACCCCTGTTTTACAGGTTTCAAGGACATTCTCTAAAACATGCAACGATAAAAGGAAAAGAAAAATACTCTTGGAAGTATTCCCCAATGTTCCTCCGAGCTCCTTTTCAAAGGGAGGTGGTGGAAGGGTGGTGGTAGCTTTTTTCTATTTCGAGATTAAAGGAGGAACAGACTAAACATATTCAAGAGAAACATCATGGTCTTTTTATTTTCATGACAATGTTTTTAATCTGAGATACACTTTTAAAACGACGTAAGAAGTATATATTGCAACAAGTATCCCAAAACTTCCGGTGGGACTCTAAGATACCTCTAAACAAACGATCATTAAAAACATTTATAACAACTGTTATAAATAACTATGCTAAATGTTTTCCATGTCTCAATAAGCGCACAACTATAATACAACAATAAGCTTCTATTTTTATCTATTTTTTATTGTACAATTAATTCCGTTGATAGATTGTTATATAATGCATGATACTTGACAACCAGTTTATGGGAAGCATTCAGACATATTTCAAAGATGTCACATAAACATAATTGGAACGTTTGTAGACTACTGATTTGACATTTATTACTGTCGATATGCAGTGCGTTGGTCTTAAATTAACAGACAAAGTAAATACTTTGTTTTGAAAATATTAAAATATATGTATCAAAATATCTGGTTACCTCCAACTAGCTCTGTTTAAGTGATTCATTTTTGGAACTGAATGTAAAAGTTTCGCTGATATGCAGTTACCAATGTAAAAACTTATGTATGCGGATCGTAGAAACCATATACGTTCTACTGAGCACTGATCATGCACATATCTTATAAAAGCGGAATTGGAGTATTTTCAAAACCTAACTAAATAAGTTAAAATATATAGGATTACAGAAGCAATAGTTTCGCACATAAGTAAATTCTCAATGAATATTCAAATTTTGATTTGCGCGATCGTAAGATATGCCAAATTTTCTGTTTCCATGTAATCTTTAAACACGTTAAGGAAAATTCTTGTCTATTATAAAGTATACGTCTACAACGATTTTTGATTTATGAGAATAACTCTGTTGCGTGTTAAAATCATGTAATGTCTTAATTATTAGATATAGATCAGTTTATTCGTAGCTAATTGTAGATCATTATATACATGCAAACTAACAATGAACACTAAGGAACTCGTATTTCGTTTCTTCATTTTTTCATACGGTCAGTATACAGCATTCAATACGATAGCCTATTAATAAGTTATTCAAGCATAGCCTAATATCCGGTAAACAAAAATGAAACTGATTGTCGCATGCGTACCACTTGAAACGTTTACAAATAGTTCCAACCTTTGCACAAACCGGCTATTTGAAAACTAAAATTGACACCAATAAGACGTGCATATGAAGCTTTAATTTAAATATTTTTAAATATAATTGCAAGTGTAAAGTGTTTCTGTTTCTTACCACCTGTTGCATGATATTCTCAGAGCAGCATTTGTCGCAAATTTCTGTATACTTCTGTTCCAAAAGTGGCCTTCTATTATTCATAGCTTTGCGTGATCAAAGTGATTCACTGACATGCGCTTCCTTTGTAGATGACCATAATAGTAACTAACTATCATGGCAATCTATCAGACCCTGTGGTGAAAACTATGCTGGAAAGATTGTTCTCCACACGGAGGATAGAAACGTCGGACGCACTGACGTACATGAGGATTCCTATATGACCCCGCCCAAAAATGGGACGGTTTAAGACTATAATTATGTTTATAATTACCATCATACTTCTATATATCTAACTGTTTATACTTACCTAATATACAGGGCATATGATGATTGTTCATCGGGTTTTGAAAATAATACATTTCTGAAGAAAAACATGATCATTACTCTTTACAAAACCATTTCATGAAAATTATTCGACTTTTCAATGCATGATGTTATTACCATAATAACGCAATTCTTAGTGACAGAAACAATACAGTAACAATAGTAACACGCACGTCCATGCTTTGATCAGTTCCGGTTCATCGTTTTGTTTTTCTTTTCTTCTCCCTTTCTTTTGAGTCTTCGTTTCCTGTTGTTACTTCTTTACCTGACAATTTTCCTCATCGACGTCATCTTAATGTGTGTTGTCTTTCTTACTTAGGATTGTTATGGATATAATATAAGAATACATGCATACAAACGCGCATAATTTTTTTTATCTATTTACTTATACCACAAACATAAAAAAGAATATTTATTTTAAAGCTTTGGTGTAAAACAAATTTAAATTTTGATATTGATGGGACATCAAATTGTGATTCGCCCATGGCCTATGAACATAAATATAATTACGGCTTCAACAACAGACTTTTGCTTCTGAGCTCTCTCGATCAAAGGTGGATTTTCAATTATCAAATAATTACAATTAAGAAAGTAACGACGAAAGAATTATAAAATCACCGTGTTCTAAATGAATTAAACATGTTACACAATGTGATTGAAATTTGAAATCCATATATTCTCTCTCTCTCTCTCTCTCTCTCTGTACATTTCTATGGGATTTTCTAACGTGTTAAACGACACCAATGTTTCAAAGTTGTCGTGCCTTTTGAGGCGAGAAGACCGTACTGTAGCTTCCTTGGCCGCAAGGCACACACGTGTTGTAATCCGTTAGATTTCGCTAGTCCGAAGGTTTATTCGTCCAAAGGTTTTATAGTACGGAACAAAGCTTCAGTATTGCGAAGGTTCATTGATTCGAATGGTTATCAATCGAAAATACGGATTTTCAAAACCCATAACGTTCTATGGTCTGAGGTGCTCGAGTGTGAATGGTTATTGGTCAGAAAGACGAGTTCAACTTCCCAAAGGTTCAATAGTCCGATGTTGTGTTCGCAAAAAGATTATTTAATCCAAAAGAAAAATGTATATGCTTGGAGAGTTATAATCCGAAAAGAAGGTATCTGTCTGACGGTTCATTAGTCTGCGAGAAGACTTTCTTGATTATAAGGTTCGAATGTAATGAAAAAATAATGGTTATTGTTGAAAATTTGATTAACCGGATTAAGTGCTTTATTTCAGTGGAGGGTATTATTTTAGTTCAAAAGAAAATAAGAAAAAAGGCAAACAATGACAGCTGTCTTAATTTCTAAAAGGCAAAGACACACACACACACCCGCACACACACACACACACACACGCACACACACTCGCTCAGTGAAGATACAATACTTTTTGAAGGGACTCTATGTCAAATACGCAGGTGATATGTTTTGGCTTGCAATTATGCATGTGTCAAATATCATTTAAAATTTTAGTCGTTGTTTTACACTAGATCTGAATAGAAGATTTCACATAGAAATAAAAAATAGACATAAACGAAAAAAAAGATGCAGTATGGTTATTTTTATCTACTATTTTATTATTTGCAACATTATAGGGGTGGAAGTATATCTACAAAATGTCCTGTTCAATTGAAATCTTTAATTCTTTTTCCTTATGTAACATTTTTGTGGCGCTATATAATCTTATAGTGCAGGTGCGCCGTACAATCTACAATAAAATAATCAATAAAACGTGTCTAGTTGTTCTTGAAGTATGTTTTTGTTTCATTCTGCTAAATACCTAGAAACCAAACGTTTAAAAAATTACTATTTAATGTCTGGTTAAATAATGTTACGGATATGGAATATAAAATCATTGCACTGATGGAATTATCTGACAAAATTACTACAGATTTATTATGAATCCGCCAATTTTCACTCATCACATATAACATTTTTATACAACTATCATACAGCTTAGCGTTTATTGCCATGGTTTTTCGGCTGTCCGTCCGTCCCTGTATCATTTGGTACATTATTCATATTATCTTGAGTTCTATTCTCTGATGAACTTGAAACTGCACATGAAGGTTAGCCTATAAAACTTTCAAATCAAAGCGGCTACAAAGTCTCTTTCCGTAAGTAAATTTGTATTTTATTCTTTATTATGACTTAATTTCTATTTGTCCGACAGTCGCACGACTTCATAGGAGTGTTTCTGTTCTGGAATAATATTGGTATGGAGTTTTGTTAAGTCAAGGCCAAGAACACGGAGTCTGTAAACTGTTTTGGTCTCACATACAAAAGAAAACCTCGTTAGTCCGTTTTGAGTGATATTATTGCACCTGAAAATTGCACCTGAAAGTTACTTTTTACTCTTAAAACTGGTGTTTACTGAATATAAGCGATAGTAGCCACGACTAGAATGAGAACAAAAATTAACTTACAAGCATTTTACCCAAATTGTGGCACTTTTGCAACCTTTGTTTTACCAATATTGGAAGAATTATAATTAAGAGATGAAAAATAAGATTTAAACACAAAGCAAAATAAATCAATAAATTCTGACAAATTCGGCCACTTTTAACAGTAAGAGTAAGTTCGTATTGTATTTGCTATAGTTTAGGTCGAGCATAAAAAACCACAACAACTATGGAAGTAGAAAGAATGCATATCTCCACAATGTGTAATAAGGACCGCTGATAAAAAAAAGCTAGTTCAGTACATTTGTGAGATGTTAGTCTGGTATTCAATGTTCCATATGAAAAATATAGGACTTAGGTTTGTAGCGGATGATACGATCTGTATTTTGAATCAAAGACTACATGCTTTAAAGTTTTATTTTTGTGTCTTCGTGCAATACTAGATATTGTATATTTTAAAATTATATAATCAAAAGATTCAAAATTTTACAAATGAAAGGTGTTTTAAAACTATAAGTTATTTTATGTACTGGTTGTAATAACATAACCACCAATGATGTTATTATGCAAGAGACGTAAGTGTCGAGAGCCACCTAAAATCTATTAATACACTGTCTTGATGGTCTATAACTCCAAACAAGCAATACGAGTAATAGTTCCGAGTATGTCAGCATATAGTGTTAGATTGTTTTGTCTGTCACTACTAATTAGGAGGGGCCCCGAGTGGCCGAGTGGTCTAAAGCGCTCACCGTTCCGGATCACTGCCATCTCACCTCTGTCTGCGTATGTTCGAGTCCAAGGCTCGGCTAGCGTGGGTACGTGGGAAAGCCTGCCAGTAGCTTCTCGTGGGCCGGTGGTTCTTTCCTGGGTTTTCCAGAGTTCTTCCTCCACCAGTTATACTGGCCGCCATATATGGCCTATCTTGTGCTGAAAAATGGCGTTAAACCCTAGAACAACAACAACAACTAATTAGGATAGTGTGATACTTGTGGGACAATGGCAATCGGGTAAAAAAAGGGAATTAACATTGTGGTCGCCCTTTTAAAATTGGTGCACTTGGTGGAAAATAGGAACTCCACGTTAATGTGTTCATTAGTTTAACATTACTGTGGCTCTCTGGAGACAATACAAATTTAACATGAGTCTTTTTAACCTGATATTTCCCATTGTCCCTAAAATGGGATTTGGTTTTGAGTACAACATTTCCTTCTAAAGAGAAGGGGAAATGTAATGCTATGTAAGACACTAAATGCTACTTATGTTGTGAGAAATGCTAGAGAAACAAACAAATATTGGTAAAGCATGCGGTTAAATATATTTTCCTTAAGGCACTTTTGCGGCAGCAAACATGCACAGTTGCACAGTTTCGTAGTCCTTAGTAAACTCAGACATAAACAAAAACAGTAAAAGATGAAAATAAAATAAAATTTAGACAGATGCCCTATATCTTAATTGAATAGAGGTTGCAGCATTAGTATATGTCATTTGTTATATGCTCAGTTTTGTCTCATTAACTTTAGATTGTCAGAATCATGCAGTATTTTTCCATACTAAACGGTTTCATACTGCACGACACGTTTCCAAAACAGTATCGTGTAATACGAACTACTTTGTAAACAAACAATGTACGCTCATGTATTAGATGCTTTATTACATTTGTTTGTTGATGAACTAAATAAGCTGGTTCGTTCATCTGAAAGTAGAGATGATAAAGGTAAGGATCAATGATATGGACGAGTTCATTGAGTCACAAATAAAACTTTCAAACAAGGAAACGAATGAACGTAATATTCGCAATGTCACCAACAAATGTGAGAAACGCAAATAAAATGGTTCAGAATAGTCCAATGCTCTCTAGGGTCTATAAAATAGCATAGAAAAGCATATTAAGGCCAAGGGCTATCGCATCTCTATCAGTAACGTAACATTTTACCAGTCAGTCAACACACTAAATTAGAGAATAAAATGCAGCTGAAGGTTTTGGAAAGAAACTAAAAGCATCAGAGCCTAAAAGCCAAGATGACCAAGAAGTATTTTTCCGCTGGCTAAATGGACTTTCACATAGTAACTGCTTTGTAAGTTTCTCCATTTAACTGTTTTGACGCATTGTTAGACTGGCGATATAAGCTATATAGGTCATAGCTGGGGTCCCTCCAACAAAGAGCATGCAAATGACAAGGCATAAATATGTCTTCTTTATCTTTCCGATCATGTTAATTATTGGTTCCAATGTTATTTCCACTCAAAAATTTCAGCGCATAAATATCTCAAAAAAAACATTTTACTGATTTTGATGAAATTTTCACATTTGTTTAGACTGATCCGGTGGGTTAAGTGGTTAGAGCTTCCGCCTTGGATGCGGGAAGTTGTGGGTTCGATCCCCGGCCGAGTCATATCAAAGACTTATAAAAATGGTACTAGCATCTGCCTCGCATTAAGAGGTTAGTGTTAGGACTTGTCGGCCCGGTGTCAAGATAATGTGACTGGGTGGAATATGATGCTACATATCTGCGGCATGATGCCCCTGTACTAGACATCATTATAGCTGCCGCACTACAAATCACACACACACACACACACACACACACACACACACTCTTTTGCTTATGTCAAGATGTGCTATTTACTTTGTACTTTTATGTGTAAACTTATGTGGCACTTAACTAGTTTTATTAAATTGCGCTCTGTTAGTAATGAAATTGATACAGATCGAAAGTATTCTATTCAGAAGGATCCCACCTTCCACCCCTCTCACCCCAATCAACAAAAAAATGTCTTATGTAAAGGTATGATACCTATTGTAAATCTTCTTCCACTTAGATTTAAAATGAAAAAGCTCGAATACATCTTTAATGTTGATCATATAGTTTAACTTTTCTCAAGATCTTTTTCAGCCTTATTTATGATTACAATAAAATAATTTGAACCACATCGGTCCATAATGCCCGGCATTTTAACAAGATGCCTCGAATGTTTACACTCGTCCAATTTACTGAGTTCTTCGCCCAATTTACCGAGTTCTTCGTGTAGCAATTGCAAGGTCATAAATTACACTCACGTGTCAAACATTTGAAATGATATTTAAAGGATGTAAATGGTCTGTTCTTAAAACTTACAATAAACTGGGATAATATTTCAAATACTGTCGAACAATTTTTATTTTCATTCACTGTCTTTGATTTCTGTATTGGCGTAAAATGTGATTGTTATGTTTGCACCTCATTTTGTAGTAGTACCTTTCTGCGTTACTTGTTCAACTGTTCGTTCGGCTTCCTTACCGTGTTATGCAAAGCTAAATGAAATATCCATATTCTGATCAATGTATAAGTAAAACACACACACACACGTGTCTCTTGACATAGGAATATGCTGTCAAATTTCATACTGAGATTTTATGTAAATCATTAAAAGTTTGCATTTCAATGCTTCATAATATTGTTGAGTCATGCAAAGGTCTCGCAGGATCTTCATTAGATTTATACTTCAATGTTACAACAAAATTACAATATGTTTGTGTTAAAACTAGCAGTCTCCTTTATGATACAAAATACACTCCTGAATACTAAATAGTTGATCAGACAGATTTATCTCCCCTGAATATTTCTAAAATGTACAAGCTTTATCTCCCCTGAATATTCTAAAACTTTAAGTAATCTCAAAAATGGTTTTACCAGATTGTGATGTAATTTTCACAGTTGTTTTTGTGAAGATTTCCTCTTATTGTTATGTTATTTATATACTATTTAATATTCAATATTGACTGGGAACAGATTACAGGGTTTCTTTTTACAATGGTTGCCACTCGCACGTGATGCACAAGAATTTGTTGATATTTTTTAAAACTTATTTTATTTACGATTCGAGTGAAAAACTCCCCCCCCCCCGACCCTTTATCTTTGTTGAAAACTGTTTAATTTTACATTTAAATAGACTGATTTTAATGCTACCATTCGTCATTTTATCTTGTTTGCCATATATAATTCTTTGATATATTACACTAATGTCGCGACATGCGAAGTGTACTAGATTACACTCACGTCAACACAAACTTGAAATAGACTCCGAGGAGGGTATATGGCCTGTTAATGGGCTACGTGTCCAAGATATGTGTTTAATCTATGCTTGATTTTGTACAGGGTTACCCATTTGGTATGTTATCAAATGAGTCCGAATTCACATAAAATTTCACACAAAAATGACTGCATCATTTTAGTGAGAGAACAATCATGACCAAAAATATCAATGTTATTTTTGCAACTGACATTTACAGAGCTCCTTTACTGACATGGATGCAACTTTCTTTTATTTTGTTATAACGAAATATACGTCGATTAATCAATGTTTTGTTATTTCGAAATATTATGCATTGACCAAATACTATTTCATTTAAATGAAATAAGATTTCGTTATTTCGCATTAGTATTTCGTTCTTTCACTAGTTTGTTTAAATCGAATAAAATTTCAAATTTACGAAATATTATGTAAGTTTCTTATTTATTTTCATTCTTATTTTTCCGATGTATTATCGCAAGTGTCATCAAATACAATTTTCAGGAAATCATGTAGCGTAAGTTAGTTAAAATGTGTCATTTCGTTCCTGTTCAATATTGCTGAAACACGTGAGCGTTTCTGACTGAGGCAGGAATATAAGGCAGATGAGAAAGTTTCTCAATTTTTCTGACTGGACTGGTTGTATATACATAAACACTATGATGGATTCAACATTGTCAGATCTACTTGTAAGAGTTTCATTAAACTGCTGATGGTATAGAATATCACTGCACTGTAACCATTAATTTTAATTCTTATAGTAATAAGAAACCTGATAATGTAATGTTTCTTATATTTGTTCTGTGCGTTGATGAATATATTTATCTCCGTTTCTTCTATATTATTGCTAACAAAGTCGTGTAACTTGTTATATGGAGGCATCATGACAATTACTACATAATGTCGTCAAATATCAGACATATGACCCATATTACAGGATTCAATGGTGTGTGCTAAATGTTCTGTTTTTGCTTACTTCTCATTCACGAATTGCTGTTTGAAGCTCATGTGATCTTGAGTGATCTAAGTGCTTATGTGCGTATTTTAGACAATTGTTTGTGCTTATGTGCGTATTTTAGACATAATTGTTTGTGCTTATGTGCGTATTTTAGACATAATTGTTTGCAGAGTTATGTTTCTTGCTCTACACCATTTACACTAACCAAAGCATTGTAATCTTTTGTCCATACCAGCATTGTTTTTGTTTGTTTTGTTTCCTTTTTGCAGGATACCTCTGATGTATTAACCTCCATTACTTGCACTGAAAGCAGCATACAAGTCATGGTGCCATATATGCTAAAGATAGAATATCTGTAATGGGTTAAAGCTGGAACATGAATTAGGTAAAGAGGTCACATAAGTATGTTTCAGCACAATAAAGTATTGCGACTTAAAGTCCTTTTTCAAAACTATTTGAGTGACATAATTTCATTTCTTGAACCTACTGTTCTTTTTTTTTTGGCCATTCCTTTATTCTTGTTCTTGTTATATGGTATCTAAGACGTTTCTATCTTTCTATCATTTAATGACCTTTACATAAACCTTTAATGAGGGATGGAAGGGGCAGGTAATTCGTGTGCATCAAGTCAGCTACTTTATATAAACACTCGCAGATTTTTTTGTGATGTACCCACCATGAAATAAGAAGCATTCAGATAAATACTAATATGATAGCCTCTGCATATTTTGTAATGATTACTGACAAAGTTTGCTTTTGATATTAAAACAGATTTCAATGTCAGTTAAAAAATAGACAGGGAAAAGATGCATATTATTAAAAGTTTTAAATGGAAGTTTTAAAGATGAAGTTATTCTTCTATTGTAATGGTTTCAAGCATACACTGCAATTTAATTATGCATCTTTTTGCGAGAAGTCTGTTTCATCCCGTAATGCTATATTCTAAGTGGTTCATTAATGATATTCCGCTCAGCTGATGCCTTGTTAGTTACTCCAGTCTGCAAAGAGGGAAACATGGAAGGAAATTTCAACTATTAACCCAAGAATCGAATTAAATGCCACACACTCTGATCGAACAGGGTTTCCAATTTCGTGATATCAACATGAGGTCCTACCAGATGATAAATGGAATATAGTTCCGTTCCTGTGCTGAATGTACTGTGTCAAAGGAAGTGTTTTTATACTGTTTATTGGCAAAGTCGTCATGGGTATAAATGTACTGAGCATCGTGTTGCAGGAGTTTCCGGTAATACAGGCACTATCATAATTGTTCCTGGAGGCTGGGTCAGGGTTCTTAATGCAATTCCTTGTTGTTGTTGCAGGGCACTGGCGAGAACGAAGTTGTTATTGGCATCGCATTTGGATTGATATACAATATTGATTTTGAATTATCAGCAGGAAAGCATTGCTATAGAAAGTAGAAGTCGAAATAAAGAAATAAATCATACTATCCCTAAATTGCATAATGAAATGTCAGAAAGAGAATAAATAGATACGAGTACGTTCTCTGCGCGAAAAGCAAATAACTATAGATTTAGCAATACATTAAGATCTTTCTTAATAAAACAACTTTCAGTTTATACTGATTCTATAATCGAGTATGCTTGCTGCGATAATTTTTGTCGTACCAAAATAAACTTCATTAATAACATTTGTTCTTTTGAGCACAAAAATAAGGAAATGTCTGCATATTTTATATCGATTCAATGCTATAAAATCAGTATCAGGGTCTCAACTGTTGACCAGACTTGCGTCATAGAGTTGCTTGCATGCTAAATTTTACAATGCGTCTTTCTGAGTAAAATAATGTCCAAGACAAATAAAAATATCTAAAACATAATGCATTGCTAACTCGGTCAATTACCTGAAATAGGTAATTTGATTTAGCGGATATATGCTCGTTGAGAAACATGCGGCATTATCAGATACGTCTTGGTTTAATGGAGTGTACGGAATGTTATAATCAATTTAAACAATATACACTTTGAATTTATAAACTAGAAAACTTTACTCAACATTTTGAGATTTTCTTAGCTGCCTTTATTGCATATGCTGAAGACTCTATATAAACAATGGGCTAAATGAAATAGTAACTCCCTGGAGTAAAATCGAAGGTCCTGGCAAAGGACTAAACAGTCACATTGTTTTATTATTCCTTAGCCGTCATTTTGGATATAATTATAATGTCCATGATAAAAAACCACAAAGTAGTTCACACATGCACAAATATATATATATATATATATATATATATATATATATATATATATATATATATATATATATATATATATATATATATAAAGAATACAAATCATATGGCAAAAAACAATCCTTTCAAGTACACTGGATCCAGCAAGGGATCACGTGTGTCAGGGATTGATTAATATAAATGCAATAAACTGACAACGACCAGTACGAAACTAGTATCTAGCTAGCCTGAATGCTTTCGACCCTTTAATGAGTATTTTTTAAAGGCAAATACAAAACATAGACAAGAAAAACACATAAAACAGAAAAACGGTTATGTTTGCGAAACTTTACATGGCTGTTTCTAAAGGAATTCAACCTTTTAACTCTATTAACTCTATTAACTAGTTTATTTCAGCTTGTTGCTGATACTGGAACATATCTATATTGACCTAAAAATTGATGAGCCATATATGCATATATGCATACATATATATATATATATATATATATATATATATATATATATATATATATATATATATATATATATATATATGTATAACCTTTTACATCATCAACTAGGTATTACGAACTTTGGACGTGAGTGAACCCGCCATTTTACCCAATTCTGTATTGCCATTCGTCATGGGTCATACGCACATCACACGTGCGAGTCCTATTAATGTTCCTGTTCTTACGCCACACTGGGATAATCATACATGAGGTAATAACGATAATTACACACAATGACATGCACTTGATCAAATTACGTAAAAACAACTACTAACAACAGCGAATTCAAAATATTTAGTTTGAAGCTGGCAATCATTTTTAGTAAGCTAATTTTGAATGCAAGTAATATGGACTTCTCGAAATAGGTATAGATAATTTTTAAACGTTGTCTTATCGAAGTATTTTTCATACATCAGGCTTAAAGACATCCAATTGACCTAAATTGATACAAATGAAGGGTGAATATATTTTGTATATTGCATAACAGTTTCCGGATCTTAAAATAGTGACCATGTCATGGACAAAATGTTATTGCTGCTACCCAGTAAACCCGGTGAGTCTAGTTGTGTTCACAAACTGATGTCGTACACTACAACAGGCTTCAAGTCTAAATAAGCAATAACTCTAAATATAAATCAACATTGAAAAGTGATTTGTTCACACCCACATTCTGAAATGTTGATCACAACATTTGCTACTTTTCATGGCATGACTGTAATACTATTTATATTGAGCTGTTTGGTAATCCATCCAGTGTTGTGCAACATGACACCCTTATGTTTTGACGGCTGGTAAAAAAGGTCTCAAGTTATGCCTCATACAGAATTATGTATTTCTCGAGTGGTGAAACGTGGATTTATTTTCTATGAACCCGACTTATGATAAAAAAAATAATGCTTGGATTGGATAAAATGAAATACATCATTTCGCTCGACGTAGTCAGAATGCGAAATATACTCTGTTCACAATCCTCTTCGGTGCTAATTACCTGTGTATGACTCTGCTAGTGTCACTGGGAATTTATATGCATCCAAAGTGATGCCGAAAGTTGTGGGATGCTCTAAAACCCGGTCTACTCCCTAAAGAGCACAATATCCTCACTTTGCCACATACACTGTTTTGTTGAAAGAGATGTTTAGATGAATTCCGTTATCAAAGTTTTGCTGAGCTGCAGACGATTTGAAAGACTCCATCCGGGTATACTTGAAGCTTTCCAATGTAAAACAACAAACTAAAACGTGAAATAAAACGTGTATCAATGGATTCACCGACGTACCGATCTCTTAAAAAAGAATTATTTAGTATAACGCAATAATATTCCTTTTTTTAAAATATTCCTGGCAGCCTCCTTTTCATTGTTATAACTACTTGCATTTATTTTTATTTATTTATTTATTTGTTGAAACAGTAGTATATTCTCCAAATTATCTGTAACAAGAGCAGAAACATAACATCTATTTAACAATGAACATTGCAAAGGGATTATTATTAAAACCATACATACATATAAGGTGCATCACTATTACCACCCTTCCAACCTTTCACCAGGTAATTATCGACCTCACTCTTGTATCTTTAGTAATTTCATCAGTTGAATTTTGTCATATTTGATGAAATAGAAGAGAGAGAGAGAGAAAATAGAAAAGGATAACCTACTAGTAAAAATTCATAACTAAGGCTACAAGTGCACATATACATTGTAATTCGAAACGTATTCAAGATAATGCGATGAGTGTCGTTATTCATCAACTGCTCTCTTTAACTCACACTAGTGTTAGAAGTAAACCAATGAGTGTTATTGTACGTTGTTTATTGCTGATAAAATAAGTGTAATGGGGCGGACCAAGAAATACCGTGTAGGAAGGACCTTAATGAAGCAGACGAGGGCAATGAAAGACTGAACCTCAGATGGCGCTATGGGGCTTCACATCCAGAATCTCCTGCATTGTAAAGGTTTCAGGGCATACTATTTTACCATCTAACTGTAATAGGAAAAGAAATAAATACTCTAGGAAAGGTTCCGGTTTTCTATCCGTCCTCGTAGGTTTTCTTTCGGTGGGTGGGGGGCTAAATTATACAGTGTGCGATGAAACGATATGCTAACAGCAGGAAAGTAAAAGAATTTAACAAATCAAGAGAAGCATCGTCATCATTTTACTTTTAGGAGGAAAAAAACCAATCTGTTTAATCTTAAAAATATGTGGAATAAATAGGATCAGGAGAAATATATGTGGAAAGAAGCCAAATAAAACTCAGAACCATTGTGGACGTAGAACACGAATCTACACAGTGGATCACTGAACTCTTATGTGAGTTATGTAACTGTTGGAGAAACTATGCTGTTCTTGTTTTGTCCATACCCTCAATAAGCGCACGACTACAATACAGCAATAATTTGCTCGTTTCATTGATTTATTATCGTACAATTAGTTCCTTTGATAGCTTGGTATATTATGCATGCTACTTAACAGCCAATTTATGGGAAACATTCAGATATATTTCATTGAAGGCACATAAAACCGAACTGGAAGTTAGTTTCAAGATGACGTATTTGACATTTTTTACTATCAATGTGCAATGCGTTGGTCTGAATTAAACGGATACAGTAAATAATTCTATTTTTGAATATAAATAATATATGTTATTGAATATTTAGTTACCTCAAACACGTTTGTTAAGTGATTATTCTAGCAGTTTGGGAACTGAATGTAAAACTACCTCAGATACTGTGATTTATCTATCACGCACACCACATCTGAAGATTGATTTCTCTATCACGCACACCACATCTGAAGATTGATTTATCTATCACGCACACCACATCTGAAGATTGATTTATCTATCACGCACACCACATCTGAAGACAGCCCTTTCTGTAATAATGTAATTTCTTTTCTCACTATGCTCTTTGACGTACAAACCTTTTGAATGATAAAGTGAATACTTAAACTTTTAGTACAGTCTTATAATTTAGTGGTATGTTCTAACTGTACTAATCATTATATTGGTACGTCTTCATCATGCTGCTGCAAGGCTTTCCCAGATCTCCAATCGTTGTATGGTATTACCACGGCTGATGTTATTCATAAAGATTAAACAAATTTTATGCAAAGAACCTTATGTCCAACACTCTTGCATCAATCACTTTGATGCGCTCAGTTTCTATTTCACCTTTTATCTTGGTTTTCATTACAGTAATTTCAAGAACTGTTTTGCAGTTTGAGACATACACCTCTGTACATCAGCATTTTGTGAGTGTAAATATGTACGGTTGCTGCAGTGCTTACACATGACATGTTTGAAATTGGGTTGTTAATGTTTATAAAATTGGTTATTGTAAGTGGAAGTGCTAGTCGGTCATGTCTATTTCACGTCGCAAGTGATGTAAAATGCTAAATGTTGGAGTTTTCATATCCTGATTCGTTTGCCTATTACTTTTAATTGAAACAATATTTGCAATATTTAAACTGAGACATTAAAGTTTATTTTATGTTTCGTGCATCATGTGCATTTCGGTCCAAAATTAAGAAATAAACAAACGTCACAACTAAATTACACTATGAAACTTGAGATATCACGTGAAAAAAAATGATACAATAAACTAAATTGTAAGCTTTAGGCATGGTGATTTAAGCAAATAAATGGAAGTTAAGGTCACATTCGTCATCAAACCAAGGTTGTACAACGTGTGGCCAGGATATTGGCACTTTCTGTTCTCTATAACGTTTGTTTTAGATTGTCTGAGGTTTCTCCTCTTGCAAACGTCTTGCAGAGAATTAAAAGAAATTAAAATCATAGATCAGAGCAACATTGGTACATTTGTTCCGGTCTTAGATTTCAATGAGGAAAAACTAGCACAAAAATGAAATAATGGGTGAGTGTAAACTCGCGTGTCAGGTTGTTTGCAATATAATTTGCGAGAAGTTCACTGAGACCACCACAGCAGTAAGTGGATAGCTCTTTTCAAGAGGTCAGGATAACAGATGATTCATGGAACTTATACTCTAAAAAATACCATCATCTCTCCATTTAATGCAATAGATAAATGAAATCCATCCATCCATAATGCACTAATTATATGAACGATACTTAAGTACTCCCTCTCTATTCGTACCGGTTACATGAGAGATAGGTAAGTAAAATTGACCTATACTTTACTGTTAAAGTGAACGATAGACAACTAAGTCCTATTTACAATGCTTCCTTAATTTGTTTTATATCAATGTTAGCAATCGTCTTATCAGTTAAGTATTAACGGTTCGATTCTTGTATATTCCTTTTACTTTATTAACGTTTAATTATATCGACATCATATATTATCTGAGCCACAAAGAAGTATCGAAGCGAGGTTCATTCGCGTCCCTTACATTTTTATCTTGTTTTAGATTCTAATGTCATAGGATGATTTTGATTCATATATATATATATATATATATATATATATATATATATATATATATATATATATATATACAGAGAGAGAGAGAGAGAGAGAGTACAATGACAAAAGTGGTTATGTTTACTTTTTTGAAGAACCTCTCCATGAACCTTATCCTGAGCCTCTTCTAAAGTCGTCCTTGTCCTACTCATCGTCCGTTACTAACGGCTAGAAAACCTAAATTCCTTTCATTAACAGTTCCACACATAATTATTGATCAACACAAAAGGAAGAAATCATACACAATTTTAATTTCAACAGAAAATATTCACCAACTAACCCTTTTATTAACAGGACGTGCAAAATAGTGTGTCATAAAGAAATTGAGAAGCCTGTCTACGCTAATCGCATCGTACGATTTAGGTTGGAACAATGCTATGGGGATTGAAGCCGTGTGGACGTCGTGGGACACTCTCTCTATGCTCGCAGTCACTATAACAAATCAATATATGCTCACTGAGATTAACCCTCCTCCTACCAGGGCATATGAATCAAACGGAAAATTTATTGAGAGCATTGAACGACGCTTTACCCGTCCTTACATACTTGCAACTCTATTCACTAGAATAAATCGGTGAGGCGGTGTGGGGGTGGGGCATCTGGCTGACAGCCTACTATTATAGACGAAAGTGTATTAAGACAAATTAACTTGCATATTTGGGGACTCCACTTCTTTTAACACAACCGTGCTTTTATGGGCGCCTTGATATTTCAAGCGCCGCTGTCCCCTCCCCCTAAGATGATCTTTATCAGTATACAATCAAAGCCCACCTCGCAACTTTTAGCTACCGCGCCCTTAATAAAGAACTAAATGACATTGTCGTTTGTCCTATACCAAGCTAGTAAATGCAGCTGACGGCAAAATTGAAGCTGCTGACGTAGATGACACACTGAGACGCGATAATGTATCTGCTGTGTTTATTAAAGACAATATATAAACTAGTGTTACCTGGAAAGCAGGAGATGCGATAAGGAGGGAGCTAGTGATGGGATTAGTATAGTGGGACGATTCAGCGACAATGGGAATTAGCATTACAAGACCACCACCCCCGAGATGATTCAGCGACAAGATTTATAGCGACAATGGGAATTAGCATTACAACACCCTCTGGGACGATATAGCGACAAGATTGATAGCGTCTGGCGTCAGGGTATGGGAGATTGGTAACAATGTTGCAACAATGTAGGAACAGGTGAGGTGACGTCACAGTACTGTGCACCGGGCTGACCTCAATCGGGAATAAAGAGTGGGACTTAGATTTATATAACACATACAACATAGAAAAGACATTATACAAATAACTATACAACACACTAAAAAAATTTAGGCAAGAAAGCAAATCTTTTCAAGGCATATAAGTGGCCCTGGAAAGGGCCTTTGGGTTCTTTTATTTTCTCCATTTGTTCTACCAGCTCCTCACTTTCTCCAAGATTACTTTCTTCTTCTTCATTTCCTTCTCTGGCATCCAGTCAGGATGTCCCATGGCTCTAAATTTTTCCTGTACCTTGATCCAGTTTTTATTAGTTTGTCAAAGTCCTCTTTCTTCTTTCTCTTGTATTTTGTTTCTTTTTCTCCTTTGTCCAGATATCTTTAATCTTCTTCACCTCTTCTTCCAGCACTTTTGTCATCATTTCCTCTGCCATCTTGAGCTGGTCCAGTCCCCACTTTACATAGGACCACTCTGTCCAATACAATGTGTCTTCTAGAAAGCACCTGACTTTAATTACATTATTCTTCAAGCTTCCCACCTTCACATATTCTGGTGTAATTAATTTTCTTAATTTCTTCACTTCCTCCTCTATCATACCTTCTACCAGTTCTTTGGCTACTTTTAGGCTGGTCACAAAGTCCACACTGCCTGGGAACCTCCATTATTTATTAAGCCTTTCCACCACATAGGTGACATCCATCATCCAGAAATAACTGTGTCTCAAATTGTTAAACAAATCTGAGACTGCTACCATCTTCTTCTTTGGTTATTCAATGTTGAATGGCACAAATGACGGACGCTTTAGTTTATATTTGTCAAGCACGGACGTGAAGGAAATCATCCCTTACACTCACTTCTCATATTATCTACTATCCACACATAGGTGAGAAGCAAAATCAAACACAAATATACTATCCACACACCAGAAGGAACAAAAACAAAACACAAATTACTATCCACGCACTGGACGGAGAAAAAAAACCAAAACACAATTATACCATCCATACACGCGAAGCAGAAAAAACTAAACACTAATATACTATTCACGCACGGGAAGCTGCAATAAAACCCCCCAAAAACAAGGCCATTATCTACTATCCACTCTCTCTCTCTTTCTCTCTCTCTCTCTCTCTCTCTCTCTCTCTCTCTCTCTCTCACACACACACACACACACACACACACACACAATCTCATCAGTAAGTGAGTGAGTGTTTATAATCACACTACTCCACATTTACACCATTTTGGCATTTTGAATAGTCTCTTTTCTAGAGATTTGGTTAGCCCTGAGAAGGGCTGTTTTTTGAACTCCAGATGCACCTGGCTAATGGTGACATCTTCCGGGTCTGGCACCACAGACACATCTCCGACTCCAATTGGCCTCCCAATTCTTGTGGTTGGGAGTGAAGACGGGGCTTGAGTGGCTTCACTATCCTAGTCCTCCATTTGAGGGATAGTGAAGACTTGTTCTTGTCTCCTTCGTCTATTCTGCACCCGTGGATGTTGCTATCGCTGAGGCTGTCTTTGCCACTCCAATTCCGCATCCCAATTTTTTCTCTGGGGAACCACGAGAACCTTGGTGGTGTTAGTGGCTGTGGTGCTTGTTGCTGAGGTTGTGTCCTCACCATAGGCTTCACTTCATCAGTTGGTCTCATGATAAGGTGAGGCAAAATTGTTCTTTTCTTTTCCTCTTCTTCTTTCTTCTTCTTTTCCATTTCCTCCTCTTCTATCCTTAATTCCTTCTGTATCGCCTCCATGACCAGCTCATCCAATAAACGTCTGGCATACTCCAGATGCATCTGGAGTTCCAGTAACTTTGCTGTTCTGCTACTCATTTTTTCATAGTTGATAAATCAACAAGGATAGCCGGACTGACAAGTGTTCCTTTTATATTTGTCAAGCACGGACGTGAAGGAAAACATCCCTATCACCAAAAGTTACATTACCCATATCATTACACTAACCAACATGGAACGCGCGGACCTTAAAGAAACACTCACTCATCTTTTTACTTACTAACATTAATTAAATGTTAAAAGTTAAAGAAACGACGTGCTTATAGACACAATTCTATTTTTTAAACTTACTAACATACCATTGGCAATCGAATTAGTATCTCTTTTTTAGCGGATTGGGTATCCCTGAAAAGGGCTGTTTTTGTGTTTATTGTCTAACACTGCATCCTAGTCTGGTAGCAGGCTTTCCCACTGGATAGGGTCTGCTTCTTCGGAAAGAGAAGAAGAACTCTTTGGTGTCTACACGGCAGTCAACAAAACCTCTGTCTGGTTCCTGCTACTGATGCTGCTGTTCTCTCTCTCTCTCTCTCTCTCTCTCTCTCTCTCTCTCTCTCTCTCTGCTGTTTCTGAAAGTCTGTACTTCTCCGTCCATTCTTCATTCTCCTTCTTGATTTACTCTCTGAAGAGCTCTTCTATCAGGTCTTCAGTTACTTTCATCATTCTGACATTCTCTATCTCTTCAGGCTTCGGTATCAGGCTTTGCCTGACACGATATAAATTCACGTAAGCTTCGTTCAACTTGGCTAGTCTTGAGCACATCTTCATAGGAGGATGAGTCAACAATGGATGGTCAGACTGGAGACTACCCCACTTTGTATGGTTCAAGCGGGACGCGATAGAAAACATTCCTACACTCTTTAGAGTCGAAACGCTAGATTAGTTTGATTTGATTGATAGAGAGATGTCAAAGAGCATGGTTCATGATACAAATGGCAAACAAACGACAGACGCCTTTTTCAAAACACGACATTTTTATTCAAATAAAACTAACAAACAATTTTGTTCTTATAACAATCTACTTTGGGTTGACAACATTGTGAACTGAAGTTAGACTTCTACTGTTGCAAGTCATTGGGCCATTAATGTACACTACGTTTCCTAGCTAATGACAAAAGATAACCATAATGTTCACAAAACCATTGATCTACTTTCTTCTCGTTTCTAGATAAGTGACGATCAAAATAAGTCAATAAATGTTCTAAAGATTATCCAAGACTGCGCTGATGAAGGAAATATACACAATATTGTCCACACACAATGGAATCTGTGCCTTCTAATTTCACATTATTTATCTTTAGGAAAGTAGACGGCTATCTAGTGGGTTCCTGGGAGATGACTGTCGCCCTTGTCGAAGACATAAGCTTGATGGTCTTTAGGTTTGCGATGAGGTAGTTCATCTTTACCACACACGACAGGATTCCAAGAAGCGGTGTACGAACTGTGGTTCAAAAGGTAATAAGGCTCCCAGGTATCCATTTTTGTGTTGTTTTTCTTCACAGGTAATGATAAGTGATCAATTCAATTCTGACATTTCCTTTGAAAATGTCTAACAAGTAAGCGTTTCTTCCTTTCGTATCTGCTCTCTGAGCTAAGAGAGCTTCGATGCGATAGATCTCTAGAGTCATCAGTGGAGGAGAGGAATGATCAAGCAAGTCTTTAAGCCACTGATGCAACACGGCTTCTTCCGACATGTGACTCCAAGCTTCGTCCAGATATTCGTCCAATTTGTCTTCTTGACTCAGCATCAGACATTAATCGTGTTGAATTTGACTGGGATGATCGTTTTGACATCCACATCAATCTTTCGTGATCAATTCCCTAATTTGTTTCTGCCAAGTGTTTGGCAAAACAGGAGACTAAATGTTCGTTCTTGTTCTGGCCATCTGGACTTCATGACTATGTCCTTGGGGTTCTACTTCCACGGTCTCCTCCCATGCCATGTCCATAGATTCTCCACTATTCAAAGAGGGATTACAGTCTTCCATGGTTTCTAATAGTCTAGAATGACTTCTCTCAAACTGTTGATTTCTATGGTATTATCGAATTCGGCATACAGGATGACGTTCACCGTATTGTCTGCGGTTAGATTTTCTGCAAACTGAAGTTCCACACGAATCTGGCCCGATTTTATAGGGTAGAAATATCCTTCGTCCCTGCTTTGGTCTGGAGTAAAATCAAAAGCCCACAAAGCATAGCCTCCTGCATAATCGTTGTACGTAATACCGTGACTGGTGTTGGTTCCTAACTGTTCGGTGGCTTCGTACAGGAGCAAGAACGATCTCAAATAATTCTTCTTGGTAAAGTCAGGTTCGAAAGGTCTGCTACACAAGATTTTGCCATTGCGACTGACTTCGATCTTGGACACGCTGTAGTGATGAAACTCGAAATGATTTTCATTGTAGTCTCAGTTAAAAGCTGTATTTTTGACGATGAAAACGATTAAAAGTTTGGGTAACTGCCTTTGGAACAGATGATCTTCCATCATGGATCGATGTTCAGCGGGAATGGTGAAAGTTTTGACTTCCACGCGTCGTATTGGATACTTGGCGGTTGTTCTGCTCAAAATGTGACTGATGTCCTTTCCCACTTTAGGTAACACTTCCACACGTCGCACGTAGAGCCTAGCGTCTTGGATGATTGTTTTGTAATAGACAGTATCACTTATCAAATGGAAAGAGGCCCTGCTACGATTCAGTCTCAGGCGGACATCCACACGGTTCAGCAAATACTTCTCTTGCAACCACATGTCTAAATGCAAACGATCCATCAGTTCTAAATTTTTGTTGGGGCCTTTGATTTTGTTTCGTCGGGCATTGAATCCCACATTGTGTAGGTGTCTTTTTCTGTAATCAAATCGGTATCGTCAAACTTGCCCGCTGTGTCAGGTTTCCATACCACGCAAGCATCCAGATGGGTGTTCTTGGCTTCTTTTTCGTACGTCAAGAGATTTTCCAGGTACGCTCGGTAAGGATAAGTGTCCATGCTGCTACTGACCAGTTTGTTATTCAAATACAAATCCACTCCACCGAACAAGGAATGCGTGAAATTGCTGGCGGGGGCTACTTTATCTTCGTCCTTTATATCGGGACCGTCTGTCGTCGTGTCGATCACTTTCACTTTCAGGTACAAGTAACTGCAGTTCAGATCGATGTAATCTTCGGGCTGTCCTTTGATTCTAAACTCGATGGGAGCTGAATCCGTCAAACAGGAGACGGGGTGAAATTCGACCCATTGTGATTCTTGCATCGTCATCATGGTGGGTGGCATGGCAACCAGATCTAGTTCCGACTTTGAACAGGCACAAGACTCTCGGTGCATCATTTTTTCAGTCTCTCTGATTTAATAATCAAAAACGTCTAAGTCTCGGACGTTTCTTCTTTTCTTAGTCTTTCTAGCTCTAGGAGTATGAAGGCTTATGAAGGGGTGTTTCCTTATTTGTCTCTCTCTGCCTAGTCCTTGCTGTGGCGCTAGTGAAGCAGGAATGCTTGATTTGGCAGCGTCCAGAGAATTTATAGGTGTTTCTCGTCGGCCCAAAGTGTCTTTGCCTGTTTGCAGCAAGACATTTGTGCCTGCTCTCAAGAATGCTTCCTTGGGGTTTTGTTTGTCAATGATGACATTTTGGAGAAATTCTATTCCTTGGGTCAATGCGGCATCTTTCAAGGCATGCAATCCTCATGTCACCATCGGTTTCAAAACTGGAGCCACCGAACGAAAGGCTGATTTTAACATATCTCCTAAACCATGCCCTCACTGTCGAGCGACGCCTCGGTACACAGGATACATGACTTACGAATCGTTAGAGAATCGTTTTCAAAAATGGAGTTTCACCGTGACTTTCCCTTTGGTGAATGGAATATTTTGTCACAGATCTCCTTTTATAGCAATGTTGACAGTGTCAAAATACGACTTGCTGACGGGTAAATAGTGAGGATGTACAAATTCGTGGTGAACGTGATAGGTGTTTCCACCTTCCTCGTCAGCCTTCGTGGCAGAATCCACTTTGAAAGAAATGACACGCAGTAATGGTAGTTAGGTGTGTCCCACCACTTTGTACTCCACCACATCGGAATATACAAAGTTCAAATTGAGTCCTTGGTTCAGTTCTACCAGGGAACGAAAATAGTTTGCAAATTCCAGGTTGCTGGTAATGGTAGGTATGGATTTACCCTTCAGTATGATCATGTCTCCACCCAAAATGTCATACAATTGAGGACAAAATCTAATACCCACCACTTTGTCCTCCGGAAATGTCATCAGTAGGCGACGAGCCACTGTATGATACTCGAGGGTGACACTTCTTTTGTTTTTTTTTTGTCCGAAAAATATTTACAAAGCAGTGCATTGAATCTGGTAGCAATTATGTTCATCAAATGTTGACCACTAAAATAATTACCTGCAGGAATATGCAACCCATAAATGTACCATTTAATTGGCTCTTTTGGTAGTATGGGTTTAGCGTCAGCTGCAGTTACAACAGGTGAGTGAGTGATCAAGTATTATTACTGTTGTTCGTCATAAGCTTCGACCTCAAAACTGTTTTGATTTTCAGTGATGGTTTTGATTTGTGTCGGGTGAATGATTTCCACCAAAGCCACTTCCCAATAGGCTTCGTGGTCTAACTGAATGGCCTGAGGTCCTTTGGCCGTGTAACAGCACAAAGTGTTATTGGGAAACACCTCCATGGAACTGTCACTGGGTAAGGTTAAGTGAAATTGATTGTTGTTGTTCATAATTCCAGAGTTCTGCGTCTGTCCGAGAGGTCACTCGAAGTCAGAGGAGTGTCTCCCTCCAAAATGTGGTTGTTGTTGTTGGGGTGGTGACTGACGTTGGACGCAAGGCTCCCGTTGTTCCCGTTCGATGAGTATTTCAAGGAAGGATTGTGAAGAAGGTAACCGATGCAACTGCTCAATAAAATGGTCCACAATTGTTTGTATCCTTGTTGCAAACTCAAATTGGCAATGGCAGCACCGATGACACAATACACTACAAAGATTTGGCAGAAAAAAGACGATTTGCGTTTTAGGCACACATTCTCCGCACCACACACACGAGGGTTGCTTTTGTAGATCTTGCAGAGAAGAACTGGGTGAAGAAGTGGTCACTGCAGTGGTAGCGGTAGCTGAGGCTGTGTGGAAGGGCATGCTGATCACTTCTTTTTATAGTCGATGACTTGCGAAGCGTCGATCTAAGAATCAAAACTGGAAGGATATCCTTTCCAACGCACTTTGACTTCTTTGACACATCGTTTCCCCACTTTACGGGTTCTGCGTTCGAAAATGCTTTCGATGTCGTACACGGCGTCTTCTTTCTTGGTGACACGTTGTAACTCGGGCAAGTAAAACGTTCCTTTTAACACTTCCCCGTTCATGTCTTCCAATTTATAGACGGCAGGATGACGACCATGCACTCGTAAAGTGACACGAAACAATTCGATGGTCCAGTTAGGTAAGTAACCTTTGTCGAAAGTGCGTTTGGTTTTGCCAATGCGGACACAATCTCCTACTGTCAACACTCCAGTTTTCTTGGGGACAGCCACCGACGGGAACGTACAAACAGGCGTTCAGAAATGGTCACTTCGTTATCGGGAGTCACTTCTTGAGGGGCATGTCGATGCTTCTATGGTAAGAATGGTTGTACGCTTGCACCAAGTGCGATAAAATGTCGATGTACTTGAGAGTGTGGTGATGCGTAAAATATTTCCACATACGTTCTTTCAAAGTGCGTTGAAAACGTTCCACGATGCTAGCTTTGGTTTCGGGATTCTCGGTGGTAAAAAAATGAATGTCACCTTTTTTTAATTCTTTTTGGAAACCTTGGTTCAGAAATTCGGTGCCTTTGTCGGTTTTCCATCGAAAAGGGTGACGCCCGCTTTGTTTCAACACCAGTTGGAGGGCTCGCACTAATTCACTGCTCGATTTGGAAGTCAATGGCACGACCCAGGCAAATTTGGAAAAGACGTCGATGACAAAAAACAAATATTTATAGCCACGACTGTAGGTGGCCAATTGAGAGACATCGGCTAAATCGGCTTGCCATTGATGATCGATGCCTTCCACTGAGGTGCGACTCTGGAAAATTTTCGTCGAATGGGTTTGTGTAAGGTGTAGGTGGCTTGTTCTTCTAACCATCGTTGCACTTGAGGTAAACGGAGACTTTTTAGACGGGTTTTGCCAACACGATACAACTTTTGAACTCCTCCGTAACCTGCAGGATGGGATGGATCGTAGTAAATGCTGGCTAACACCTTCTCCATTTTTAATAAGTCACCCTAACCTCGCTGATGCTACTTTGGACGGGGCGAAAAGGTGGTTTGGAAACGGATTTACGTGTCCGATGGGCCACGGGAGTAGAAGTCGAAGGTAGTGGTGGAGGTGGTGGTAATGGAATGGCTTTGGTCTTCTGTTCTTTTTTCACTTCTGGTTTCCCTTCTTTCTTTTTCACTTCTGTCGAAGGAGTGGACATCATCTTTGTAACGAAAGCTTTAATTTCTTCTCGTTGGGGTGTGGAGGAAGGGGTCAACAAGGACGCTGCAATCTTACTAGAAAGTGGAGCTGCTGACGGTGTTTGAAAGACTTCTCGTGCCTCTTCTTCCTCGGGCATTCGTGGGGTTGCGTCTGTCTTGGCCGCTGGGGGTAGTGGTGGTAGTGATGGTGGTGGACTTTTCATCAAGGCCTTACAATATTTCAGAGTGGGTAGAGCTGTTTCGTCTAAAGCCTTCTGGTGAAAGAGTTGTAGTCGTTGCAATAGTTGATCGCACTTTTGCGATTTTTCTGTTTCGGACAAATCGTGGCGATCCATCAACGACTGCAATTCGTGTTGTAACTGGGACATCTCGGTCAAATTCGGATTGGGAGGTAAATGGGGGTGCGTTGTTCTTGCCAACGATGGTATTCCATCCAGCGCTTGTGAGGCACTAAAGCCAGTTTTCGTCCTTCCATTCGATTTCAAGGGTCATGTCTGAGCTTTTTGGTCTCCAGAGGTCCCTTTTATCTTGCTCCCACGAGACCTCCCAGCATGGTTCCCAATACTCCTTTCAGCAAGGGTCCTAACAACAGAGGCAAAATTCCTCCGCGTCGTACGAACAGCTTTTTCTTTTGACAAATGGGGATTTTCTTTTGAACCATTTGGCGGAGAACGTGACGATGTTTGGCTAAGCATTGTTTCTGGTGTTTAGACAAAGGTATCGTGCCTTTCAAGACGTTCAAACACCATTCGCACACGGTATCGATGACATCTTTGGAGGCAGTTTGAATGACTTTTTTTCGCATGGGTGGAGAAGCTTTGGACACGACAGACAACATGTCCCCATATTTGACTAAACGAGGAGGCAGTCCTTTTATTTTCTTTCCTTTGGGTTTAGAAGAGGGATGTTTTCTGTGGTGACATCTTTGGGTCTTCAGGAGCACAAAAACACTGATGTTATTCTTTTCCTCGGGTCATTTTTATACTGGAGCGTGTCGCCACTGATTGTCTTTACGTCGTATCAACTTGATGACAGGCATCACGCGTCGTGGAGGGGTTCGCAGCGGACTAAATCGGGACAGTTCTTGCTTGGACAAATCCAGTAAACTCTGTAACATGCCCAATCTCTCTTGGACTTTGATTTTGGGAGCAGGTTCTTTGTGAGCAGCTGCCACTGCAGCTAAAGAGGAAGAGAGTGTCACCGCTGGAGGAGAAGTTTTTTGGAGACACGGGTTTCCATGGTTTCATCAGCTGAGGAAGAACGGGTGTCAAATTGGGTTTGGCTGGCATCACCAGGAACGGAGAAGTGGAAGAACATGAGGCTACTGGAGACACGGTTACCGTCGTTGCAGGTCGTGGTTTGCGAATATAAGGTTGCGTCCTGGCCGAAGTGCCTCTCTTGCAGATAGAAGCTGTTTTCTGAGGGCTTTTCTTTTCTTGTGTGGTGAACTTGCAGTGGCACCACTAGTTGTCTTTGAATGTCTTTTGGTGAAGGATTTGGCGCTTTTCGTTGTTATAGAATCGGCATAAGGATTCCATTTTAAAAAGGAAACAAAATTAATGGCACTGTAGAAAACCACTTTCAACATATTTCAAAATGAATTTTTTTAATATCAATCCTTGGATCTGCAAGTTGTGAGAATGTTATTTTATGTTTTCAACATAGCATTTGGCTTGATGAGGATTGTGTCTGATTCCTTAAATTAACTGATGTGCTGTTAAAGTAAATCATCATAAGATTTCCTTGAAACTGCTGTCTAAAAAATGAACAAGAATGAAAGCATTTTTTGTGACTTATGCCATATGGTGCATGAATCAATTTGGCAGGAAGATGAAACTGAAAGAAAATCATGTCGACTACTGGTTTGAAAGAAAAGAAGTGTAGGATGTTTTTAGTTCTTTTCAGGGAGACGCCAGAGGGGATGTGTAAATGACTGTCCCTCTTTCTTAACACCAGTGGTTAGACAAATTGGTACAAAATCTCAAATAATCGGAAGTGATCGTTTTTAAATTGAAGAGTAAACAGGTGTCAGCCAAAAGGTTCCTAACTGTCTGGCCAATAATTGCACTTGAGAATTATCTCTTGGACATTTACAGAAGAACACATAAATGGCATTGAGACCGATGGTATGATGTGCCTTACTTTGTTGAAATAAATTTTGTGTAATGTAAATGTAATTTTGTGTAATGTAAATGATACTTGCATTATGATGTCATTTTCATCTAATCCAAAATTTAATTTCGCCTTCATCTTCTTCTAGCATGTCATCGAAGGAGACCAGATGTATTCGAGTAGAGTCAGACATGATCCAGTTCTCTACACGCGGAATGCCTTCTACAATCGATATGGATTCTCTTAGACTTTCTTGAAATATGGTTTAAGCCGTTTGCCACTCTTTGTAACACCAAATGATACCTTTGGGTGGATGATCAAACATTTGACAAAAGTCGGCTTGGCCTGAACCACTCAGTCCAGCAATCAGCATGTTAAAAAGACAGTGAAGATACATGGCCTCCCAACTTTGAAAATCTAAGTTTTTGTCAATTTTGAGAGTAAAGGAGCAAGAGGAAGATGTACCCACAGCTATGGTGTGCAGAATTCTAAGCACTTCCATGACACAATGCATATTTAATGTTTGTTCAACATACTTACATTGCAATAATTAAAATACAAAAACATCTACGACATAAATGACTAAGTACACAAATAGAACACAGGTAGAATCAACAAAGCTGAATTTAAACAAGTCATAGTACAATATTCTTGATCAAGGTGGTGTGTCCCATGAAATTTAGGTACACACTCTGGTGTTCTTCTTTTAGTGTACATAATTCACTAACTTCTCCTCCAAGAATGGTCTTTCTTCATCATTTTTTTGTTACGTGTATTACAATACTGTACTGAACGTGTAACATGTCTTCCTTTATGGGTGGTTCTTCTAACCCCATTTTTTTCTAAAATTGTCTCTAATGTCATGTTTACCTCTGGCACTGGATCTAAGTGAACTTTCCTTGGATCAATTGCACAGATCTTTGGCATAGTCAGCCACTTCTTTTGTCCAACCATCAAAACCAAACCTTTTCCAGTCATATACGTCTATCCAGTAGTGAACCTGTTAGTGTACAACACAAGTGATGCACCCTTCTTGGCAAGCGTAAAGAGTCCATAAAGCACAACAAATTTTTTTTTCACACTGAGGTAGAGAATCACAACACTTTTAAGAGAATGGTGTCTCATGCACAGAGAACATTTGAGTAACCATGACGACATTGTTGAATGTGCAATTCATAAAAATCCACAATAAATTTACTGAAAAATGGAATGCAAGAAATGTAGTCATTAACATTCACACTACATGTTGTCCAAAATTTAATAAACACTTTTTGCTAAAGATTTTGGTAATCCTCTAAGTTCTGAACAATGTCACGGACTCCTTCCATGAAACTGTTCCAACCATAAAGACAAAGGTCATAGCATGGTAAGCTTTTATTATAAAATTATATCCATGTCAGGCAGATTCTGAATGTTCTCTTCCAAACAACTAGTCTTACACAGAAATGTCTTTCTTTTGTAAAGACACCAAGACACCATACTTTATCTCCTTCTCCCAAGTACACAAATCCAGCTCTGGCTGAAGATTTGTGCTTTGAGGTAATCCTGTCATATACAGCCTGGAAGGTAATCCTATCATATACAGCCTGGAAGGTAATCCTGTCATATACAGCCTGGAAAGTATTCATGTCATATACAGCCTGGAAGGTAATCCTCTCATATACAGCCTGGAAGGTAATCCTCTCATATACAGCCTGGAAGGTAACCCTGTCATATACAGCCTGGGAGGTAATCCTGTCATATACAGCCTGGAAGTTAATCCTGTCATATACAGCCTGGAAGTTAATCCTGCCATATACAGCCTGGAAGTTGATCCTGTCATATACAGCCTGGAAGGTTATCCTGTCATATACAGCCTGGAAGATAATCCTGTCATATACAGCCTGGAAGTTGCATCAGATATTAGTTTTGGTGCCATCTTCAAAAATAAATTTGCAGACATTGAGAGGGTTATTCTACATGCTTTTATCATCAACCCATGTGAAACTAATGATACGCTTAGGGTGCATCATAGCCACTTGTGTAGTTGAATTTCAATAATTTTTCTGTGCAATCAGCTATGGTGGTATGGGGTTAAATAAATCACAAGAGGGAAGATTATACAGACATGCTGCTTTTCTGAAGATTTCATTTTTAAGATATTCACACATTCAAATGGACACAAATTTTGGTTCCCAAAAACTCTCCACATCAACATATTTTCCAAGAATGTGAACAGTATTCCAACTATTAATACGAGCTTTGTAGAAAGTGAGACACTAAACATATAATATCGTACAATATTAATTTATCACCTGTCCTGCAAGAACGTATGAAGTGACAGAAACTTTACAAGTTTCACATTTTCTGGTTTACTTAAAGGAGGATATATTACTTTTAAAACTCTTTTTATCCCATGGGCTACAGATGTATATATTGCAGTATTTTCACATAAATCAGTGTGAGAGCATCGACATCCACCCACAGCAGTCTGTACCTGATTCACAGTTTGCTTTTGTCATGTAACCATATCACATGTTGATATGCTCTATTTTTAGATGAGGAAAGCCCCAAGTACATTGAAGTTTGACTATCTTTAAATGCAATTTTCAACCTTTGGAGATCAAACACAAGCTTTATTTCAACATTTGTTGATATTTCGCATCTAACCGGGAAAACTAAAACAAAATAAAAATGTTGAAAATGTGTGCAGTAGTGCTAATTTAAATTGGCACTGTGTTTTTTATACATTCTATGAACGTTTTTGAGGAACATTTGTTGACTGGACTTGCAGAATTGATTAGATCCTAGAACTATACCGTAAATTCAATAGAAAACAAATCTGTCTACATACCAACACAAATTACTTAACTTCTTCTTTGTACTGTACTGTTTAGCCATATTTCTTTCAGGATTAATTATATTTATCTTGATGTATCATCACTAATTGTGACATGTGCAGATTCATTTTAAGGATCGCATTTAATCTGCTTTTTCTTTGGAATCAAGAAAATGTTTGTAATAAATGCTATTTTGTAACACAACTAACTTTGTTAAAACTTCATCCCATCCAAACTTTTAACTCAATACATGTTTACTGTTTATGCACAGCTAGCTTTTCCTCACTTTATGATATCCAAACTTGTAAATATATACGTTTTTTACTCCTGACAATGAGATTGCAGCAAAATATGTTGTGCCATAAGTAGTTTAATTTTGCTCTTCAAATTATTTGTGCTCGATATGCTTAGCACGCCAGCTGTGCAAGAGTAGATAAAGAATTTCCTAACTTGTTTCAGGGCTGGTGCAAGCAAAGTGCAAGCACTGCACTTACACAGGGCAATGTTTTTAGATGGGTGCCAAATCAGAGAAGAAAGAGTGCAAAAATCATACATGAGAGAGAAAATTAAACAAAACCTTTGTCTTTTTTATATGAAAATCCTTTTATTTGGTCATAATTTGGATCATTTTCTTACGAGCTTTGTTATCAGCAAATATCTTAATCATCGGGGGGCTGGGGTGCCAAATGTATGTTTCACATATTATCCTGCCTTGGTCCTGCTTGATTGGTTATTGTGCATAGGTGACGATCATATTATTTTAACTAAAGATATCTATTGCATGTTCTTGTTGCATTTTCGGTGAAGGAAATGTTGCAAAGCAACATCATCATATCCCTATACTGGCTGGAGAAAATATCAAAATCTCCAAGCTTGTTTGGGATGTGTTGGCACCCCAAAATAAGTCAATAGGATTTAAAAATGTTTGTGTATTTGGTGTATTTTTATAACCATGAACAAGATCGTGATAATTTTGAACGTTCATAAATGAACTCTTGTGATTATTTCTCATGTACTGCGTGAGTTAAATGTGACACTTTAGGAAAGTGGAATAAAAACTATTTCACAGAAGATTCAAAAGACCCATGAGTAATTTTTAAGAATATGGCATAAACGTTCAGATGGTTCATAATACCACTAGTGTTGCATGTAAAACATTCAAATCCAAAAATATTTACTAGGTTAATCAGATTCACCTAAACGCACATACTGGGGAAAGCATTGATCCAGGCATCATGCTCCAACACAACGATTTAAAACGATTTGAAAATGTTTAGTTTGTTTGCCTTTTGTCTATAAAGAATTCACTACATTTGCATAATTTCACTCAGAAGTTGCATCTGTTTGACCCAATAAGAACATCAAGCTTGATCACATAACTGTGCAATAAACATTCTTCCTTGAGAAAGCATTTTTTTTTGTTATAAATTATGTTTCTCCTGGAATACCTACCTAATCACATTAATGTAAGGAACATACGCCATACTAACTCCCAAACCCAGCTCTCCCAAAGTCAAAAATATATAAAAGGCAATAAATCTTGCCCACTACCTCCCCTTTGCTGATTACAGGTGGCTCTAGTTTAAAGATGAGAGAAACAGTGTGTAAAAGGATGCTCCCATTGTGGGAAGGGTATTAAAGTAATACTATCAGGTACATATTCTATGAGAAATATAATTTACTAAAAAATTTGCTTTCTCCTTTGAATATGTTCCCCAATCGCATCAAAGTTAGGAAAATAGGTAATGGGTGGAGGGAATGTTGAGCATCCAGTCTATATCCATATAAACTCTGATAGGAGAATATTTGATTTCCCATATGAGGGTTAACCTACTCTCCTACCTGCGTGCATCACAACTGGAGGTGATGCTGATTATGTCTGGAAAAAAACAAATAATGAGATCTTTCTACCACATAAAAATCTGGTATGCAGGGTGTTCCTCTGGAGGTTGTGATAATGTCAGCTGGGTCTGGTAGCTCTTGTTTTACTGAAACTGGGTCAACCAGATCTAGAGTATGTCATTTTGGAGACAAGTGTTGAAGATAAGTATATACTCATATATCATTCCAAGAAAGTTTTGTGAGTAAGGAAACATTGGAAGTCAGGTCAAGGGGAGTTGCTATTACAAATTTAACCACCCGCATCATAACTTTGTTATATGATCATGCTGAATTGTGTCCTGTATATAACGTTTGTTCATAAGGGCTACAAGTCTCAAAGTGTCTTAGAAAGTGCTGTTATTTTGTCGTTGTTCAAAATTTGTGAACTTTTCTCTGGCAGAAGTGCATTTCTTTGGAGACAATGAAAATATGAAGTACAGATGGTTGTGTTGTAATGTTAATCTACTTAAATGTTTTATTATATAAAGTTTAAAGTTTGAAAATAAACTAACTATTACCATTCTGAGAATAAACATCACCTCAAGTCTCAGAGTAACCTTGTCAGTGCCATAAACAATGAAGTCATTTGTATTATAAGTATTATTTCATTATATTCTCTAATTTTCTTCAAGTCAATAACATAGACTAATAAAGTTTTAGTTTTTTCTGAGGTTGAAAATTTACATAGTATCAGCATGTTAAAAGACTGCTGCTGTTTTTCCTTTTCTGAGGTTGAAAATTTACATAGTATCAGCATGTTAAAAGACTGCCGCTGTTTTTCCTTGCATTGTAACTGCTTGTCATCAATGTTTCTTTTTAAGTTTGGATCGTACAGCCTGATCTTCTGCAGCTTTTACAAGTATGTCCAGAATCAACAATCTGTTTATTTCAAATCATACAGTCAGACCCTCCAGAACGTACATAAGTCCATAATCCAAATGCTGTTTAGTTTCAATCATACAGTCAGCCCTGCCAGAACCTCCATAAGTCTATAACTCACATGCTGTTACTTGGAATTCATACAGCATGTTCCTCCGGTGTTCTGTAGGATGTCATCATTGAAAAACGTTTATTTTGAATCATACAGCAGACTCTCAAGAGCTTCTGTTAGCATGTCCATAGTTGACAAACTTTTTATTTTCAATTCTCTATATACATAGAAGTACAAAAACTCTGGAGCCTGAAATAAAAATAATACTAAACACAGATCTCTTTGGTAATAACTATCAGAAAATATCTTTATACATGAAGGATTTTAACCATATAATTACATGTTGGAAAATTCTGATAACTATTTCACAAGTAAAGACATGCTTAGGATATTGAAATGATTTTATGAAGGAACCATATATGCAGAGACAGAAAGAGAGAAATGGTTCTTACAACCTAATTTGTTTCAAACTGCCAATTGTTTAGCCTGAAATAAAAATAATAACAAAAATATGATCTCTTTGGTAACAACTATCTGAAAATATCTTGAAAACTTTATACATGCACTAAATTTTATCCATATAAAATTACACATTGGCAAACTCAGAAAACTATTTGACACATAGAGTACTGAACAGTTGTATGAAAGAAAACACACACACACACACACACACACAGAGTTGCCTCCCCTTCTTATGATAAATAATAACGCAGGGCAAGAAATATACTATGATAGCAGCTTTAGATAGTATGGTGATTCAAAATATAAAAATTTTAGACCATGTTTATTTATAGTAACTTTGCTAATACGGCAATTAAAAATATAAAAAACTTAGACCAAGTGTATTTATAGCAACTTTGTTAATGGATAAGATGTCCACTATTTCATCAATGGTGCATTTTTCTGGCTATACATAAACTTTGAGTTCAGTTGCAAAACTGTAATGGCAGCTGTATAAGAGCTCTACTCTATGCACCTTTATTTCTTTTCAGATCAGATGCACTGTGCTCTCTGTCATAGCAATGAACACTATAATTCTTCAACACCATAACAGACTCAGCATTTTTTGCCTCTAACTGTGATCTAACTTCAGTGTCGTTTTCTTTTCTTATAAAAGATAAGCAATCTTTTTTCCCTTCATGTGCGAAAATGGAATTTGGCTTTTCTGAAATTATTAAGGGAAAGAGGGGAAATCGTAATGATGCAAGATACCTATGAAACTGCAATGCTAAGTTATGCCAAGATCGTAAGGGTAGGTAACTCATACATAACAAATGCAGAGAGGAAGATGATTATTGCTATTTATTTGTTTCAAATTGCCAATTGTTTAGTCTGTGTCTGAAGATTCCATGGATGACCTCCACAAATTAGAATAATTTTATGGACATATAACAGTCTAGAAAATATTTGCCAATCCATTCCCTTTTGCATTTTGTGTACATTCATTTGTTTTATGGACTGTAGGAGCTGGGAACATTGCCCAGACATTTTACTATCTGCAAAAAGTGCTAATGCTTTAAATTACAATGGGCAATCATATATGTGAGGAAAGAAAACATTTAATTTTGTTTGCAATAATTCATCAGTATACACTGCCTAAAATTTGATACCCAGTAGAATTATCTATTAATATCTATTTATGTTAGTGCAATTATCACATGATACCTAATTTTATGTTAGCTATTTATTCCAGTGGAATTATCACATGATACCTATTTATGCCAGTGCAATTATCACATGATACCTATTTATGCCAGTGCATTCACACAATACCTATTTATGTCGGTGCAATCACACAATACCAATTTATGCCAGTGCAATTATCACACAATACCTATTTATGCCAGTGTAATCACATGGTGCCTATTTATGCCAGTAAAACTATCACAAATTACATATTTATGCCAGCAAAATTATCACATGATACCCATTTATGCCAGTGCAATCACACAATACCTATTTATGCCAGTGCAATCACACAATACATATGTATGCCAGTGCAATCACACAATACCTATTTATGCCAGTGCAATCACTCAGTACCTATTTATGCTAGTGCATGTATCACACAATACATATTTATGCCAGTGCAATCGCACAATACCTATTTATGCCAGTACAATCACACAATACCTATTTATGCCAGTGCAATCACACAATACCTATTTATGCCAGTGCAATCACACAATACCTATTTATGCCAGTTCAATCACACAATACATATTTATGCCAGTGCAATTATCACACAATACCTATTTATGCCAGTGCAATCACACAATACCTATTATGCTGTTGCAAAGCTCCTCCACAATTAAATACTGTAAAATATGCAGTACACAACAATGAAATAATGGCAGACAACTATCTTTGAATGATTTTCAGATGTAGCTACCTTTATCTCACCTACACATTGGTGTTCTCAATCGCTGAGAGAAGGAGCAAGAATAGAGGAAAGAGACTGTTTGAACAATTATGATGATTTCATACCTGTGTCTTCATTTTGACTAATGATGCAATGTCCCTTCCTGTCAGTTGTCCCAATTGTTCTCTAACAAAACAAAATATAAGAAAATATAAACTTATTTTTCATTTTTTAATAATGTCTCTCTACATGATTGGGATATGCAAATATAAAAGTGAGAAGTATTCTGGAATATACTCGCACATGGTGTGAAGTATGTACATGTAGTGGGAGGTCCAAGTGCAGCTAAAAACTGGTTAAAAACATCCCTGGTCTGGAGCTAAGCAATCCCCATACCAACCTCTGCTCTGAAAGCATCGGTGGAATTGGCATTGACTAAGGTGGCTGGTAACACCTTAGATCAGCATATATCAGTTACAGAACAAACAATAGATGTAATACCTCAGTATAGTTTGTAATGCCTCAATATAGTTTAGAATAAATAATCAAACCATACATGCCAACCCCTAGCAGGGAAAAAGTGCAAAAGTGAACGAAAAGTGTAATCCAAGCAGAAAAAGAGTAATCCACATATAACATGCTAAAAATTCAATAAACATATGAATAAAATGATTTATTTATCCTTCTGGTCTTTTAACATCATTTACTGCTTCATGTTTTCATATGATGCACTTTTAGCTTCAGAAAGCAACAAACTGTCATGTTGCAGTTCAAAACACTTTGTGCCAGCTCAGACCATGAATGTTTTGCACACCAGTAGAGCTCTAATTAGGGCTGTTCCATTTAAACATACATGGTACCCAGGGAGGGCAGTTTTTAAAAAAATATATGCCAGGGTACTTCGATTTCACAGTGTTCATATTAAAATGATAAGAAATTTCTAAATTGCATCTATGGGTGAGTACCACACTTGAAAAATGCCTTCCTTGGGTCCCATGTATGTTTTAATGGAACAGCCCTTACTTGTTTACTAAGAGCTGAATTCAGTTTTACTTTTGTTAAAAATACTGAAAGGTTTCTCAAAGTCAGCATTAGAATGGTAAAGAACCAATAATCTTTTCATAACCTGACAAATAAGAGGAAATTTATATCTTCCAATGATTGGGTCTTTTAGCTGGGAAGAAAGGTGCTGTTGCACATCAGTTCTGTCTGCATAAGTGTATGTCAGGTAGAATGCCAGTTTGATGCTTCAGGAATTCTCCTTCCAGATGATCCAAGGTAGACAAGGGTGGCAATAGAAAGGTATATCTCTTGGCAAAGAATCTTACACTTTTAAAGCTTTTTGTCTGTCTCTCATTTACATCAGCAACTGAAGCATTTAAAAACACTTCATCTCCATATGGGAATTTCTGGAGCATATAATCACAGGCTGTATCATATTGATCTCTAACAAGGTGCATCAAATGACATTGACAAACTGTTACATGACAAAGACATTTTCAAATTATAGGATGCAACTCCTTTATGAATTCCAGCCATCACTAATGTATTATCAGCTGAAAACCCCGTACAGTTCTGCCAACTTATGTCATATTTCTTTAAAGCATTATCAAGCAAATCAAAAATGTTTTATCCAGTGGAATCTACTGTTCATTCTGGTAATGAAAGAAGAACACTCATGACTTTGCCCCTTTCACTGCCAAAGTATCTGACACAGACTGGGTACAACTTCATCATAATCATTACTCCCATTGGCCCAATTTTCATGGCTTCTGTTATTTGAAGTGAAGCATCTTCAGCTAAACAAAGAACAATATTAGATGATTTTGTTCTTGCACATGCATATTTTTCTGCAATTTTGGAATCAAGAAACATCCTTCTGAACAAAGGACCAAAGTGGTCTGCTACTGCTAAGGGTAGTCTGTGTTCTATTAAAAGCTCAGTAAATTACACCTCTTCTTTATAACATTCATGTCAGCACTTGAGTTATGCTGTAAAAGAGAAATTATCTCAGTACTGGAGTTAGTAAAATGAGCTAATTCAACGTGTTTCTTTGTTTTCAAGTGTTTTTCCACATCAATTTACCACCATGACCAATATTAAAATCCTTTCCACACAGCCTGCAATAAGCGTAATGCTGCCTAGAATGGAATGCTGAATGATGTCATTCATAATAATTCATCTTTGAACATTTTGAAAGATTTAGGGGTTTTTTGTTTTTCCTTTTCTGATCCATCTTTGAAATTATTTGAAAAACATTTTTGCTCTTACATACATAACTAAAATCCATTTGATTACTTTTAGCACCAAATATTAAAATTCTTTTCACACAGCCTGCAATGGGAGTGATGTTGCCCTAGAATGAAATGCTGTTTTATATCATTCATGCATTCATCTTTGGAGGATTCTGGTTTTCTTTGTTTTTTTCTAATCCATCTGTGGAATTATTTGAAATACATTTGTGCTCTAACACACATTGGCCAGAATAAATCTGACTTGACTTTTAGCACCAAAGACCTACAGACAGGTTCTGTACCAAATATGGTTTAGAAGAAAGAATCTGAGAGCAAAGATTAAAAATGAAAAAAACAATCTGTTTTCTCAGAACTAAGCCATGAAGCTGCTATAAATAGAATATTATGATAGTGTGAGGAAAGTACATGCAGGTCTATTGTATTATTGTAGAAAAGCTATTAGACCTGACCTATAGTGCACTAGAGATTGGTTCTCTAACAAACGTCAATCACAACAATAAATCCGAGGTCAAAGGTCTGAAAGTAGAAACCAGCATGTTTCTCGGAAATAGGACAGCTGCTATAAATAGAACATATTAATGCTATTAGGAAAGTCTACTGACAAGTGTACTCTTATGTCACAGTTATGTAGATACCATCTTTTCCAGAATCTGATCTGTGGGATTAATGGGATGTTAATAAAAATGAGAAAACAACTTATTTATTTTTTTGGAGGGGCATATACCAAAAAAGCATGATCCATATATCATCCAGTGTAACGCGTAATTTAGTGAAAAACAGCATAACGATTATGCCAAAAGCGTAATGGTTGGCATGTAATGTCAATCTTACCATAAATGTTTTAGGAGATCTGACAATAGTAAACAAACATGTGCACACACACACACACACACAAACACACAATTTATATTGTTATGTGATTTTGAATACATAAGAAAAAAATGTTACAATCCAAGAGGTGGTTGGTAGATATAAGTGTATCAAAAATTAAGACCTAATTTTCATTATCAAATTAAGATTTGTATTTAGGTATTTGGTTTCAAACTTTCTTTATTTTGTAAGAAATAATATATCCTGTATGAAAACTTCCGCTCTGACTTTAACCAGATTCCAGAATTTTAAAGCGGATTTCACTTAAAGCCTAGATTCCACTTATTATAAATGGGTTCAGGGCAGATTCAGGGTGGAATACAGCCCAAAATATGCAAATTAGTCCGTCTATTACTAGGCGGAATTTGTTTATTCCGCCTACTAGATGGAATTAGTTTATTCCGCCTACTAGGTGGAATTTGTTTATTCCGTCTACTAGGCGGAATCTGTTTATTCCGCTCATTTAGCCTAGATTCCCCTTATTATCACTCTTAGGCAAATTCAGGGTGGAATATAGCTCGAAATACGCAAATTACTGTTACTAGGCGGAATCTTTACTTCTGCCTAATTAGATGGAAATACCTGCAGAAACCCAATCCAATAATGAAAATGTCAAGGCGGATTTCAGACGGATTTTTTAAGCAATTTCTGCCTAAACCATAAAAATTATACTTCAGATTTCTATTAAACTGCCTAATGATTTTTAGGCATTATTGTGAATCAATGATAAATATTCACAGTAATTTTTAAAATGGATAATTTTATTTTGACAGACATTATCAAATAAGATTTAGGTTTTTCTTGTCCTAAGCGGCAATGCCATTTTCTTTCTTGCATACAAAATCTAATCCAACATGGCATCACTTAAGTATTTTTCATTTCACTTTAAAGTTTGGTGAGATTTCACAAATATTTTAACCAAAACTTTCTTTGAAATTATGTTGAGGTCTCACTCAAATTTCTTTGAAATATGTGTGAGGTTTCACAAAAATATTGACTAAAACTTTTGTAAGATTTCACTAAAATTTTGATCATTATATAGTATTTTACTGAAGTTTTTTTAGTGTTTCAGACATTTCAGCAGGTTTCAAAGAAATAATGGATATGAATTAAACAGGACTTTATTAACCAAGGTGATATTTAAGTGTGCATGAAAACAATTATACTGATGTTGTAATTATATGACATCCAAGGCAAGAGAAATGGGAGTTAATAAAAATAACAATAATAATAATAATAATAATAATATATGACTTTATTTAGAGAAGGTAATTCAATTAGTTACAGAACTAATCTACCTTGAGGCCTTCTGTGATGTACAACATATACTGTATATACAACATGATATGAAGTATCTGACACTAAATAATTAAGTGGTTTTAAAAATCCAAGTATCAAGTCTGGAACATATGCACAGGCATCTGTGAACACATAAACATATATAAAATATTAATCTGCACTGAAAAATTCAGCCGTGAAAATAATGCAATATTACAGAAAAGCATCCATTTGAGACAATTTGATTATGAGAAGAAGAAAAGCTAGGAGCCTGCCTTATGTCACTTGTACTGTAGACTGGATTTTTGATTGCACAAACTATGATGTTGCTGTGGTCTCTCGAATTAGTCCTTGTTCCATAAGCAGCCATGACAAACGTTTATCACGATATAATTACTCTTATTTTACACTGAATTTCAACACACCAAGAATATTTTGATAATATACACAATAATGCCTCACGAGATTGAAAGTAGATTGTACTTTTCAGCCAAGAAAATTCCGCAAAGATATGAGTATCTTTATAGACATGGATATCTGGCAACAATTCCCACCAGTGATCTACACGTTGTCCATCCTTAAAGTTACTCAGTTTGAAGTTGTATAACTTCGAAATCATCCTGATTCCTGATTCAATTCCTTGTCTTATTTAGCACGTTAGCCGCTACTGTAAAGCTCTTTATGGCACAAAATGCTTGTCCTGGCATTCAGTTTTCATACAGATTCATCAATTATGTTCCCATCAAATTTGCGTTCAGGGTATTTTCATTGCCGCACATTTTTCAAATGGTTATTCAATCTCTCGTCCCGCTCGAAAATTCAAATCGCCATGTTTAGCAAACATGCTCTTTCCCATCAATTTCTGTTACGCGACGATTCATTGGTCAATTAAAATTTTTTGACCAATCAGAAAGCTTTATACAACAATCATCTGTTCAACAATAAACGGAACAAATACTTATTTGAAAGCTCATTGTGGAATGGGACCGGATGGAGCATTATTTAAAAAAAAGTTTCAGAGACGATATTAAAAAATGGGTCCATATCGAGGAAATTCAGGTCAGGAGAAAAGCGAAATTATGTTTTAAAACGGAAAACAGGATGAAAACTTGTTCGAGGGCAGTTAAATCCAATTGAAGTTAAACAAAAATACAACAACAACAACAAATTTGAAAAAGAAATTTAACATGGAAAGCTGTGAAAAGAAGTTATAAATTGTTCCCAAAATAAACAATAAAATTACAGCTATCAGAAACAGGAAATATAAATGCTGCTGAAAATCATTCAAATTGTAAAAAGAAACAATAAATGTTATTATATCTTATTGATATTTTTATTGAACTGTCACAGATATTACAATCACAAAATATCACTATATTTTCAGTCATTTAACTTTACAGACACACAAAAGCCAAGTCCTAATTATGCCTTATTTAACTGATGTAAATGACTAAGTTCTTCATTCCACCTAGATGTTGGTTAGAAAATAAACTAAGTCCAGATTCCTCCTTTCATATAATAGATGTCAGTGACTAAGTTCCTAATTCCACCTAGATGGTGGATGGAAAATCAACTAAGTCAAAAATTATGCCTAAAGATGTATTTATAGCAGGAATTTGACAAAAGTCCATCTTAGAGTTAGACGGACTCTAGATGGATTCATCTTTGATTTCTCAAATTTTCCATGTCCGCCTTTGTATTAACCAGATTTTTAACATTTTAGGCAGATTCCGCCTGGAATCTACTTAAGTTCCAGGTGGAATCCGCCTAATTATTTCGTACGGGAATTGCTTGATGCATTCATCATTTACTTTACAGGCTGCCTGGGATGTATTAGATATTACATGTTGTGTATATTTGCATGCTCAAAGCAATAACAACTCTTCCAGTTTGTACCTAGGGAGACTGTGTTGTTGAAGCCACTGATCTACATCTTCTGATGTCCAGGTACATAGGGCAGCCCGAGACGTCTTGTGATCGGGACGTGCAACAACCATAGGAATGACTGAGAGAGGCATGACATCAACTTTGCCTTCAGCCTATAAAAAACATTGACCTGTATTTAATAACAAGTTAAGATGTATAAATATTTGCAATCTTTCTTTGATGAATCATTCATCTACTTTTCACACGTGATCAACAAAAATGAAAGAAATGTACCAAGAGAAGAAAGGAAGTTTTGTTTTCAAATGATTGTAATTTTCTTTTGCCTGCAACTTCCAGTTAGTATGTATCCTGCACATTTGTTCAGTGTTAAAAAAAGTAAACAACTCTGAATATAAAAATTAATATAAGTATGTGCAAAGAACACTTCCGCACACTACCATGCCTAAAATGATATGAACTCAAACCTTAATCAAGGCATGACATAAACACAGATTGACTGGAAATGGTAATACATGTATTATAGACCTTTTACCACTGCCGTGTGGACTTTACTGCCTACAATAATTCTAGTGGAATATTATATCTTAAATTTTAAGCATGAATATTCTTTCAGCATTCCGATAAATCAGATCATCCATGGAAAGCATGGCATAGATTGCATTAAAATTTAAGGCTACAGATATTACAATTTGTGTAAAAGTAATTTGCCTGAATGAGGTTGAAAGAGGAAACAAATTTCTATTCTTGCCAACATTGCAAGTAAAAGTTTTAAGTTCAAAATTTATTATTGGTATGCATAATGCTAGCTATTAGATATGATTTATGATTGCAGCAATTTGGAACAGCATATATATTATTTTTCAACAAAAATTCATGCTTGACTGTTCATATTCTTATTAACTAACTTCTGTAGATATTAGCTTAAAACTGAGGAAGACATGTAGATTAATGATGACCTTTACAGTGTCTGTACTCACAATTTGACTTATGATTGAATTTTTTTTCGTTTCTGACTTTGCACTGCCATAGCAAGCAGTGAGTCCTCTCAGAAGGTCCTCAAACTTTGTCTCAAATGGACATATCCCACTGAAGTCATAAAAGTACTTTACTCCAACGATGAAGCCTAACCATCCATCTGGTTTGTAATCTTTTTCCATCTTTAGTGGAACAATTTCCTTTCTCAGTTGAAATGCATATTCCACCTCTGGAATTTAAAATTTCAGACATGCATTATGCTGTACAAATGAAGACGAATTATGCTTCTGTTTGGTGAACTTGTAAGTCATTGTTGTTGTTGTTATTGGATTTAACACCATTTTTCAGCACAAGATAAGCTATACATGACAGCCAGTGTAACTGGTGGAGGAAGAACCAGGAAAACCCCAGAAAGAACCACCAACCCACAGGAAGCTCCTGGAAAGCTTTCTCATGTACCTCCACTGGCCAAGCCCGAGACTCTAACCCACTCAGACAGAGGTGAGATGGCAGTGATCTGTAATGGTGAGCACTACAGATCACTCAGCAACTCCAAGTCCCTTAGTATTAAGTCAACATTACTAATATATAAACCCTGTAAAGAGATCTATACCACACAAGAGTTTTTGTCACAAACATATCTCTGTGTGCTACATTACACTGTACCACCTCTCTGGGGGAGGGGTAAGTTTATACCCTGTATGCAGAGGCAAGTGTTAACTGTATTTTTGCTTTGTGTGACATATACAAATATGTATGTATTTGAGTGAAATGATCAGTACCAATATGCAAGCTTAGTACTGTGCCTATAACAAATCTGAGAAGTTGTGTGATCACCACGAGCACCAGGAAGAACATGCCTTGTCATAATGACACTGAATATGGACACATTCCAACAGTCAATTTGAAATAATTCTTAAGTATTTACATTTTTGAGAAAACACTTGTATGGGATTTTGTATCATTGACATTCCAATCAATTTCCAGTTAAAAGTTAACCAACAGCAGCATGAAGACATGAAACAGATCTGATCCATTACAAGTAATAGGTAAAGTGAATCTCTTTCTTATTTTAAATTTTCTTCTGTGCCAGTTCCACCTAAACATTGCTAATATGAGTAATGTCACTGTCCGAAAATATAACAGAAACATCAGCATCAGGATGGGATAGTTCCGTGCTAACAGCCCCAGACATATCATTAACCAGCATGAGAAAGAACAGTGGACCAAGTGCTGATCCTCAGAGAACCCCATATGAAATATTAACAATGTGTGAAAAAGTACCAACAACATTTGCTAGCTGCTGTTTATTGAGTCAAATAAAATTTAAACCACTCGACTGACATAACATTACATCAGTGGCTTTAACTCAGCGATATGTATTATCTAAAACTTTATGTAAGTCATTTAAAATCATACCATCATCTTGTCATGCTCAATGGATATACATTTAATTTTCTTTCTTTTTTCAATACAAAAGTTAGTTTGCATGCACCTGAGCCCTAAGCAACAAAACACTGCATTCATCCCCAAACAAAAGATGCAACAAAGATGAAGGTAAGGACTTTATGTACACTAGAACTCACTAGCTGGACAAGCTGAACTCAACATAAATATATCAAATCAAACATCAAACACTTTAGAGTGTTAAAATTCAATTTTTCTTAAATACCCAGTTTTTATGCAGATGTTGTAAGCATATATACATATATTGAGAGAGAGAGAGAGATGAATTCCTTGAAAAAATATCAAGGATAGCCTGTCAACATTAAAAGGATACTGCATGCAGCCATGTTATAATCATGTTTATAATTAATGCTGACATGACACACAATATTTGAATGCATTCAACTTCACCTAAACATGTTTAGAAAAATTCAGTAAGGTATACTGGTCAGGTGAGAATGCACAGTCTATAAAATCCTGCATTCATAATGGTACATATGTCCACAATTTGTACTGGTGTTACATAATATTCATGAGTGAATTTCCAATTCATCAGTTAGCCAGTCAGTCCTATTACAATGACTCCCACTGTCAATTAAGGACCATTCCTAAGTATCTATCTTTGCATGTGTCTGTATGTGTACAATGGTTAAACTAGATTTAACAATAAAAAGTGGACCAAGGGTAAAATCCCTGTTCACAAGGAACTTGAACCCTGGTACAGGTTTTTGATATGAAGTATACATTTTTTGACACATGGTCTGGTATTGATTTGCAAATGCTGTCTCATTTGACCATGCAACATGGACTTTTTGGCTGCACATTCATCCAACCACAACAAGAAGGCTGTCTGTGCTCACCAGGTGTGTAGACCAGGTAGTTTTGGAACTATGCATTATATATCCCCAAAGTATTCATAGTGCCTGTTTTATATTGTATGCTTTTCCCTTTTGCTTGTTTGTTTTGATAATGGTGACAGTTAAGTTAGAGTTGTTACTTCATTTGTATAGTTTGATTGTTCATTCACTTTAATCACAGAGTTATACATCTTTTCAGAACCATTTTGTTTATGTATCTGCTAATCATTCCCTGGCTTGTTGACCATCCTGCTCTCGCTCAAGGTGAATCCCATTGTCTTTTGTCTTTTGTGGCTGATAAATATTGTCAATGCTTGAACACTCCCCTGAAGTACTTTCTTGTGTAACACTTCTAAATGTGTGCTATTTTCTCACTGGTTTTACAAAACAAAGCACTCACTGTGGATCATTCACGGGGATGTTGGGTTATTTGTTAAGTATACTATTAAGTATAGTATATTCTATTTAATCAAGATATTGATAACAGAGGTAATTAATTGTAACTACTGTAGTTAAGTATACAAAGCCAGAAGTTCGTACATGACAAATAAACTGACTGAACTTTCCAGTCAATGAGGATTCAAGGAACTATGCCCAAGCAGTACAAGGATGCATCCACTGTCCACATGTACAGGTGGGAATAAACAGACAATCATGCACCAACCATGATGTTATCTTGGCTGTAAACAGTAGCCTAAATCCTTGCCAGAATAATGCTGAATTGTCTTGATCATGGGGTACTGCCTGAGAGTCAGTGTGGCTTCAGGAAAAGATTAGGGACATGGTTTTTGCAAATCGTCAACTCTAATAAAACTGCCAGGAACATAAATCTAACCTATACACAACATTCATCAACTCTAATAAAAATGCCAGGAACATAAATCTAACATGTACATAACAATCTGGCCTATACACAACATTCATCAACCAGACTATAGCCTTTGCCACAGTCAGTTGCAAGGGCCTCTCGAAAATTTGGTTGCCAAGAGAAATTCATCATAATGGTTCAGCAGTTCCATAATGGCATGCTTGTTTGTGTAATGGATGATGGTAAGTCACCAAAACTATTCCCAGTCACCTGTGGAGTCATCAAGGCTGTGTGTTTTTCCAGCCTTCTTCAGTATCATGCTCTCTGCCATGCTTACTCGTACAGGCAAAGACTAAGTTACTGGAAGTAACTTCATGATATCCTGTTTTGCTATGTCTGTTCCATGAATGTCAAATCTGAGTCTGACACCCAACACCGTATGGACCATGTCTCTTCAGCTTGCGACAATTTCTGTCTCACAATTAGTATCAAGAGTACAGAGGACAGCTTTATAACTATCACAATAAATGGCTGAACCCTCCTTGCACTGGAAAAGGTCCCCTATCCTGGCAGTACAATGTGATGTGAAGTTCACGTCTATGTCAAAAACAATGCTAGAATTGCTAAAGCAAGTGTGAACTTTGGTAGACTACAAGTAAAAGTGTAGGAGCACAAATTCATCATGTCTACAAACAAAACTGAAGGTCCACAAAGCCATAATGTTGCTGACACTGTTATATACATGTGAAACCAAGACAGTGTACAGATGACAAGACAAAAAAGTTGTACCATTTTCACAATTGGGCTGCATAAGGAAACGGATTAGAATAAGACTGCTGGACTTACAGACACTGAGGTTCTCACACAGGAAGGCATTCCAAGCATCCACATTCTGCTGATGAAATCATAGGTGAGATGAGCAGTGTGTATTACCAGAATCTTCTATGGTGAGCTCAAGAAAGTGATCTCAGGGTGATCTGAAGAAACACTTAAAAGATTCCCTCAAGTCATCCTTGAAATATTTCAACACTGATCTCCGAGTCTTGGGAAGATCTCACACAGAATCGCTCCATCTGGTTTAGTCTTGTCCACACTGGAGGTACATATTAGGTGAACTGCAAATGCAGCCCACAAGTGTGAGCAGCATAAATCTTAGAAATGTCCTCACTTAATCCAACAAGTCCAAGAAGCAAACCTTGTCAAGTGTGCCACATAGTTTAGCACACCAACTGGCATGATGAGCAGCTCACATTCTCACAGAAAACAAACCAGTTAGTTATGTCATGGTCGTCTTCGAAATTGAAGGATGAACAACAGTGTCCAATATTGTCTTATTAAATAAGACAATATTGGACACTGTAGAGAACAACTTCAAGCTCCAGTTCTTCATCTAACTTGGTGATTAATGTACCTTAAATACCTTAAATAGTCAAATGATTGTGGTTTACAGCATGATCACATAACATTGTATACTTTACTAATTACAACTTACCTGCCCTACAAATCGGATTATCTTTGTATTCCTGTGACATACAAGCAAGAACAACATGTGCCATTTCTACAGCTTCAGCCATAACTTGAACCGTAGACCCACCAATGTTGACAGTATCCATCCACACCTTGTATCCACGTTCTTTAAGTCTGTCTCTGATTGTCATCAGCACGTTCTGATGATTCCAGTTGTAGCTGATCAAGATGTGACCTTTCTCACCTTTTTCATCTATGTGGACAGATCTAACACCTGTATAATAGGAAGGTGACGTAAAGGACAAGTTGTACATGAATGTGTGTGTGCTTTGTGCATTTTGTCCCTTTTCATGTGGAATACATTTTTAAAAAATGAGGGTTGGATTACATTTACAGTGCAATACATTTTTGCTGAAGCTATGAGTAATGAATTAGTTATTTCTTCTCATCCTATTCCAATATTAACAAATGGTGTCTAGGAAAGTTTGGAAGCAATATTCATTTCCTTACATGTTTTTTCTTTACCTGTGTGTTCAGATTTGATTTCAACAGCAAACAAGAAATCTTAATAAAATATGAGACTTTTTTTATGAAAGAATTATTTTGATTTTTCTGATACTGAAATAAGAAGTCAATATAATAAATTGTTATTATGGCTAAAGAAAAGTTCAAACAGACCTCGCCTGCTTTGTTTGCAATTAATTATCATTGATTCAGTATGGGAAATAGAACGTACAAAAGATCATTGCAATGAATCAAGATCTTGTGTTTTTCATCATTATTACTTCAATGTAACCTACACATGTTTTGACTATTTTTTCAACAAGTCCCCAATCAGTATATTTCCAGATTTAAGTCAGCATGATACACCAATAGTATTGCATCTGGAAATGTTATTGGAGATCTCTCTGACCAGGATAGTTTCAATAATGATAACTTATATCCCACAATAAGAATAGTTCCAATATGTCCAATGATAAAAATTAACATTATTTACATGTGTATATTTTGCCACATGAAATTCAGTAATACAAGGGAGCAGTCACCCTTTAATTCTGAAGTATGTTTAGAGAAAATAACCCTTTAAACAAATTTAAATTTAATTTCAATGATTTTAACTGCTGTCTCTCATAATAAAACCATACCAAACTGTTTGTACTTCTCGTTTCCTTGAAGTTCTTTACGTAAACTCCACAGGGTACCATCAACAGCCTTTTTCACCTCATCATCCACTGACGTCTCCTTCAGATCAATCAAAAGATCCACAATCTTCAGGTCATTGTTTTCAAGAATCTTTTTTTGGTTTTCTTTGTCAAAAGCCAGAACCCAAATAGCTCCAAGTGCCTCTAAAACACGACAGAAGTGGAAGTTATTCCTTTTAAGACATCTTCATTGAAATTGCTATGAAAGTATTTAGTTTTCATTACACTTTTTATTGAATGTGGCAGAAGTACATTACTGATAAATTAATAATAAAGTTTGCCTCAAGCAACAGTTTTCTGTGATATATCATATAAATATGTTGCTAGAGGGATGAAAGCAATATGTTTTATTTATACCCTAGGATGCATATATCCTATGGTGAAGCACCTATGATGTTAGTTTGAATTAGACATTGTTAGGGCTGTCAAAATTTTAATAAATATCCACTGGGTTGTAACCCGTTGATCACACTGATAGGTTATCAGGATACCCGATCAAATGGAAATTGTATTAAATGAGAACCTTAACTGCTTTGCTGTAGGTTCATACATGCCTACCCCGAGAGGTATAAACATAATTATTACTAATATAATTGGCAAAAAAGGTGTGATTTCAGCATAAAAGAGTAATCTATATATTACATGCCATAATTACTTGAAACTGAATGAAGTGTACTGTATTTTTGCTACTTACCTGGATCTGCAGTCGGTTAAAATTCTTGGCAAAACTTGGCAAAATCCATATGGATTAGTACAAGAATATAAACAGAAAACTGAAAAATTATTTATATATAACACTCACTTTAACTAGTCAACTTGTCTAACTTTTGCTGAATGGTCATAAAGTCCACAAATTCTGCAATGAACACAATGATGTGCTCAGTCTGCATGTTATATTAACATCACTCTCAAATTCTTCTTTCAAATTTTGTAAAGTGCTATTGATTTGTCCTTTTCCTGATCCAACATGATCTTAAGTTTAACAAAATCTCTCTCCTGTAACATTTTTCAGTCCTATAACATCTACGAGCCATATCGATTAAGCTAGTTGTACTAACAATGGCATAATATTTTCAATATAGACTGGTTGACTACCTAAGTATGCATCAAAATATAATGAATCTGTTACACATGGTTTCAAAATGAAGAAACCCATCTGTTTTGGGGAAATGTGTCATATACAGTTTCTATAAATAAAAATAAGGAATGTAGATGAAGGTCTGCTATCATGGATAAATGTTCAGTAGCCATCAGCCACATGACATGAGCTTCAAACTGTAAGCATTATTCTGTGTCACAGTCGTTCCTGATGTTACCAGATATTATTGTCACTCTGAATTTGGAAACGTGTTTTAGACATGAACTGAACAGGTAACCAGTGGCTCATTTTATTACCTGGGTCATTATCAAGGGATTAGTACCTGAGTTCCTGGCTATCAGTAGGCAGGCATAGATATTATCTGAAAATTTTGTAGGCAAAGAAAGATATTTTATTTATTTGTAATTTTTTTTTAAATTTCAACTTCAGAAATACGTGGTCCTTTTGATGTATGCAAAAACATCAATATAGTATAGTTTACTCAGTGGTTTTACCTCTTTGTTCCTGTATAGTCCCACATTTGGCAAGTTCTACTAAATGAGGCAGGCAGCCTATCTTAACGAGAATTTTCTTGTTGGCATCATTTCTGGCTAAGCGGTGCACAGCTGAAATATATATATATATATATATATATATATATATATATATATATATATATATATATATATATATATATATATATATATAGTAAGTAAAGATATAAAGATTGCTTATTATACTCTTGGATACAACCATTTCTCTTTTAGAGCATATGACTTTAATAGCCGAGGCCATGTTCCTAATTACAATGTATTGCAAGGGCTTTGTTATAATGTTCTTTGTTTACAACATTTCAATGGTTATATCATTGGTTAGTTTGGTCTGCCTGAGAAAATTTGCTCAATTTGATTGCTTTTATCACCTCATTTAGTCAGATCAACCATTTTTAGTTGTTTTTAGTAATAAAGACATAATAACAAAATTGTTACATAACAAAAGCAAGATTATTACAGGTCATTATTAATCGCTTAATATGTTTCCACACCCTTCATTGTAAACTGTTTTGTTACAACTGATCTTAGTAAGCAAACACATGTCACTGCTAGTCACAATGCTGATGACTATGTTCCCCTTGCTATGGTGTGTGATACCAACTTTCTTCTGGTAAGGAGGATGTTGATTTCTTGGATTATGTTAATTCTCATTGTGACACCATCACACCTGTGATACAATATAAATGCAAATTTTGTTGTACCATGAGGATAACGTTTATTAAATCAGTGATCGCCAGAAGCAACCAAATCATTGAACAAAGACGTTTTCATACAAAAGTGATTTTTATGATTCACCCGCCGGTACATGTACATGCATGTTCACACTTTCATCGCATGGCAACACTTAATGGTTTTGATCCTAATATTTTTTCAATGATAACATTAACATGTTTATATACAAATGTATGCTGCTGGAAAATTTTATAACAATTATATACAAATTCTGACAGTTGTTGCAGCTTAGGATTTAATGCCATTTCTCAGTGCAAGATAGCATGGCACCCAGAATAACTTGTGGAGGAAGAATATGGGAAATCCTTGGCAATAACTACTGACTCACATGAAGGTACTGGCAAGCTTTCTCGCACAACCACTTTGCCTAAGTCCGCGAGTTGAACCCACATCTATAAAGGTGCAATAGCAGTAATTGGTAAAGGTGAGCACTTAAGACAATTTGGCCATCTGTGGTTCCAGATCTGACAGTAATCATACAAGTATAAATTATTTAATACATGTATAGCAAACTTCATCCAAATGAACAAGCACGAAATTATATTTTAAAAAATCATTAAAAAATATGATGAACTTGGATATAACGTTCTAAATTCCCAGTCCCCTGTGAAATGCTATAAACATATATATATATATATATAGAGAGAGAGAGAGAGAGAGAGAGAGAGAGAGAGAGAGAGAGAGATAAACGTTTAATGACAAAGGTACAATTATTAGTTCAAGCTATCTGATTGTTTCTACTGCTTAACAAACGTTTTAATATCACTCTGGAGCTTCTCCATGAATCTATGATCGATCCATGACTGCAAATCGCTTATTGTTTAAGTATGAATAACACAAGCAAATTTTGATTTGCCTTTGATAATTATATCTTAATGTGCTAAATTAGCAAAGTCTGTGAAAATGCTTTAAAAATGGCAAGAATGTATAAAATTCATCTTCGATTTCTGTGGCAGATTTCAAATTTTGGGAAATCATGCAATGATTGATAGAGAATACAAATATATGCAGAGAAGGAAACCTGCTTACCCAGAAAATATAAACATGTCAGGGAAAATTTGTATGTAAATTAGTTGTGTATGTTTCTAATATTCAAAGCGAGCAAAATCCATTCATATTTGTATAAGGAATGGCACAATTCCCTAGTTTTTTTAATGTTGCTACAAAGTGCAGTATCATCTCCATCCAATATATATAATCCAGCTCACAAACTCACTCATTGCACACTGCCATGCTGACCACCCATTGTAGTCATGAGATTTATTTTTCAGTGCCGATCCCAAATTATTCAACAGAAACCTCAGTGAATCTTCTTTGTCCTGCAGGACTTCACTTTCTGTCTCATCAATGATGTTTGCCAGGAGGGCTAGTGCAGTCAGTCGATCATCATTATCCTTTGAAATCAGGTAGGAACCTGCAATAGGGACAATGTCCAGACTGCGAAGACACAGAATGATCATGTCAACTTGGGAAATCTTGTAAATCAAAGACAATGTGTAATTTACAAGACATTGTTCCAGGTCTGTCTGAAAATGAAATAAAATTGAATTTCAAAAATACGTTTAATTGAGTAAAAATACTTTTTTCTGGGAACTACTGCCTTTAAGTGATATGGTGTAACTAAATGCATAAATAGAGTACAGCAATATAGCGTGTTACAAGCAAGTAAATAAACAGAGTACAGCAATATAAAGTGTTACAAGCAAGTAAATAAATAGAGTACATCAATATAACATGTTACAAGCAAGTAAATAAAATAGAGTACAGCAATATAACGTGTTACAAGCAAGTAAATAAATAGAGTACAGCAATACAACGTGTTACAAGCAAGTAAAATAACAATAGCATATAGGAAGCATGCAAAAATACCATTTCATAAAATATATTTAATCATTTTGAGCACTTAAAAATAATTTTTATTTTTATTTTAAGGAGGCTACAATAAAGTAGATTTTTGTTGTTGTGGGTTTAACGCTATTTTTCATCACAATAGGCATCCAGTATATCCAACGAAGAATTCAGGGAAAAACCCAGGTAGAATTACCAATAATTGGGAAGCTACTGGCAAGCTTTCTCACAAAGACAAATACCACCGCTAGCTGAGCCCAAGACTTGAACTCACGTGGACAGAGGTGACATGATAGTGATAGGTAAAGGAAATTGCCTTTGACTACGCAGCAACATCAAAGGAGGTGCTATATACAAAGTCAGTATCAAAATAGAAAAAAGAACGTACAAAAATAAAAAAAAAATAATTATAACCTCTGTAAACCCAATGCTTTATCTACAATACAGAAATTGATCAAATCAAAGCAAGTTCATAACTGACTTGTGAAAAGGGATTTGTTACAAAGGGCTACTTAATGATCGCTGTGCTTTAAAATGTAGATGTCACATAAGCATTCCCATGGTAGTCTTCCATGTACATTATTTTATTCTTTTTGAGGCAATTTGGATTGCAACAATACAGGAAAACAAACAGATCATGCGAGAAAACAAAACGAAATGGACCAGAGAGACAGAGATACAACGTTTTAATTTCACCATATATTGGGACCATGCAAAAATGGGAGATGAGCAAAATAAATGATGTACAGATTCTCTTCATCAAGCATGTTACTTTCTACATCTAACTATTTCAACTGGGCAGAAAAAGGAAGTTTGTACACATTTGAATGTTCAGCATGTTACAGATTTACCATAGTATCATTCTTCTATTAAAAAATTTTGAGTACTTGTAATATTTATATAAATGTCTTTAAAAAATGAATATATGGAGTAGATATATTGCAGGCAATTATCAAAGATTATCTATTTAAACTTAAGTAACTTTTGCGAATCCAAAGGTTGTTTTTGTTATTTATTATCTTTATGGTGTTCTTACCACCTACATAAGTATTTTGTTGTAATACAATTATTCACAAATCTATACTGCATAAACTATTTACCTTTTTCTCTTCCATGATATTTTCTGGACGGTATGATATCAATATGTTCTTCAGTGTCTCCAGAAAATCTTTCTCCGACACAAGATTACCTGAGACATCAGGGTGGCTGTCAAAGCAGTTTAATAACAAGGACAGTGCTTGTATCATGACTTCAAAGTGGTAGGGTACACTATTTCCCTCTTCATCTTTAAAACCTATCCGCCAGCCATCGATTATGACGTTGCACATAATGCTCAGAGTTTTGGTCTCCAACAACCGCTTGCCAGCTTCTAAGTGATAACTTCGCACATCAGCATAGGGCAAGGTGTGAATATCCTTGATGTCGTGAAATACCCTACACAACACCTTAAGGGAACTTAGTAAATCTTCATTCCATTTCATCTCTACATCCCTTAAACTTTTCAGACTTTTAATTTTTTCTATTGCCTCATTCAGATTTCCAAATATTTTGTCCTTTTTCTGTTTAACTTCATCTGTTATTCCATGGTGTGTTTTCTCTCCTTCAGATTCCTCCAGTAAAAAAAATTTCCCCCAGCCTCTTCTCACACCTTCCTTAGCAAATTTGCCATGCTCTTCCATCTATGAATTCTTATATTTTTTTCATCGTCTTATGAGCATATGTGTGGTTGAGGCTGCTGCTGATGCTGCAACTGAACTCGAGCTTCCCACATCAATACTAGAACAGAAACATTTAGTAGTAGAAACTCTCATTTAGAAAAAAGATGCATTTTATGTATAAACAGAGTTACAGTATTGATAATTTGTTTCTCTGGAATAAGAAACAATTTTTCATTGAAGACACTTTAATTTGTTAATTTGATTAAATATTGTAAGAAAGAAAGAAAAAAATAAACCAATACTGACATTTGTCATGAGACGTAATCAGCTGGTTCTGTGACATTTTGTTATTCAGGAATCAGTTGGTTTTTCGTTGAAGTGTAAGTAACTATTACTACAACTACAAAACTTTGGCACTTAAAAATATTGTCAACGTGGAGAACAGAAGATTGAGAAGAAATCACATCTCAGAACCAGGCACTCATTGATGGGAGGTTGAGAGTAGGTCTGAAAATTCAAGACTTCTCACCTCTGTGCACTATAAGTACAATGATGAAATAGTCAACTAGCTGACTAATAAGTGAGTAAATAAGTAAAGTGGAATAAACTATCCATTTTGTACGTAATAAATGATATGAATTGTGATCATATATTATTGTGTCACAGAACTGTCGGCATGTCATGTAATTCATTTTTCTTTGGATTTTTTAAAAGTAAATTTGTTTGACATCTGACCTTTGATCTTTATCAACTCCACTCCCACCCATCCCTATTTGAAGTAACACTATTTGAAGTAACATGGATACTGATGAAAATCAAAAGGAAGTGCCACAATCTGTTGAGAAAAAAATCAATACACCATCAACAGGATTAGAAATACAATAATAATGACGATGATAATAATAATAACAAAAGAATATGCAATGGCTCTCCATCGCAAAGCCTTTCACTGCATCTTCCACCACTACTCTTTTGTACTCACCCATACTCCTGACAGCAACTAACACGTCATAATGTAAAATCCTTCATGTATATGATTACATGATGCCAGCATTGCATACATAAATTTTGTTATGAATGTCTGAAAATGTCATTGTGATTAATAGTTGTATATATTTGACCTTTGACTCCAAGGTATAATTGGGGTGGGAGTCAAGGATGTACCACCACCTCTTGATGATGTATACTACACAGGTAAGAAAGCAACAAAGTCAACTTCAACCTACTGGTTTAGGAGATATGGTTTCGGTCAGACATATGAACTGATAGGTGTGAGAGTATATCCGTGATATATGTAGGTGTGAGAGTATATCGTGACATATGTAACAGTGCAATGAAAGTACTAATGATAATAATTATACTGATATAAGAACTAATACTGAACGGATATAAAGGTAAGAAGATAAACTACCCAAAGTGACAAATTGTGGCAAAGAAAGAGCATGATGCAGGTACACGTTTGAGAATTAACTTGGAAGTATTTGCTTATATGTGTAGTTCACATAATGATGTATAAATCGGGGGGGGGGGGGGGGGGGTTCAAAATAACGTACTGACACAATGATAAGCCTGCGGCTCCAAAAAAACTTTAATATGAATATTAAACTCACCTTGTCCAGACCTTCAACCATTGCTCCTATGCAACACTTTGACAATATAGGTGATCCTTACATAGGTATTTTTTAAAATTCAGACCAAGTTTCCACGGAACATCGTCAAGATCATGATACAGTACATTCAACAAATCAAAAACAGTGCCTACTTTTATGTTGCCTGTCTGGTCTATTAACACATACGGTAATCAAGAAGTCGAGTTACAATAGGAGCTTTGCCTTTTTAGTTACTGATCGAAGCCTCAGCTGCTATTTCCCATGACTTCAGCTCATACCGGCAAAAGGCCAACTGTATACGCTTACACATATGTATTGAAATCAGTGAAAATGAAGTAACCAAACAAGAGGACAGAGTCAAGGCAATAATGTGTCAGTGATGGTCAGCCAAGTGCTGATGTGTCAACAGTCTCTTGCTGAATCACAGAAATATTATTCCAGGTTTGAATTCAGTATAAATTCCAATGAATGTCTTTATCCAATAATTTTGTCAGAGCACTTTTGTATTTCCAGAGAAAATAATCACTTGAATTCAATAATTTGAAGAAAATAAAATTCAGCCCAAACTGGACACAACATAATACAACTTAAAGTGCTAGATGTTAAAGCACGACTGGTAAAATCTTCACAGTCACATGATAATATATTTCTCTGCTTGACCTCAGATGACATTAGCATTTCCTAAAATCAACCATTGCCTAATGGAAAATAACCTTCCAGAATGATCTATAATTGCCTTGTTTACTCACAACATAATAACCTATAAATTCATGTGGAAATCTTCAAAACCCTGACCCTTATCAACTTATTTACCACTTCTTGTTTACCTGAATAATAATTTGGTTAATAAGCTCATACACATAGAGTATAATGAAGCTTTTTTTAGTTGTTTACATAAATGAAATAAAAAAATTAAAAAAGTCAGTCAGGTCAAGCAAAAATAAACTCAATTTTGGACAAGGTCAAGTCCATAAAACAATGTTACATTACAATAATATGTAATGAAATAATAAAAAAAATAAACAAACAAAAAAAAACAATTAAATTAAATATACATAACATTTTATATATGATACTTTCTTGTACTGTGGCTAAAATTTCTTTGGATATTGTACGTATGGAATTTACATCATCTAAGCACACAGCTAACTAAAATAGTTTAAAAAATCAGCCTGAATTAGTCTAAAGTACACTACTATCTTACGCAGTTATTAAAATAGACACAGTGAATTTTAACAGACTAGACAATACAATGTTCTGAAAGTGCAATGGATGACTTACCAAATATATAAAATGTACAAACAAAAAAGCTTTCTGCTCTCCTTTTTACAATTACCTCTGAAGTCCAGGAAGTGAAAATGACCAAACAATGCATAGGTGCACATCTGATCTATGGCCAATCAGTATACTCTATAATCGAAACTACACACACACATCATTCATAAACCAAAATAAAGGGAATGAAAAGTTCCTTTAACAATAAGTAATATATACAATATTTTAAATATCCATCAAAACCAGCGAGGAAACCTGGGGAATTATTATTCTTTAGAAATCAAATCTTATGCCAAATATGAAACTCTACTGTGCCATCTTAAAACAAATATGAAAACGTGTTAATTATTTTTCTTACGGTATTTAGATGTCATCACGTATAAAATGATGTTGGGCATTTCTGCGCACATAAGGTTTCCGTCTCCAATATTGAAGCAAAACGCATACCGAATTCGACCAATTGATGAAAATAAAATACTGCAGTCTTACCATTTGAAAAGATGCAATTGTCACCAGAATATTCTGTTCAAAATAATATTAATTTTGGACATAGGGATACCACCCGTGTACGTGTGGGATAACTTCGTGCAAAACTGGAAACTTGGATTCAGATGCAGAATTCTTTTAAGATATACATTTCCATCTTTTATATAATGTATTTATTTGTATGATTCTAAAAGATACATAATAATAAAATAAGGATTTTCTGGGTTACAGGTTCAGGAAGGTCATGGAGTGGGTTTTCATGTTTGACATTTAGAAATCACATTTTCATACACATTTTGAATCTAAATGTGGGATATTTGTATACAGTTTATGAATATCACGCTTCTTAATTAAAGTACGAATGTTCTTTCTTGATACAAATTAGATTTTTGACTCAAAATAACACGTGATCCAATGTTTACAGAAATGACATCATTGCGCATAATTACCTAATGCACTGAATTGGACAACATGATGGTACTTTTCTCAACAAAATTGTAAAATAACGGATGTTATGCATTAAAATCAGCTAATTATTCTTCTTTTTCTCTTGCTTAAACAATATGCTTTGTGGCATTGTAAAGTGAAAATGTTTCTTTTCATTCATTTGTATAGACATAAAGAAACAAACGATGACAAAGACATTTGCTTTGTTCCAAATTCTAATGTTAGAAGATTAAGCAAATATTTTGCCCTTGAACCTTTGACCTCCATGAACCTGATCTATTCCATCCATTTTCAAACTGTAAAATTTATAAGTGACCTCTCAGGAATAATTGTGGCAAGTTTCGGTTTCCATGGCTGCCATGTTGAGAAAATGCAATGTGCGTTTTCAAAACAGCTCCCTTTGCATCATAAGGAGATGCGGGGGGGGGGGGCTGGTTTTGTTTGATCCTTGGGACTTAAATGCTTCAGTTATACAATCAAAATCTACCTCAGATTACCCCCATGACTCGTTCTGACATAAGACCCTGTCTGAGTAGTTTTGTCACTCCGTATGATTTTTTTTTTCTTCAGAATATTGTCTTTTTCAACATCAAGCTGGCGTCGAGCACCCGTGCTGTATGTCCAAGTAGCAGTCCTTTTCACAAGACAATTGGGACGTTATGAGTTAACTGATAATTAGTCACATTGGCCTTTTGCTTGTTACTTTAGTCTAGCCTTTAGCTATTGTGCAGATTGGTCACAGTGTGACCCCAATATGAAATTGGGGCGCACTCTGGAGGAATGTGTGGCATGTCTCGGGGAGAAAAGGCGTTTCCTTTAAAGATTTCACACAATATCTGACTCAGAAGCTCTTGTCCCAGGCAGCCCTGGTCTAATATAATCATTAGTTATTAAACTCTATAGTCTTTGAAACGGACTTGTAGAAATCATTACAGTATTTATTTCTAGAAAGTATCTTAACATAAGAAATGTACCAGATATATTCACATATTACTACTACCACAGGGGCTTGTATCATTGCTTACAAGTTACCTGTCATACATGTACTATATAAGTAGTTATTATATAGTACAAGTATGATAGGTAAATTGTAAGCAACGATACGAACCCCTGTGACTACTACGCCATATTTGCCCAGTGATTCTTTTAATTACTTCTGACGATTGTGGCGGCTGTATATAATTATCAGATTCGTGTCCTATAATACAAGATATGAACCCTGATATGCAAGACTCATCTTCGAACTGGTTAAAACATTCGATCTACACACCGCTCGCTACTTAATAAACAATTTTCAATAGCAAAACAAAGACTTTACAAGTTGTTTACACCTCCAATTACACCGCACCGGTGGCCCAGCGGTCAGAGCGTCCGCCTCGGATGCGGCAGGTCGCGGGTTCAAACCCCGGCCGAGTCAGACCAAAGACCTATAAAAATGGTACTTACAGCTGCCTCGCTATGCTCTCAGCATTAAGAGGTCAGTGTTACGACTGGTCGGCCTGGTGTCAGTATAATGATGCGAAGTGTCCTGTGCATTTCTGATCTAATGTATACCTTTCGTGTTTGATATCGGCAGGGATGTACAAACAAACGGTGAGGTATAGTCAGACTATAGACATCACTATAAACTGCCATACTGAAGATATCGTCGCGATATGACTGTAAAATCTTAAAGCTACGTTTAAAATCCAAAACGCACACATACACCTTCTATAAACAATATTTTGACACAGAAAATGGTCAATTTGAAGATAGGATTTTTGTCATTATAATTAAGATTTTAAAAATGTACACTGAAAGTCTTACCTATTATAGAATTGTACTGATATATCGGCTACCACTGTTTCGTTTAAAAAGCAGGTTTATATTCAACCATAAGCATTACGCAGCATCCATGCAGCAAATGAAGTTTTAACAACTTGAACAGTCTTTAAAGTTGCCTTGCACAATGTCACGTGATACGCGAGAACATCAAATGTACAGCGTTGTTGCTGTTCGTCCTGCGGAGTTTTTAACAGACTTGGGAAGTGCGAGTATTATATACCGTAAATATACCATTACATGTATGGCCTGCCTTTCTTGAAAGAGATTTCAAACATTACGCTGTAGCTGAATGGTGGTATGGTCGGGAAGATCTCTCTAATATGATATTAGTTCAAAAAATCCATTACTGCCATAAGAGACCTCTCTAATTCAAATGTAGACGCTCCTTATTAATTTAAAGATGTCTTTAAATAGTGTAGTCAGGCTTTCAAACATAAGATTCTTACTGATAAATAATAACTTCTGTCTTTATCTTTTATTTTTTCTATTTATTTATTTGTTTCTTCTTATTTTTTTGAGTATACGTATGCGCATTAGGTTTACGCTATTGCTGCGAACCAAAATGGCTGTGCCACAAGATATAAACCGCGAGACCAAATGCTCTGAAACATGGCATTTTCGGCCGGAAGTTGAAGGAGATCAACTGGGCAAATATGTTGAGTTTTATGTGAAGAAGGGAATCATTTGATGCAGAATAAATGACAAATATACTGTAAACGCCATCACTATTCAATAGATATTTGAAATCGGGTCCCAGTTCCACTAACATTCTTATTTGCACACACACACACACACACACACACACACACACAGATATATATATATATATATATATATATATATATATATATATATATATATATATATATATATATATATATATATATATTTGGTTGTTATATTATCTTCTTTACGAGACATGTCTATTTTTGTATGATGATACAATAGTGAAAAGGATACAAAACACTTATGTTCAAATCTAGCACACAGAAACCTTCTAGCAGCGGGGTGGGGGTGGGGAGGAACAGACTATAATTGACTTACCCCGCCAAATCGCAAAATAAGCATTATAAACTGCCAAAATAAATCAAGAAAAATTGCAAAACAATTTCAAAACAAATTTTGTTACCGCCATCCCAAAGGGATGGGCCCGAAGGGATGGGAGATGCGTGTACTGAGTATGAGTCAGCACCCACCCCCAGATGCTTTATAAAAATATCCTGTCTAGACCGATTCGATCTCTTGTTCTGGGATACTATGATCACGATCGTACTGATAGTACATATAAAGTTATTCTCAGAATTACATATGTTAGATCAAGCAAATGACCGTTTTGATCAGTTCGTTTAAAATTTATTCTTGATAATAGCGGATTATGACATCACAGATACCCAGGATTGAATGGTTCTTGTACAATCAAATACCCGAGAGGGACTTGAGGCGTAAAAGTATACAAAATATATCCTTGCTGAGCCTGATTTGACTCTGTCAAATTTGCCTGGTAACTTCCGTCGATTGCATCACATACAAGATTAAACGCAATCGTTGATGTTATATTTACAATTCCTGGTGAAATATGACGACCATCACCAGCGACGCTGTTATCATACCGCAATATACCCGCTGGTGGATTTATTTTTTTCCCATGCCTCAACGATATTAGGAAAAAACAAATCAATTTCGTTGGTTAACTTTTTTAACTCAGCAGCGTTATATCCAGGTAAAATAAAAGTTGGTAGATCTGCTTCTGTTATTGAATACGCCCTGAGGAAGGCTTGCTTGTGCATGTCTGGTAAATCCTTTAACGTTTTTTATAAAAACTTGATACTAAAATTCAAGATCAGATACAATTTGATTTAATATTTCTACCTGCATGATGATTCCCTTGCAGTTGACAACGCTGGTTCGTGTTGCTATGTTAAAAAGATACTCGAGTAAACGCTGATATAATTTTTCTCGTTGTTCTTTGTGTTCGAGATTAATGTAATAAATAATATCTTTAATGTTACTGTTGATATCATCTTATGTGGCATCGAAAAGTCGTGTTATTCGTGTCATCACCTGATATGTTTATCTATTCTGGAGTAATTCCATGGTATGAATTATTCACCGATGCAAAATCAGCCCGTGTTGGCTCAGGTATTGGCGCAGGTGCCGGTGGAGCTACCTCATGCCAACCTAACATTGACCTGATCGAACTCGAGTATATATCAACGGCGTAATCTGGAGAATTTATCTCTATCGCGGCTGATAACGTTGGTTCATGAACCGTTTTAGCTATTTTGGATTCTCTTGATTTTATTCTACGCTGGAATTCATCATTGCTTTGTTCGATTTGATAACTGCCTGAAGGTATTCATACAACCTGCCAGTCAGGAGTTCCATCTAGTTTATTTTTATTCGCAAACACTAAAGAATTTTTTGAAGCTCATCCACCAAACGACTTTGACCTGATATTAGGCCAACTATAGTATACACGTAGTTGTGCAAGAGCTATTTATTTTACTGGAATCGCTGTAAGGAAATTAACACTGAATTCAGGGTTTGTTGAGCTCACTAAAATCATCGTAGTTTTCAACGATACTGTATTCATGGCGATCTGCTGTAACAGCTCTGTCATTATTTGAATTCCCGTGATCTAAATCGCGATTTTTTAAATCGTCATGTTTTAAATCACGGTGACTAAAATCATGGTAGATTTTAGCCATCGCGTCAAACTCACAATCTGATATTGCACCGTCGTTGAGGCTGATGATATCAGCGATGACAATTTAGAATACGCGGTCGTGGCTGCGTTTAATTATACCATGTAGTTGTGTAATTTTTTATTTGTACACGTATGTATCTTTTTTTGCGATGATATTAAGAATACCTGCAATTGTCTTAGACGCGCCCGCGCAAATTGTGTGCACGAGTGATGCCACTATTGTTGTTGCTAGCGAGGTCACCCCTACGGCGGCAACAACCGCAGATACCGAATACACCACAAGGTCGATAAGAACCACGCGTCTACGGTATCTTTTATACCTTAAGACGCTGAGATTAATTTTTTATCAGATCATTCCAGCATAAACGTTTCTTCATCTCCGCTATTTAACACAATAGATACGGTTTCAGAAAACTTATCGGTTGAATGACGCCAAGGATACGTAGTTTTTATACTAAAGTTTGCACCGCTGAACACAGACAGTCTGTACACACTAGTGACTTCCGCGGTTTGTTTGATGGTGTTATTTTGCGGCGACCATGTTGATATTCCTGATGATACCGTGTATGCGTTGTTGGTAATCTGCGCGTGAGGAATTTTAATCAGATAAATATTTTTTAACGATATCAGGAATTCCACTTATGACATCTTCTAGTTTTTTTTATAATCGTTTCAATATCTAATAACGCTGTCTTAATATCACAGAGTTTTACGTCAACAGTCAACGGAGTGCCAAAGAAATCATCGGCGATTTTATTGAGCTTTTGAAAATTTCTACGAATATTCATAAACATGTTTACGTGAACGTCATACTTGGCTCTCAGCGTGGATAATTTACCATCTACGGTATTATAATTTACATCTACATAATTTTTTGGTGCGGCATCTTCATCAGATGTTGGATCTCTTCACCTGTCATTTTATCACCGGTGCTCCACAAACGACCGGCAATACTTCTTGCAATTTCGTCTCTAATAGTCACGAACGATATATTTGAGTCTCTGATTCTACCACCGTCAGTAAACACAAGAATATTATCTGTAGTAGCACCGAGAACTCTACGAACTATATCATTCCATTTGATATTACTTGCTTTTAAAACACCGTATTAATCCTGAAAAACAACAACTTCATCTCGGTCAACTCCAGAGAGGTTAATAATATGAGCGAGTTCATCTTTAGTAGCGTAATTTGATAAATCTACGTCGTCGAACTTTTTCTTGTCCGTGAGCGCGCGCACCGAGGATCTTCCGTAAATATCTACCATTATACTTTAAGATCTATTTAAATCGCCATCCCTTCAGGATGGGCAATGCCGTGTATTTGTATAATAGTGCACGACTTTATGCGGTGGTAATGTTGATTTTAATATAGCCTCGAGTACAGCAATTACTTCAGATCCGCATATTGGCGGATTGGTTATTGTCTGTGTTGGTAATGTTGAATATCAGATAGGTGTTTTCAACGCCTTTATTTTGTGAGGAGTTTTTATTGTAAAACCGATTGCGGTCTACGTAACTCATAAATTCTTTTGGTGGATCCAGCCCATACGAATCGAAATAAATAATTCCACGTGGATCAATCGCGTATGCCACCCAATGAGTGCCAACGCCGGTACTATTATCGAGATTAATAGTACCTGTTTCAATATTATTTCGTTTGAGCGGTAACAGAAAGTGCATAAAAACACCTCTAAAAATTTTTATATTTAATTTCTTAGCAGCATCAAGTAAATCAAAATTTGACATCGGTGACACCGTCGGCGCTGGTAGCGCTGATGACACTAACGAATTGTTCCTGAAAGTCTCAGACCCGAGCCGCGCACGGATTGCCCGTATCGATAAGGAGTTCCGGGTGATCTTAGGCCCAATCCGCTCACGGATCGCCCTCTTTTTTATTATTTGTCCTGTCGCCTTTCTTAATGCCATTCCAGCGGCGGTTCAAACAGCACCTAACGCGGCTGCCTTTTCAACGGCTGGAGCTTCAACAGCTATCAACGCCGGTATCGCCGCAAGAAGTGGAAATATACCGCCTGTTTTAATTGTGTCTTTAATGGCAACCGCAGAAAGATTGAGTTTAACACCGGTTATTGATTGTTTGCCGCTATTAAAATGCTTGAGTTGACGTTAGGTCAACGATAACGTATTTTGACCACCTGTGATCTGATTTCGCTTTAGTGATATTTTTATTCCAGTACACGCTGCTGATTCCGACTGAAGCCTTTTAATCTGACCAGGAGTCAGACTGACACTAACATGATGATATGACATTATAAATATCAACAGTGATCTAATTACATGTTACATATTTTCCACTGGTGCGTCAATAACTCGCATTCTTCCACCAACACCTTCAAGTAACATTGATTTGTCACTGAGTATAACAGCGATTGCTCAATGGCCACCAGCGGGTAGTCGAACTACACGAGCTCGGAAGTGTATTTCAATGACAGATTGCCTGAATAAATCTAAATGTTCCAACGAAAAATAATAGATCGGATACAGCGGTGTAAAATCCCGCTTAGATATCTGCAAACCAGTGTCACCGTTTTGATCACGCCCCATAAATGTCATCAAACGATGATATGCACGTGCTACATAATTGTATTCAAAATCCAGCAACACTTCTTCAATAGGTTCTTGTTGTCCGTTTATCCTCAAAGCAACTTCAGAAACTCCAAGTGAGTCAAATACCATTGGATTTTGTTCCTGAGAATCTACTCTGGCATTTTCCTGAAATGCGATGAATATATGTCGTGGTGCCGACACTCCCTGCTGTGCTGCTATCTGCCATGTGAATAACCTAGAGCATTACTTTGAATACTGTCTGTGGTCATTGTCAACCATGATAACAATGATTTACCACCTGAGTCCATAAAAGACAACAATCGCTGTTCTTCAGCAATCGATGGAGTCATTACTGGCATCCACAGAGACAGTTTTGTTAGTGTTACTTTACCAGCATCAACGTCAGCATTACGCCATATTGCATCATTGTCAGTGGCTTTTTCTAACAAGTACCATGGTGTGATTAGTGCCAAATATAACCTTTCTAACATTTCTGCAAAATCCAAAAATATTATATGGTTAGGTACACGTGCATCATAAGAATAATACTGATAATTACTCTCAGACACATCTTGAGAACTGGTGCATCCATGTCAAATGCTGCGTCAGATACACGTTTGAACATTGTATTATAATTGCTATAGTCTAACACGAAGACCACTTCCTGCTCTCAGACTTGCAGTTATATTGTTTTCTTTTTCTTTTTCTGATAGTGGCAGGACCGCTAGAGGTCCTCCAGCCAGCTCTGCTAGTTTTTGATTTGCGGCTTGATTTATTATTTTACTGACATTTGCAGGCATAACTTCAGTGCTGGCCAGTTTCACTGTGACCGGTTGCTGTGGTCGGACTGCTTGCGATCTACGTATTAATCGTGCTAGTCTGTCCTTGATTGCCAAGAACGCTTTACCGGCAACATCACAAACAGCACCAATACCTTTATCACGAACAACGTCAATAGCTTTCATTCCTAGTTGTTTTGCAATTGGTGCTGCCTTTGGGGCTATCCTTCTGAACAGACCCTGAACAACATCACCGAGTCCATCTCCGTAAATCGCTTTATAAACAGGTAATCGTGAAATCATCACCCTGACCATTACAGGTCCACGTTGAGCATTATGTAATATCATCTTATTTATTACTTATTCATCTAATCACTGATGACAACGTCAACGACGATCTCATCGATAAGATCTCGATAAACACCGATATCCATGATACCTCCTGTAAATAATCTTTGACAAATATCAGCAGCTTCATTAATAATTTCTGGAGAATTATTTGCAGCGCGTTTTCCTCCTATGAGGATTTCTAGTCGTTCTATGTCAGAAAGAACATTGTTAGGACAAGCAATAAAATTACTTCCGAAAACTCTGTTTCCCGCTGACGTAGTCAAAGGAAAACCACTTCTGGAAACTCCGTTCCCCGCGCCGGTGTCAGATGCATCGTAAAATTCTTCTCTTTCAGTAGTTTTTTTTAGAAGATTGTGATTTTTTCTGTTGTCGTTCTATCTGTTGCTGCAATGAAGGAAGTTGATATGAAGGCTCTTGCTCAGGAGGTTTTTGCTCAGGAGGTTCTGGTTTTAACTTCCTCGGAAATCTTGATGGTTTTTTTTTCTTCTTGTTTATCAATCATTCTTTAATATTGATCTACTCCCATTAGATAAGTTTGATACATTGGATCATTCAAGCTTGTTTGATTAGTTCCTTGGTTTATACACAAAAGCCATTTATACCACATTTTACGACTTGCACCATTAACATATTCTTCTTATAAAAATCTACGCATTTGATAAAAACTTTCAGCAGCAAACAGACCTAATTCACGTATATCCTTGTATTATTTTATTGTTTGTGTACCACCTTCAGTACATTTTTCCATAAAACTAACTCCTTTCCTACCCTTCTTTGACGCTATTTCTTCTTCTTCTTCCTCGTCAACATCTTCATAGCAGGGATGTGGTTGAGCAGCAGCTATCTCAGTTGGAAGATCTCGTAAAAATTATTTCGTTTGTATAGTTCTTCTTGCTATTTTTTTCAAATTGCTCGGCAGTTTGTTTTACTGGTGGAAGAAGACCTTCAGTAGCCTCTGCAACTCTTCCAGTAACTTTTGTAACAGGCCTAAACAATTGTTCTGTTCCGTCTGCAAATTCAACTTGAGATTCCTGACGTTCTTTTAGTTTTCGTCTAACAGAATCACGGACTGGAAGAAATTTTTTATTTGCTTCTAGTCGTTTTTGAGCTAATCTAGCCTTATGAGACTCCATAATACTATCGCATACTATTAATTGATATACAATAGTAAAACTGAACAGTAAAATTGAATAGTAAAACTGAAAAGTAAAACTTAATGTGCGCACATACACAAACATGTACGCGTTTGTGATTATCACTTTTTTTATCACTTTTTATCACTTTTTTATCACTTTTACTTTATGTGTTTGTACATATACTTATGCCATGTCCAGCTACATATTTATCTGTGCACGATGAGGAAAAAATAATAAATTTACGCGGAGTTGAATCACCACCAAAAATCGCTAAGATGTACAAGATCGGTTTAAATCGTCTGTATAGAATCTAGGAACATGCTAGTGACAATAAAAGATTTTCCGCGGGTTCTTGCTGAAACAATGCCTGGAATAGATATCACTGCGCGATTACCGAGAATAAGATCATTGATGCGACGATGAATGATGATCGGGCAAAAAATTATTAATTATCTCGATGACAGAGACTATCTTATTCAGATAAAATTTATCAGGCGGGACCACAAGTTGGTCCACAATGACTGGGTTACTGTTAGTAAACGCGAGCCTGTTCTTGTTGAAAGGACAACTGCGGTGTTAAATAAAAATTCAAGACCAGGAATGCTGACTGGAATTTATAACCAGTTTTACGTCCAGGTGTATCATGTAACCGTTGTAACCGTTGTTATTTATGCAATATTCCCGATGAATGATAATCCAAACATTAATTATTTCGTCATTGACAGAGCCATTGGCGGTGCCAAGGCTAAATTGTGTTGCCGCATGAGTTATGGAGCATTTTACAAACTCGATAATTGGAAATAAGTTAACAGATCAGCGACGTAAAATTATAAGTGACTGGGCAGAATCAGTTAAGTATACTGGCGCTACAATCAGCGACGTTGAAACATTGAGTAAAAAATTAAAGTTTCCAATAATAGTAAAAACAATAACAGAAGAAGTTTTGTTTGAATCAACGTGTAAATCAAGAGGAGCTCCAATAAATATGATTGATCATAACTCACATTCGTGGACGTCCGCGGTGACAGAATTGCCGCGAGATCGAACCGTTAAATGTTACCGTTAAAACATGTTTGATGTCACCGTTGAAACGAGTAAAAATTATCCTGTATTCGTATGGTTGTTTTGTGGTTCTGAGGATTATGATCTAATAAGACCTGATGGAAGTATTTGCGGGTTTAATCAGTTTGTAAAACCTAACGGTGAAATGTATCGTCAAGAATCTCCGCGCAAAGAAATGGAAAAACTTGCAATGAAATATACTGACGTCGGCGCGTGCGATAAAATACAAAGTAATTGCTTTACAGTTGCATCAGTTGCATCTCATTTTGCCAGAGAGAAACATTCGTGGAAACCGACACAAGCTAAATTCCTTGACGATATTAGACTTAGTTGTATCGAATACGAACACGGTGGATTATGGAATACTAAGTATGATCATAACGATGTTATCTCGGTTTATATGGTTGCGTGTTATCCGGGACGTTTTCTTGGTTACGGAGAGTGTTCTACACGCTTCAACAGGTTTGGACATCCAACAAACAATATGACGCAAGTATCGATAAAAGGACCATTATCCGATTTTGATCTGACTTGATTTGTCTGTGTCAGATCATTCAAACTTGCTGAAAATCTTCACTCGATCTGTTATGTTTGGTTTGGCAGGCATTTTTCAGAGACAAATTGGGCACCGATAACACTGTTACGATATATGCTTGATGTAAACGCGCTGACATCGTTTTCTGTCAGCGAGGCAATTCTATCATATAGCTGCCAGCGAGAAGTCTGGTTTCCGCCACACAAAACAAGTATTCTGAGGAACAATACGCTGAGGTAACCGAATATGAAAATAAAACAGCGAAAGATCTTGGTAGAAAAATAATGGGTAAATTCACTCAGGGAGGATCTGAGCACAAACGACTTTGTACAAGATTAATCATGGACGATGCCAAACTAGATTTTATTTTTACCGATACCGCATGCAGAAATATATTTATAAGTCAAGAACCAGATTTTTTATCCGATGCAACTAAATTAGGTACAATTGTGAGCTATTATGGCTGTGATTCACCGCAATATGTTCATTTTAGATATTCAATGCTGGTTTATGCTTCGATAAATCTTATCGATGATAAATAGAGTTTCCGCGGTCAGAGTTGCTACGGATTCATTTTATATCAGTAAAGAAAATTAAAAAAAATTAAATCTGCTCTGAATAAATGATTATGCGTCGTGGGGCGAATGGAGAATAAAGCGAGAAGAATAACATGGTTATACCGAATCCGCTGATTATGTGAATACTATCAATTTAGATTATCATCGGCGCCATCTGTGCACGATCCAGTATCCAGACACAGAGTAGTTTATCTCAATGGGACGGTGGCTCTGGTAAGACAACTCGAGTTATTAAATTATTTGACAGCTGTTCAGATTTAGTTGTATTAACACCTACACATATACTTCAAGAGAAATGAGGGAAAAAAATATGAAGCCATGTACGTATCACAGCTTTTTTAGATACAACGGGGATACATGGAATCCTACGCGAATGGGTGAAAAGTATATACATGAATTGATTTTTTTGGATGGGATATGCACGGTGCCGCTATATACACTAAAAATATTTCTTGATTGGCTGTTAACAAAGAATACCACTGTGGTGATGTGTGGTGATCATGTTCAGCCACCACCATTTGTTGGACCATCACCGCTGGTGTGGTTAAAAAAATTTGCTAATTATTACGGGGAAATAAATGAGGACCATAGATCGCTTGATGAGTGTTTAAAGGAGTTTGAAAAAAATGATTAGATTACAACTAAATAAAACTCAATGTGAGATATTGCGTACAATGACTTCAGAGACTCCAACTGATGTTTTTTGGGATACATGAAAACCAAGCGATTTAATAGTTGCAAGTAGAAAAATAGTCAGAGACACACTTCAGCGGAAATTATTCGAGTTGTCCGATTTACCCGTACCGTTGTGTTATAGACCAGCGGATACACGACAACAAACAAAACATTGAAGTTGAAATACCAGGCCGCTTGGTAGAATCAAGAAGACAAAATCTTGTATTAAACGATGTAGTTGCAATCCCTATTTGTGTAGTTGAAGACGCGCTAACGATGAAAAAATCCCCGTGGACGCTAGGGTACGCAATGACAATACACTCGTCTCAGGGATTGGCTACTTCTGATACTCAAGTTTGGATAGTTGATAATCGTATCGAGTGGTCAAATTTAGTTTATCTTGCAGTTTCCCGAGTCAGAAGAATACGTCAGCTAAAAAGAATCGTTGTAGACGCTGCAGAAAACAACAACGATGAAGTCGCTGGCAACGGCAGTGACTTTGTCATTGACGATGACATAATAAAAACGAAATTAATTAGTTATAAACGACATGACAAAAAAAGTGGACGCGACTTTGATCTCGATGCTGAATTTATCATGACTTTGCGACAACGACAGAATAATCATTGCGCAGAATGTAATGTTTTGATTTTGTGGCGATACTTGAGTACTGATCCAAGACAATTTACCGTGGATAGAATTGACAGGAGTCTTGGTCATACACAAGAGAATACAATGTTAACCTGTCTTGAGTGTAATCGACGTAGGGGTGTTAGCACGTTACAAAAGTGATCGCTGTAGTAATTGTGTGTCCTCGGGAATAACTTGCAATTGTTCGCGTACAAATCCACGTTGATGAGCAGCTGAATCTAATCTGTAGACTGCAGGTCTACCCGTGGATGTAATTACGCTAGAAATGTTATGTGTTGTAATACTCCAAATAGGATCAGTTGCTCTTTTTTTACCACCTTCAAGTTCACCGGGTTCATATAAATATCTTACAGTTACTTTACCCAGTACTGGTTGTTTTGAAAAGTCGCGTCGTTGTATTGGTATGTGTTGTTTTGTGATAACATTAATAGGTTTCATGGCAGTTGTTAGAGTAATCTCATTATTTAATGCAGCTATCACACTTGCAACCTATTCCCGAGATCTTACATTTTTCTGAATTATTTCCTTCGCGTATTGATATCCAAAAAAGTGCCCAGCAAGCGTTCGATTAAATCGTTCAACAATTGCATGATCACAATGAATTGTGGTATGTCCTCGTCTGATTTTGACATTATGTTTTTTCATCAATGACGATACTGTACCCTGAAATTCTTTGCCAGGATCAACCTGTAGCAGCTGTGACCATTGTAGACCACCTTGTGGTCCAGATCCTCGTTGATAAATTCGTTCAAACGCAGAAGCAACTTAAGTTGCTGTTTTAGTTAATAATGGTTCCGCGTCCTTGTATCTACTTGCAACGTCAACGACAGTCAACGCGTATTTGTATGTTAATTGACATCTACTTTTTCTGATAGTATCATGTGGTAGAAATAACTTATCTGCCTGATGAACTTCATTTGGCACGTTGATATCAAAATGTGCATACTCGATTTGTTTAGGCGGTGGTAGATAAATTTTCCATATTGCCTGACGTGCTAACCAATTTGCTGCGGAAACACGCGTAACATTTGCTGTGTCGGCGAGTTTATCAATTGCAGATTTACCCTTCCAATATCCTCTTGGTCTATAATAAATCGATTCCATTATTTTTATAACCGGATGATTAATTACCTGCTCCGGAAATTCCATTTCATAATAATAATTTACCGCTCCGGTGGCCTAGTGGTTAGAGCGTCCGCTTCGGTTCGATCCCTGGCCGAGTCATACCAAAGACTTACAAAAATGGTACTAACAACTTCCTCGCTTGGCGCTCAGCATTACGAGGTTAGTGTTAGGACTGGTCTGCCTGGTGTCAGGATAATGTGACTGAGTGGGACATCATGCTACATGTCTGCGACATGATGCCCCAGTGCTAGACATCACTATAAACTGCCACACTGCAGACATCGTAGCGATATGACTGAAAAATTGTTAAAGCTACGTTAAAAATCCAAACCACACACACATACACACCTAATAATAATTTACCTTTCATCGCAGACCTTACCAACCAGTTAGCTAATGATTCTCTGAAGGATTTATTTTTTATAGAATTTAATGCATGAATTATTTTTACGTCTGCAATGTGTCTTTGCTGAAGATCTTTACTCGCATAAGCTACATCATGAACATGACATGCTTGATCAATAGCATTTATTGGATATTCACCAGGTCTTGTTTGGTCTTGGTTGTCGAATCTGATATCAAGTCGAGTACCAGGACCGCAATAGTTATATCCTGTTTTTCTCCTGGATATTTAGCCCATGGAGTTCCTGGTAATTTTCCCAACGACTTAGCGATATCACCACCCTTGACATCCGTCAAGGACTTAATAAATATATATATTTTTAGTACCACATCGTTCACACTTACCTGTAACCGCGCGCTTGTTATTTTTTGTTATTGTAGTTGCTAACATACTTGTAGGAGTGTGTGTTCTGCATTTTACACAATATAGATTCATATTATAAGTATATGGATGTAATTGATTTCTCAGAACAAAGAAACGATAACCAGTCAAACATCATCCAGCGCTACCAAATTCTATCAGAGCAATTATTATAGGTCCATCTGGGTCTGGTAAAACACAACTGTTGTTAAATTTGATAATGCGATCGATCAAATGGGATAAGTTTTACTTAGTAGCTCCATCCGTAGATGATCAGCGGTGTTACGAAGTGCTTAAAGATTTTAATGAAAATGCGAAATTGTTAAATTATGATGGTGATGACGCTATTGAGTTTACAACTGATATAGATGAGACGCCGTCCGTAGATGACCTTGATGGACTGGTAAACAATCTAGTAGTTAATGATGATATAATGTTGGACAAACAATCAAATCCAGCTAGAATATTTTCTCGACGAAGACATAAAAACACGGACGTGATTTATGTTACCCAGCGATATGCACAAATACCAAAAGTGATCAGAGATAATTATAATATTCTAGTTGTATTTAATAGAGTTGATACACATACTCTGCGAAATATTCACCAGACTTGGTATAGCGGTGATATGGATATAATTAAATTAAAAAATTTCTTTGGTCGGGGACAGTCAACCCCGCACGGTTCTGTAACAATAAATTTACATGATCCCAGAACAAGATATCGAATCGGTCTAGATAGGATATTTTTTAAAAGCAGTGGGGGGGGGGGTGCTGACTCATATTCGGTACACTCATCGCCCATCCCTCCGGGCCCATCTCTTTGGGATGGCGGTAACAAAAATTTTTTTCTCCAGTTTTCTTGATTTTTTGGGGCAGTTTAGAAGGCTTATTTTGCGATTTGGCGGCGTAAGTCAATTAGAGTCTGTTCACACCCCTCCCCCGTATTTTTATTCTCGATAAATACAGTTTAGAAATTCCTTAAATATAAGGAAATCCTTAAACTTTCTTCATTAAAAACTGAATATCCCTTGATAGAAAATTCAAGATCTTGTTACTGTATTTTAATCATAGACTTGCCGAGCAAATTTTATATAAACTGTATGCAGCTTCTATCCGTTTTATAAGTTCGGAAAAAGCTATGAAAAAATAACATTACAAGCAGTAAGAATAAATCAATAGACATATAAAAATTACACAAGTTGACAATCTCTTTATTTTGCAAATGGGTGGGGAATTTTGCAATCTAGACGAATGAAGGAAACATTAACATTCTTACAAAATTTAAAGGAGGCCAACTCAGGACTATGATATTTAATTACCCCCTCACCCTGTGTCCAAACTAACAAATTATACCTTTCGTCATTAATATAGTTACTTGTTATGTTTAGGTTAAATTCTGCTAAACCATATTTTATATCATGCACAGTGGCCCTGTGAAACAGTATTGAACATAATCAACAATGTAGCATAAGTTACGATGCTTTCAAAAAAGTGTTCAGGTCCAAATATGGAATCCACTAAAATGACTGATTTTTGTTATCGAGTCTTAGGTCTTGTTCATACTAGACTACAACATAATGTACGTAAATTTAGTCCACCCTACACTTTTCTATATTCTGTCTCAAATACAGTCAGCAACGACTGAATGAGAGGAGTACTGAAAATTAGTGCCATATCCGTCTGTTAGCTTAGATTTATTGCTTCAAGGAAAGGGCGATGCAAATGAAAATTATAGAAGTTTACAGCATTATGAAAATATTTAAAATTCAATTAATTTAACAATACAAGTTTGCAATCATTCTCTCTCTCTCTCTCTCTCTCTCTCTCTCTCTCATTATTTGTTACACTATTGCTGTTGATGTAAGAAGAGGACTTTGAGATACAGAGGTTTTTAGAACTTGTTCCCAATCCCACTGTGACACATTGTGTATCCAATCCCACTGTGACACACTGTGTATACAATCCCACTGTGACACACTGAGTGCTCAATCCCACTGTGACAAATTTGCGACATTATATTTCAAATGATCCATGGTGCCTTAATCTTCTATGAAAGAATCGTTTAACCAAACAAGCAATAAGAAGAAAAAAAATATTCAAAAATCTCAACTTTAGTAAAACAAAAAAAAATTTGAGATGTTTTGTGAAACTGGGACAAAGTCGGTTTAGCCAGGAGGCTTTGGTTCGGATTGAGAATCTCGCAAAATCATATAGGTATATGCGAAGTATAAATTTTACGAGTCAAGTTTAATAAAGACAGACAGATACACACACATACACTGTTGCGTAAGTTGTGAGCAGTCATAATAAAACAGGTTTACTAGAAGGCAGTGATATGATTAAATTTCAAATAAAAATATACGTACATAGTTTCTATTTCTCATATAGTATTTATACACACTTTGACAATCAGTACATACAGGGCCTGATCAGGTCAAGTGATGGGGGTGGTCCAAAATTTCAAAAGAAACCTAACTTTCCTGAAAGAGCACCAAAGCAAATTTATGTGTCTATTTACAAAAAGTGTGCATAACACCCAATAAATGTGCGCAATGATAAAACGATGGTCAAATTACAAGTGACCAATGAATGCACGTTCGTGTGTGTGTATAGTTTTTCCTTAGTCAGGACCCCTTCCCCATTCGGCCCTGATGTATACTTATTTCATATGTATGTGATTTGGATTTTTAACGTAACTTTAACAAATTTTGGGGGGTGTCAGTTTATAGTAATGTCAAGCAATGAGGCATCATTCCGCAGAGATGTAGCATCATGTCTCACCCAGCACTTTCTCCTGACACACCAGGATAACCAGTCCTAGTACTAACCTCTTAATGCTGAGCGCAAAACGAGGCAGCTGCTAGTATCATTTTTATAAGTCTTTGGTATGACTCAGGTGAATTTCGAACCCGCAACCGGCTGCATGCAAGGCGGACGCTCTAACCTCTAGGCCACGGGAGCGGTCTATACGTATTTATTTATTTCATAGTGCTATTCATTTGTTCAGCTAGTGGGCAGTGTTCTGCCCACAAATACGAATTATATGCAGTGTATGCTTTCAAGAAGGAACACATTTATAAGCGTTCTGCACAAACTGTTTACATTATACAGAGCTCTGCTGCTGATAAAGTGATATTTGATATGTATTCCCACGACAAAAAGGATACACAACTTGAAATAATGTAATCAAAAGCAACATCAGAATTTATAGGCAGATTTTATTATTTACGTTACGAAGATGAGTTTCCATTGTGCGCTTGCAGACTTGTTGGCAGGAAACGCTGATAAACATTATGTAATTTGCATATTAAAGAAATTTCCTCGGTCTAACTGGACTCTGGACACAATTATTTTAACTATGTTGTCTCTATATTTGTTATCGTAGTATTGAACTTTCCACCGTCTCCAGATCATAATAAACCATATCTTACTATAAAGTACTTCAAAGATGCCTTCACGGTGAAGATCTTATCATAGGTTATTCGGCATATATTTGAGAGGCTGAGCTGTACAAAAGCATGGTGCAATGGGTCAGAGATTTCACTTCCGGGTCATCATCAATAACCCATTACTCTGACTCATTGTGCATTGTCGCCGAAATAAACACAGACATCCACGCCATAATGTTCAAATTCTCAGGAATAAACAATTACCTTTAGCTCAATAACAAGAATGCCTAAATCTAACTATTGTACTGCCGCCAAAATGAGAGAGGACAAAATGCTCTAAAAATAGACACGGATTACATTCGTGGGAACTGAACAGGAGGTAATAATTTAGTCCTACATGTAAGACCTCGAAGCTGATATTTATGTTTTATGCGTCTTGGTCTTACTGCCCAAAATAACGGCACTATATAGCGTGTTTCGATGTCGTTTAACATTGAACAAGTCAAATTGTCGGGAATATCTCACACACCTGGCAGCCCATATCGGCGCCTTTCCACAGATTAAAGTAACAATGTTTTAGTCAGACTTTACTTACTCCGATGCCTTTTTCCTATTAAATTCAAATTCCCACACAAGCAAATGGACACGTTTTCAAGTTCCCTTGGCCTACATTTCAGTTTGCTAAAATGCGATGGAAGCCGGGAATACCAAAATCGGTTAAAAGGATGATAAGAATCTTGAACGAAACGAATCTATCAAATCACTTTATTTAATACTAATATATTTTATTCGTTTCGTTAAAGAAGTTTACTTCAACTTAACCCGATTTCAGCATCCCCGGATTCCATCGCATTCCAGCCAACTGAAATGTAGGCCAACGAAACTTGAAAACAGGTCCATTTTTTTGTGAGAATTTGATTTTAGTAGAGAAACGACATCAGAGTAAGTAAAGTCTGGCTAAAACATTATTACTTTACTTTGTAGAAAAGAGTCGTTATGGACTGTCAGTTGTGTGAGATATTCCTGAAAATTTGACTTTCGTTACGATGTTCATCATCATCATCATCATCAGTCCCGTAGTCTTGTAGACCGTTGGGGCACCACACAAGACCGAACAACCGGCTTCCTCCAATCCTCTCCATTTTCCGTCTTTCTCAGTGAGTCGCATAATGTCAAGCCTGTCCATTCTCGAATGTTATCTTCCCACCTCTTTCTCTGCCTGCCTCTCTTTCTTCTTCCTTGTACAGTGCCTTGCAGGATTGTCTTGGCGAGTCATGACGATCGTGAGACATGCCCATACCACTGCAGTTTACGTTTTTCACTGTGATCAGGAGATCTTCGTGAGGCCCAATGGCTTGTCTGATCCTTTGTGGTTACGATGTTAGTCGACATAAAAAAAAACACGCCGTTATTTAGGTAGTAAGACCTAGGCGCCCAAAACAAATATTAACGTCGAGGTCTTACATGTACGACTAGTAATAATGGTGATCCGAGTCCAGCTGAGCCTCGACATTTCTAGGTTGCCTAAGTTACATGTAGTTTTGTAATCTGCGCTGGGCTAGAGTAGTGTCTGCATAGGTCTATATGATTTTCATAAATTTATGGCTATATATACTAGTTTCTATTGAACTTCGATGTAAACAGCAAATTGCAATCCTAGGACCTGTATTGAATCCAAGGGGAACACCTCGTGTACTTTTCTGCAAAACTCTTAGACTAAACTGTTTGTACTTTATGACCTTAAACTAAATAGTAGGAAAAAAAGCGTAAACCAACAAGTTTTGTAAATTCAATAAATTATTTATTTCCCTTGAATATACAGCCAAAAATTAAAAATAACTTACAGTACTGTGAAGTAAATCACAAATAGTCCTAAAGGTTCTGTCACAAGGTCAAAAGTATAGTGGATTCCAAATAAATTCCAGTGGAGTTCCGAATGAAGTGCAGTTTTGAATCTTCTGACGTAACAGTAACCTTGAATAGCGTTGATGTGCTAACGTTCTTGATGGATTACAATGACATACTCAAAAATGTTTTTATATGAATTCACAGTAATCCCCAAATAGTTCGTTAGTCCTTTAATCTATGCGCACTTTTGTATTTTCAACGAATAATTGAAGTAAATAAACGTTCTCAAATAATAATTGAACGTAATTAATGTTGATTCCACTAACACAGATGTTTAAGATAAGAATAAATAATTATGTACTCACTACCTTATATGAAAACTAAGATAAAATATCAGAATCCGGATGAGGATCATGCATTAATTTCCAGAACATTCCAGCTTGTCAATTTGATCTGGACTTTTAGCAGCCAACCAATCAGAAATCAGGTGGGCCGGAAGTTTCTAGAGGGAAACCAATGACCTGGACTCAAATCCCATCCAATTCATACACAAGATCCCTTCTACTCACTTCCAAGGTCGAAAGACCACATAAACTTGTTTACCCAAATTAAAAGTGCAACACGCTACTTCTGAATCTATGTAATGTATATAAAAACTGATGCATACAATCTTCAATCATGAATAAAAATGAGTGTGTGCGTGTGTGTGTCACGTTTGCTCAGCCCCAGTTAGAAAGTCGTGTATAGACTAAGGTATTACAAGCCATATTTGATGTCTAAACATTGCCGCAGGCTAGAGTTAATCTCTGATGCAAGGATACCGTGACCAGAGAGAAGATCCGGCATCTTGGGTCGGCACAGATGTTAGATCAAGCGACTTCCAATCTATGTGTTACAGCTTAGTCCTAAGATCAGAGGAACCCGACAGGGGGAAACGGGGCGTGTTCTAAATCCGTCCCCACGCGGACAGACAGCGAGAAGGACATTGTACACTAAGTTTGATTGGATCGAATCAAAACGACACCCAATCGGAATTGTGATAACAATTTCGATCCGAATTATAACTTCTAACTAGCAAGCGAAAATTTAGTCTCACCTAGGAAGATTGCTGAGCAATATAGGGTTACTACGAGGAAGCCACTCATAATTTGGCGGTAAAACTTAGAAAGGAGATTTTAAGGAAAGACTAAGCTTCGTAAAGGTCAACAAGTTATTTGCTCGATTTTTGCAGAATATTACGGCATTGTAATTGTAATTATGTGTAGTATGTATACTTAATTACTAGGATCCTTTAATACGTAGAATTACCTTTGTAGTGTTTAATTTACAGGCGTATTTGAGTATTATGTAGAGAATTATGTAGATTGTTAACTTGTGGTCAGAATTAATTTTGTCATTCTCTAAAAGGTTACTAGTGCATTTATTCGTGTGATATGTTAGAATTTACACATGCTTGAAATGTGAATTTGGAAATGGTTGAAGTGTGTAAGATTAGTTAATATGGATGTATGGATATATTAGAGCATGGATATTTGAATATTTGTGTACTTGGAATGAGTTGTAATGTAAAGAAATGCGTCTGATTGCTGTGATATTGTTTAGTATAATGAGATTAGGAATATGTACTGATGTGACGCAATTTATTGATGTATGTATGAGAATTAATTGATACCGTGCTTTTATTACGACGTTGTTTTACAATACAAGATCGTATGAGTATTTCGATGTGAATGAATGCGTGACCGAAGAAATTTAATAGCCGTTATCTGATGATAGGCTGGGTATAGTGTGAGATGAGAGGGCTTAGGAAAATATTGTACCGTCCTTGTGTTTTCACAGGAAGCTTTCGGGGGACAGAACTTTCGGTTCAGTTGAGTCCCGAGTCTCTAAGAGGGAGACGGAAGTGAGACTAGCAGAGCAGTCGGAGTCGACAAGTCTAGTCGGTGGAGAGAGTCGAGGAGGAGGAGGAAAAGGAGCCGAGGAGGAGGAGGAAGTGGAGAAGGAGAAGGAGTATAGAGAAGTCGATGAGGAGAAGGAATTTGGAGAAAGTCGGGAGGAAGAGGAGAACGAATTGGTGGAATAGGAGAGAAGAATACACAAATTAGTAGAATACAAGGACAGGTGGGAAGCTATCTTCCAATACTAATCAAATGACGCAATATGCTATCACAGGGTTGAGCGGAAGGAGAGTACTTAGGAAATTTTAATCATTTGACTATTGAATTATCATTAAATTGTTATTCGTTGAATTTCACTTTTTTGTATATTCAATCATTTCGCCGTAGGAATTGCTGACTGGGGGCTCGGAGCTTTACATCTATTTTTAACTAATTTAACTTCCGACCAAAATCGAGCCTGGGTGGGACTTCTATAATAATTTAAATAGAATATTGGGAGCACCCCACCCCAACCATAACACACCTATCACAGTGACGGCATAACAATCCCCTTCATGCCACAGTGTGTGTGTGTGTGTGTGTGTGTGTGTGTGTGGTTTGAATTTTTAACGTAGCTTTAACAATTTTGTCAGACATTGCTACGAGGTCTGCAGTGTGGCAGTTTATAGTGATGTCTAGCACTAGGGCATCATGCCGCAGACATGTAACATCATGTCCCACACAGTCACATTATCCTGACATCAGGCCGACCAGTCCTAACACTTACCTCTTAATACTGAGCGCCTAGCTGTTAGTACCATTTTTATAAGTCTTTGGCATGATTCGACCTTGGCACGAACCCACTACCTTCCGCATCCGAGGCGGACATCCTAACCACTAGGCCACCGGATCCCGTCAATAAAAATGAAACACATTATATATATATATATATATATATATATATATATATATATATATATATATATATATATATATATATATATATATATATATATATATATATAATAATAATAATAATAATACATATCAATCTCATTCATAACCAATTAACAATATGTAGACTACAAACTTCCATGTGTTTTTAGTAATGGGGTGGGGGGGGGGGGGTAATCAACACGGGTAAGACCCGATAGTGTTTTATAGCATCCCCACATCAAACAATCGGAACATTCTCATCCAAAAGCACGGTTTGATGGAAAGCAATGGATGATTTGATTTCAAGTTTAACATTTTGTCTTGGCGCCATGTGAACTGATTTGTGCCAGTATAAATGACAACCTATGCTAGTGTTTGACATTTGTTGTGAAGCTAATCACTTGTTTGCTCCTTGTTAGTGATATCAGCTTCCGTTATATCGATGCTATTAAGTAGCTCAAGTTGACTGTTTTAAACCGACATGTGTAAGTCTGCCTATATTCATTTAATTGGTTTGCACAGTGAGATGCAGGGCCGGTGTAGTGTTAAATTTTGACCCTCGTTGAATTCTGACCCGCCGGCTCATTTTTCAACGACCGTGATCAAAATTTCACGTTAAAATCTGACCCTTTTTTAAATGTCCTGTTAAATAACGACCCAGATGTAGTATCACATTTTGACCCTCGTTGAATTCTGACCCGGTCGGTAATTTTTCAACGTGATCAAAATTTTACGTTAAAAACTGACCCTTTTTAATGTCCTGTTAAATAACGACCCGTTCAGGTGAAATTATGACCTTATTGTAAAATGTTTTGTTATCAAAACTCAACGTTGATTTTTGAACCACTTCTAAAATGAAATCAACTTATTACTCACTGAGCTGTGTCTTTCTTAATTTTTTTTCTTTCTTTCTGTTAAGGAAACAATTGTGTGCAATAGAATGTTGTTAATCTGTCACTATCATAATTCTCTCCGTTATATTTTTTTTTAAATGTCCCAAAATGCGGAACATTTTCAAAATAGCTGAACTTTGCTTTGGACAAAGTGGACAAACTGATAAATAAATGACTATGTTTCACTTCGGTAAAGTCGCAAGGTTCAACAGGGCAGGTAAACAACTGAACAGTATATTAGCGATGATCAGGAGCGTAGCTGCCTGATAGGCAGCTGCCTACACAGAATTTTGACGATTTTTTTCAATGGTTTAAGTTTCACTCACGAAACCGATATGAAATCTATATTTATATAATACAATACATACGGAAAAAAGGATTCATTAGAAGCAAAACACGAACAAGATAGTAGCAAACTCGATTTTATTGAGTCTGTTCATAAGAATTTGATGTTTTCTATTTATTTTTACAGTATTAAAATAGTACCAAGGTTCAAAAAGTCTCAACAAGCAGCAGAGAGGGTGAACAGACCAAATTACCCGAGCAAAACCCTTGTGTTAGACCAAAAAAAATCCTTGCTCGTTCATATAGGTCATACCACGTCTACGATTATTGTTTGTCCCAAACAAGATTGTAGACGAACCCTCTCTGCTGCTATTCATGTTGCAAAAGAAATTTTTACCACCATATCAAGTTTGATGAATATTTCTCAACGCGTTCTCCTCATCTGTTTCATCTTTATTTGTTCTATGTTTCAAGTAATATTCAAGTTCTGATGGTGGTTTTGGATTTATGTTCTTTCTTTTTCTGTAATAGTTCATCAAACTTCTGTATCGATCTCCACCGCAATTTTTGCAAATCTGATATAATCCTCTAACGCCGTTGTTACATCCAACACAACTTCGTGGACCAGCATGAGGATTTTTCTTTAAAATATAATTATGTTTTTTACAATATTCTCCACGGCACCTTTTGTTGCATTTATCTGTTGTTCCTTGAATTAACCACGCACAGTTGTTCATTATATGAATGATATCTGTTTAATTAAATTTATCCAAATATTTTATCAAGACCCACACGATATCTTGTTCTAGGATCATGTAAATTTATTGTTATAAATCCATGCGGAGTAGCTTGCGCTTGTGAAAAGAAATTTCTGAATTTAATTATATCCATGTCACCGCTGCACCAAGTTTGATGAATATTTCGCAGCGTGTGTGTGTCTACGCCATTAAACACAACTAAAATATTACAATTGTCCCTGATTACTTTTGGTATTTGTGTATATCGTTGAGTAACATAGATAACATCTGTATTTTTATGTCTGCCGCGAGAAAATATCCTGGCTGGATTTGATTGTTTATCCAGCATCACATCATCATACACAACTAAATTATTAATAAATCCGTTCAAAAAAATCAACGGACGGTGCTTCATCAATATCTGTTATAAACTCTAAAAAACATCATTATCTTCGTCCAGTAATCGCGCGTTTTCGTTAAAATCTTTTAATACTTCATAACATCGTTGATCATCAGCGGATGGTGCTACCAAATACAACTTATCCCATTTCAACCATCTCATTATCAGATTAAGTAATAACTGCGTCTTACCCGATCCAGATGGTCCTATGATAATCATTCTGATGGAATTCGGTAGCACAGGATGATGCTTAACAGGTTCTCGCTGCCGAGTTGCTGAGAAATCAATTATATCCATATATATTATAACATGAATTTATGTTGTTTACGCTGTAGAGTTAAAACTCCGACTACTGATTTAGCTACAGTTATAACAAAAAATAAAAAAATAGCGTATGGTGGAAAATGTTCTATATGCGGTAGAAAGAAATTTTCGTTTTTACCTAATAAGCGCGGTGGTGATGTTGCTAATTTGATGTCAAAGTTTCCGGGTACTCCATGGGCTAAATACCCAGGAGAAAAACATCTACCAGGATATAGTTACTGCGGTCCTGGTACTCGACTCGATATCAGGCTCGATAATCAGGATCAACCAAAACCAGGCGAGGAACCAGTAAACGCTATTGATCGAGCTTGTCATGCTCATGATGTAGCTTATAAAAGTAAAAATCTACAGGATAGGCATATTGCAGATGTGAAATTAATTCACGCGTTAAATTCCATAAAAAATAAAAATATCAGAGAATCATTAGCTAGTTGGTTAGTAAGATCTGCGATGAAAAGTAAATTAGCGTTTGGGGCTGGTAATTAATAATGGAATTAATTTATTATTCACCAAAAGGATATTGGAGAGGCAAAGCAGCAATTGGTAAACTCGCTGATGCAGCAGCGGTTAAACATTCTACTGCTAGCGCGTGGTTATCCAAACAGGCAATATGGCAAATTTATCTACCACCACCGAAACGAATTCAGTACGCGTACTTCGATGTCAGTGTTCCTAATGAAGTTCGTCAAGCAGATATTCTGTTTTTACCACATGATACTGTGCGTGGAAAAACGTACAAGTACGCGTTAACTGTAGTTGATGTTGCAAGTAGATATAAAGAGGCAGAGCTGCTATCAACGAAAACATCATCTGAAGTAGCCGATGCGTTTGAACGAATTTATCAACGAGGTGGTGGACCACAAGGTGGTCTGCGATGGCCACAGCTGCTACAGGTTGATCCTGGTAAGGAATTTCTTGGTCCAGTATCATCGTTGATGAAACGACATAATACCAAAATACGACGAGGTCATACTGCAATTCACCGTGATCAGGCAATTGTTGAGCGATTTAATCGAACACTTGCTGAGCGGTTATTTGGATATCAATATGCTAAGGAATTTATTCAAGATAAAAGATCTCGTGAATGGGTTGCAAGATTGCCAAGCGTGATAGCTGCATTAAATAGCGAGATCACACGAACAACCAACATGAAACCCATTAGCGCAGTCACAAAAAAAAATATACCAACACAATGAAAAGGTACTGAAAAACAAAAAATATTGGGTGATGTTACAGTTAGATATTTATATGAACCGGGTGAACTTGAAGGTGGTAGCACGAGAGCGACTGATCCTATTTGGAGTGTTACCACACACAAAATATCCACCGTGACAAGATCGCCAGGTAGACCTGCAATCTACAGATTAGATTCGGCTGCTACTCAACGTGGATTTGTACGTGAGCAACTACAAATAATTCCCACGGATACACAACTACCACCGCGATCACTTAACTAGCACTAGCGCCAAGGGTGCCTGCACCCCGACGTCGATTACACTCAAGACAGGTCAACATGGTATTTTCTCGTGTATGACCGCGACTATTATCTTTTCTGTCTACAGTAAATTGTCTTGAATCATTACTCGAATACCTCCACAGCATTATACAATTACAACTTGCGCAATGATTATTCTGCTGCTGTTTTAACTCAATAATAAATTCAACATCAAGATCAAAGTCTCGTTTATTTTTTTTTTGTCAGATTGTTTGTATCCGTTTATCCGTCATCAATGACGTTGAATTTATTAACGATTTCAGGAATTATAATTCTACGTAATTGAGATATTTTTCTTACCCTCGATACCGCTAAATAAACTAAATTTGACCACTCGATGTGATCGTCTACAATCAAGACTCGTGTGTCAGAAATAGTTAATCCCTGAGACGACTGGATCGTCATAGCGTATCCCAACACCCATGGAGATTTGTCAGCGCGTAATGCATCTTCGACCACACTGATATCAACAGCGACAATATCATTTAATACGAGATTTTGATTCTCAGTCTGTCCTGGAATATCAACATTAATATTCTGTTTTTGTGTATCTGATGGTCTATAACACAACGGTACGGGTAATTCTGAATATTTTTCTTTATGCAGCTGAAATAACTGCTGTTGTAAATCGTCTCTGATTCTTTTTCTGCTTGCTACGATCAAATCGGTGGGTCTCCATAAATTTAAAAAATCACTCATTGAGGTCTCTGAGATTACTCCGCGTATTATTTCACACTGAATTTTGTTTGATTGTAATCTGATTAATTTTTTAAATTCCTTTAAATTTGCATCGAGAGCTCTATGATCATCATCTATTTCTTCGTAATAATCAGCGAAATTTTTTAACCAATCATGTGGAGATGGTCCAACAAAAGGCGGCGGTTGACCATGATCGCCACACATTATTAGAGCGGTATTTTTCGTCAGCAACCAATCAACAAACATTTTTAATGTATCCAATGACACCGTACATATCTCGTCCCAAATAATTATTTTAGGTATATACTTTTCTCAAATTCGTTCAGGAGTCTATGTATCCCCGCGCCACCGAAAGAAACTATGATACATGCACGATTGTGCTTGCCGTTGTTTCATCTCCCGTGCAAGTCTATGTGTAGGTGTCAGCACGATCATATCTGAATTTCTAAAAACATTAATCGCTCGAGTCGTCTTGCCGCATCCACCAGGTCCATTGAGATATACTGTCTTATATCTAGTTATTGGATCACTCAACGATGGCGCTTTCGACATTTCTGATATTTTATTACACTTACGATAAAAATGTCTCATCGGAACATCTGTTGATTCTGTATAATTGTGTAATATTTCCTTTTTTATTCTCCACGAACTCCATCGTTCATCATTACTTGTAAATTTCATAACAGACTCTAAATATTTACTCGAAATATAAAACGAATCTGTTGCGACTCTGACTGCGGTCTCAGGAAATCTATTAATCATCGATAATAAATTTATAGAAACATAAGCCAACATGGAAGATCTTAGATGAGTATACTGTGGGGAGATATCATTTATATAACTAACGATCGTACCCAATTTTGTTCCGTCGGATAAATAAACACTTTCTCGATTTACAAATATATTTCTCGCTGTTGTATCAGCAATTATAAAATCGTACTCGGCATCATCTAAAATTAATCGTGTGTGATGTCTTTTATGATCATATGCACCACCCTGAGTAAATTTACCTATAATTTTTCTGCCTAGATCTTTTGCGTTTTTGAGTTTAATCTCGAGAATTTTAGGAGCTTCTTTGATAATATCATCTTCGGAAACATCAGGACATTTTTCCTTAAACTCGCTAATAACTTCATCAACACTGATAGAATCTGGCATGGGCAACCAAACTTCGGTCTGCGCGCGATATGTTATAATTGCCTCACTGACCACCAACGATGTCAGTACAGCACAATCTAGCATATATTGTAATAAAACTATAGGTGCCCAACGTTTTTCACAAAAATGTCTGCCAAACCGAACATAACAAATCTTGTGAAGATTTTCCTTAAGCTCGAATGATTCAACACAAGCGAATCCAGTCAGATCAAAATCAGGTAATGGTCCATTAATTGCCACTCGCGTCATCTCGTTTGTAGGGTGACCGAATCTTTTAAAGTATACAGAACAATCTCCGTATCCTAGAAAACTTCCTGGATAACATGCAACCATATCAACCGAAATGACATCGTTGTAATTATACTTGGTATTCCACAATCCGCCATGTCCGTATTCGACGCAACTTGCGCGTACATCTTCAAGTAAATCAAATCGTAAATTTCTTTCTCTAGCGAAATAGGCCGCAACAGATGGAACGGTAAAGCAATTAGTTAGTAATTTGACAGTATTTTCCGCGGAGTGCTTGCACTCTAAAAACTTCTCCGCGAGATTTTTCATCTCGTGGAGAGATTCTGTTCGATATATTTCACCGTTTGGTCTAACAAACTGATCAAATTCACCTTCCTCATTACTTTTAAATAACCATACCGATACAGGATCGTTTTGACTTATTTCGTTGATAAAATCAAACATATCTGGGGGGGTAAAATCTAACAGTTCGATCACGTGGAAATATTGTTACTGCGCTGGCGCGTTATGATCAATAATATTTATTGGAGCTCCTTTTGATTTATATTTTGATTCGTACAGTACGTCTCCCGTTATTGTCGCTACGGTTATTGGAAATTTTAATATTTTTCCTAACTCAGCAACATCTTTTATTGTAGCACCGGTATCCTTAACTGAATCAGCCCACGAGTTTATTTTTTTTACGTCTTAAATCAGTTAATCCATTTCCACGCATCGCGTTTGTAAAGTGTTCTATTACTCGCTCGGCTACACAATTTAACCTTGAAAATTTCATGGGTGTCAGTTTATCAACGTTGGGTTTTTTATTTATCTCATAGATTCCATAAATAACCGCTGTTACAGGATACGCTCGCTCATAATACGGTTTGTCAATACCCGTCAGTAGACCTGGTCTGGAATTTTTACTTAATATGGCAATTTTATTATTGCCAAGGACAGGATCATATTTGTCACGGATAATCCAACTACCTGTTTCTGTTAATACAATAAATTTTACTCTGAAGAAATATTTCTGATTGCCTTCATACTCAGCGATGTAGTTAATGATAGTTGCCGCTCGCTTGTCATTCATTGTGGCGTCCTTGACAGTATTGCGTATAATCTTGAACGTTGACCATGTATGAGATGCACCATCCGTGTAAAATTCTTTCTTGGCGTCGTGAATTTTATTGATCAAACTTTTATTTTTCGGATGAACCAAATCTCGTACTGGTAAATCAGAAGATAGTCTGTCGAGGTTGAATTTATATTTAACAGGCCTAGTTTGGGATAATCTCTCAAACTCATTCATATAATTAAAACAAATATTTAAATAAAGAAAATTATATATATACAATGTCTCAATGCAAATGGTTGATGATCGGCTCAGTAAATCGATGCAACAAATCCTGCAGAAAGGAATTTTGTTGGATGCACTTACAAAGTATACGACGAAGAAGTCTAGGACCAATACCGTGTCTGCGATGTGGTATTGGAGTGCAAGAAAAAACAGAATTATGTGGAAAGTGCGGTGGAAAACGGTTTAGAGAACTTAAAAGATATTATGACAAAAAAATTAATAATAGTGAAAACGCTATAAAATCCGTGGAGGATTATATATCAAGATTTCAGACAAACAATGATTTAAACAAATAATATTATTGCATATATGGAGCAAAATATATTTGTCCCACATCCCAGAATAACAAACTATGAATCAGATCGTAATGGTGTCATCAGAAATTGTAGGTTGAAGAGACCAGTTGGTAATGTTACTAATACTGGCTATCTAAGGTTCAACGCTGGAAGAAATAAAATGTATCATTGTCATCGATTTACGTACGAGTGTTTCTTCGGAGTGATCAAAGATGGTCTTGTTATTGATCATATTGACGGAGATCCTCAGAACAACTCCTTATCCAATCTGATGGTTGTCACGCAAAGTCAGAACTCTGCACGTGGTAATACTAGAAGATGTAAGACAGTTTCTAGAAGGGCGGTAAATTCCACAAACACAGAATCTAGCGAAGTAATTATATTTCGTTCGATACGTTCTGCTGCGAAATACTTTGATATTAATCCGTCTTCAGTGCAAAAAGTAGCAGAAAATATAACCAGATCTGCCTTCTCCAAAAAATATAAGCAGAAAATCACCTTTCACTACTGTTAACTATCATCACCACCTCGAATTATATTTATTTTTTGGGGGGGTCAGAAATTGTCATTATTATAGTACTTATTTTTTGACTCACGAAAGGGAGGTAATTTATGGTCATAATCATATACAACATCCAAGGTCTGTGATGCCTGGTGGAGCAAGTTGAACACACATAGACACAGACAGGTTATTCTCCCTACTGACCATAATGGTTTGTTTTGTTTTGTTTTGTTGGTTTTGACAGCATCTTTAACACATAACTGGCTATATTATGCTGAGGAAATGGAAGCTATCTGCCTTTCTCAAGGTCATCATTACATCTAACCTACAGAAAACCGACATGTATAGTCTGTGTCGTGTGGCAATGTACTGACTCATAGGTCCACGATAGTGTTTGGAATTGAAAATCAGTGCATTTTCCTTGTTCAGTGCAGAAATATAATGCGAGATTGTGTATGTATGTGTGATTATTTATTTATCGAGTAAACTCCCTTTGACCAGTCTAGCAATTAGATGATCTAGACCGGATGTTCTATCATACATGGCGTGGTATGGTAAATAGGAAATTCCTTAATTTAGCTTTGTTTGGTGAAAATATATCATATAAACGTATTTCTTGAATTCAGAATTGTATTATTCGAAATTAGTTCCTTTTCAATGATTATTAGCTATATATTAACTTCCGAAGCATATGTTTGTAACAAGATTTGATAGCTCAATCGGTATCGTATTGGACTGTGACGCTCGCGGTCCAGGATCGAATCCCTATGGCTGACAACATGTCGGTGGTTTGCGCATAATTGCCATTTTTATAATAACTGGGGGCTCCGCCAGATCCCCCCGCTCAGCAAAACTCAACCACGTATCAACCGGTGGTTGATACATATTTTCGTATCACCCAAAGGCTTGATTATTGTGGGTGGGTTTTTGCTGAGTTTTTGGTGTTTACCAGTCTAGCAATTAGATGATCTACAAAACTCAACCACGTATCAACCGGTGGTTGATACATATTTTCGTATCACCCACGGGCTTGATTATTGTGGGTGGGTTTTTGCTGAGCGTATATGTTTGTGCCGTCCTTTACTCAATTATTCATTGTATATATTTCATTTCATACTTAATGAACTTCCTAAAAAACTCGTTTCATAATATATGTTTGTAATGTCCTTCATTCATTGTACATACCCATTTCATTGTACATACCCATTTCATTGTACATACCCATTTCATTGATACTTAATGAACTTTAAAAAACTCGTTTCATAATATATGTTTGTGCCGTCATTCATTCATTGTACATACCCATTTCATTGTACATACCCATTTCATTGCATATATCCATTTCATTGTACATACCCATTTCATTGTACATACCCATTTCATTGTATATCTTCACCAAACACACCCTCTTGGGGCTGTAGACCGTTGTTTGACGGGTTAGGGGTTCTCATAGCGGGGTAGTGTTTCGTGTACCTGTACCTTGAGCTCGCTAAAGACTCGATGGGGGTTCAGGGATAATTTTTTTTATTTTAAAGATTTACATATTATATAATGAACCATGAAAATATCAAAGACATTATTTCTGCTATTAAAAAACTAGAAGAAAACGGAATTAATATATCTGATGAACTAAATCCTGAAAAAAATAATATCTGATTTTGAAACGTTAAAAGAACTTAAAAATGAAAATAAGTATGTTCTATCATCTCAATATAAGTTCATAAAGCGGATTCAGGCAGCTATGTTTCAGTCACTGGCTATGGTGAACAATGATCAAGTAAATGAATTTATTCCTCTTTCTGTTGCAATAGAAAAGATCAGGTCGGAATTATCCAACGAATACGAAACAAAAAAAAACAATCAGTACCCGCATAAGATACTTATGAAAAATTATGTCAGCGGGTAACGACTGAGTAGTAATATAATTTTCCTCACTGTATATCACATCAGAATTAATTTACAAATATTTTTTGGAAAACTGATTAATTTGTATACTTTTAAGTGGCAATTACCCCATCAGAATTAGCACACTGATTGATTTGCATAATTTTCAGTACCAATTACCCCATCAGATTGATTCACAAAAAAATAAAATATTTCAGAATAATAATAAAAATATTTCAGAATAATGATACAATATTTTTTTGTAGTATTTTTTGGAAAACTGATTGATTTGTGTAATTTTCAGTACCAACCACCCCATCAGAATTAGCAAACTGATTGAATTGTGTAATTTTCAGTACCAACCACCCCATCAGATTGTACAAAATTGATTAATTTATCCCATCAGTGATTATATTTATTTATTTTTTTAAGTTGATCGACTTTAATACAGGAGTGTGTATAATTTAGAATCTGATCTCTCTACAGATGATCTCGGCGGAGTTCATCTAACTGTTCTCTCTTCCGTATTCATCAATAACTAAATTAACGCTAAATTGCTCTGTGTTTTGAAAACACTGTTCTGATGGCGTTTTTCGAGTGTATAAAAAGCAATCACGTGCTGGTACATTATATAACATTTACTGGATTAATTAAGATTTCACATACAGATTTATCACATGCTCTTCTCCACGCATGTCAATTAAGCGATTAAGGTGGTCTGTGAGCTTAAAATTTATTCGTGTTAACATATTATTGTGACACCGCAGATACAAAGCATTAGTTGGTTCTTGCACGATTAAACTTCCAGGGGGAACTTGTGGTGTAAATGTATATAGGATGTATCCTTGTTGAGCCTGATTTGATTTTCCGAGGTCTATTTGATAGCTGCCATCGACTACGTCACAAACCAGATTGACCACAATCGTGCTGGTTATATTAACGATTCCCGGTGAAACGTGCCTGCCGCCGCCGTGTGGATCATTATTATGTCTGAGAACAGTTGGAGGTGGTGTTAGTTTTTTCCATGCCTCGAGTATTTTAGGAAAATATTCATCAATGACATCATTGACAGATTTTCTCCGAGCGTCCGGGTCATAATCAGGAAATTTGAACGTCGGTATATCAGATTCCTTGATTTTATATTTATCAATTAAAAACTTTTTTGGAGCAGGAGATGATTTTAAAATTATGTCTATAATTTTGTTGTAAGTGCGTTCCATAGCTTCTGAGATATAATTCAGAATTTTTATTTGTTTGATAATTTCCCCTCGTGTCTCGTGAGATGTTATATCGAAAAGATACTCAGTGAGACGTTCACGCAGTTTATTTAGTTATCTTTATGATCAAGATTGGAAACGTCAATAGTTCTTTCAATTTCGTGTTCATGAATATGGCCAGGGGTTTTATCTTCTGGTAAAGCTGAAAATATGTCACCACCATAACCAATTAAATCATCCAAACTATCATCCCAAGTTCGAGGTCCACGCCACCACCACCAAAGATCTCTCATTGTATCTTCGTGACGAGAGCTACTTGTTGACGTAAAATCAGATTTTTTCGGTTCTGGTGGTCCTCCATACACCAGGGGAATATCTGGCCAACCTAGTATGGATCTTATCGTGGATTGATAGATATCAACGGCATAATCAGGAGAATGTATCTCAACCGTCGAGGACAGCGTCGACTCATGAACGTTAATTGATATTTTTGCTTCTTTTCCGGTTATTGATTTTATTCTACGTTGAAATTCCTCATTGATTTGTTCGATCTCATAACTACCAGTGGGTATTCCAACATCTATCCAGTCAGGAGTGCCATCTGGTTTGTTCTTGTTAGCAAATACAAGCAAATTATTTGCTGCTGTACCATTAAATGATTTTGATCTGATATTTGGCCAGCTGTAATATACCCGTAATTGAGCTAATGCTATTTCTTTTACTGGAATTGCAGTAGGAAAGTTAATACTAAATTCAGGATTAGTTGAACTTACCGAGATCATCGTTATCTTTGGCGGAGTTGTGTTAGTCACGATCTGCTGGAGTAATTCTGTCATTATTAGTATTTATGTCTTTAACACCGATACCTTAGTCGTATATTTTAGTCATCATTGAAAACTCGACATCAGATATAATTCCGTCACTGAGACTCGCTGATAACAACGAAGATAACTTCGAGTATGCGACCGTTGCTGTATGCAATCTTATCATGTAATCGGATAATTTTTCATTCATGCAGGTGCATATATTTTTGTGATGATATTAAGCACACCTGCAATCGTTGTTGCTGTTGAAATACAAATAGTTACGGCTGCTGGTGCCATCACTGTCACCGCTGATATAACACCTGCTCCAGCAACAACAGCGGATACTGAATAAACAATCACATCAACGATAACTAATCGTCGTCGATATTTTTGTACTTTTACTGTACATTGTTCGACTTGATCTTTTAGCGCCACCTGTCATTCACGCGCTTGATTGTATCTGTATTGTGCACCGTCCATATATTTTTATGCAGTAACCAATTGAGGTGTTTCAGCTACAAATTCCAAACACCACCAGTAAGATGTTGCGGTTAATTTCTTATCATCTGCTTCCAGGATAAATATTTCTTCGGTTCCGCTATTTAATATAACAGATACAATTCCGGAAAACCTATCCGTTGAATGACGCCATGGATACGTTGTAAATATCTCAAATCGCGCACCACTGAACACAGACAACCTGTACACGCCAGTGACTGTTGCAGTATACTTGGTGGTTTTATTTTGCTGCGACCATGTTGCGAATCCCGATGATACAGTGCATACGATGTTTGTGATATGCCCAGGAGTTATTCAGGCTGGAATTTTAATCAAATTGGTTTTATTAACGATCTCAGGAATCCCCGCTACGATGTCTTGCTGTGTTTGTTTGATCGTGTCGATGTTCGTATTGATATCAGCGAGATTTATGTCAACGGAGTGCGGAGTGCCGAAGAATTCTTCTGCGGTTCTTTGATGGTTTCTGCGAAATCTTGCAAAAGCGCCCACGTGAACGTCATACTCGGCCCGCAGCGTGGATAATTTACCATCTACGGTGTCGACGTATTTTTTTGTTGCTGCATCTTCGTCGGATGTTGGATCTCTTAAAACTACTATTTTATTTCCGTTCATGCTGAGTTCACCCGTCATTGTGTCACCGGTATTTTTCACGCGATTAGCAACGCTTCTTGCAATTTCATCCCTGATGGTTGTAAATGATACACTGAATCTCTGATTCTACCACCGTCAGTAAACACAGGAATATTATCCGTAACTGCACCAAGTACTCGCCGAACTATATCATACCATCTGATGTTGCTCGTTTTTAGTTTACCATATCGATCTTGAAAAATAACGACCTCATCTGGGTCAACTCCAGCCAGGCTCATGATATCAGCGAGTTCATCTTTAGTCGCATACTTCGACAGATCAACATCGCCGGATTTTCTCTTAATGCGGGAAGATCTTCTTCCGTAAATATCAACCATTATATTTTAAGATCCAAGATCTATTTAAAACGCTTTACGCGCAACGAATCGGTTGCTTGTATAATCATGCACAACTTTATGTGGCGGTTTGGATGATTTTGATATAGCGTCGAGTACATTAATAACTTCACAGCCGCATATTGGCGGATCTGTCATTGTTTGTGTGGGTAGCGTTGAATACCAAACTTGCGGGTGAAGTGGTGCGACATACTTGATAAATTCAGCAGGTGGTGCTAACCCGTACGAATCAAAATAAACGATTCCACGTGGATCAACCGCGTATGATAAACAATGAGTACCAGGTCCTGAAGTCGAGTCTAGATTAATAATACCTGTTTCGAGTTTGTTTGGTTGTTTTGGTAATTGATCTCGCATAAAAACACCTCTAAAGGCTTTTATTTTTAATCGTTTAGCAGCATCAAGTAAATCAAAATTTGATGCTGGAACATCTAACGTGGGAGCCTCAGACCGCTTCCCCAGCGAGATCCCGGTAATCTTAGACCGCGTCCCTTTTTTTTGCTATATCGTCCACCAGTTGCTTTCTTTAGAGCCATTCCAGCAGCTGTTCCAACAGCACCTAACGCGGCTGCTTTTGCTACGGCTGGAGCGGCAGCAGCTATTAACGCTGGAATAGCCGCAAGAAGTGGAAATATACCACCCGTTTTAACCATGTCTTTGATGGCGCTCGGAGAAAGACGTAATTGAACTCCAGTTTTTGATTCTAGGGCTTTATTGAAATGTTTAATCTGATTATTTGTCAACGATAATTTGTTTGGACCACCACCCATCTGATCTCGTTTTAGTGATATTTTAGTTCCGCATTTGCTGGTTGTTGATTGAAGCTTTTTGACCTGACCGGGAGTCAGAGTAACATTAACATGACTATACGACATTTTTATATAAATAATATTTTTCTGAATAATTAGAGATTTTCCACTGGTGCATCAACGACTCTCATTCGACCACTACCACCTTCAAGTAACATGGCTTTATCGCTGAGTATGACCGCGATTGCTCTATAATTAGCACCACCTGTATTTAATGTTGCTTTAAGATGTACATCAACGACAGATTGTTTTGATAGATCAAGATGTTCCAGTGAAAAATAATAAATCGGATACAAAGTTCTGAAATCATATTGTGATATTTGCAATCCAGTACCAACATTTTGATCACATCCCATGAATGACATTAAACGATGATATGCACGTCCTATACGATTCTGTTCATAATTTAGTTGTATATTTTCTGTTGGTTCTTGTTGTCCGTTTATCCGTAAAGAAATATCTGTGATACCTAGTTTATCAAATATCATATGAGAGTGAACTTGTGAGCCTAATCGATTAGTTTCCTGAAACGCAACAAAAATATGTCGCGGTGCAGAAACACCCTGTTGTGATGCTATATGCCATGTAAACTGACCGTTAACGTTAGTTTGCATACTATCTGTGCTTGTTGTTAACCATGACAATAGGGATTTACCACCAGTGTCCATGAAAGAAATTAATTTTTGTTCTACTGCGATCGTTGGAGTCATTACCGGCATCCATAGTGAAAGTTTAGACAATATTACTTTACCAGCATCACCAACAGGTCTCCACAGAGCATCGTTATCATCACCTTTTCGCACAAGAACAACCGTGTGTCTAGCTCCAAAAATAACCTTTCTAAAATTTCTACAAAATCCAAAAATATGCGATAGTGGAATTGCACATGAAAATCTTCTATTGTCTCCTAGTAACATACTTCTACGTGCTGCAAATCCCAAGTTGAAATTTTCGCTAGAACCATGAACCGCTGGAGCCACATCAGCATCAGCGTTATTGGCAAAATTTCTTGGTCGTCAAATATTATACGGATCGCTTTCAGGGTTATTGGAGTTATCTTTCACAAACATCATTGTAGGACCTGCTGATCTTGTATAATCATCAGAATATCTTGCTAATCCTATTATTGTTGTAGCAACGTCTACATCTTTCTGAATCGATTCAATATTTGTTCCATCGATCATATAAGTGGCGCTATCAAACAACGCCATAATCCCATTGTTGACAAAACCAACTTTTACTGCACCTCCGTAATTAGTGTCATCCGTTTTTATAATTGTACCTTCTACCTCAAGAAAAGCCTCAGCGGGTAAAACGTATCTACTTGTATCATGAACTTGTAGTTCAATTCTTCCACGTTGATCTGGTATTCGTGCCTCATAAGAATAAAACTGATAATCACGTACCGATTCATCTTTAAGGACAGGTGCCTCCATAACAAATCATCGGATTCACGTTTAAACATTTTATTATAATTATTTTCGTCTAACACGAAAACCGGGTTTGGACACTCCACTTCCTGATATCATGCTTGAAATATTATTTCCTGATTCACTGAGTCTTTGATCTATCAAATTTGATGTTATATTTCTTTCTGCCTCTTTAGATAATTCCGCTAATTTTTTATTTGCAGCCTGATTTATTATTTTACTTACGTCTGCGAGCATAATTTCAGTACTTGCCAGTTTTACTGGGGGTTGTTGTTTTCGTCGCAATAATCGTGCTAGTCTTTCTTTGATTGCCGAGAACGCCTTACCAGCAACATTGACAATTGCTCCAGGAGCTTTTTCACGAACAATATCGATAGCTTTCATCGATATTTGTTTTGCAACGGGTGCTGCTTTTGGAGCTATCCTTGTGAATAATCCCCGCACAACATCACCAAGTCCATCTCCGTAAGTAGCTCTGTAGATTGGTAATCGTGAGTTCACCGCTCTGACCTGTACAGGTTTACGATGATTATTATGTATGATCATCTTTTTTAATTTACCATTTATTTAACAACTAGTCATCAACAAGTTCATCGATAAGTTCTCGGTAAACTCCGATATCCATGATACCGCCTTGAAATAATCGCCGATAAATATTAGCTGCTTCATTAATTATTTCTGGTGAATTATTTCCGGCACGTTTTCCTCCTATGAGAACTTCTAACCGTGACACGTCATTGAGGATATTATCAGGACATAAACCAGATCCTGTTTTAGGTTCATCTTGAGGTGTTTTAAATACTGGTGGTTGCATCACCGGATAAAGTACTTCAGTGGTGACCGGGGATATGCTAGGTGAGTCACTTATTCGAAATCCATGTGGTGAATCTATCGGTGTAAATGTCATTGCCGGCGCAGAAATTTTTTTACGTTGTAAAGGTGGAGGAAGCTGATACTGGGAGAGTTGTTCTTGTTCTTGTTCTAGTCTCTCTCTGCGAAGTATTTCTACTTCTTTATAAAGATCTTTGTATTTCGAATCATCACTTTTAACCTGTCTTTTGTTTGCATGTATGCAATATATCCATTTAACAAGATCTTCATTTTTTACTTTTTCATGACGGGGTTTTAAAATCCCAGATTTGTCAGATATATAATCTAATATTTTTTTCGGGTAATTTTTCTATTACAGTATTCCTAATTTCTTCAACAACCCCTTCCTTAAATTTTGCAATTAATTTTATATTTTCTTTTACTGGCTTGAATTTAGGTGCATGTTCTTTTTGCACGTCGGCGACTTCAGTACGAAGTTTTCCAATACTTTCAAGTATTTCCTCACCAACAGGTGGAGGTTGAACCGCAGCTATTTCCCTGGCTATGCCAGGTGGAAGATCTCGTAAAATCTTCTTTGTCTGTTTAGTTCTTCTTGCTATTTTTTCAGTTTGTTCTGCTGTTTGTTTTGATACCGGAAGAATATCTTCTTTGATGACAGGTGTAACTTTTTCAGTAGCTGCAGTGACGGGTTTAAACAGTTTTTTAGTTTCTTCTTCGTACTCAACTTGTGCTTCTTGCTGCGCTTGTAGATTTTTTCTAAATGAGTCTCTGACAGGAAGAAATTTTTTAATTGCTTCTAATCGTTCTCGTGCTATTCTTGCAGTATGAGATTCTGGATGTACCATTATTTTAAATATAACAATTTTTTAATTGATATCAGCAGAGAGGGTGTAAATTTAATTAAACAGATATCATTCATATAATGAACAACTGTGCGTGGTTAATTCAAGGAACAACAGATAAATGCAACAAAAGGTGCCGTGGAGAATATTGTTAAAAACATAATTATATTTTAAAGAAAAATCCTCATGCTGGTCCACGAAGTTGTGTTGGATGTAACAACGGCGTTAGAGGATTATATCAGATTTGCAAAAATTGCGGTGGAGATCGATACAGAAGTTTGATGAACTATTACAGAAAAAGAAAGAACATAAATCCAAAACCACCATCAGAACTTGAATATTACTTGAAACATAGAACAAATAAAGATGAAACAGATGAGGAGAACGCGTTGAGAAATATTCATCAAACTTGATATGGTGGTAAAAATTTCTTTTGCAACATGAATAGCAGCAGAGAGGGTTCGTCTACAATCTTGTTTGGGACAAACAATAATCGTAGACGTGGTATGACTTATATGAACGAGCAAGGATTTTTTTTGGTCTAACACAAGGGTTTTGCTCGGGTAATTTGGTCTGTTCACCCTCTCTGCTGCTCAACAAGATGCATGAAATGCTATCTTAGAGCCTCTAGATTGTAACAATGTTGCCCCGTACCCACCCACCCCCACCCCCACTCCTCTAGCAGTTCGAGGCTTCGCCGTTCAACATGCCTAATCATCAATCATATACTAGCTACGTCCCTGAGGATAATTATAACAGTAAATAAGAACTCGTGAATAATGAATAAACCATCTACAGTCGGTTTAAAGATGCATACTAATGAACGACTTTGTCTATTTGTTACTGTAGGTAAATCGGGTAAAATTAGGATTTTATTAAATGAAAATGCAGGTTATATATATATATATATATATATATATATATATATATATATATATATATATATATATATATATATATATATATATATATAAGAATTAACGTTCAGTTTAAAGTTTGTGATGGATCAATTGCCTAGGCGGTTCAGCGTATTATTTAAGAAAACCATATATATATATATATATATATATATATATATATATATATATATATATATATATATATATATATATATATATATATATATATATATATATATATATGTGTGTGTGTGTGTGTGTGTGTATTTAGCATGTGTTTAAGCGTTCGAATCCCAGTGAGGGCACTCTTTTATTAATTTATTTCAAATCGAATTTTGAAGTATTGATATGCAATTTGTTCTAACGTTTTCTAGTTTATAATGTATTTTTGAAATTATTTTTGGGAAATACATATTATTTTATTTTCATAAACATTCTGCATTTTAAATTACAAAATAATATTCAAGCGATGCGACAAAAAGGCGTGGCGATGTAACTCTTGTTAGACCTAATATGCCGTGTATGTTTCTTAAGTGACCGCGCCTTCGCTTGCGGTTTATATATACGTGCATTTAAGACATTTTGATACGATCTTAAAATTGCACACCGGTACTCTTAAAATCGATAATGATAACTGTTTTGTCATGATATTACATCAAATAAAAATCTCAGATATCCATCGGCATGTATTATGCATTATATATATTTTTTTAAATCATATCGATTGGGAATAGAACCAATGACCCTTTCTTGATAGACAAGATTTTAAAAAGCATACATTGGCATGCATTTTAATGCGAATCATTTCAACTGTTATCAATATACATGGGTATAACTTATCTCCCTATAAATACACCAATGTTTATAACGGTTATCATGTAACTATTGGCCGACAATACAGAGAAGCAGAGATCAATTGACAATGTTTACGTTTAGACCAAATGTAAACAATATATATATTTAAATTTTAAAAATACATTTCTTAATTTTATTACAAGAAAAATGTAAAACCCGCGGCCGTAAAATATCGCTAATTTAGCACGATTTACCTGTATTAAAAGATTTCCAAAAATGGCTTCCTTCACTTGGAATTAAATTATATTGTGCTTGGGTAGCGAACATTCCATTAATCTTTTAAATTCTGACGAATACAATTGAATAGTTGGGAGCAATCAAGTTTCCAAAAAGCAAGCAAAATCTCTTAAGTTTTTGCTACATTTAAACTATTATTATGTGTTATTTGTTCAAAATACCTCAACATGTAAGGGTGATATGGAGCGGAAACCAAATATATAGTCTGTTGGACCTTTGATCACAAAATATCACATTTAGCATGAACCGACAAGACTGGAATCGGCTCTCTGAGCATAATCTCAATATTGTGCAAATTTGTGCCAAGTAATATCAAATCCCTCGAGACGTAAGGAATATATGGACCGGTCATGAACTATATTCAATTTAACATCAAAATATTATATTGACCTTAAACCTACGTGGCTGAAACTTGTGCTCTGCAAATCGTCTCGGTATGATGAACATTTTAAACCAAAAGCACTACGTCTCCCCATTCTTTGGGGGAGATATAATTTGACAAAAATATTATAAATGCTTGAATACAGCTATTGAAAAGTCATCTTTTTCCCCATGTTAAGAAATATTGCTTTAAAACACCGTGTACGCTAGTTAGTTGGACTGGGTGACAAATGAAAAAAACAACATAGGAAGCAGGCAAACAAAAAATAACATGTTCGATAAACGCTTCATTTACAGATTACACCATAGTAGTATTAAAACTGGCAGACAAGTTGGAATCTGAAAACTAAGAAATAAACTGTAAATAATTCAATTCAAAAGCAAGCGTTTTGAACTAATCGACCTAAATGGATGTTATGTTCGAAATTTAAATGATAACTTCAACTGTAATATTTCTTCAATAAACAGTATTATTGTCATTACAAAGAGCAAGGCAATGGCCTGAACAGTTGCAAATTGCTCAGGATTTATAAATGTGATTCTGTATGCAATTGTTTTATTTTATTGGTCACTTCTGACAAAACTTCAGCATTTGGTACCCTGCCTTTCACATCTGTTGAAAAGCTGACAATCAAAACAGTAAGTCAAGAAAGTTCTCATGGTCACATAGCAGATTAAAAACGTTAGGGTCAAATTCCTTCACGGCATCTTCGGTTCCTGGAATTTTGTAGTGCGCATCCTTATATTTCTGTACGTAGACAGTATCCTGGCATTCTCTCATTTCTTGAAGTATTTTTTCATCATTATAGTTGTTGACAAGAGCAGCTTCGAGTATTTCGGCAGAGACATATTTCCAGTATTTCTCCGGAACATATTTGCGTATAGGAACGTAAGGTGGTCTGCTGAAGAGGTTTTGGAATTCGCAGTCTAAAACATCTAATACTGGCTCATAATGGTCATTCCGGTGTAATATGTACATGCTACTCTCTGAGGTAGAATTTATTGGAGTATACTTGTTCCAAGAACAATTATGCTCTGTACTGAACGTGCAATACACGTAAACGTTCGTGTTTAACATACTTGCAACAGCTCTTATTTCCACATCCGTACCCCATTTTCCGTCTTTCCACATCTGTGTTTGATTTAAATATTGTGTTAAAGTTGTATTAGTGTATTGTTCAAACGTTCTGCTGTTCTTTGTCATGTATTCTATAACCTTCTGTATGATCTCAGCATAACAGGTCTGAACTCCAAAAATGATGTAGCTAAAAGTGCGGAACAAGCAATTACCGTCACCTCTCATCTGCGCATGTTTTACTGGACTTGCATTGATGCTCACGTCTGGATAGTAGATTGTGGTTATGTTTTTAGCTTCTCCCGTGTGTGGATGGCAGATTTTGGATTTGATTTGGCTTCTCAGCGTGTGTGGACAATATATTATGGTTATGTTTCTGCTTCTCAGCGTATGTGGATAGTAGATTGTGGTTATGTTGTTAGCTTCTCCCGTGTGTGGATGGTAAATTTTGGGGTTTGATTTGGCATCTCTGCGTGTGTGGATAGTAAGTGATGGGTTTGTTTCTGCTTCTTGGCGTGTGTGGATGGTAGATTTTGGGGTTTGATTTGGCATCTCTGCGTGTGTGGATAGTATATAATGTGGTTAGTTTTTTGTTTCATTACCTTTGTGTGAATAGTAGATAATATGAGAAGACAAAAGTAGGGGATGTTTTCCTTCACGCCCGTGCTTTAGATATAAATGTAAAAAGGGCCCGTCATTCCCGCCATTCTACGGAATAAGCGAAAAGAAGATGGTAGCAGTATCTGACTTGTTTAACCAGTTGACGGAGAGTTGGTATTGGATGATAGATCCGGAGTATGTAGTGGAAAGACTTAAAATAGAATGGAAGTTCCAGGCAGCTTGGACTTTGCAAACAATCTGAAAATAGCCAGGGAGAACATTCAAGGGATGATAGAAGAAGAGGTAAAGAAGTTGAGAGGTTTCATCTCGCCTGAATATGTAAGGGTCGGAACACTGAAGCAGTCTCTTGACATTGTTATCAAAGTCAGGTGTTTTTTTGGATGATATCTTCAATTTGACAGAATGGCCTTTTGTCAAAAGGGGACGGGACCAAGTCCATAAAGCAGAAGAAATTATGAAAAGGGTCTTGGAAGAAGAAGTCAAGAACGTCAAAGACACATGGGCAAAAGATAGGAAAGAACAAGAGAAAAGAAAGAAAAAAGAAACATTTGAGAGAATGAACAAAAACTGGATGAATATCCAGGAGAAATGTAGAGCGATAGGTCATCAAGACTGGATTCCTGAGTCGGAACACAAAAAGAAAGGAATATTGGGAAAATTTAGGAGATGGATAAAGAAATGGAGAAAGTAGAAGAAGAAAAAGCAGAAGAACCAAATGACTTTCATGCCTAACCCTCCCAAAAAAAATTATTTTTTAAATGTGGTATCAGTGTTTATAATCTACGATATATTCCCATGTTTATTTCCCCTTGACGCTAGGCAGGTCCATGATATATTCCTATGTTAATTTTCTTTTGACGCTATATAGGCCCAGGTTGTACTTCAAAGTACTTGTCGCTGTATCGTCCCACGGGACCTTGTAATGGTAATTCCCACTGTCGCTATAACTCTTGTCGCCATATAGTCCCAGGGTGGTTTGTAACGCTAATTCCCATTGTCGCTATAAATATTGTTGCCATATCGTCCCAGGGTGGTTTGTAATGCTAATTCACATTATCGCCCTATCGTCCCACTATACTACTCTGATGTCTTTCTTTAAATGTTGGTCTACATCTGAAAGTGCTCTACAGGCGTAGGCAATAATCTTTCCATTATTAGTTAATAATGTGCCTAGACCGACAGGAATTGCATGTACAAGTAATTGCGTTTCCTTATTAGGATCGAATTACGCTATTATTGCGTTATTTTATTAAATTCTGTTTGAGTTTTTCAAACGCTTTATCGTTTTTCACTCCATTCCCATGGTTGATTTTGTTTGGTTAAGGCTCGAAGAGGGTCATTGATTGTTTGATGGAACGCAGCAGGCGAAGTACAAACAAAATTACATTATATCCCTTTCAAATAAGGAAGATAACTACATTCATAATTTCATTACTACATGTACTGCATTACATTGCTTTTGTTGATTTTATACATACTAAGCATTTCCTTATTGACGATTCATAAACCCATGTATGCATAACTTAAAACAATATCCGTTAAAAAATGACCCGGAAATCTGATCGAAATTCAACGCTGCGATCAGTTTTCAACGACTGTGAAAATCAAAATTCAACGTTAAGAACTGACCCTGGATCAAATTTCAACGTTAAAAGCAGACCCGGAGGGTCAGAATTCAACGTGGGTCAAAATTTAACATTACACTGGCGCCAGACTATCTGGCGCCCTAGGCAAGGTTAGATTCCGGCGCCCCCCCCCCCCCGCCCCCATATCAATTTCAAAATTTATAAACAATAAAACAAATTTAAAACAAATTTCAACATTTGAGCACAGACCCCTCTGTGCTCAAATGTCCGGACCCCCCCCCCCCAAGCACTGCTTGATACTATTTTATTTGCAAAATTAAGACAAGAATAAACAAACATAAAGATAGACATTAGTGATGAACTAACAGCATAATGGACAGTTGAACAAACACTCAATACTAATACAACTGAAACCAAATTTGGCTGAGGGATAAATGCAAACAGAAAGAAAATTGAAAATCTCACTTTGCGTGCCTTTTCCTCAGCAAAGTTTTTAACCAATTCAGCTCAGTCAAGTGATGAAGTCAATCTGTCAAATTGCCCAGTTCATGAAATGGGCAAATTTGTCTGCCCAATTCTTTCCTTGTTTATACCATTAAAATAAGGAGTTACCCCCCCCCCCCCCCCCATTTTAGTTTCCGCGGCAAACTGAAGGTTTCGTATACGCGTAATTACACGGAAAAACTCGTGGCCTATAAAAACACGCGAACATAATTACGTCCTGAAAGTTTCGTATACGCGCGATTTTCACTCACTCATTTTGCTTGTTCCGGTCAGACTGGTGTTTCGGTCAGACTGAATCTACGCGATTATTTGTGCCTGTATGAAATAAACCAGGATAAAAAACGACCCTCAATAAAACTGATATTTATTTATTGTTCAAAACTGTTGTTGATTTGGAGAAATGCGCCCCCTGAAATCTGCGCCCTAGGCGGCTGCCTAGTTTGCCTATATGGTAGTGCCGGCCCTGGTGAGATGAGTAGAGTTATACAGAAGTAACAAATAGGTTTTAATAACTTACTGAGTAACTGTTCTTGAGTTTGGATATGTTTGTTTTCCTTTATCTCAATTTATTTTTCAAGCACTATAAAGACTGCGATAGGTTGTGTGGGGGAGGTTACATATCAGGCCCTTCTTACTTCTTGGGGTGGGGCCTGCCTGTTATGAATCTTACTTATCCTACATGTAAGACGTACACCCCGATATTTATTTAAGAAAATTACTAATGGTTATAGCACTAGTTATTATTAGGATAAGGTAGACAACATCTTTGTAACAGAATTAATTTCGCAGATATCATGGTAACTTCCAAAACAGTAAATTTTTCAGGTGTCACTGTACCTTATATTATTTAAATTTGACGTTTGTGATATTTTCACCGGGTTAAATGCTTTGAATGTTTAAAGACGCTGATACTTGAATGCAACTGTTAGGGGATTCACTGGTTCTTAATGGTGTTCTGTTTGATAACTATGTTCAAGTTATATTTACAAGAAACTCACAAATGCATGCTCACGGAAGCATCGTAAAATGCATCCATTTTTTTTCTCGGTCAAATCCAGGAGAAGTGGTTTAGGACAATGCACTTGTTCCAACCTACATTTTCAATTCTCCCAAAATTACCTTGCCTAAATTAAATCAGAAGTATGTTGTTTAAAATCCAAAGAAACACAAAATAAATAATGTACAAAGTGGTTTTCCATACTTGTTTATGGTATATATTGTGTTAAACAGCGTCATTTTTTTATTTTTTTCCATTTCATTCTCATTTAGTATTAAACTGGCAGTTCTTAGTAGAATGCTAGCATTTGTAACTTCAGTGATCTTTTTTGACATGCTGGCTGATGTCATGTATATACTGTGTTTTATGCTTTATGAGGTTCCAAACTGACATGACACTTGCTTGATTAAATCCTGAATTATCAGTTAGATTTACAAATCCACTGCTTGAATTTGAAACCTGTGACAGTTTGGGATCTCATTTTTTTCAGTTACTGCTGAACACCTTTCCACCAGAGTCAATGAATTCAAGCCATGGATAACAATCAGTCCAGTGTCCTGAAAATTTCACTGTCTCTAAGTTGTGTCATACTTTTGATAAAACGTTTTGCTTCCACAGAGTCTGGATTTTGTCTCTTTGAAGAAATAATTACTGTAGACTCAGTGGCATTCTTACATTTTATACCTCCGTATTTACATGAAGTTTCTCTGAATCTTCCTCATCTCATTACTTGCGAAAATAACTTAGTGAACTCTCCTTATTCAAATAAAAAAGATACATCATTTGACTTAAAAAGATACATCATTTGACAAAGTCAGCATAGCATACATTTTGACTTTTATATGCAAAAGATGCCTGCTCCTTAATTAGCATAATTGTTTCATTTCAAATGCAATATCGCACATTGAAGTTGATCCTCTCTATAATCGGTTAAAAAATTAAACGCTCGTTCCTGTCAAAATCAGTTAATAAAGTAAACAGATACTAATGTTGGTGAAGTGCCTTTCATCAATTTCATTGCACTTATTTGGTGTATTGAAACCAAATTGAGATTTCTCACGAGGATCTCGGTTGAGTAAACACACTATAACAAGGTCATTTAAAACACTGCTAATTAATGATACCACATTTGTTTTGTTGTAAGCTTTTTGCAGTATTCAGATAAGCTGTAATAGAACTGGCACACATGTGACAGTTATCAATAATCGCTGACTGTAGTATTACAGAATGTGACTGAGTAGAGAGAGGTAGATTCGAGCATTCATTATGTCTGAAAAGAATGAATGACCAGTTAACGGTAGGCACAATGATTCAAGTGTGAAATTTAGCACTTACCCAACTTACTTAAAATAGGAAACAAGCATTTGTTTCAAACTAGTTCCTTGCAACACTTCGAAAATGAATATGGTGGAATATTGGAAGGATTTTATCAGCTCTGAAGTTCATGTAATTCTACTGGAAAGTTTTGTATGTCATAAAAGGTTACAGTCGAAATAATTAAGTGAATTCAAATGACTATGCATCCATAGAATGTTGATAAGTGATATGGGATTTGTACTGAATCATCTGATCACAGAAAATCTGATCAAATATTTGCCACATGTTGAAATTATCAGATGCACTTGAATGGCGCCACAAGATTGCTGAGGCTATCATAGCTGGAAAGAAGCACACAAACAAAATGATCCAAAGGCATTTCTGGCAAACATTGTGCAATAAAGATTCGACAGATCGCACAGATAAAAACTTTACAAGAACTGAAGATAGTAACAACTTCAAGATTTCTGCCCCAGTCTGATGCTGGAATTCATCCAAATGGTGCCCAGGAATAGAAAAACAAACTTTACAGTATTTGATGCGGGCTACAAAATGTTAATTGATGCAGCTGATGCTAGACGCTACATATTTCAGTTCAGTGATATGGTTAATACAAACAGAGCTACATCTGTTTGGGAGTTTTGCATAAACAAAGATTGCCTATATCTTCATTACCAGATTTTCCGAATGTTTCATGACTGCGTCTCTGCCAACGCTTATTTGTGAAGCAGCATTAATAACAGGGCTTGAGGTCATAACTTTCTTGATGGTGGCCAAGCCAAACTACGGGAACTTATGACGTAAATTAAATTGAAACTTTGTTCGGTAAAAGTTTCAAATACAATACACTAGTGTTTACCTGCATTTGTTTATTACAGTGTCATAAATGGCCATTTCTCTTATTTGTAATCTCTAGTGAATTTTACATCATCGTCTCTAGCTAAGACTCTACACAAATTCTTGGCATACTTAGCTAGCTGAACTGGTATCGACTGCTTCATTATATCATTGAATATGTTTAGTTTGGTTTTTGTGGCGTTTAACGCCATTTTTAGCACATGAGGACAGCCAGTATATTTAATGGTGGAAGAAACCAGGAAAATCCTGGACAGAATTATCGACGAACAGGAAGCTATTTGCAAGCTTTCTCACATTCACACGTTGCTTGAATCGAGACTCAAATTCACATAGATCGAGGTGAGAAGTTTTGAGTGATCTGTAAAGGCAAGCGCCTAGGACCACTCGGCCACCCAGGACTCCATGACTGAATACACCGTAAAGAAACTAGCCCATTCAGATCCCTTGTTGCATTTAAATTTGACGATTGTTAAGAACAATCATCACGGTCAATATTCACTGTGACATGCAAGTTTTTCTCATTTGTCTACTTATCGCAACTTTAAATTCTGAGTCAAAATGTATGTGGATGTGGAAATTCTGATACTGAATATTTCACAAGTTATATACCGATCTCTCTCACTGATTAATTTATTTCTCTTGCTTTGAGTGGAACTCAGATTTTATTTGGAAGAAGGCAGTTGTTCGTAATACTGTTTCAACTAACTATATATGCTACGGGTTGATGTATAAAAGGTGGATCAGCAAATCCTGGCTAATGAAAATGATTTTAGCAAACTTGACAGACAGCATGAACACCGTTTAATTTTTGTACCAATGAAACACCATAAAATGTCGCCGAAACATTCATGAACGACTTAAACAAAAACTATATTATAACGTCAAAAGATGATACATAATTCCGTAACAGTAGTGACCTACTATGTATCATGTCTATTGACGAAAATCACATTCTGATGTTGTCCCCCATATGAAAGAGTTAAACCCCAATGACTTTCGATTTAAGAGTAGGCATAATGAGGTTTTCAAGATGGCCACCACGCGATGGTCATATTGGACATTAGATCATCTCCATTTTAATTTAGCATACACAAAACATAAAAGAAGTATCCTGCTAAAATCCCAAGGTAATATGACTTTCTCTTTTGGAGGAGTACCATTACGATTTTCAAGATGGTGACCATATTGGATATCAGATTTGCAACATTTCCATTTGGGATCAACTAGGTGTCAAATGACCCTTCTGCTGAAAGCACAGTGTCAACACGACCAGCTATCGAGGAGCAGTAGCTGAAATGATTTTCCAGATGGTCAATGTAGCAGCCATATTTGAGGTCAGAATGGCAATATTTTCATTTATGACCTGCTAGATATCATAAGAAGTCTTTCATTGATATGACCATTCATTCAGAGAAGTAGTGATAACAAGATTTTCAAGATGTCTAATGTAGTGGCCTTATCAGATGTCTGTGCGCAAACCAAGCATTCTAAGGTTCCGCTCTGTAGTTATTATGTACTTATGAGAAGGCGATATGTTTAAAGTGATGTATGCACTGGCAACGTGCACAATGGAGAGAATGTTGGCATATATCTAAGCTATTTGCATATATTGCGACTGAATTTTCTTTTACATGCGAAAATTATCCAAGCTGCACTATCTAAAGCAGGTAGCTCTCAAAATGGAAACTACCTGTGCTAGATAAATGAGCATGAATTAATCCAAATTACACTAACTTTAACAGCTATTAAAATAGTGGCAAAGAAATGAACAATACCAACGTTAGAAAGTGCTTAAAATAAATAATAAAATTTATGCTAAAAATATAGTCATATATTTTTTCCCAGTTTTTCTTGTTAATCCAGGAAGCCTGAATTAAGGCCAAGCTTTAAACTCTATAAACCAAATTAAACCCATCAATCATGCACCAAAATAAAGTTAACTACAAGTTATTTTAATAATACTAAAATCGTAAATTAGCATTTATGCTATTTGTTCTTGTTTATACAGTGAGTCTTCTGGCAGTATTTGGTCAAATGATCTAAGTTAATGGGAAACTAGAAGTCTTCGAAGTAAAGTCAACTAAAGTTAAATTTTGAAACTGTCGGATTAAGTGAAAGAAAGATATACCATAAATGTCTCTTTTCATTAATTCATATTAATATTAAGGAAAAATACGACAAAACAGATTTGCTTTTTTTCTATGTACTGTTTTAGGAAGAATTAGCACAATTTACTCTTTAAACCAGACCCTGTATGATAGAGATGCTCCAGTGTCAGAATGGGTAATAGGTAATCTGAGGTAATATTGTCAGTTGCTATGATATTTTTCCTTCACGTTATTACATTTTTCAACATTAAACTCGTGTCAACCGCTGTTCTACCTGTCACACCAGACGAATTGAAACACTTTATTTTTTTTTGCATTAGCTATTGCCGTAGGTGTGTTTTTGAATTTTACTGGTCAGCTAAATAAATAAAATATGAGAAATTCAGTGTGATACGTTCATTTTTGTAAGACAGGTATACCTGTGAAACAAATTATTTAGCATGTCAAGTTAAAGAAATAATTGTATTTTGTTTGCTATGCTGTGACACTGTATTGGTGATGAAGTATTGTTCAACCAAACACTAGAGTGACTTTGAGAGATTACGTCGACTGTTTGTACAATTGGTTGCTACCGATAACGGTCGATCATTCGCTTTTACTTTTCTTCTATCTGTAAATTACGCCATCTATACCGTAAATTCCATCAGCTCTATTTGCGCAGAAGCGATAGTTGTCGACATATGCATATTATACTTTTAGCTGGTACAGTATATTGGTGTCGAAGCGGACAACACTCCGCCATTTATGTCCTAAGTGAGTTAGTGACACAGTATGACGATCTGCAAAATACGGACGGACTCCCGTCACAGTCCTCCCCACTGAGCCCTACAGTTGTTTGTTATGCTGAACTTCCCATTGTGTTCATATCTTGATACATCATATAAAATGTCTTTAAAATTTATTTTTTTTTTTGATTTTGCGGATTTCGTGCTATTTTTGTTTTCTCAGCACGTGATAAGCTATGCCACCGACCTACATGAAGCTACTGGCAAGCTTTCTCATGTATCCAAGAACTTATGATGACTGAGTTGAGATGTGTGAGTGATCTGTACTGGCGAGTGTCTTCAACCAGTTGGCACCCACCCACCCCCAATCCAAAATTAACTCGGGGTGAAGTACACGACTAACTAATCAGAATACAGATGTTGATAATTAGGAGCCCATGTTGTTGGATTGCCAATTCAGGCCGGATAAACGGAAACAACTCCGCCAGCACGTGTATGTAACGATCCCAGCAAAATAGTTCCACACATTTTACTCCATTACTTTGTTGTCGTGACTCGATTCATGCTGATATCTTCGTTGAAATTATAAGGAAAATAAATTTCTTCGCAAAAATGAGCTAACATGAGAAGTTTACAAAAAAAGTTAAAATTGCCAGTACTCACTGTAGCATTTCCGTTGTCAAACTCGTCAATTTGGGAGATAAATAAATCTTGCAAGATGTCAAGCTTCTTCCTTTCAAAGTTAATTATTGCCTGCAAATAGTTCTCAATTCAACAATTCCTAAATTAAAGTGATCTATTTTGAAGACAAAATGTGATCTGATCAGATGCACGTTCATCAATATGCATAGATCTCCATACTTATCAAATGCATCTTAGATCTCAGTCTGGTTGTTGATCCTTGGGACACCATGGCCTCCATACTGAATAGTTCTATATTGCTACTTTTTAATAAATCTTTGAGATATTTTGTTACTAAAATACATTTTAAATTGTGGAATTGTTCCTAAATGGAAATGGCTCTGTTCTGACACTAATCATGCTACCATCATAAAAAGCTTACGATTGCTTCTCATTTTACGGCTGCAATAACAGGACATTTATTTATTTAGTTGATCTGCAAAAAAGGTGTTGATCAAACATCCAATCCAACGCGGTTCCAACATTTTAGTTCTAACATCACGACCTTAGATTACTGATACTCACAGTAACAAATATCTGGAGTAAATTAATTCGAAAATATAATAATGGGTTATGCTATTTGTCGACTTAGGCCGTGTTTCTAAAGGATATTGCAGACTATTTATATACAGGGGGAACTGAATATCAGTCCATACGTTTTACATTCGCATGGCCCTATGCTGACACGGGGAATTTGATACAAACTCGTATGAAAGGATTGTAGGGTAAGTGATTGCACTACTGTTGAGTGATTTATATCGTACAACCTTTGAGTAAAAGGCCATTTTTATAATCAATTCTGTTCAAAACTATCCAGAGTTGATATTGAATGACTATGGTGCTAGTTTGGTTTGGTTCATTTTGTCACCAGTCCACTGATTTCGTTTTTGTCCCTCCAGATTTGATATGCTCAGTGAAATGTCACCCATGCAACTTTATCTTGAAGTAATTTACCCTTCTATTGTAAAATGCGTTCATCTCATTCATTATTGAACCATACAATGATCCTAAAGATATCAGCGTATACTCCAAGTGTGATCAAAATTGGATCAAAATCCAAAGCTGTAGCAAGTTCATCCAATCAGCCAAGATCACCTCATCAATAAGCCTTGATCTAACTCATTGCTGAACTTGACTTAACACGCGGTAGATCCTTGACAAACGTTAGCATGAAAACAACCACTGTTTCCCAGAGTAAGTTTTCTTTTGCAATTAGATGGTTTAAAGTATGCATTAGAAATGCTTATAATTAAGAAGCCTCACAACCTGGGACCCCACCATTATTTCCATCCTACAGACCTCCATACCTACCCTTATAAGCCCCCCCCCCCCCAACAATATTTCATATTTCTAGATCTGCCCCTGTTGACTAAGATCTGAATCACTAAAGCATATGTTTTTCCAAGCTTATCAAATTAAGATCAGAAGTATGGCCTCCAGGATGGTAGCAGTCTAAGACAAATGGATACAAAACTATCTCATTGTGTATCTTGCTCTTTTTTTTATCCATTCATGACCTTGATCATATAAGCCCATATTACAAGTCTGAACAAAATCAGATTAAAACATGATTTCCAGGGGAGTAACAGGCTCAGAAGCACGTTCACCTCATTAATATGCAAACATATTGGTCATTATCAAAAACATCCGAGATCTAAATGATAAAAATAACACAACCAAATTTAACTGACTAAAATCAGATCGGAAATATGGCCTCCAGTGTGGTAAACAGGTTATCCAATCAGGTGCAAGATCACATTATTAGTATGCACGGATCTTGCTCATTACTGAATTGCTGAAATTGGATCAGAATATGGACTCCACAGTGGTAACAAGCAATTGTTGCCAAATGGATGCAGAGCCTTCCCATATCCTCACTTCGCCTTTCTGCCAGGTGAGCTAATAAAACTCATAGGATATCTTGATGATTTCAATACGTTTACCATGTTTACTCAAAATCTTTAGTATGGTAGCCAATCAAATGCAACGATCACCCAAATGTATGCAAAGTCTTGATAATTAAAGACTATATTCTCGGTTTTATCAACATCTTTGCAGAAACATGGCTTACAGGGTGGTAAGAAGATCAGCCAAATGAATACAAGATTGCCTCATTTATATGCAGAAATTCCACTCAGTACTGAACACATCCAACGACTGCATGATATAAGCCCTTATTCCAAATACAGGACAAGAAATACGGCTTCCAGAATAGTAATAAGACGAGCCAATCAGATGCAAAATCACTTCATCAGTTCTATACGTTATTAAGTATAGATCTCACAAATTACTTGAATGTGATTTTCATATGTTGCAAGTTTTATTATAGTATGCGCACATCCTTCCGTTTGCAAAAAAAAGTACAACATTAAAAATGATGACATGCCTAATTTAAAAAACAAACAAAGAAGTTGAATTTTAAAACTAACGCACAGAGGTATTCTATGTTGGCTTGACATGTCAATCATTCTACCGTAAAGCTGTCTGCTTGAAGCGATGTAGATTTAGTGTTTACATACTTTTATGACCTACTTTCAATCACACAGCTGATGTGGCTATGATTATAGATTACACACCACAGCTTTTTGATCTGCACACATTACATTATTATAAAATGGAAGAGTCGGTGTTATTGGTATGTATCAAGAATACAGAAACACAAACCCTTGCTTGGTTAGGTTCTCTCTTTAAAATATATTGTCTAACAGTTCTGACATTTGGGTTTCCTCATTTACAAGCACAAGATTCATTGACATCTGACCATTTCTTCAATTACAATTATTGGTTTAAAAGAATTTAACATGTAGATGTCTTCAAGAAAGAATTTCAATTGTAAACTTTTAAAAAGAAAAATTATATTTAAAAAGTGACTTCTATTATGTGTCACACGGTTCATATAATACTGTTTTAGTAAAATTGAAACACTGTATTGTGATAAATTTGGAGTATGCGAATTTGTTTATAGCAATTCGTTTTAAGGAATTCTTAGATTTTTGTGATTATTTGTTTATGGGAAGTCGGTGCTGGGAATATATTCCTCAGCCCGAAATAATTAGCCAATTATTAGAAGCACACGTGACGGAGTGAAGTATTAGTGAGTTTCCACGATGCCATGGTTTACTTTTGGTGAATTCGTGTCAGAGCCGCATGAGTGTCCCTGTCGTTCAATAGTCTATATTAAAATCTAGTCGTGTACATTGATCGTGTGACTCCAGGTGCAGATTTTAAGACTGGAGACTGGTATATTACGTATTGGAATAAACGAGAAGGGACTGTTCCGTCGTCGGCAGGTACCGTTAATGTTACCACGGTGACATATGTGATGCAATTTTACAGGCGAAATGTGGCTTAAAACCATGATTTGACTGGCCTAAGGTGGCGAAGTAAAAATAGTTATCTTTGTTAAGGGGAGTTGTATAGTTTTACGGCGTGGAATGCTGACGGTACGTCACGGAGAGTCAATGAAAGGAAACAACGCAGATGTGCATTTGATAGACAATTGGGAAGTCGTGAAATCTGAGATATTGTATTAATTAGACTAAAATTATTATAGAATGGACACGTTGGATCTTCTAGTTTACAACAGCAGTTGTATAGAGATCTTTGGAATTAAAGGGAAACGTACGACTTCTAGCCGAATCGCGCCAGGGTTTGACATCGCTCGGTCAAGTAAAACCCCTGGATTGTTACAAGAAAATTGTCGGTGGCAGCGGTGGGATGTTTGAATAGTATTGTGATAGTTGTAAGTTGTTTAGTTTGATTATGTTTAGTACAGACTATTCGTTCGCAACTAGAAAGACAGACGTGTCATATAAAAGGGTGCTTTTTGAAATATATTTATCGAAAAATCTTAAATATCATGTTATGGTCGTAAGAAATCTTCACTTTAGACCAACAAGACATCATAACAAGTTTTTCAGTAAAAACCCCATTCAGGAGTAGCGATAACAATATTTTCAAAACGTCCACTGCTGCAATCATGTTAGACATCATATTTAACCCATCTGCATTGAAGACCAACCAGACCGCATAAGAAGTAATGTACGGAAAACCGCAGATATGACCATCCATTCAGTGACAAGACGATTTTCAAGCTGGCCACTGTGGTGGCTATATTTGACATATATCAGCACTATTTTCATTTGGGTCCAACTAGACACACACCATAAGAAAATTTCTGGTGAACATGCCATGCTAATATTGTATTTCATTCTGGAGGAGTGGCGACAATAAGAATTTAAAGATGACCACTCTTTCAGCCATAATGAATACTAAAAATGCACCAATTTCATTTAGGAACAATCAGACATCATTAAAAGTCTTTTCCTGAAAACCTTAGGTTGATATGATCATCTATGTTGTAGAAAGAAGAGCAATAACAAGATTCTCAAGATGACCAATCTAGCGACCTATTGGCCACCAGGTCAGCACATTCCCATTTAGGCCCAATTAGACATCACACAAGTGAAAATCCCATGTCAATATAACTTTCTGTTCAGAAAAAGCGATAGCAGTATTTTCAAGATGGTCGCTCTTGCGGCTATACTGGACATCAGATTGGCATAATTTTCATTTAGGACCAACTAGACAATATAAGAAGTCTTTCAGTGAACACCCCAGGTTAATATTCAGGAAGTGTAGTGATAACAAGATAATGGATGCTCAAGCTGCACGATTTCATATAGGACCGCATAGACGATGGGATCAAGTATGTGAGTGCGTGTGTGTGTAACACACATTATTATACAAGAACTCTTTGCAAGAGGGGTCCAAAGGACTGAATATTAAAGAAACAATAAAATCCAATGTCATCACACACCCAACGGTTGGTCTCTTAGAAACACACTCTCAGTTTGCTCACTCATAAAAGCTAGTTGTAGGGCTTAACCTATATGCCATATTTTCTGCATGTTTCCAGATAGAAAAATCTGGAAAAATTACTTTGGTATCGAAAATAAAAGTATAAAAAACATAATCACTCTTGGACTTAAATAAAACTATATTACAATTCATGTTGACATGCATGCAATGGCAATTTTACTTTAATAGTTCCGCTATGGTGGCCTAGTGGTTAGAGCGTCCGCCTCGGATGTGGCAGGTCATGGGTTCAAGCCCCGGCCGAGTCATACCAAAGACTTATAAAAATGGTACAAACAGCTGCCTCACTAGGCGCTCAACATTAAGAGGTTAATGTTAGGACTGGTCGGCCTTGTGTCAGGTTCAAGTGACTGGGTGGGACATCATTCTACATGTCTGCGGCATGATGCCCCAGTGCTAGACATCACTATAAACTGCCACACTGCAGACATCGTAGGGATATGACTGAAAAATTGCTAAAGCTACTTTAAAAATCCAAATCACACACACACACTTTAATAGCAAATTTTTCAATCATCCTTTATGGGACTCTTTGATATTTATTTTGACAAATTTATCCGTCAAATTTGTTTGACAATGGTAAGAACTATAATTTAAATGAAAATAAAACCTACTCCTGTAATATTATATCTTCTGTCTCTGGTAATTTCCACTTGTAGAGAAATAAGTCACGAAGGATGCAAAACAGTTTTGAAGTTCAAAAAGCAGTTCATTCCAAGATTAGAGTTTTGCATATTCATATTGCCAATTAAGTATTGGAAAAACGGTACACTAAATCTAATCTTTCCTTTTATTATAAGTAAATAATTTTATGATTTTCCTAATTCAATTCTTTCAGCTTTTCCAACAAAATCTATTCCAAAACCAAAATTCTGATATAATAAAATCTTTAGGAATGCCAAGTTTTCTTTATGTAAATTTTCCATTAAAAGAGCTTTCAGTTCTATTGATGTTGCTCTACAATATATTTCTTACCAAAGCATATATACAACTGTGTCACAGGAAGAAACAGACCTCTGTGAAGTACATCAAAATGGCTGACATAATGTTTGAACTTTCCATGAATGGGTTTTCTGGTTGAAAGCATGCCCAAAAGAGTAAAAGGGATTATTTTATTTTCCATACTAAAATAACGAACATTTCTAATATAATGAGGGGTATCAGTATAAAAACATTATATTTCTGAAGTGATGCAAGTAAATACTTTAGTGCGTCAAAACCGAGGACTCCATGATACCATAAACAGTGTTCTGAGTAAACCTACCATTTTGTTAATGTATTAAATAAAATTACTGGCAGAGTGAAAGAGGAAAATGCTGTGACATATAGTTTGTACTCGAGTGATAGAAAGATTGAAATTGGATTTAAATAAGCGGCAATACTTGTATTTCTAATGACAGCCATAATTCTCTTGGTATTCAAGTTAACAATGCAAAGTTTAGGGCCAGCACTGGCTCAAAATCAGTAAAGATGGATCACAACACGCTCAATATAAATTATGTTAAGAATTATAATTGCTAAATACTTCTTATATACATGTAATAAATATATATATATATATATATATATATATATATATATATATATATATATATATATATATATATATATATATAATTTGGTGGTTGTAGGCAACTTGTATGCAGATTATTCATCCTCCAACCTGCTTTCTGGGCAGTTGAGATCCCTTACATGATTTAGGGTAGCCAGCTTGAAATATCACAGTGCAAGGTATATTAGCACACAATCTGAGGGAACTCAAATTATGTTATTCAATTCAATGCCAAAGAAAGCATAAATAAATAGGAAGAAGGCAATCAATTCCGATCTAGATGTTTGCTTAAGATTTAAGATTCAGGAGAGGGTATATGCATTTATTTTATCAATATATGTGGCAAGAAGTTTCTTAGCAGGCATGATTCCATCTGCCCACTGGATGAGTTGGAGTACAACTAAACTGCCCACAATCAAACTTTAATAAATATACTGTTCACATCATGCAAGATACCTACCACAAAATCACTATATTTAAAATAAAAGGAAATGAAATCAGTGACAAAATTCTCTCAATCTGAAGAATGTCCTGCATGATAAGTAGATATATTGTTATCCATGTTGAGTAGATATATTGTTATCCATGTTGAGTATATTGTTATCCATGATGAGTAGATATATTGTTATCCATGTTGAGTAGAGATATTTTTATCCATGATGAGTAGATATATTGTTATCCATGTTGAGTAGAGATATTGTTATCCATGTTGAGTAGATATATTGTTATCCATGTTGAGTAGATATATTGTTATCCATGTTGAGTAGAGATATTGTTATCCATGTTGAGTAGAGATATTATCTTTTTTTAAATACATTTTGTGTGGATCAGAAGCCCACTATAGTAGAACTGCATTCAGAATTGTGACTGTTGTTTCGGATAATATAAATTTTCTTTGAAATTTCAATATATAGAACTTTAAATCCTATGCTTTATGTTCATGAAATCATTTGTTTAGTATGAGCATGTAACTTGGGTAATATCTAAATAAAATAAGCTTTTATGTCCATACATTACTTTAAATTTTAGCTCTAAAACAAGTATGTCAGTGTCATACTTGTGTGTAATCAAAGGCTCAAATGACTATTTAGGTATTTATGATTCTGCAGTTAAGCTGTCAAGTTAATACATTTAAACATTTTTGTATGTTTTTTTTCCAACGGAAACATATATCTATTTGGATAAAACGTTGGACAAATCACATACGAATGAATAAAAAAATGTGTTTTATGGGTTTGCAACAGCATATCAGTTTCATAAAGCCAATCAGGCATTGATAGTTGATTTCATTTAACAAAGTTGTGCAACACAAATAACATAAAACAATATGAATGTTACATTTTTATTAGGTTAATAGTATGTATATGAAAAGAGATTATTCATATGTGTTATTAATATTTTCCACAAATACACAAACATCACTGTACAACAAGCAAAAATGAAATGCTCTCAATAACTAATTATAATAAATTATAGATTGTGTGAAATTGATTATCTCTTATGAAACTCTGATTGATTCCCATCACGAACAACACTGGTACACAAAAAGCCTGCATGAAACCATGTACTTATACAACTTAAATGATGCTGGAACACAGAAAATGTGTGAAACAATGTCATGCATAACTATTTTATTATTTTTTTTAAATATTCCCCATAGGAAGCCATCCCATGGACTACCTTACGATTCGTTTTCTACATAAGTCTAGTCTTCCATAATTAAAGGCTTCAAACAGCTATATTTTGAGCTATTAAAATGGGGTGTCACTATGATAAGAAAAGAGGATAGCACGAAGAAAGAAAAACACAATAAGATGTAAGAAAGAAACGAGAAAAAAGTGTGCAGCAAAACAAAATCAATAAACAAGAGTATCATAAGGGTACATGTATATAATAAGTATACCTATGCATCTTATAAATTTAAACTAGTTCCTAATGTGTCCAAATAAGTTTCAAAATGTTCCAATTCATTATTTCATTTGGCTAATTCCATCTCACAAGTATAGTATTGGTTTTAAAAAAAAATTAAATAAAGGTAGGGATAGAGGAAGTTGAAAAAATGTAGTACTTTAAATAAAAATTCCCATTCCACAGAATCAACTGCATTTCCAAAGTCAATCTGTAGTAACATGCCTGGTATGTTATGCTTTTCAGTGTAAAAATTCACATCTTATACCGCTCTTATGTGTGTGTGTGTGTTTTGGATTTTTAATGTGGCATTAAAAAAAATTCAATCATATTGCTACAATGTCTACAGTTGGGCAGTTTATAGTGATGTCTAGCATTGGGGCATTATGCTGCAGACATGTAGCATGATGTCCCACCCAGCCACATTATCCAGACACCAGGCCAACTAGTCTCAACACTAAACTCTTAATGCTGAGCAACTAGCGAGGCAGCTGTTAGTACCATTTTTATAAGCCTTTGGTATGACTTCGCCAGGTTTCAAACCCACATCTGCTCTAACCACTAGGCTACTGGAGCAGTCCAAATATATTTTCACGAATAGATCTACCAGCCATAAAACCAGTTTGATCATCGTTAATTAACTATGGTAATATTATTTTTTAATCCAATTTGTAATACATGCTGAGGAAACTTTACACATTAATGCTGAAAGAGTGGTTTGTACTGTATCCTGGCACAATATCTGCTGCTTCAATATTTATAAGCAAGTTCTCCGAAACAAAATCAAGCCTTGCTCTTTTGTTTCTACCCCTCCAAGTATTTTTTCTTTTGTCCATTAATTTCTCTCCATATATCAATAAGTCCAATTTCATTTGTGATCTCTATCAGGTTCTGTCTTAATCTTGTTGTTGATTCATAACTAAATTAAAATCTCCTCCTATGATTATCAAGTTATCATGATAGCAATTTAAGGCAGTTTTTAACTGTTCATAAAAATAGGAGAGTCTTTATTTGGACCATTAATATTTAATAACGTTGTGTTGTTATTTTCTATTTGCATATCAATAATAATCTTATTTCCCTCTGTCTTTTCATATTTGCTTTATTTTAAATTCAAAGTTGTAGTTAAAAAAACTGCTACTCCTCTAGATCAACTTCAAAAAATTATAAAACGGCACTCATATCCCCAATGACTGCATATATAATTCTCTTCTTTTTGTAGGAAATGTGTATCTTGTAGAAAATAAACTGAAAACTGTTTTTGTTTAAAAAATGAAGGACATCTCTCCTCTTGGATTTTGTCACCTAAACCCTGACAATTCAAAGATGCAATAGTAATTTTATCGGCCATCAGGTAACAAAGTTACATCAATTTTGAAAAAATGCTCTGGGTAGAGATGTACATCAAATATTAATATAACTGTACACAAAAACCTAAGATGCAAATACAATTTATTTGTTCCTTTGCCTTTCACACAGGAAAGGACATCATTAGGAAGGGAGAAAAAAACATAGAGACAGAAGAAAGAAGCACCAATGCATAAAATGTTTCCTCTCGGTATAAGAAAGCCTATTGATACATTAGAAATTTAAACATTTCTAATATATTTACATTTTCCACAAACAATTCCACAATTACATTAAATACTTTCACATCAAAGAAACAAGCAGAAGATTATTCAAATCACACAGCAAGAATACTTTAAATACATTTGCAACAAAAAAGACAATCTGTCATAAACACCTTGCAGCAAAGACAGAAAGGAAAAAAATTACACAAAGCACACGGTACGCAAACAATATACAGTACTAATTTAGTAATAATAATAAAGGTAATACATTTAAAAGGGTTGCAAGTAATGCAAAAGAAAAGGAAAAAAGAAAAAGCAATCGCCAGCAGAAGAAAGTGGGCAAAGGTCTTACCAGTCACATGGCAAACACATGACAATACCATGACATGACAATACAACCTAACGATAAAATAGCTGTATGCCAAAAAAACAAATACCACGGCCCCAATTTATGTGCATGCAAAATCTGAATAAAGGTGCTGACACGAAAAACTGAGTGAAACTATACACGTCTATAAACTTGGATATGGAAGAACCATTACTGATGTTTAAACAAGGGGGCTATATAGGAGTTTATTAAATTGGTTTATGCATCTTATGACTCTTTATGTTTGCAGCACTATACTTTGAATGTTAACAATTACAATCAAGTTCATATAATTTGTATTCCATCATAGTTATGATAGGTAGTGTTTATGATGGAATATCAACACCAAGATTCACTGAAATTCGCTCTCAATAAAGTTTTCACCAAACAAATTACTCATTCAGAACTTACTGACAACAATTTATTGATTTCAAGTGATGGAATTAAAGTTTCATTGGCTAGTTGATGGAATTAATTAAAGTTTCATTGACCAGTTGTTAGACATTTTTGTAAATATAAGGACTGATAAAATTTATCTACTAAAATAAGTTTGTTTTACCTTATTAGTTATTGAATCTCTTCAGTTGTTTTTTTCTCAAAGAAATAATATTTTTTTATCCCAAATAAATATAAACCAATTAAAATATTGTTTGTAATTTTAATGCTTACTGTGCATTTTGATGTAATGATTGCAATAACGGTTGTAAAGAGTTGATAATTTGCTATGTTTTCATTTTCACTTTTATCTGGAAAGATTGTAGCTTTACTGAAAGAGCCAAGGGCCATTAAACAAATCTCTGGTAGATCCAACAATACCGTCTGTTCTTAGCTTAAAAAGAACCAAAGTGGACAAACTATTTAAAGTCTGCAAGCATGTGACAAAAATGTTTGCACCTTAATTTGGTTCTAATATTTGCAAAGACAAACTTTCAAGACCTTTTGTTTTTTTTAAAGACAGCTCAACTGGGATCTTACCCTTCACACTGTGTGGAGAAAAACTTTCATCTTTCTGCTATGCTATGTAAAGATAATGCAAAGGTGATACTGATAAATTTTACATGTTTACTTGTATTTAAGCATAACCATTTATAAATTTTACATCTTTACTTGTATTTAAGTATAACTTAAATATCTGCAAAGGCAGCTTTTCATGCAGTGAAATGTTGGTACCCCTAAACAAGACATCGTAGATATTCTTGCAAATGTGAATGAGATTGTGATATTTTAGAATATTTGCAAATGTGTTCTTATGATTATTTGTCATGTACTGCACGAGTTAAATACAGCGCTTCTGGAAAGAAGAATAAAAATCATTTCATGGAAGATTCATAAGATAAGTGAGTGATTTTAAGAATTTCAGAGTCGCCAGGAACTTATCTAAAGGAGGGAAGTTCTCCCTTTGTTACAAATATAAGAAAGAAAATGAGGGGGAGGAGGAAACAGCCTTATTTCAATATATACTAAATACCTGAATACATGTCATTCTTTCTTCCTGTTCCACTCTGTCAGAGCTGTATTGAAATCAAATTGTTTTAAAGATGCCATTTCTAGTTGCATAAGTATTAACCTGTTCATTGTTTCTGAACTTAATCCAAGCCTTATCTTTGAATTAATATTTTTACATTGTTTCAGCTTAAAGAGTTGCATTTTTTGCTTGTATTATCATTGCTCATCATTACGATGTTTTTCTAAAGTTTGGATCATGCAGCCAGATCTTCCACAGCGATTATCTCCATAACTGACAAACTGTTTATTTTAAACCATACAGTCAGACCCACCAAAACTTCTGCACACATGTCCGTAATCCATATATCATTTATTTTCAATCATATGAACAGACCCTCCAGAGCTTTTGCGAGTATATCCATACTCCACATGCTGCTACCTTGAATACTCACAGCAAGATCATCCAAAACATCAAAACAGATGTCATCATTGAAAAACTGTTTATTTGGAATCATACAGCAGACTTTCCAGGGCTTCCGCAACTATGTCCATAGTTGACAAACTTTTTATTTTCAATTCTCTATACACATAGTAGTAGAAAAACTGTGGAGCCTGAAATACAAATATTAACAAAAAATGATCTCTTTGGTAATAACTGTCTGAAAATATCTATATAACAGCAGCAGAGAGGGAAGCGATTCTTACTAACTTAATTGTCTGAAATTGACAATTGTTTAGCTCTTTTCTGAAGACCCCATGGATGACCTCCACATACTAGAAAGATTATATTGACATGTAACAGTCTAGAGAACATTTGTTAATCCATTACCTTCATAACTTGTGAAAATTCAAGTGTTTTATCAACTGTAGGTACAGGATCATAGCATGAGGATTGTATTACCTGCAAAGTGCTAACACTCGATTTAGAAAAATTTTAATAAATGCTATACTACTTTAAATGTTATACTACTATGCAAAGCTGATGATGGCTCTTGGTGCACAACTGTAAAGTAATGGTAGATGACATTTTTAACAGTACTCAGTTGTAACTCGATTTATCTCACCTAGACATGGGTGTTCTCAATCTTTGAGAGGAGGAGTTAATGGAGGAAAAAGTTGTTAAACGAAAAAGATTCCATACATGATTGCATACCTGAGTTTTCATTTTGACTAATGATGCGACGTCTCTTCCTGTCAAATGTCCCAACTGTTCTCTAGCAAAACAAAATGTAAAAAAGTGTAAAACTATATTAATTTTTATGAGTGTCTCTCAACATGATAAGGATAGGTGAATCTAAAAGTGAGAAACATTAACACCCTAGCTCAACATATGTCAGTTACTGAGTAAGTATTAACACTCTAGATCAACATATATCAGTTACAGTGTAAACATTAACACCCAAGATCAACATATGTCAGTTACAAAGTATTAACACTCTTGATAAGCATGTCAGTTACAGTGTAAACAATACACACTAGATCAACATATATCAGTTACAGTGTAAACATTAACACCCTAGATCAACATGTCAGTTACAGTGTAAACATTAACACTCTAGATCAACACATATCAGTTACAGTGTAAACATTAAAATCCTAGATCAACATGTCAGTTACAAAGTATTAACACTCTAGATCAATATATTTCAGCTACAGTGTAAACATTACCACCCTAGATCAACATATATCAGTTACATTGTAAACATTAACACTCTAGATCAATATATATCAGTTACAGTGTAAACATCAACACCCTAGATCAACATATGTCAGTTACAGTGTAAACATTAACACTCTAGATCAACATATATCAGTTACAGAACAAACAATATATGTAATATGTCAATACGGTTTGGAATACCTCATTATAATTTATTTTAAAAAAACAATCTCAACATAAATGTTTTAGGAGAGTGAACACAAACACAGACATTTATATTGCTATATGATATGGAATGCATAGGAAGAAACCAGTCTTACAATCTCACAGGTGGCTGGTAGACATTAAGTTTATCAAATTAAGACCTAATTTTCATTATCAAATTTTGATTTGTATTTAGGTCCTTAGTTTCAAACTTATTTTTTTTTTTTAAAAAAAAATACATGTTTGATGCATTAGGCCTTTACTGTAGTGTCTGAAATGTATTAGATATGGTATTTTGTCTATCAGCATGCTCACAGCAATAACAACTCTTTTGGTTTGTACCTAGGCAGACAGTGTTGTTGAAGCCACTGATCTACATCTTGTGAGGACCATTTATGTAGCGCGGCCCGAGAGGTATTGTAACTGGGATGTCCAACAACCACAGTCGTGACTGATACAGGCATGGCATTAACTTTGTCTTCAGCCTATAGCAAAGATTGATTTGTTTTTAATCACATGTTAAGATGTATCATTCTTTGATGAATCTTTGATTTATTTATCAAATGTAATTAATGGAAATGACAGATCAGTAAATGAAGAAATGAACAAAGAGGTCTTTTTACTTTAAGTGCATTTATCATTTGCTTACAACTTTCAATTAGTATGTATATATATCCTTTGCTTTGCTCGGTGTTAAATAAATGTAAATAATAACCATGAATATAAACATAAATATCTTCAAAGAACACTTCTGTACACTACCGTGAGTAACATGATATAAACTCAAACTTTAACGATGGTGTGGTGTATAGGCATACACAAAGATGAACTAGAAATGATAACACTACAGACCTTAACAATGTCATAGTGGACATATGAATATATGTTTATTGCATAAATTAGTTATAGAGGAATATTATATCTTATATTTTAAGCATGAATATTCTTTCAGCAGTCCAATAAATCAGAACATCCACGAAAAGCATGGCATAGATTGCATTAAAATTTAGGGTTTATCGATTTCATAATTCATGTAAAACATGAAAAGTAATCTGCCTGAAAGATGAATCCAATCTTAACTCTTACCAAAATTAAAAGTAAAAATTAAAAGTTCAAAATATATTTTGCCAGGCATAATGTTAACTACAGGATATATTTCAGGACTGCAGCAATTTGGAACTTTATAAATATATTATATATTATTTTCTTACAAAATAAAGCTGACCAAAAGTCTAATGTTTGACAGCTCATATATTTATTACTTTCTATATATAGCAGCATAAAGCTGAAGAAGCCATGTAGACAAGTGATGATGGTTAGAAAGTCTGTACTTACAATTTGACTTGCAAATGAAACGTTGTTTTTTCCCGATTTTGCACTGCTATAGCAATCATCAAGTCCCTTGAGAAGATCCTTAAAATTTGCGTCAAGTAGATATATCCCACTGAAATCATATAAGTAATTTGCTCCAATGACTAAATCAAGCCATCCGTCTGGTTTGTATTCTTTTTCCATCTTCAGTGGAATAATTTTCTTTTTCAGCTGAAATGCATATTCTGCCTCTGGAATTTACAATTTCAGATATGTATTATGCTGTATAACATAAGACGAATTATGTTTCTGTTTGGTGTTGTATGAAGTCAACATTACCGATATATAAACCATGTAAAAAGATCTATTAGTAAACAAGAGAATGTTTGTCACAAACACATCTCTGTGTACTACCCTGTTTTGTCCCACCTCTTCTTGGGAGGGGTTAGGCTGTTGCCTTTAACAGAAGTTAGTGTCAACTGTGTATTTGCTTTTATGTGATGTGTGTGTGTGTATATATATATATATATATATATATATATATATATATATATATATATATATATATATATAAATAAAGGTGTTTCTGTGTTTACGTATATATATATATATATATATATATATATATATATATATATATAAAGGTGTTTCTGTGTTTACGTACTATGACAACAGTGGTCCATTTTGTCATAGCCTGTGAACACAAGTATTAGTTGTTCAAGGTTGCTTCCGAGTAGGCTTACTACAGATAAGCGAGTTTGGAGTTGTTCACTTCTGCAAATCACATGATTCCAGTACAAATAAAGGCTCTCTCACAATATTTTCACTGTAACCTACTGCTAGTGTTTGGAAGTGGGCAGTCACTGTTTCATACAGAAATGTAAATCAAAAGCATTTCAGCATTGGATTCCTATATCAGGAGACAAGATTTATTCTCTATAGATTATAATACAGCACAAAGTGCAACACAACCTCATATAAAAGATCATAAGAATAACAGAAATGTAATTAATTTCCATTGCAGTCATTAATTACTTATCACATAATACCCAACAAACAGAAATATGTAGAACTCCTGCTGACATAAATATGTCCTGCACATAGAATTATGTAGAACTCCTGCACATAGAAATATGAAGAACTCCTGCAAACAGAAATATGTAGAACTCCTGTACATAGACTTATGTAGAACTCTTGCAAACAGAATTATGTAGAACTCCTTCACACAGACTTATGTAGAACTCCTGCACACAGAATTATGTAGAACTCCCACAAACAGAAATATGTAGAACTCCTGCACATAGAATTATGTAGAACTCCTGCAAACAGAAATATGTTTAACTCCTGCAAACAGAAATATGTAGAACTCCTGCACATATATAAATTTAAAGAGAAGTCACAACATAGCATTTAAAATATTGTAAACATTAATACATATTTTGGAGATCTAAAATGCAGTAAGTTAATTTAATCAGAAAATGTCAATAAAACAATGTTTTCACTTTATATCTATATCTTAATTTAGATCTGTGGACAATATAGTCTGAAATATAGAATTCTTATCTTAAAAACAATGGCATGAAAGATCACAAGCAAAGCAACAATATGCCATTTTAGGCAAAATTCTAAATTTCAGCTTAAAATTCTTCACATAGATTATATAGTCTTACTGCCAGCAAGAAGGATGGATAATGTTTTCTGTAATATATAAACCTATCACTCTTTTTAACAGCCTCAGATTTGAAAAAAAGGCATCTTTTTAACCATTTTCGTCTTGGTGATATTGGGAATAAACTTGTGATCAGTATTTATATCATTGCAAAGTCTCATTTTAAGTACTAGATGTTCAAGTGGTAGTCCTGGATTTGCGAGAGATGACCAATACCAATATGCATGCATGGTACTCTGCCTAGAACAAATCTGAAAAGTTTTAGTGATGCCCATGAGTACCTGGACAAGCACGCCGAATCAAAATGACATTGAATACAGACACATACCAATAGTTACTTTGTACTAAATGTTAGGTACTTACATTGTAGAGAAAACATTCCCGTTCCCACCAGTTACCAATTAAAAGCTGACCAATATCAGGATGAAGATATGGAACAGAGGTTTTGTTGTTGTTGTTGTAGGGTTTAACGCCATTTTTCAGCACACGATAGGCTAAACATGGTGGCCAGTATTAATGGTGGAGGAAGAACCCGGGAAAACCCCGGAAAGAATCACCGACCCACGAGAAGCTACTGGCAAGCTTTCTTACATACCCACATTGGCTGAATCCAAGACTCAAACCCACGCAGACAGAGGTGAGATGGCAGTGATCCATAACGGACAGCGCTTTAGACCACTCGGCCACTCCGGGCCCCAGAGGTTTTGTAACAGACCTGAACCATTACATATAATAGGTAAAGTGTTTCTCTTTTTTATTTTAGATTTTTTCTCATTCCAACATGATAGGTCCAGTTGCACCTAAACAGAGAGTTAATTTATTATAAACCATTGTGCCAGTTCCATACCTAAAGAATTAGAGTAATATCACTGTCCATAATAGAAACATCATCAGTATATGGTAGTTGTTTAATGCTAACAGCCCTATATATATTTACATATATGCAAAAGAGCAATGGAGCAAGAGCTGATCCTTATCAAATCCCATATGAAATATTAACATTGTAAGAAACAGTACCAACATCATTCACTAGGTGCTGCCTTTGGGGTCAAATATGATTTAAACCACTTGACTGACACAGAATTAGACTAATGACTTCAATATTTTTAAAGATATACAATGATCGACATTACCAAAAACTTTTTGTAAGTCATTTTTAAGAATATACCAGTCGAATTGTCCTGCTTCATTTCAAATCTAATATAATCTTGTGAATGAAATTAAGAAATATATGTTGAAAGATGATGTCAAATTCCAGGAGTTGCGATGTGATTATGTCAAGTTAGGTCATGATCCTGCTTACACTGGAATTAAAACCGATGCTGAAAGCAAAAATGAAGGTCATGTTAACCTATTTAATAAGATTTTTTTTACAACACACACTATAATTATACCACATTTCTTCTCAGTTCATTCGATGTTTGGTTTCCTCCACATTTACCCCAGACAGTTTGGATTTATATGTTGCAGTTTTTGATTAAAATATATAGTATGTCATGTTCAAGGGATCAGAGCCCTAACTAACAAAAGATGCAACAAGGTCAAACGTAAGGACTCGAAAGGATCAGAGCCCTAATTAATAAAAGATGCAACAAGGTCAAAAGTTAGAACTCGAAGGGATCAGAGCCCTAACTAACAAAAGATGCAACAAGGTCAAAAGTTAGGACTCAAAGGGATCAGAGCCCTAACTAACAAAAGATGCAACAAGGTCAAATGTAAGGACTCGATGGGATCAGAACCCGAACTAACAAAAGATGCAACAAGGTCAAAAGTTAGAACTCGAAGGGATCAGAGCCCTAACTAACAAAAGATGCAACAAGGTCAAAAATTAGGACTCAAAGGGATCAGAGCCCTAACTTGCAAAAGATGCAACAAGGTCAAAAGCAAGGACTCGATGGGATCAGAACCCTAACTAACAAAAGACGCAACAAGGTCAAAAGTTAGAACTCGAAGGGATCAGAGCCCTAACTAACAAAAGATGCAACAAGGTCAAAAGTAAGGACTCGATGGGATGAGAACCCTAACTAACAAAAGATGCAACAAGGACAAAAGTTAAGGGATCAGAATCCTAACTAATTAAAGATGCAACAAAGTCAGAAGTTAGAACTCGAAGGGATCAGAGCCCTAACTAACAAAAGATGCAACAAGGTCAAAAGTTAGGACTCAAAGGGATCAGAGCCCTAACTAACAAAAGATGCAACAAGGTCAAAAGTAAGGACTCGATGGGATCAGAACCCTAACTAACAAAAGACGCAACAAGGTCAAAAGTTAGGACTCGAAGGGATCAGAGCTCTAACTAACAAAGTAAGGACTTGAAGGGATCAGAGCCCTAACTAACAAAAGATGCAACAAGGTCAAAAGTTAGGACTCGAAGGGATCAGAGCCCTAACTTACAAAAGATGCAACAAGGTCAAAAGTAAGGACTCGATGGGATCAGAACCCTAACTAACAAAAGATGCAACAAGGTCAAAAGTTAGAACTCGAAGGGATCAGAGCCCTAACTAACAAAAGATGCAACAAGGTCAAAAGTAAGGACTCGATGGGATCAGAACCCTAACTAACAAAAGATGCAACAAGGTCAAAAGTAAGGACTCGATGGGATCAGAACCCTAACTAACAAAAGATGCAACAAGGTCAAAAGTAAGGACTCGATGGGATCAGAGCCCTAACTGACAAAAGATGCAACAAGTTCATAAGTAAGGACTCGATGGGATCAGAGCTCTAACTAACAAAGTAAGGACTTGAAGGGATCAGAGCCCTAACTAACAAAATATGCAACAAGGTCAAAAGTAAGGACTAAAAGAGATCAGAGCCCTAACTGACAAAAGATGCAACAAGGTCAAAAGTAAGGACTAAAAGAGATCAGAGCCCTAACTGACAAAAGATGCAACAAGGTCAAAAGTTAGGACTCAAAGGGATCAGAGCCCTAGCTAACAAAAGATGCAACAAGGTCAAAAGTAAGGACTCGATGGGATCAGAGCTCTAACTAACAAAGTAAGGACTTGAAGGGATCAGAGCCCTAACTAACAAAAGATGCAACAAGGTCAAAAGTTAGGACTCGATGGGATCAGAACCCTAACTAACAAAAGATGCAACAAGGTCAAAAGTAAGGACTCGATGGGATCAGAACCCTAACTAACAAAAGATGCAACAAGGTCAAAAGTAAGGACTTGATGGGATCAGAGCCCTAACTGACAAAAGATGCAACAAGTTCATAAGTAAGGACTCGATGGGATCAGAGCTCTAACTAACAAAGTAAGGACTTGAAGGGATCAGAGCCCTAACTAACAAAAGATGCAACAAGGTCAAAAGTAAGGACTAAAAGAGATCAGAGCCCTAACTGACAAAAGATGCAACAAGGTCAAAAGTTAGGACTCAAAGGGATCAGAGCCCTAGCTAACAAAAGATGCAACAAGGTCAAAAGTAAGGACTCGATGGGATCAGAGCTCTAACTAACAAAGTAAGGACTTGAAGGGATCAGAGCCCTAACTAACAAAAGATGCAACAAGGTCAAAAGTTAGGACTCGAAGGGATCAGAGCCCTAACTAACAAAAGATGCAACAAGGTCAAAAGTAAGGACTCGATGGGATCAGAACCCTAACTAACAAAAGATGCAACAAGGTCAAAAGTAAGGACTCGATGGGATCAGAGCCCTAACTAACAAAAGATGCAACAAGTTCATAAGTAAGGACTCGATGGGATCAGAGCTCTAACTAACAAAGTAAGGACTTGAAGGGATCAGAGCCCTAACTAACAAAAGATGCAACAAGGTCAAAAGTAAGGACTAAAAGAGATCAGAGCCCTAACTGACAAAAGATGCAACAAGGTCAAAAGTAAGGACTAAAAGAGATCAGAGCCCTAACTGACAAAAGATGCAACAGGGTCAAAAGTAAGGACTAAAAGAGATCAGAGCCCTAACTAACAAAAGATGCAACAAGGTCAAAAGTAAGGACTAAAAGAGATCAGAGCCCTGACTGACAAAAGCTGCAACAAGTTCATAAGTAAGGACTAAAAGAGATCAGAGCCCTAACTAACAAAAGATGCAACAAGGTCAAAAGTAAGGACTAAAAGAGATCAGAGTCCTAACTGACAAAAGATGCAACAAGGTCAAAAGTAAGGACTAAAAGAGATCAGAGCCCTAACTAACAAAAGATGCAACAAGTTCATAAGTAAGGACTAAAACAGATCAGAGCCCTAACTGACAAAAGATGCAACAAGGTCAAAAGTAAGGACTTGAAGGGATCAGAGCCCTAACTAACAAAAGATGCAACAAGGTCAAAAGTAAGGACTAAAAGAGATCAGAGCCCTAACTGACAAAAGATGCAACAAGTTCATAAGTAAGGACTAAAAGAGATCAGAGCCCTAACTAACAAAAGATGCAACAAGGTCAAAAGTAAGGACTAAAAGAGATCAGAGCCCTAACTGACAAAAGATGCAACAAGGTCAAAAGTAAGGACTAGAAGGGATCAGAGCCCTAACTGACAAAAGATGCAACAAGTTCATAAGTAAGGACTTGATGCACATGAGAACTCACCTGGTTGACAAGCAAAACTTAATTTAGCTATATACACAAACCTACTGGATTTCTATTTACAAATGCAAGGTATATACAACCAATTGTCAAGCATATAACAAATATATGGTTACCATGTTATATGTTTAGATCAGGGGTGGGCAAACTACGGCCCGCAGGCCACATGTGGCCCGCCAAGGGCTTTCATGTGGCCCGCCAAGGGTTTTCATGTGGCCTAGGAACAAGTCATCATTCGCACTGACTCTGTTTATGTTACTCTGTTTATCATATAAATGTGCTTCTTTTGAAGTTTAAGTTTAAGTTTTCAAATATTAACAACCTACTAACAACTGAAAATTAATTAGATGTTATTTAGCAAAACCTTTTGTTTTTGCTATTTCAAATATTAATTATATTACTTAATGAACTATGCGGCCCGCGACAAGGTGTAAATTTGTGTATGCGGCACTTGCACTGGAAAGTTTGCCCACCTCTGGTTTAGATACATGGTTATATATGAAATACATCTATGTAGATTGACACCAACAGAATCAAACATCAAACACATTAGAGTGTTTGAATTTAATTTTTGCAGGAATCAAATCAAACCCCACTTATGAGTAAGGATGCCAAATGCCCAGCCTTGATACACAAGTGGCATATATGTGATTTTAACATCAAATAAGTGGATTAGGGGTTAAGTCCCTATTCATTAGAGACTTAACCCCTCCCTGATACACTTTTTTATAATGTGAAATTAGAAAAATATACATTTTCTGACACATCGTCTGTTATTGTTTTTAATTGTTCTTTCATTTTACCATGCATCAGACTTTCTGGCTGTATACTTATTCAGCCATGACGACAGGGTTAGCTGTACTCACAGGGTGTAACAGCCAGGTAGTTTACTGCTAGTGAAAGCCAGTTTATCTGTATGACAAAACTTCTACAGCACAAGAAACAATTGTTTTGAAACTATGCACTAATTCATTTGGTAAAGCATAAAAAATTTCCTTTTTTGTGTTTTTTTTTCTTTCTTTGTTTTGATAATAGTGACATTTAAATCAGAGGCTTTATTTTATTTTGCAATGTTTGATTGATCATTAATTTTTGTCACATTTTTTTCATAACCATTTTGTTTGATCATGTTTATGTATCTGCTACTCATTCATTGGCATGTGGACTGTCATGCTCCATCTCAAGTCGAATCACATTATCTTTTGTCTTTTGTGGTTGATAAATAACACTTTTTTGTAGTAGTTTCTTGCTTAACATTTGTAAGCACATACTATTTTTTCACTGGTTTTACAAAACAATGTCATTACAGTTATGGCATCAATCATGGGGATGTTGGTTATTTGTTAAGTACATTATATTGCATGTAGGCAAAGATATTGTATACAGAGTTAATTATAACCACTGTAGTTAAATCTACAAAGCCAGAGGTTTGCACATGGCAAAGAAACTGACTGAACTTTTCTTTACACACATGCACCAAACATAGGGGCATCTGTCAACTGCTGGCTAAATCCATACCAGATTTATGCTGATTTGCCTTATGCATGACACTGATCATGGGCTACTGCCTACGAATCAGTGTGGCTTCAGGAAAGGATGAGGAAACACACACATGGTGTTTGTAGCTTGTCAACTGCAACAGAAATGCCAGGAACACATCTCTAATCTGTACATGACATTCATGGACCTGACAATCCCTTTTGACACATTCAGTCATGAGGACCTCTGGAAGATGATGGCAAAATTTGGTTGCCAAGAGGAATTCCTCATTTTGGTTCAGCAATTCCATAATGACATGCTCGCTTATGCCATGGATGACAGTGAGACACCTGACCCATTCTCTGTCACCAATGGAGTCAAGCAAGGTGATGTGTTGATCCCATCCTTCTTCAGTATGATGATCTCTGTCATGCTTACTCATGCCTTCTGTGACTATGACACTGGGATTAACATTGATACCAGACTGATGGCAAAGTTTTCAATATGAGGAAACTACAGACAAAGACTAAGTTACAGGAAGTGACCGTTCATCATCTCCTGTTTGTTGATGACTGTTCACTGAATAGTAAATCTGAGTCTGACATACAACATCATGTACCAGGAAAGCCTTAGACAGAGCTTACCATCACAGTAAATGGCCGAACCCTCACTGCAGTGGACAAGTTCACTGTGACTTAAAGTTCAAGCCAATGTTGAAACCAACACAAGAATTGCTAAAGCAAGTCTGGTCTTTGGTAGACTAGCATGCAAATGTGTTGGAGCACAAAGGCATCAGTCTGCAATTAAAACTGAAGGTTTACAAAGTCAATGTGTCACCGACCCTGTTGCATACATAGGAAATCTTGATGGTGTACAGACATCATGCCAAAAAGCTGAACCATTTTGACATGGGCTGCCTTAGGCAATTGATGAGAATAAGATGGCAGGACAGTCTCACAGACACTATAGATCTCACATGGGCAGGCAAGCATTCAAAGCATCCACACTCTGCTGATGAAATCACAGGTGAGGTGGGCAGGCCATACTACAAATATTTTCCATGGTGAGTTGAATGATGGAAAGCAATCTCAGGGTGATTAGCTGAATGATGGAAAGCAATCTCAGGGTGATTAGCCAAAACGCTTCAAAGATCCTCACGTTGTCCTTGAAATATTTCAACACTGACCCTAAATCTTAGAAAGAGCATGCATATAATCACTCCATCTGGTGCAGTCTCATCCACAATGGAAGTATGTACTTTAAACTGAGGCAAACTGCAGATGCATGATAAGCGTAAATGTCAGAGCTGCAGCATGTCCTCCATTGCTCAAGCAACCCCAAGTGGTATCTCTGTCAAGTGTGCCATAGGCAGTTTTGTGCACAAACTGGCTTGACATGCAGCTGAAGTTCTCATAGGAAACAAACCAGTTAATGCAGACTTGCCACTTTGATTGGAATAAAAATCAGGGTGCCAATAAAAAAAAACAAATCAGGATTTGGAGAAAAAAACAATCATGATCATTGTTTTTGACCATATATTTACAAAAACTTTACAAAGGAATTATATCTCCACTGTCTTATGCTATTTACTTAACGTGAAAAACATATGCTACAGTAATACGGTGAACAGTTTTCCATTTTCATCTTTTATGCAGATATTTAGTGTTAATTCAAGTAACACATTAATTATCAGCATAAAAGATCAAAATGGATAAATGATTGATTTTCATTGTATGACTGTAGTGTATTCCTTGTGGAATTTTCAAATCACTTTTGCTGTCTTTTGTTAATCAAAATGTATTTATGGGGCAATTTTAAAAGTAGGTATTCTGAGCAAAAGAATTCAGAAAATCAGAATTTTCAATTTGTAAACAAAAGTTCAGGATGATCCAGAGTAATCAGTATAAGTGGCAGGTCTGTATTAATGATGTCATGGTTGTCTTTGAACTCAAAAGATAAACAACAGGATTAATGAAATGCTATTAGACATGGTAGAAAACAGCTTGAAACTTCCACTCTTCATCTAACTTAAGGATCAATATACCTTTTATTCAACTGATACAAAGTGCTTTAAGAGACAATCACATAACAGTGCATTCTTTATTAATTAAAACTTACCTGACCTACAGTTGGGACTATCCTTATATTTCTGTGACACACAAATCAGAATAACATGTGCCATTTCAACAGCTTCTGCCATAGTTTGAACTGTTGATCCACACATATTTTCAATATCCATCCACACAGTGTATCCATGATTTTTAAGCAAGTCGCTGACTTTTATCAACTCCTTCTGATGACCCCAGTTGTAGCTGATCATGACGTGACCACTTATACCTTTCTTGTCCGCCTGGCCAGATCTAACACTACTTCTCCTTCTGATGGTACGTTCCTTCCAACGAACACCTGAATAATAGGAAGGCAATGATCATGTTGTATCACATTATGTGTGTGTGTGCTTTGTCTCACTTCATGTAAAATATGCTAAAGAATACAAGGCTTGCATTTATATTTTCGGTGAAAAACATTTTTGCCAAAGCAGTGACTATATTTTAATGAATTAATGTTTCCTTCTTGCCCTACTATACAATCTCAACAAATGGTGTCTATGAAAATCTGGAATGGAATATTCGTTTCCTTAATGTTTTCTTTACCAGTGTGTTTGGATTTAATTTCAATCACAAGCACAAAATATAAATAAAGCATGAGACTTTCTTTTATGACAGAATTCTGTTGATTTTCTGAAAGTTTTTAGATAAAAGGTGATGGGTGTGTTTGGATATGATTTCTATTGCAAGTAGCAAATGTTAAGAAAAAAATATAAGAAACTTTAATGAAAACATTTTTTCTGATGCAGAAAAAAGTGTAACAAATCAATATAATCAATGTTTTTAGATGAAAGGTGATGGATAAATTCTTCACCACATATCATGGCTAATGAAAACTTCAATGAGACATCACTTGCATTTTATGCAAGCATTTATCATTGATTCAATATGGGGCAATACAATGTATAAGTGATCAATGCATGGGATCAAAATCTTTGTCCTTATTACTTCAGTGTAACCTACACTTGTTGACTGTTTTGTCAACATGTCCTCCATCAGCAGAGTTGAAAACAATTTCAATTTTGTCAACATGATACACCAACAGTATTGTATCTGGCAATATTAATGGAGATCTCTCAGACCATAATATTTCCAATAATGACAAGATATATCGATAACGATAACATTTAATATGTATATTTTGTTGCACTGAATTCAGTAATCAAAAGGAGCTGGCCCTTCAATTCAAAGTAAATCTTCCGATGAAATAGCCCTTCAAATAAATTAATTTTTAATTTCAATGACTCTAAACGCCGACTTTCATAATAAAACTATACCGAATTGTTTGTACTTCTCATCTTCTTGAAGCTTTGTACGTAAACTCCACAGTGTACCATCAGCAGCCATTCTTATCTCCTGGTCTGTTGACGTCTCCCTCAGATCAATAAAAAAATCCACAATCTTCAGGTCAATGTTTCCAAGAATCTTTACTTGGTTGTCTTTGTCAAAAGCCAGAACCCTAATAGCTCCAACTGCCTCTAAAACACGATATAAGTGGAAGTTATTCCTTTCAGAACATCTTCATTGAAATTGCATGAAAGCATTTATATTTACAAGCATGCCATTTACAAATTTTTATCATTGAGTTCATGTGAACGCATCACTGTCACACCCTTATTCTGTCACTGACCAAATATATGATTGTTTGGTTTTAAATTTAGTCATATCACAACAATGTCTGCAGAGTAGCGGTTTATAGTGATGCCTAGCACTGGGGCATAGTGCCGCAGACATGTAGCATCATGTCCACACCCAATCACATTATCCTTACACCAGGCCAACCCATTTTAACACTAACCTCTTAATGCTGAGCACCAAGCGAGACGGCTGCTAATACCATTTTCATAAGTCTTTGGTATGACACGGCTGGAATTTGAACCAGCAACCTCCTGCATCTAAGGTGGATGCCCTAACCACTTAGGCTGCTGAAGCAGTTGTTATGTAAGATCACATAATATTCCAAATATGAATTAAATGCAAAGCTTTTTAGCTTGTTCTACATACCCTACTCCTTCCATAACTCACTAACCCACTTATAACTCGAGAAAATACCCCAAAAATTGACCTCTATTTATTGAACATGAAGAAAATCACAAACAAAATTGATAACTCAAACCTTGACATAGTGCTTGTTTTGATATTAAAATGATAAATAGCACCTGGAAATTTGTATCAACATTTTAAAATTCTCAGCATTTAATAAGTCATATGTTTTGTTACATTTTTTCCAAGCAACATTCTTAGTAAACTGTAAATAACAATATTCAGCAAAAGTTTTGATCAGTGAAAATGTCACAAATGCCTACTGGATATAGCACTTTAATAAATAAATAGCAATTAAGTAAGTTTCATCAAGTGAAATTTGTTTTTTAGTTCCATCTTTTAGTTAGGTGTAAGTGTAATCATCATAAATGCAATGTGTCCTCTTGCGTTCAAATGTCAATCTACTGTAACAGCTATGTCCACAAACGTTTCTCTGAGAACTTAATTAAGTGCCAACTGTGTTTTGATATCTGACTTGAGGAAGTATTTGTTGTATTACTGTACTGAATTAAAAGATGCCCTGCTATGAATTATCATGTTAAATAGGTCTTTGTAAGGTGGTGCAATAAGGCATGCAAATCAAACCTGCATAAGAGCTAGCAGCCTCAGTTGCATGTCAGGTCAATTCATTTCAACTGATTAACCAAACACTATTATAAATATTTCTGTGTCCATAACATAATTAAACTACCTTAAATTAGCGTATGCATTGAAAAATGTGATCGAAGATAATAAGGCAACCAAACGAAATGAATACTTGGTGAAATAAAAAACTTTGTTTCGCAGGATATAGTTCATTGTGGATAAGTGAGTTTCAGAGTTTGTAGTTAACTTAAAATCCCTGAACTGGCACTCAAATGTATTTCCTAAATAAAGAACTATCTACATTAACATCATGGCATCAATATTTTAAAAGAACAATTAGAATGCTGAATTTCGATGATGATTGTTGTTTGACTAAAATTAAATAAATGTCTTTAGTTTTTGAAGAAAGGAAACTTGTTTGGTTGTGAAATCTGATTTACTGCTCTTTTGTTACTTGTGTTGCACTCCACGATAAGAGTGCAAAGCAGGGAGTATATGGAGCAGGGTACCAGACTAATCAACAACAGCAAAATGCAGTGATGTAATACACAGTGTTTTCGCTTACACATGAAGGTTGTTGAAACCAGTTGGAAGAATGTTGGACATAATTATTGAAAATAAAGACAAGTTAAACAGAGAAAATAACTACATTAGAAAAGCCACTTTATTAACAATTATTCCCATTGTAATAATAAAACAAGTATTCAACCATTAAACAGACCAGTTGCCCCCAATCCCTTTTGCGGTTTTCTCAATGGACAGCAAGGATGACATCATGTGTGTGTGTGATTTGGATTTTTAATGTAGCTTTAACAATTTTTCCATCATGTCGCTATGATGTCTGCAGTGTGGCAGCTTATAGTGATGTCTAGCACTGGGGCATCATGTCGCAGACATGTAGCGTGATGTCCCACCCAGTCACATTATCCTGACACCAGGCCAACCAGTCCTAACACTAACATCACCTTTTGGAGGTTCATCAATAACTTGCACCCTTGCTTATAGTGCAGTCAATGTTTTTAAACCAGTTACAAAGTGTTAGGTGTGTGTACATGTGTGTGTGTGTGTTAGGGGTGAAACAATACACCTGTGCCACGTATCGATACAATTCACGATACACAGCCTGCGATACGATACATACTGATACACATATGAACTTGATGGTCTTTCCATCTTTGGAAGGTGGGCGGTGCCCTTTCGTGAATGTTGACATTCTTGGTTGTATTTCCAGTATGCAGACTACAGATAGACATATAGTTATCATATATTTATGTGCAATTCTGATTGATAAGAAGATATCAACAATACTTTCAATCAGACTACCTGTTGGTTGCAGTGAGTTTTATCCATTTTAAGCCATTTAACTCTGTTTGTTTTGTACAACATGAATGATTTCAAAACATATTATTACTAATTTCATGTCTCAGTTACACTTGGAAGAAATTGCAATGTTATCTACGAAACAGAAGAAATAATGCAATTTCCTCATGCAAAGAAAATCTCATTTTGAACAAATCCGGGCATTGGCAATAAGGCTGAATACCAAAAAAAATATATCACATTTTATTTTCTGCAGATGCAAAAGACTGCTGCAGCCGAAGGTACTTGTATTTGTTACTGAAAAGGAAAACTATCGACTACACCCAGTCCTATTCTATAATCTTTTTTCTTTTAGCTTACACAAGGTGACAAACTTGAGCAGTTTGAAATCTGCCCCATTGCTCATTCTATGCTAATTTCATTTATTCCATCAGCACCTTCATTCACTGGTTAAATATCTCTGCATAGAAAAGAGAAATTCCAAATTTGTTTCTCATGTACAATTTTAGAAGAGATGATGACAGGATATTATCTTAAGGGAGACCTCCACCTTTATCAAAGAAAAAAGGAGGGGAGGAAGAAATGGTCATAGGTCAATATTTATCTAAACTTCAATATCTGTCTCTCTTACTTCCTGCTCGACTTTCTTATAGCTCTACTGAAATCAATATCTATGACAGATGTCTTCTCCTTTTCTTTGTATCAATATTGTTCTGTGCTTCTTCCTGAAGGGGCATATAAATAGCTAGCTTTGTCAGCTTGAATATGTCGGGAAACTGATCTTTGTGACTGTTTTGTACAATTTTCCAGAGATCACAGATATTATCTTTTGGATACATCTGCTCCAAAATAGGATTTTTCACTAACATAAACTTCCTTTGTTAAATGAATAGTTTACTGACTACTATCCCAAATTTTTTATCTGTTCCATAATGCAGTATACGGGTATTTAGTCCATTATTGTTTGAGCAGACAGAAATATTAAAACAAACATCTTTACTTCTTAATTGCATTTTTTAACCCTTATTTTATTCAATTTTCAACTCTGATATAAATGGTTATATAGCATATGATCCACAGGGCGAATTTGATTATATAAAAAATGAAAATTGCATGATACTTTTAAATTGTCTTAATTTTAATTAGGCTTGGTATTCTGCGCTTTGATCATTTAATTTTGAAATATCACTGCAAGGGTCATGCCATCTATTTTTTGTCCATCCAGCATGTACATCTGACTAGTATTTAACAATATTTCAGACTGAAAATCACTCACTGGTGTCTCCATTAATGCTTTCCCAGCTCCAATAATCTGATATACTTGATAACTTAAAAAATTATTGTCATCATCACTATCATCTGCAAGTATCTGCCAAACGAAATTGTAATGAACCACGCCAGGAATCAAACATTTCTGGTTTTATAGGTAGCCCGTATTTTAAAAAAAGCATTTGTAAAACTTTCTTTGTGAATTGTTATAGTGATGTCCAGCACTCTCTCTGCGAATACTTCCTGTTTGACATGCAGAGAATAAGCTACATTGATTTCTGATTGGTGGTTTTTGTTTAACCTTGAGCCGAACAAGCACTAACAACAAATGAGAATGTAATATAACATATTTCAATGTACAACACACCAGTAGCGTAGCTTTCAAATCGACAAAAGGAGCCAAAATACAATTCAAAGTAAAAACTTTGCATAAAAATGGCTATTAAATGATGAGTAAAGTACTTCATTATACATGTGGAACATGTCTGGAATGTATAGTATATGCCAAAAATACTTCTGGGTTAAGATAATTAGCATGAAATGGCGGCAGGGGGCAGATTACGAATCATGTCATTTTGTGTTAACTTGTAGACGGCGAGTGGGTGTACTCATATCTTTTTCGTTTTTACTAATAAACATGAGTGCCTGTCACTGCAAATGCTGTTTCAGATGGGTTATAATTTTACAGAATAACAAGGCCACTAATGATAATTATTCCTGACTGCTGAAGACTACAATAACAAACATACAGTAAGTACCATTTTGTATTGATTCTCTGTCTCTTGTATCGATATGTGTATCGTTTCAGCAAAAGTATCGATACATCAATATATCGAATCATTTCACCCAGTGTGTGTGTGTGTGTGTGTGTGAGTATGGCAGCTTTTAATAAATCCTGCCTCTGCAATATCACCTTGTCTCTTGAAATTAGTTTGGACAAATATGTTCCCAACAAACCCCTTGATATATTAAGACACTAATTACTTATGTTCATTCTATTAGTGTAATTAGGGCCTTAAGGCAGTATGAACAGGGTCCATTTAACTTTTAACAAGTTGAACAAAACTGATAGCTTTTATATTTGACTGAAAAATTCCAATATATTATAGGATTCAATCCTTGTTTTCCATGGCAACTATTTTATCAATATTGCCTACCCATCTGTGAATCGGTCTCGCTAAAAAATATTACACTGTTTATTATAGGCAGCAGAAGTACATCAGTGATGAATTTAATAATAAAGTTTGCTTCAAACAACAGTTTTCTAACTTTGGTAAATTATTTCAGTATCTTGCTAGAAGGATGAAAGCAATATATTTTATGGATACCACAGGATGTAAATATCTCACGGGTAAACATAAAAGACCTAATATATTTGTTTACATTAGATATTGTTTGAAAATTTTATAGGCAAAGGAAGATATTTTATTTATTCATAAATTTATTTTCTAACATTTCAACTTCAGAAAGATGTAGTCTAATACCTTCGGATATATGCAAAAAGGTCAATACAGTGTTGTTTACTCAGTGGCTTTACCTCTTTGTTCCTGTATAGTCCCACATTTGGCGAGTTCTACTAAATGAGGCAGGCAGCCCATCTCTACAAGAATCTTCTTGTTGGCATCATTTCTGGCTAAGTGGCGCACAGCTGAAAAATATATATACATGTATATATAAAGAATACAAATCATATGGCGAATAACAATCCTTTCAGGTGCACTGGATACAGCAAGGGATCATGTGTGTCAGGGATTGATTAAGATAAATGCAATAAACTGACAATGAACAGTATAAAACTAGTATCTAACTAGCCTGAGCACTTTTGACTCTTTAATGAGTCTTTTTCAAAGGCAAATACAAAACATAGACAAGACAAACAAATAAAACAGAAAAACGGTTATGATGTTTGCAAAACTTTACATGGCTGTTTCTACAGAGATTAAACCTTTGACTTTATTACGTTTTAACTAGTTTATTTCAACTTGTTGTTGATACTGGAAAATATTTTTATTGACCTAGAAATTGATGAGCCATAACAACATCTGTTATTTTATGTAAATTTATATAAGATCAAATTATATCCTGGATATTTCATTGTTATAGTAGTCAGTATAGGCTATTAAGCAAATTTAGAGAATTATTTAAAAGAAAATGTGTCGGCTGCAAAAGATAATGTTATTTGTGCATGGCTGTCTTTTTCTAGTCTTTTTGGTTTAAACCGCTTGGTTTCAATGTTCTAAAGCGGCGTATCCAGTACGATTCCTTTCCTTTCCTGGTTTGGAAGCTCCAGTTGGGGTTGTGAGCAATTGCAATAAGTGTTATATCACTGAAAGTGTGGCATGGGGAAGAGAAGTGTTCTGAGACCAGGCAGTTAATAATGTAACACTGTATGTTTGAGCTGACCTTGTTCAAATCAAGTTCATTTCTTACTTGACCTGAAGCACTGATGCAAATTTGACATTTAATTTATTCAAAAGTGAGTTTTGCCCTGCCTGTGTCTGTAATTCTAGGATTATTTGGGATTTAATTTGCAATACCATAACTCCCTTTGTTTAAAAGAAAATTTTCACTTTGTATTCTAGGGAAATAAATTATTTGTTGAAATTAACAAAGCTAATGTTGCTTCAAACTTTTTTCTATTACCTGTTTTAAGACATATATATATATATATATATATATATATATATATATATATATATATATATATATATATATTATCTATCTTAAACATTTTACTGCAATGATACATTAGTTTAAACAGATTTTTAAAAAAAAGATTTTAACTGAAAAAAGTCTCTCTGAGCCTTAAAAAGAGTCTGATAAAGCATTAAAGCGAAACCAGTCACATATTCTACATGTTGGTGTTGTTTATTTTATAATTTATCCTTAAAATGCCTTATTGGAATTTTGAATCTATGTTCAATCCATGACTGCGAATTGCTTTTTGTTTAAGAATAATTAACGCGAGGAAACAATTGCAATGTCTGTAAAAATGATTTAAAATTTTCAAAGAATGTATACAATTCATCTGTGATTTCTGCTGCAGATTTCTGATTTTGGGAAATTGTGCTATGTTTGATAGAGGATACAGTTATCTGCTAATAAGAAAACCCATACGTACAGAGAAAATAAACGTATCAGGGATAACATAATATGGAAGATTTCAAATCTGAAATATAGACATTATTTTGAGGCATATAATTTCCAAATTGATTTCCGTACAAAAGACGTGATTTTGTTAATTTTGGTGATCTGAAAGTTAGACTATTTATCTTTTGATGGAAAAATTTTGTTTTATGCTTTGAATATTCAACATAAAAGAAATCTGTTCTTTTAACCACCTTCTTGGAAACGAAGGTTTGAACATTATTACTTGCAATCACATAAACTTTATTTCAGATTATAATTTAGTATCTGAAGATAATGAAATTAGTTCTGAAGCTGAATCTTAACTTAGCAGAATATAACGACTACCGTATCCAGGTACCTTCACACTGCCCAAATTTTAGGAATACCCACAACCCATTACACTGAAGTATTCTGGTTTGAAAATCAGTTTGTGTTCAGGCAGTAATCTAGAGATCACTTAAATTAAACAAGATTACCTGCACATGCACTACCTTTCGCTTTATTTTTTTCCCTTTAATTTTCTGTGCTGCCTTTTCTGGGATGTGTATTTCCAGAACATGGTTATCATTTAACTGATTTTCCAGAACAAATTTGGAGGGACCAGGATGGTAGGCATGTCTGGGCAGGGTATTTATACTACACAATCTCTATCCATCACTACTGCTATAAATATAATGCAGGAAGTACAAACTCACTCATTGCACATTCGCATGCTGACCACCCATCGTAGTCGTGAGATTTGTCTTTCAGTGCCGATCCCAAAATGTTCATCAGAAACGTCAGTAGATCATGCTTGTCCTGTAGAACTTTGCTTTCTTTCTCATCGATGATGTTTGCCAGGAGGGCTAGTGCAGTCAGTCGATTGTCATTATCTTTTGAAATCAGGTAGAAACCTACAGTAGTGACAATGCCCAGACTGCGAAGACGTGGAACGGTTGTGTCAACTTGGGAAATGTTGTAAAAAATAGACAACGTGTTATTTACCAGGCGTTGTTCCATGTCCGACTGAAAATGCAATAAAATTGAATTTCAATTATACATTTCATTGAATAACCTACTTTTTTGGTGAATTGCTGCCTTTAAGTGATATGGCGTAACTGTAAATGCAGTAATATATCGTGTTGCAAGCAAGTAAAAACAAAACAACAACAATAGCATATAAGAGGGATGCAAAAATGCCATTCCATGAAATATATTTAATTTATTCTAAATGCTTAAAAATGAACATTTTATTTGAAGGAGGCGGTTTGAAGTAGATTTTGTAGTTATTGGCTGAACGCCATTTGATTTGCACATGATAGCCTATACATGGTGGACAGTATGGTAGAGGAAGAACCCTGGAAACTACAAGTAGTACCACAGACCCTCGCGAAGCTACTGAAAAGCATATGCATGGAGCAGTGTTGGCTGAACCCGATAATCGAACCTACCGAACCCGAGAATCGAACCCACTTGGACAGAGGTGATATGACAGTGATCTGGAAAGGCTTTAGACCTTTCGGACACATTGAAGCAGGTAAAAAATAATTTTCTCTGAAAATCAGTTGCAAAACAAAAAGGAATGAGAGAATAAAAACACAATTATAATCTCTTTAAAAACCCAATGATTTATCCAAAATACACAAATCCCCATACTTTATCTCAAATACACAAAGTGAGCTAATCAATGCAAGTTTTTATTGATTTTTTTTTCAACTGGACTTGCTACCAGGTGAGTTATGCCATTTTTTAAAACTATCAAATGATTGTGTTATAAAAAAGTCACATGTTGTTAATTGTCTTGGTACATTATATTCTTCTGAGGCAGTTGAACTGTAACAAGACAACCCCTCCCTCCAAAGATCCAATCTTTAAATTCCAGAATCCATTGGGACCATGGAAAAATAGAAGATAAGCAATATAAATTATGTCGTGTTTTTCTTGGTTACATAAACTACTAGCATGTTACTTAATACATTTTCTGCATGACATAATAGCTAAGTATTTCATTTTGGCAAAAAGAACAGTTTGTACACACTTCGGTGCTCAGCATGGGGCGATCATATTATAATCTCTCTAGTTCAAACTCTCAAGTATCTGTATTATTTCAATAAAATTGTCTCACAAAACAAGAATATATGGAGAAGATATTTTAGAGGCAGTTATCAAAGATTATCTATTTAAAATAAAAAATATTGTACAAATTCAAAGTCTGTTTTCGTCATTTATTACCTTTATGGTGTTAGTATCACCAACATAATTATCTTGTTGTAATTTAATGTAAATATTCACAACTCTATGCTACATGAACAATTTACCATTTTCTCTTCCTTGGTATTTTCTGGAAGGTACAATATTAATATGTTCTTCAGTGTCTCCAAAAAGTCTTTCTCAGACACAAGATGGCTTGAAACATCGGGATGACTGTCAGAGTAGTTCAATAATGGTGTCAGTGCTCGTTTCATTACTTCAAGATTGGAGGGTACAACATTTCTCTCTTCATCTTTAAAACCCATCCGCCAGCCATCAATTATGATGTTACACATAACGCTCAGAGTTTTGGTCTCCAGCAAACGCCTGCCAGCTTCTAGGCGATACCTTAGCACGACATCATAGGACAAGGTGTAAATTGTCTCGATGTCAAAAAATACTCTATTTATCACCTGAAGGGAATGTAATAAACCTTCATTCCATTTCATCTCTGCATCCCTTAAGCTTTTTAGATTATGAATTTTTTCTACTGCATCATTCAATTGTTGAAATATATCATCCTTTTTCAGTTTAACTTCGTCTGCTGTTCCATGGCTTGTTACCTCTTCTTCAGATTCTTCCATTAACATTTCTTTCTCCCATTCTCTTGTCACACCTTCCTTAACAATTTTCCCATGCTCTTCCATTCATGAATTCTTATCTTTTCTTCAACGTGTTTTGAGAAGCACAGATGAGGTTGAGCAGGCTGATGATGCTGGAATTGAACTCGAGCTTCTCATGAGAATACTAAAATAGAAACATTTATCAATTAAAAATCTCGCATCTGAAAATTAAGTTGCAGTCTTTGTATAGAGTGACAGAAATGATAATTTGTTTCAATGGAATAAGAAGAATGATTTTATATTTAAGACAGCTTTATTTACCTAATCGACTAAATGTTAGAATAAAAAGCAAACCAAATGACCAATACTGCTATTTGTTCAAGAGACATAATATCTTGCTAAGTGATGTTTATGTTATTCAGCCATCTTTTGATCTACTGTTGAAGCCTAAGTAACTACTACCACTACTGCAAAAATATGGCACTTGAAAATGTCATCAACATTGAGGACATGCATAATGAGTAAGGATGATGATTAAACAGTCAATTAGATGACCAGTAAATGCTGCAAACAAGGAAACTGGTATAAACTATTAATTTTTGTACATAATAATTGATTTTAATGGTGATCACATATAATGATTCTTATCATGCATAGATTTGTTTGGGCTTTTTGTAAATGACAAAAAGATGTCAATTACACTTTAGATGACCGGAAATGGTACAATGCAGCACTTATGTAGAACCGAGCAGATTCAAGGCCATCCTGAGAGTTCAGCGTTATCGTTCGATGATTGCATACCAATTAACCAATGGGAAAGATGTACCTGAGGTGTCCATCAGCATACATTTGGGCTTATTCAGTACTCACGTGGATGGTGACAATAAGAAATGGTGCTCACAAAGATATATTAATTTATGTAATCAAAATTTGGCACTGTCTGCAAACCTATTCTTTGAAAAGGACAATCACTGTCACATATTATTTGAATAGGAAGCCAGCGACTTCCCGCATCCAAGGCGGATGCTCTAACCACTTTGTCCACCAGAATGGTCCATACTATTTGAAGAGGACACAATTTACAACACAGAATTTATAGCATGCCTTCTAAAATCTATTATCAGAATAGGGAATGTTAATTTGTATGATTATTCAACCTTTCAGGAAACTTTATTTTCCTGTTTGAATAATAATCTTCTCACTGTGTGTAAACAAAAATGTCTTGACAAAGAATGTGTTTCTTCTTAATGAATGCATTTTAACTTTAAGATGGAGAAATTTGGATTAATTTAATAATATAATTTGTTAATATGCAGTTAATTAACTTGGATTAAAAGTATAGATTGTGTCATAGAACAGTCAAGATGTAGTACAATTTATATCATTTTTCTTTGTTTTCTTTGAAACTAATTTTTTTAAAATATATCTGACCTTTGTCCATTCTCAAATCCACCCCCTCCCCTGGTCCATTTGTGTGACAATATGAATTGTGGTGGGATATCAAGGTATGGGACTATATGAAGGAGCCAGGAACGACATTAAAGTCACAACTGCTACAGAAAGACACATTCCATTTAAAGTAATAAGGATAAGGTGAAAAGAAAGATCTATTGAGAAAAAGTCAATATATACATCAAGGGGATTAGAAAAAGAGCAATAATAACAATTTTCTATATAAAAAACTAAATTTGTCTTTCTGTGTTTAAAGCTTGTCAAAAATGAGATCATGAGTTCAAAACTTGTGGCAGCATCCAAATTTGCTTTTTTTTAATACTTATTTTGTATTTTTATACTTTTATGTTGAAACTTTTTTTAAACTTACTCATCAACTGTTTTCAGTTTCTTTAAAATTTTGTTTTGAAACTTTCTTTTTTTATTATTTATTTCATACCTCACTACTAAAAAACTAAAGCATAAAGATTATGTTCTGAGAGCAGAATTGTTTTTATAAATGGTACCGGAATTTTAAATTGTACAAATAATTTCCAGTTTATGTTGTATAAAGAATAGCAAATGTTGTTTATATTGAAATCTTATGTTATCTATATACAAACACTCACATCTATCTTTGTATGTGTCCTGGCTGCCAAACAAAAGGTTGCAAGTTTGAAACTCAAGGTGGCATCCCAAATCTCGTAAAATTTTTTAAAATTTTTATGATGAAACTTTCTTTAAAACTCGCTCATCCCAATTTTCACTTTTTGTTTCCTTTTTGGTTTACTTTGTTTTTCATTCCCAACCTATGATGGGCAATTAACCTAGTAACCAGAGAAAAATGAATGGCTCTCAATCACAATGCTTCAAGCTTTTTAATGCATCCTCAAACCCTACCCCTTTCATACTCACCCATACCCCTTTCATACTCATCCATACCCCTTTCATACTCACCCATACCCTTGATAATGACTTACAATGCACTTATATGCAAAATACTTGACATATGACATCCTGTCTTCATTGCATATACAAAGTTTGGTTAGAAAATGTCATTTGTGATTAAAATGTGTATAAATTTGACCTTTCACTCCTTCTAGGTACCAAGGGGATAGGAGTCATGAGCATCACTCCTCTTGCTGATGTATATTACAGTGGTAACAAAGTACTGTGAAATTAAAACCACTGGTTTACTATAAGTGGTTTTGGAGAGACAGGTGCAAGGAGGGTCTATTCATGACTTTTTGTGCAAGTGCAGAGATAATACATGTACTAACACTAATAATAATACTGAAATTAGAACCAACTTTGAACGGATAAAAAAAGGAGAAGGTAAAACAACCACAGTGAGGTATCTGCTTATACCCATGTAATTCACCTAATGATATTTATGATCTTTATTCTTGGTCTTTGAAATAACATCATGGAAATAAGCCTGCAGTTCCTGAAAACTTTAACGTGAATAACAAACTCACCTTGTCCAGACCTTCAACCATTGCTCCTATGCAACGTCAACCCCTACATAGGCATTTTTTCATTCAGACTAAGTCTCCACAGAACTTCTCCAAGATCATGATATAGTAGATTCAACAAATCAAGACAGTGCCAATATTTCTGTTGCTGGTCAGATCTATTGTAACATATAGGGTGATTGGGTCTGACAGTAATATACAGAGATCAATACAATTCAGAAGATGCATTACTTAATCACCCACAAGGTCAATAATAGTAAAGCTATTTAAATTTTCACTTCTGCATTGATAAGGTGAATACATGTAGACTTGAATAACACTATTCTAAAGATGACGGAGATGCTTTTGTCCATTAGCTAAGACTAGGGATGATAGCCACATCAAGGGCAAATGTCTGATCAGGGTTTAAATGAATATCTGCATGCCCTCTCTCTCTCATACTTATTCACAGCGAGGTGTTGAAATTCAACTACTCTTTTATCAATATTTGAACGGAATTGTCTGTGCACGTAACCATAACATGCAAATAGATGCATGTAAAAACAATGAAATTATACACAGGTAATGCATCTACTTAGATTGCAAGTTACTACATATATAGTGTACATATGTGTGGGCAACACATGACTGGTTACTTAGTACATCTACTTAAATTGCAAGTAACTGAATATAGGCAATACATGACTGATTACTTAATGCAGACTACTTGAGTATAGAGTCATTGCATATGGGGAGCAGATGTTAGTCCAGATATGTGTGTGTGTGAGAGAGAGAGACATAGAGAGAGAGAGCATATACAACATTTGTGTAGTAATATCAGGCATTGGTTAAATAGTATTTGCTTTGCTGCTTTTTCCCCCATATTTTCACAAAAATTAGTGAACTCTGTCCTTGCAGCACTTCTTGAATTTAACAACATCATTATCCCATACATTTGGGACCTACACAATTGCATTTTGATGCCAAATCTTCAATAAAATAATTTTAAACTCTGCTTTCTATGAATTGAATATTTTCCTTAATATATTTTCCCAATTGTTTACGAAAACAGACAATCTAATTCAGTGGTACTTCCCAGATATGGCAATGTCTGCCATTACCCCCACCCACCCCCGGTGTGTGTGTCATTTGGATTTTTAACATAGCTTTAACAATTTTCAAGTCATGGTGCTATGATGTCTGCAGAGTGGCAGTTTATAGTATGTCTAGCATTGGGACATCATGCTGCAGACATATCCCACCCAGCCACATTATCCTGACCCTGGGCCAACCAGTCCTAACACTATCTTCCTAATGCAGAATGCCAAGCAAGGCTGCTGTTAGTACCATTTTTATAAGTCTTTGGAATGACTCGATTGTGGTTCGAACCAGCAACCTCCCAGTTCCAAGGTGGACGCTCTAACTACTTAGGCTACCAGAGCGGTCCCCCTTGACAGGTTCACTTAAGGTTTCAAACTGATTTTATGAAGAAAATAATGCACATGCAGCAGTTAAAATCTTCAGATCACCGATTCTATTCTTATAGCACAAATTGCTATTTACATGCTATTGTCTAAGTTTCAAAACACAAATTTGTAAAGTCCCTCTGCCTTATGATTTTGAGGTTTGGCCACATGGGATTTAGTTTCTTTGCAACAGTGGGCATGGTGGTCCTCATCTGTCGTCTCAACATCAGTTGGACTGGGCTGGCCCCTTTGCATCTGTTAGTGTGACCCTATAAGCCATCAAGGCAAGAAATGCATCATTCTATTTATGTATAGACACTGCTATTTTGATGCCACTTTCGGCTTCACCATTTCCTTGAGAGTAATGGGGATTGGTAAATACTTGTTTAAAGTTGTATTCCTCAGTGAACTCCTTGAAAACTGAAAAAATGAATTGGGTTCCATTTTCTGATCCTACAATGTCTAGGATTCCCTATCATGCAAATGTGCTTTTTAGTTTTCCAATTATTTAGTTGTTTTTGCTAGGTGCATAATTTCCAAATAGCATGAGAAGTAGTCAATAGCTACCAGATATCTTTCTTGTTTGACTTCACAAATATTGATTGCAGTTTTCTGCCATGGTATGACTGGTAGATAGGTTGTCTTCCAATTGGTTCTCAGCTCTGTGCTGGCTTCCTAATCTGATAAAACTCACAGATCTCTATTTTGTCATGGATCTGTCTTGCGATTCCTCGACACCACATACAGCTTTGGGCTCTTTCACGGCACAAGGCTAATCCATGATGACCCTTGTAGATGTTATCAAGAATTTCTGACTGTAAGACTGTAGGTGCAATAACTGTCTCTGAGAAGAAACAGGTTCTTCTGGACCGAGAGTTCATTGCGTACAGCAAAATATGGGCATACATCTAGGGGAAAGCTATTTATCTCATCTGGCCATCCATTTCTGGTGAAATTCATTGCAGTCTGCAGACTGTGGTCATTCATGTAACCTTCTTTTATTTGTTCTAATTTCCTGTTGGAAACTGTGCTGAATGCCTCCATCGACTCTATAAAGACTGCTATTTCCTCTTCGCATGTTGATTCATGACCTTGTAGAGGGCTCCATGAAAGGGTGTATGGAACCACCAAAAGCTTCCCAGCCAAATACTCTGGCTCTGCAATGAAGCATCTCAAGTGCATCTACAGTCATCAACACGTGAAAGGAGCTTTATCTAACTCATGTGTTGATCAGTGGCACTAAAGGTTTGTGGTCAGTATGCAATCTGAACAATTTGAGTCTAATAAGATATCATGAAAACTTCTCACTGGCCAACACACATGCAAAGCACACCTTCTCTATCTGTGCATAGCTAACCTCTGTAGAAGTGAGTGTTCTAGAACAAAAGGCAATTGGTTTGAGATTCTCTCCATGTTGTTGGAATAATGCACACCAATACCATAAGTGCTGGCATCAGTGCTAAATAACTGTAAATTCTCCTGGGTCATAGAATGCTAACACCGTTGTAGATGTCAACATTTCCTTGACTTTTGTAAAGGCAGAATCTTGGTCTGGAACCCAACAGCAGGCAGCGTCTGATTTCAGCAGGTCCATAATTGGTTGCATTACTGCAAACAAATCTGGGAGAAATCTACCAATCCGGCCACTCCAATGTGTTCCCAAAGTTAAAGCTCTCAGGTACCTGGAATTTCCCCATTTTGAATGACTACAAACGTTTATTTGTCTTTCAGAGCCACATATGAGACCATGTCATGAAAACAAGGGAGATACAAGTTGTTACACAAACTAGCTTCAGTGTGGATCAAGGCAACTTCTGTCTGGGGAGCAGTTCCTATCTAATATTGAAATTACTATGGGGAGTAGTTATTAACTAGAATAGCATGCAAAACTACAATACCACACAACATCTCTGCCATAACTTTCTCAGGAAAGGGTTAATGGTCAATCAGCTATCAAAGCACATGTCTGTGAATGTGCTAGAGTTTGTCTGATGGCACAAATGAAATTAACAGCAGCTATTTGATGACTTGAGCTAAAACACCACTGGAAATAATTGGCTACAGCAATGGAGCATCTCAAAAGTTACAGTCACTCAAAATGTACATCTAAAATATCACAGGGCAAAGTTGTTTTCACATTCCTACCATAAGTAGGCGAAGTTTTCTTTTTTTAAGTGACTTAGTAGCCCACTTTGTCTCGTAGCATGACCCTTGCTTTGGAGATCATTTTATGAAAATAATACTAAAATTTGTGAGAATATTTGTGTCAAAACTCCGATACTGTGTATAAGGATAAACCAAGCTAGCAAGAACAGAAACTCTTTCCAACACGTGAACATAAAAAATGTAATCAATGTCAACAATACAACATAATTTAGGTTCCAAAGCACACAAGAACTTCCTTTATGATAAAGTGGACATTTATACTAATGTATCTGATCATAAAAATGTGTTGTCATTCATTAAACTAAATATATTACAAAATTTTGGTACAACGTTTGGTGTGTGATGTATTTTCCAGGTTGAACTCGGACTTGACGACTGACAGGTGACAACTTATTATAACGTGAGTGTGATCACCTAGATATTATAACTGTCAGATCATCTGCTCTATGTACGATTCTTATCAAGAGACATTGTTATTTAAAATAAAATTTACAAATTTAAATATTTTGAACAATTGTTATGAAAAGGAAATCAAATCATGTGATTTCTTGTGAATATCAATCTCAACATATATTGATATTACAAAGAACAGAAAATTTATCTGTAAGCACTTTTCTATTTATAAAAGCAAAACAAAACATAAAAATATTTCTTGATGACTACAAATGCAGCGGGGGCCCCAACTGGCTGAGAGGTTTAAGCGCTCACCGTTATGGATCACTGCCATCTCACCTCTGTCAGCGTGGGTTCGAGTCTCAGACCTGGATAACGTATGTGAGAAAGCGTGCCAGTAGCTTCTCGTGGGTCGGTGGTTCTTCCCGGGGTTTTCCAGGGTTCTTCCCCCACCATTTATACTGGCTGCCATGTATAGCCTATCGTGTGCTGAAAAATGGTATTAAAACCTACAATAACAACAAATTAGCAGTAGTTCCTTCTCTCTCATTTCATCTTTAACTCTACTCCATGAACTGTATAATACTGTTCAAAACTGCTCAGAATTGGGATATCTAAAATCTAATGTTGCAACATCCACAATTTACAACAAAGAAATACAGATTTATTGAAATGACAAATTAGTGGAAAGCCAGAGTAATATCAACACACACACACACACACACACACACACACACATATATATATATATATATATATATATATATATATATATATATATATATATATACACACACAAACACACAAATACACATACACAAGAACACTAATGAATACACTATTGATTTTAAGGGTAATATACAATTTCAACTTTTGTATGATTCATCATGGTATTTCATGCAAAAATGATAAGGGGGGGCAGATTTACAAAAAAAGGGCACAAAAAGGCTTCAGAAGCACATGAAAAATGAAAAAGTTAATTTATTCTTGAAGCTGAATGTTCACAAAACATTTTTATTTATATATATATATGTCATGAACATATGCAAGGCTGCATATCTTGAGCTGAGATGCATCAGCTCAATTTGCAAATATCTTTCAGTTGATGCCACTAAAACACTTGTGTGTTCATTAGTACTTTCAAGACTGGACTATTGTAACTCAATTCTGTCTGGTTCATCTCAATATCTACTCCAGAAACTTCAAAAAGTTCAAAACACAGCTGCTTGGATCATACTTAGAGTACCACGATCAGAGCACACCTCCCACCTGCTCTGTACCCTACACTGGCTATTCATTCGATCCAGAATCAAACACAAAATTTGTTCTCTGTGCTACGTTTCACTGTCAGACTCTAGTCCAACATACCCATCCGATCTCACCCATGTGTACACACCAGCAAGATATGCATGCTCCTCTTCTGACAATCGTATACTCATTATTCCCACTACGAAAACAAAGTCATATGGACAGCGTTCTTTTGCATACCAGGGCCCAGCAATGTGGAATGAATTGCTCACTGAACTTACACACAAAGACACAGTGATCACATTCAAGAGGGCTCTCAAAACTCACTTATTTCGGCTGCAAGAACAAACTTAAAGACCTAATAATGTTTCCTACCTGAAATATTCTCAGCATGTTTTTTATTTTTTAATGTTTTTCTAATTTCATGGTGTTTGATTTTGTAATAATATTATTATGTTTTTTTATCTTATAGGTGTTGTCTAATGTTGTAAAGCGCTTAAAGCTTCTAAAGATTAGGCGCTATACAAAGTCCTCATTATTATTATTATATGTGTGTGTGTGTGTCTGTCTGTCTCTGTGAATGTGCATATTTGTTTCCGGTTGGTTTACCATCTTTATTTTTTTGCTGACCCTTCCACCTCCCCTGCCCGAATATATATATAACTAACCTACCTATCCTAATTTTAAAAACGGTGCAATAGGAAACACATATTTATTTTAGCCATAACCATATGTAAGAAATATGCAAATTTCTGCTTGAAGTAACATGAAGTTATGATTTGGCAAAAGCGACTCAAGACCAATAGTAAAAACAGCTGATGGTTCATGTGTTTCAATGCTTACCATGAATTTATTTGAAAAGGTATCATGAAATGAATTCATTTTTTAACTCTTCACATTCTAATTTTGCAGAAAACATTCCATTTTTATTGATCTAAAATTCTGAAAAAGACAAACCCTATTGCTAATTCAGATCAACAAATGGATATACAGGTGTTCTTTTCTGTCTGGAATTAATACTAAAAAGTGACTGTCCTGAGGATTTAATGTTATGGGTCAAAAGAGGAGGATTTTACTTTTAATGATATTGAAACACTGGAAACTTACTTTGCTTAAAAAAAATCTAAAGGTGTTATCTCATGGACATCTGCTCTGATTTCGGCAAGTTATAATAATATATCTGATGGTGAAAATCAACCTTTTTTTATACTTTCTTTTACTATGCATGCGGAAACAGTAATAACTAAAATAAAAAATCAGGCATGTGTGTTCCATTATTTTATCTTCTAATATTTCACATGGACTGATTCAGCCTGGCATTAGGTTCGAATAAACCTGCATTATGCGCCGAATAAGTCCGTAAATTTGGGCCGAATAGCCACGACCGGAATCAGCCAGCATTCACACATTTTAGGTCATTGTACTCAAAATAACACAAGTGAAACAGGAACTTTCACCTTTCTTTCCTTGTGAAGGTTTATCTTCATTACAAGTCCGTTACCCGAAAGATGAAAACAGATTCTGCCACCTCATTTTTGCGAGTATCGTTAACTGTTCCTTCAAGTTAAACCACAGCCCCTGTGAGAGTAGTCCTACAATGTAAGACATAGCACATGTTACTTTTGTTTCAATGCTATCACACACACCCCCCAGCAAAAATATCGAGTGATGTGTCTTACGTTGTAGGACTACTGCACAGGACCATGAATCAAGGGATGGGGGTTCTAACCTGTAACAATTATATTGTTACAGGTTAGAACCCCCATCCCTTGATTCATGGACGGATACTCCAAATTTTTCTTTGTAACGAACCCCTTTGGACTACTGTGAGAGTTAAACTGCAGTTAAAAAATTGACCCACGCGCAATTTTGACGCTACTACTCCGTATATGCGACATTTTGATACTAAAAATGATCGATTTGAAAATAGGATTTTATGGCCTTAATCATGGTATGATATTACACTGAAAGTCTTACTTATTCCAGAATAAATTCCTGTTGTGTCCGTTATCCTGTTTCGCTTTCAATGCAAGTAAATTTTCATCCATATGCATGGTACAGAATCCAAGCAGCAAAAGGAAGTTGCCTAGTCCTACAACGTAAGACACATCACCCGATATTTTTTTTTTTTGGGGGGGATGGGTCTTACAGCCTAACAAACGGCACTGTGTAGCGTGTTTTGATGTCGACTATAGTCTGACTCTACATCCCCGTTTGTTTGTACCCCACTACCGATTTCAAAAACGAGAAAGTTTAATGTGATAAAAAGTGCACAGAACTAAGTCAATTGAATCATTGATTTATAATTTCAGAATGGCACTAATGCTGCCATCCCCTGCACCATTTCATGCTTAACAGACTTTCCATACTAACACGGCGCCATATTGCGTACACTATAGGCTAGTTTATTTCTTACAGACAACATAATGACGTAGTTCATCCTGTTCGGCAAATGCTAAATAATTGTGTAAATTACATAACGTTGAGAGTTTGGAATTATATCCCTCTGCATACATGTACATAGAAATTAAACCGCTTGTTAAATCCACGTGAAAAGCGTAGTTGTCATTTTCATTTGCTTGATTCGACATTCTAAATATCGGAAGCAGACTACTTATGTATACACATATGTAGTCGTCATACACCCCTTTGCTGAAAATGGACTTGTCCAGAGAATGGAAATGGATCCGAGCATGTCCGTCTATTGCACTGAAAACTTCCGTTAAGCAAGAAACGCACAAAAGATGGCTTTGTTAGGGCCATTCTACTCAGAGTAAGTTTAGAAATTATAAATCAATGAATGAATTGACTAAGTTCCTTGCACTTTTTATCACATTAAAGTTTCTATTATTTAAATTGGTAGGGGTACAAACAAACGGGTTTGTGTTTTCAGACTATAACAGTGTAACGAAGGTCAAATTTTCAGGAATATTACACACAACTGGCAACCAATAACGACGCTTTTAAACAAAGTAAAGTTATAATGGTTTAGCCAGACTTTACTTACCCTGATGTCTTTTCTCTGATAAATTCAAATTCTCACAAAAGAAATGGACCTGTTTGCAAGTTTTGTTGGCCTACATTTCATTTGGCTGGAAAGCGATGAAAGCCGATAATGCCGAAATCGGGTTAAGTTGAAATATTATTCTTTAACCAAACGAATTAAAATATATTATGCCTATTGGAACTGTAAGCAACGTTTCGTTTCGTTCAAGAAACATATCCCCCACATGAAATTACTTAAACATACTTCGGCATACCTCGACTACCGTCGCATTGCAACAAATTCAAATGTATGTCAACAGAACATGAAAATGCGTCCATTTGCTAGTGTTTTATTTTTATTCCGCCATGATAAAGACAGCACAGTAAGTATATTAATTACACATAAATTAGTGGAAGAGTGTCGATATAGGCGGCCAAGTGTGTGAGATATTACTGAAACTTTGACTATTCATTCCGATGTCAACTGACGTCGGAACAGGCTATACAAGGCCGTTATTTGGATAGTAAGACATAGCACTAAAACAAAAACAACATGTGCTATGTCTTACATTGTAGGACTAGAAGTTGCCATGATCCAAACACACTTTAATAGGTCTCACAGTATTAATGCCATAGCCTGGTTACCGGCCCCTATGTAGCTAATGCCCATAAGAGGGCTAGGCACGAGCAAAGAAGCTTTTCATAATGGTTGCATAATTTATTACGCAACATATTCACGATGCTGAAGTTTGAATGAACAAGCATGAGAACCAGTTCAAGATGGTTGTCGTTGGCACTAGGAAGACCATTTGAGCGCATGTTTGTCCAGACAGTCTTAATAAAATTAAAAAATTTGGATATCCCATTTTTCAAATTATGAATTATAAAACTACGCATTAATTTCATACATGGAATGCTCATGTTGAACCAACGGTGAAAAGTGGGCAACACCTTGTGTGACAATATTGCTTCTTGTGTGAACGTTTTTGGATTTGTTTACTGCGCAGACGGAGTTAACGTCTTAACCTTTGGACACTTTTTACATGTATTAAATGCTTTTTGCAATATTGCGATTTCGTTGAGAGCAAATATGGCAATTTCTTCAAACTTCCTGCTATGTTCTGGCTAAATAGTACCAACTTACCGAAGCTTGTCAAAGCGTACCCAAGTCAATACGTGCTCAAGCCAGAACATACCCAAATTAAAAGAAGGACAACACGTCGAGGTTCTGACATTTCACTGTTGTATTTTTATAAGTTGAAAGTTCCATATATCAATAAATACTACTTCTCAGTAAACTGGGAATAGGCATGTATCGTTTTAGATTGTTTTTGTTTGATCACTATAGAAAAGATACCGCGAATGATGTGACTGCTGACGTTTCCTTTTCAGAGCACATTCAATAATTTAATTTGTAATAAATCAACACCGTACTCTAAGAGGTGTAATTTACAAATTAAATTCGTCTATAAGGGATGAAAAATAAAGCCCAATCGGATAGATAGATTCGTGTGGAAAAATGAGATAACTTCGGAAATATTACTCGCGAATTAGATCTGGATTACGAAAAAGGAAAATTAAAATCAATACGTTTACGGGATTAAAAAAAATTATATTTATACAGCACAATAACAAATTCGGATTTGCATTAAAATGGAAGCAATTTACTTACCAGTAAACAATCGAGGATAAACAATATTGATGGACACTTCGCTTTACGGTGAGTAATATTTAATGGAATATTTTCAAATTATTAAAATCCAAGTAAACGTAGATGCAAGCATATCGAAATGAATACCGAAATAAATGTAGAGTGCATACCGCATGTGCTTTTATGGTGTGAATGGTGACATGACAACGTAACAATATTTTCATTTACATATTTATTTTTTGTACGTACTTAAACTTTTAGAATTTATAGTAATACTTTACAAAGTCGTATTTATGTCGCGCGTGTAACACGACCCCTACTCTTCCATGATGAATTAAATTTTCAGTATACTAAAAACGTTAAATTATATACGATCATATACGGTGGTCATATTTTACAAAAAAAAAGTTTCTTTGCTTATGTGAAGCAATAATGAAAATATCCATCTGTATGTAAAAACTATGCTACCATTGGAGATATTTCTTTCTCCGGTTAGCAGTGAAATTTGCGAGCGAGTTTTGTTATGATACTTAGCTCTCCAGCAAAAAAGTAGTGGCCGAGTGGGTGATTTGCCTGTCTTATCCGTTAGGGCCCGTTGATATAATTAACAGCGTCTATTCCCGTGCCTTGGCAAACGAGCTGCATACCATACGCAACCCATGGATGATCAGCATTAGCCTACTAATCCAATCATGTGGCCTGTATTTCAGCGCCCAAAGGGGGGGGGGGGGAAGACAAAACCCATCAATTTACCACTACAATGGTGTAGGTGCTTGTTTTGGATGTACATGCATACGGTAACGATCGATAGTACTGCAGACCCAAAATGAATTACAAGGCAGCATCAGTTCTGATCCACAATAACATGAAATGTGTACTGGCAAATAAATATATAGCTGAGAATATTTTATATTAAGAATTATTTCAGTGGTTAATATATAAATGGCAAAAAGTCAGATTGATTCTCAAAATATTTTGATCAAATGTATGGAGGTCTCTAACAATGGTTTATCAGAAGTATAACGGATTAACTGAGATCTCTTTATCGATTGAATGCATCATACAAATTTATCAAAGATGTCCAAAAGATGTATTATACGTTTTCAGTGATCTAAGAGTTAAGAAGAAAATGTAGCAAAGGCATTCTTATCTCCCAAGACTGTGAAGATGGTAATTTTAAATCCCTAAAAAATGTGATAAATAACTGTCATACAATATATCTTTTTAATTTAAGAAAACATTTAGTGCAACTAATGATGTTCAAGCCATAAAGTAATGATTGAAAGAGGAAGAAGGGAAAAGTTGATAGATCATTCAGATTTTGTGAACTGTGCAGGAGAAGAAATATTTATGCAATAGAGGATGCAGTGGCGTCACTCGGGTTGGTGTCACCCAGTGCAGTAGCTCATGGTGTCACCCCTATGGTCCTCCTTCCGTAACAGACCATACAGAATCCTTAGTAATGTCATTTTGGTGTCACCCCCTCTGATGGTGTCACCCGGTGCAGTCCGCACCCCCCGCATCCTCCTAGCAACGCCACTGCTGTGCCTGCTAGTCATGTATTTAACTATGATCGGTTATCCTCTTATGAAATCCGACTAGACCGAGCAGTGTGTGCTCTGTAAAATTTGCAATTTTTCATTTTGGTGTCACCCCTCTGAGATGGTGTCACCCGGTGCGGTCCGCACCCCCCGCACCCCCCTAGCGACGTCACTGAGAGGATAAATTTCATTTTGTTTGCGTTTGCCCAGAATATGATATTATTAGAAGAAAATATCTATAAAAAAAATGCTTATTATCTACAATCAAGCGTTGAAAGAATTGTTGCGCTTATGGCTAGAAGTGACGTAGTAACACTGTATAATTTATCACACTACTTGTACAGATCATTTGCCAGGAGAGAGGCTCTTTTGTCTCCATCATCTGAAAATTTTCCTATTCGGAAATTAGTGCGGATATAAGTGTAGAAGTAAATCAATATATTTGTATCACATGCATTAAAGAAATTACGGCGTTTCAGTTGTGTACATCATACACAGAATTTTGTATTAAGGGCCGGAGACCTATATTCTTGAAAAATGATTGATTGTTTTGATTTATACTATTGTACTTATGTCTCTCATATCGAGCTCAAACCACCAAACCCACCCTAACCCAATCAAACATGCCCCCAGAAACATGTACAGTTGGCCCGAGTCAGAACAAAACGAGGCTAATTTTGAAATTCTTGTTTAGCAAGTGCACTTATGTGTGTATTTTACATAAAGCTCATACAAATATATGACGTGTTACAGGCTGGTAGTCCTAAATATACATTCTAAATAAAAATATAGATAAACAGTGACTTTACAAAATTGCAAATATATAAATAGATACAAATATTTTAATAGTAGTTTGTTTCTTCCAGCTACATACATATACCGAGGAATACAAAATGACATGCAAGACACAACTGTGGCAGATATTACAAACAAACAATAACAAACGTCCATCATGATACTTCCGGCATTTATATTTAACAATATTACACAATGGAGTAAACTATAGATTTCCTTCCTTCCGTTGAACAATCTTTTATTGCAACTATTTTTCATTTTGAACTTCGTATTTTCCTCACATATATTGTAAGATTGTTTGCAGTTTGTCCTGCTTTCTGAGAGATTTATATTTCATTCAGTGAGAAAGGGCCTTCATCGAATAGATTTATATTTAAATGTGTATAAAAAATTCATGTAGCGAGAGACGATCTTCAACTGAAATTTATATGTCAATGTATATAAACATTCTAAGACTGGCGTTCGCCTATCTTCAAAAGTATAAGCGGTCAAATTGTTTCATATTTTTCTTCACTTATTTGCATAAGTTAATTGCATCTATAATACAACCCAATGTTACATTCTAATGCAGTTTCCTGAGATGCACAGAGATAGGTTTAAAATATGCATTATCTTCAATTGTTCTGAACACTGCTAGTAATATTAATTTTGATTATTGACCTTCCAAAATAATCAAGTATCTCATAGATCCATTATGTTTCTCAGTATCTCATGTCTCAAAGTATTCTAAAACAATGGCTATTATCCGGCTGCAACTTGAACAAGAGCAAAATTTGGCATCAAAATCCCATTCAAGAATGTATTAACGTTATATATTGTTTTTCATGTAGAACCTATTAGAAAGGTTTTATCTTACTTGTCTCTCGTACTGAGAAAATGTCCTTTTAATCTTGTCGGTAAAAATATCTTGGACAATTAAGGCGTATAATAATCTAAATTACTCATGGGTAGGAGAGTGAAATACAACATTTACATGGAGAATTCTCAACGCCATTAGTAATTTGTAATTGTCACAAGGCTGTTGTTATATACTCAAAACCGATTCCATTAAGATACCTCTAATGCAGAATGCAAATACAGCACAATATTCAAAACCATACACTGTGAGTCGCTCTGCACATCCTGAGCCATAAAACAATAAGATCACATTTCATGAAATAATCATTCTTTTATAATATGAATAACCATAATGTATTTTGAATATCTCTGTGCTACTAGACAACAATATTTATGCAGAACAAGAAACATTTGAAAAGTCAGTGTCATATTTAGAAAAAAGGAAATTTACTGGCACCTTGAAAGCCTCCAAGAAGTTTGAGAAACATCATATATGTGACATCTGTTTGATATCGAAAACTTCCTTTTCTTTTGTTTTATATCACTGTAGGATGCGTTACGAGAAGGCTCAACCCTGAGAATAGTTTTGCATACATTTCAACCTGTACAGAGATTCGAAAATGGGTATCATAGTCAAAGAAAGTTACTATTGGTCACTGTAGATGCATCTGTGTGTCTGCTATACAAGAAGAAACTATAGTAGCAAAGAAATATTATGTTTCACAGAGAAAGTAAAATCTAGATGATCAGCTGAAGCTATCATAATTCCATTTTGCCTGAAGTTGTAAATTAGTTCAAATTTGATAAAGTGCTTAAAAGTAATTTTGACAGCAATATCATGGCATTACTGCTTTGATTCGATTAGAGTTTTTGAATATTAAATGGAAGATAGTCTCAAGAACCACCTACATACGAGAAACCACTCAAAAACTTTCTCACATACCCGCGTTAGCCAAGCTTAAAACTCTAATCTACATGAAGTGTGGGTAATCTGAAAGAGTGAGCGACTTAGTTCGCTCGGCCATTCGGAACCCCGAAATTCAAAATCATCTGACAACACTATTTTGTGGTTTATTCAAAAAATATTATCATATTTCATTATGTAATGAAAGGAATCATATACATGTGTTCAATGCCAAGGAAAGTTACAAAATTCATTCAATAGATTATATCCTTCATTAAATAATTTCATTCTTTTGATTAAAATGGCACACTAAAAATATACATTATTACATTTGTTTCATTAATTCATTTCAAACACGCTCTTGCGTAAGATCTTTAGCCATGATTCCGATACTTTTTTAAAAGGAAATAATGCAGATAAAAAAAAATCGAACAGAAGCTGAATATGGTTTGATGCCGTGATAAACAGCTACATTCTAACTACAGTAAACTTTGCTTTAAAGGAGATCTCTATATTATGGACACTTGTCAATAAATGACTCATCCAAATCTCAAGATCTTCCATATTGATCTTCTGTATAAGGAAAAGAGCTAACAAATAAATTGTTGTTCATATACAGGACGACATGATCTAACAAGGCAAGTGTTCAACATATACAGGACGACATGATCTAACAAAAAAAATATTTCAGCATATACAAGACGACACGATTTAGCAAGGCAATTGTTCAACATTTACATGACAAACTCTAACAAGGCAATTGTTCAACATTGACAGGACAAACTCTAACAAGGCAATTGTTCAACATTGACAGGACAAACTCTAATAAGGAAATTGTTCAACATTGACAAGACAAACTCTAACAAGGCAGTTGTTCAACATTGACATGATAAACTCTAACAAGGCAATTGTTCAACATTGACAGGACAAACTCTAACAAGGCAATTGTTCAACATTGACAGGACAAACTCTAACAAGGAAATTGTTCAACATTGACAAGACAAACTCTAACAAGGCAGTTGTTCAACATTGACATGACAAACTCTAACAAGGCAATTGTTCAACATTGACAGGACAAACTCTAACAAGGCAATTGTTCAACATTGACAGGACAAACTCTAACAAGGCAATTGTTCAACATTGACAGGACAAACTCTAACAAGGAAATTGTTCAACATTGACAAGACAAACTCTAACAAGGCAGTTGTTCAACATTGACATGACAAACTCTAACGAGGCAATTGTTCAACATTGACAGGACAAACTCTAACAAGGCAATTGTTCAACATTGACAGGACAAACTCTAACAAGGAAATTGTTCAACATATACAGGACAAACTCTAACAAGGAACTTGCTTTTCATATACATTATAAGGTACAAGTTCTAACAAGGAAACTATTCTACACATACATTATAAAGGACCCACTCAAAATAGGAAAGTATTCTACACATGGACATAGAGCACAAGTAATTTTACTATATGTTTTCTACATTTGTTTCTCAGTACTGACCTTTCCACTGTGTGACTATCTATACAAATCATGATAATCTAAAATACCTTCAAATATGACTTCACGGTGAAGTTCTCATCAAAGGTTGACCTGCTCTTTTTTGAGACGCTGGACTGTCAACAGAGCAGCATGTAAACAGAACACATATTTTACTTCCGGATCATCATCAAGTCCTTATTACTCACTGTGCACTGTCGCCGTAATACACACAGACAACAACACCCTGAGCTCATAATCTCAAGAATAAACAATTACCTTTGAATCCCTATCAAAAATGCTTAAATAAAACTCTTCTATCACCACCAAAATGAGAGAGGAACAATGTTCTAAAAATAGACTAGAACTACATTCGTGGGTACTGAACTGGAAGTACTAATTGTGACCCGATTCCACATGCATTATAAGGTACAAGCTCTAACAAGGAAACTATTCTACACATACGTTATAAAGGACATACTCTAACAAGGAAACTATTCTACACATACGTTATAAAGGACATACTCTAACAAGAAAAGTATTCTACACATAAATTATAAAGAACAGGCTCTAGCAAGGAAACTATTCTACAAATACATTATAGGGTACAAGCTCCAACAAGGACACTATTCTACATATACATTATAAAGGACCCACTCTAACAAGAAAACTATTCAAAACATACATCATAAGGTGTAAGCTGTAACAAGGAAACTATTCTACAAATACATTATAAGGTACAAGCTCTAACAATGAAACTGTTCTACATATACATTATAAAGCACCCACTCTAACAAGGAAACTATTCTACACACACATTATAAAGGGACCCACTCTAACAAGGAAAGTATTATACACATACATTATAAGGTACAAGCTCTAACAAAGAAACTATTCTAAATATACAGTATAAAGGACACCCTAACAAGGAAACTAATTGAAATATACAACATAAAGGACCCACTCTAACAACGAAACTATTCTTCATATACATTATAAAGGACCCACTCTAACAAGGAAACTATTCTACACATACATTATAAAGGACACTCTCTAACAAGGACACAACTCTACACATGCATTATAAGGTAAAAGGTTTAACAAGGAAACTATTCTACATATACATTATAAGGAGAAAGCTCTAACAAGGAAACTATTCTACACATACATTATAAGGTACAAGCCCTAACAATGAAACTGTTCTAAATATACATTATAAAGCACCCACTCTAACAAGGAAACTATTCTACACACACATTATAAAGGGACCCACTCTAACAAGGAAATTATTCTACACATACATTATAAGGTAAAAGATATAACAAAGAAACTATTCAATATATACATTATAAAAAGCATACTCTAACAAGTAAAGTATTCTACAGATACTTTATAAAGGACACACTCTAACAACGAAACTATTCAAACCATACATTATAAAGGACACCCTAACAAGGAAACTAATTGAAGTATACAACATAAAGGACCCACTCTAACAACGAAACTATTATACACATACATTATAAGGTACAAGCTCTAACAAGGAAACTATTCTTCATATACATTATAAAGGACCCACAAAACAAGGAAACGATTCTACACATATATTATAAAGGACACTCTCTAACAAGGACACAATTCTACACATATATTATATGGTAAAAGGTTTAACAAGGAAACTATTCTACATATACATTATAAGGAAAAAGCTCTAACAAGGAAACTATTCTACACATACTTTATAAAAGACCCACTGTAACAAGGAAACCATTCTACACATACATTATAAGGTACAAAATCTAACAAGGAATATATTCTACATATACATTGTAAAGAACCCACTCTAAGAAGGAAACTATTCTACACATACATTATAAAGGATCCACTCAAACAAGGAAACTATTCTACACATACATTATGAAGGATACACTCTAACACACTCTAACAAGGAAAGTATTCTACACATGCATTATAAAGGACACACTCCAACAAGGCAAGCATTCTACACATACACTATAGAGGACACACTCTAACAAGGGAACTATTCAAAACATACATTATAAAGGACATGCTCTAACAAGGAAAGTATTCTACACATACATAATAAATTACACATTCTAACAAGAACACTATTCTACACATACATTATAAGGTACAAGCTCTAAAAATGAAATTATTCTACACATGCATTAAAAAAGGACACACTCTAACAAGGCAAGTATTCCACACATACGTTTTAACGGATACCCTCTAACAAGGCAAGACTTCTACACATACATTATAAAGGTCCCACTCTAACAATGAAAATATTATACACATACATTATATAGGGTACACTCTAAGGGGGAAACTGTTCTATATATACATTATAAAGGACACACTCTAAAAAGGGAACTATTTATACACATACATTATAAAGGACCCACTCTAACAAGGAAACTATTCTACACATACATTATGAGGTACAAGCTTCAACAAGGAAACTATTCTAAATATACATTATAAAGGACATACTCTAACAAGAAAAGTATTTTATACATACATTATAACGGACACATTCTAACAAGGAAACTATTCTACACATGCATTGTAAAGGAAACTCTAATAAGGAAACTATTCTACACATACATTATAATGGACACACTCTAACAAGGAAACTATTCTACACATACGTTATAAATGACACATTCTAACAAGGAAACTATTCTACACATGCATTGTAAAGGAAACTCTAATAAGGAAACTATTCTACACATACATTATAATGGACACACTCTAACAAGGAAACTATTCTACACATACGTTATAAAGGACACATTCTAACAAGGAAACTATTCTACACATGCATTGTAAAGGAAACTAATAAGGAAACTATTCTACACATACATTATAATGGACACACTCTAACAAGGAAACTATTCTACACATACGTTATAAAGGACACTCTAACAAGGAAACTATTCTACACATACATTATAATGGACACACTCTAACAAGGAAACTATTCTACACATACATTATAAAGGACACATTCTAACAAGGAAACTATTCTACACATGCATTGTAAAGGAAACTCTAATAAGGAAACTATTCTACACATACATTATAATGGACACACTCTAACAAGGAAACTATTCTACACATACGTTATAAAGGACACTCTAACAAGGAAACTATTCTACACATACATTATAAAGGACATACTCTAACAAGAAAACTTCTGCACACATTATAATGGACACACTCTAGCAAGATTATTCTACACATACATTATAAAGGACACACTCTAACAAGGAAACTAGTCTACACATACGTTATAAAGGACACTATAAAAAGGAAACTGTTCTACACATAAGTTATAAAGGACTCACTCTAACAAGGACAGTATTCTACACATGCATTGTAAAGAACACTCTAACAATGACAGTATTCTACAATAACAGTATAAAGGACACTGATGAGAAAACTCTTCTACACATACACTGTAGAGGACACACTCGAACGAGGAAAATATTCTACATATACATTATAAAGGACACACTCTAACAAGGACAGTATTCTATACATACATTATAAAAGACACACTCTAACAAGCAATGTATTCTTCACATTTATTATACAGGACTTTCTAACACTAAAACTATTCTACACATACATTATAAAGGACACACTCTAACGAGGAAACCGTTCTTCATATTCATTATAAAGGACACACTCTAGCAAGGAATCTATTCTAATATACGTTATAACCGGATGTTATATGATGTATGTTTGCACAAATTAACAGTTGTAATAAAATGTCTTTAAAATGATTGTTTATTGAACATCTGTTCGTATTTCAGAGATTAATTCAATTAATTCTTAAACATATCATGTATAAAACAAAATGTGCAAATAGAACTTGGTTTAACAGTCACGACTAAGACCCATAGATAAGCAATATAATTGAATGTTCTATGTAACAAATTAACTAAAAAGTAACTTTCTAAATGCATACAAAGTATATGAAACAATTTAATTTTAGGTAATTATGCTCATGTTGTTTGCATATTTCATTTTTCTCTCGGACGTTGACATCAACGTAATGGCATGCATACTTTTAATTTTAAACCCATGAGGATTCCGGCTGCTGAGTCCTCAGTAAGCAAGTTTTTTATGTTGCCAAAATTCTAATTTATTTGATTCATTTTTTTCTAAGCAAGAATCAATTATGTAGTGTGATAACTATCAAGCAAAGTTCTGGTAACTGTAATTGTGTTATGTGAAGCCACATAGTTTGCATGTTAGCAGACAGGTAGATTAAAAAAGATTTTAATGGATTATCGGTTTCTAATGATCATATTGATTTTAAAAAATAATTAACACATTTGTGGTGCTTTGACACCTCTTTTGAAATAGCATTCGTCAGCACAATATTACAATTCTTTATACCGTGTTTGGAACACTTGGATCTTATTTTGCACCTATTTATAGAAACGTATTTATAAAAACAGTGCCAAGATTTTACTATTTCTTTTGTAGGTCAGTTGAGGATGAACCCTCATATTCATCGTCCTAAATCGTATAGTCGTACGCATTCAGTGTCAGGTAACTATATACACTGTTTCCAAGTGATTATAATCTGTGTACCATTTCGATGGCAACTTTTCGTAATTACTTTGGTGCCAAGCGTGTCTATAGATGAGCACGATTCTTGCTAGACTAGCCGACATATAAGAGTATATACATATATTTTTAATAACTAAAGCAAAACGCCTAAGAGAATGAGAGGTTCGTTGGATAAATCAAGAAATATGACATTCCAAAGGCTGAAAAACGTGAAAACAATGGAACATTCTGCATGTGGTGTCATAACTGTGAAGGAATAATGCAATGGTACCCAAAGAAGCACTGAACGTGGAAAAGCTCAATATAATCGCATGAAACAAGAAACTGTATGGAAATTGATGTTAGTCATGGAGAAAGGTCCAAAATATAATAAATTACATCCGCAACCTGCAATGGAGAAATATGTTAAAATTTGTTTCAAAAGTGAATATATTATGGTGTGTTGATTAAAGATGAGTTCAACAAAGGGAATGGGATTTATTTCTTATTCCAATTTGTTTCATATATATTTGAAATAGAAGTAAGCTATCTGACGGACAATTGACGCCAACAGACAAATAAGTCACTGAAAGTTATCAAACAGAATCGAAACTACTGAAACAAAACTTTGAAAAAAAAGAGTCCATACCATACTGTATATATGTTCAACCGCAACTAGAACACTATTTCTCTGTTTGACAGCGATCGCAAAATTAAATTAAGCCACAAAATTGAAATAGTCCAGAGGTGCGCAGCCGGATTGATAGGCAGTGTAGCGAATATTTCAAACACACGACTTTCCCACGATAGAACAATGAATGACATGTTAATTATTTATTAGTTTGTAGACCATGTGTACATGTCTAAAACGGACTTGTTGGACGCTTTGTATGTGATTGATACCGCTTGCCTACATAGGATGTTCTGAAACTAAACAACTAAATAACCCCGATACTGATATAATCATTTACTTATTCGGGACAAAGTCGTGACACCGAGTCATCAGTGTTATATTTCTGACTATCATAAACACAAATATTGGGCGAAAGTATTCAAATGCAAGGAAATTTAAAAATAGAAACACATATTCTTATGTTTATTTTTATCAACCTTCTATTTTTCATTTTTAAATCAATCATAAAAACAGGACATAATCAAGTACAACAACAGAAACAGCACACATAAATCGATGTGATATCAAGATATACATGAGTTACGTGTAAGTTAGCTGCATTTTTTATATTATCATAATACTTGTGTTCAACACAGATATATCTAGATCCCACTGACCTAAGTGATATATATATATATATATATATATATATATATATATATATATATATATATATATATATATATATATATATATATATATATTCAAATGTTATCTGTGACATCAACTTCGATGTTGCTCCGAGGCGGAAGAAAACAGTTTAAATCTTCAGAAATATGTTAGGCTCGTATTTTCAGTAGATAGATTGTTTTAGTAACATTTTAAATGTGTAACTCACCCACTTAGAATAGAGCTGTTGTTGGTGTAGTTGTTGTTTTGCATCCAACCAATAATGACTGTGACTAGCGTTCCTCTCGCGGCTTCTCTCGAGTGGCTTTTCCGTATTATTGTGTATGGTATTTCCTATCAATTCAAGGACGGGCACGAATATAGGACGGTCAACGATATCATCGTGTCTTAACAGTTCAGTACAGTTTATTCTAGAGATAATTATTTCTTCCATGAGTATTTATGATTTGCTTCTGAGGGCCATACGGATAATTAGGATTACCTAAATTTATAACTCCTATCATACAGGAAAAATAATGAATAATGAATGTTTTTTAAAAATCGTTAAGTATAAAGCCCTGCTCAGTGTATCTGTAATGCATACAATGGGCAACGAAGAAAGGTAAGCGAAACGGAGTTTAACAGTAACAGTATTGATAATATCAGAATCAATTTCTGGTTATGTAGATAGTACCCACTGTAAGCAAAATTTCAATTAAAGATCAAACTGATGTGTATATGTACGTTTTCACTCTCCACGTTCATTTCCAGTAATGATAGCTTTATCCATTATATCGAATGCATATCCATTCCTCCATAATGAGTATCACATCAGAAAAAGTAATTTTAATACCACTGTTTAAACATAGTTGACAGTGAACCTTAGAATCCACACCATGTTTGTCCATTTAGAGTCATTGTGAACTTAGTTTATCATGAAAGAATTTTAACTCTGACAGTAACGGATTTTACGTATATTTTTGACTTGACGTTTTACCTTCAGTGCGTCCGATAAGTTTTGGGTTTAGTTCCTGTTTACGAAACATACTGAAATTTGTGATTATGGAAACCAAAGAGTTTTCTCTGCTTATTGATAGACTTATTGATAGTCTTTGAAACCTTTTCATGATAATCATTGACGATCATAATATTTAAATAAGTAAAAGGAAAATAGACATGTATCTCTTAAAGATGTGGATTGTGTCGCCGTTTCTGTCCCCCCCCCCCCCAATAGTAAAGCAATACTTCTCCTACACCATGAAGACACAGACTTTAATATATGAACGTGGATAGTCTTATGATATACATAGTGGTTCTAAACTTGGTAATATAACTCTTGGAATAGATTAGTTCTGTGGATAGGTATTGCTTTATTTTAAAACATCCGAATAATTTAAGTCTTTCTGGTAGAGATCTGAAAATTGGTTTGTGTCATCTCAAGGCCAGTGCCACGATAAATGCATTTGACTTATGGTTATGCTCTTTAGTATAGAATTAAATCCCAAATAGTCCTACGCGTTTTATCACAAGTCCAAATGTATAAAGTTACAACCGAATTCCAATATTGAATCTAAATAAATTCCAGTATTGAGTGTGATCACTGGGCTGTAATCTCGAACGTAATAATGTGGTTTGGAGTGTAATAATGTGCTAACAGTTTTATGATGTAACATAATAATATAATTCAAAATTGTTCTTTTCCGAATTCACTATAATTCCAAGTTACTGTTCCAGTCCAAAAGTATTTTAGAATAGCACTTTGTATTTCCAGTGAACAGTAATTTCAATAAATAATTCAATGCAAATGAGATATTGTACACAACAATACTATTAATTCTGCCTCATATGTTAAATGCAAGAATGAGTAATTTCTCAAGCAAACATCATTATTTAAAAAGCTAAGACACAAAAGTAGGATCAGGATGAAGGTCAAAAGTTCATTTCTGAATATTTAAAGTTGTCAAGAAGATGCGTTCTATTACTGAAATTATAATATAGAACATAATAAACATGAGATAGACCAGGTTTATCATCGGGGATTTCCAGTGTCCTAGACGCAGATTAAAATGAACATATTTAATTCCATTCATAATAATCCAAATATTTAATACACACTAATAGAGAAATAGTAACTATATATTATTTCTTTACAAAGTAAACGTTACTAGTCAGGTACATAAAGAATTTGATTACAAACAAAATCTAGTCCAAAATACAATAACAAAATAACATATAATCCTGGGAGAAAACTGCAAAATACAAATTAAATATACATAACAATCTAACTATGATACCATTGTAAGACTGGACTGGAATAGCAATATCAAGCTTGGTAATTTCATGAATCCTGTACAATATTCGATTATTTTCTTGTAAATTTCATACCTTTATGTCAAATTACTATTCATTCACTTACCTTAATATGTAAATAAGGTAGTATGCATAAAATGTCTCTATGTGGTGTGAAATATATTACATTTTATACTCATTGCCAACATGTTTACCAACGCTTCCTATTTGAAACAGTTTTGTTATAGTGTTGTTAATATAAGCGTTATGTTTGCCATTTAATTGCAAAATGTTATTTATTAAATGCAAGGCGAAGACCTCGCTGCATACAAGAGAATATGCGTTTATAATCCAACACCTTACATGGATGAAACTGACAACTGATTGTCAAGCAGCATATGGAATCACGAATTTGGAAGCTAGGGACTATTTTCGTTGCAAATAATGTCGCGTATATTTGTTAAAATAATTTTTGCGATGAGTAAACTCTTACTCTTATATTTTAGAAACATGAGCTAGATGCATATATACCAACAACTACTACTACTAATACTTGTAGTAATAGCAGTAGATGTTTCAATTTTACTTAGGAAAAAGTTAAACCTGCATTTGTTTCCTTACTGGATTGGATACACAACTTGTGTTCGAGGTTAGAAGACTACCGCAATACTAAATTGGAATTAAATTAAAAAAACAATATACTCGTATGTCATTCGGTAAACTTTTGTGAGAAAGAAAAAAATGGAATCAGGTCATAGGAAGTTTTTATACGTATAAACACCCGCAAAATAAACTTCATTAGATTATCATGCTGAATAATGTACTGTACACAGTGCTTGTTCAAAAGGCATGTAAGTGTCTAAGACAGAAAGTGCTGTTATTTTATCTCTGTTCAAAACTTTTGAGCCTTTCTCTGGCAGGAATGTATTCATTTGGAGACATTCGAAATATGAAGAATTAGATGGTTGTTTTGTAATTTTAGTTCACTTTGTTAAAAGTTTTATTACATAAAGTTTAATGCAGCGTTTGAATATAAATATACTAGTATCACTCAGAAAACAAATAGTATATCAAGTCTCTGAGTAACCTTGTCAGTGCCACGAACAAACGAGGTCATTTGTATGTTTCTATTTCGTTTCAAGTCAAAAAGTAGGATTAATAAAGTTTTTTAGTCCTTCCTGGGATTGAAAATTTGCAACATTAGCATGTCTAAAGACATTTAATATTTTTGCTTGCATATTTGTGGCTCGTCATCGAATTCCTTGTAAGTTTTGATCATATAGAAAATCATACACAAATTCTGCACGTATGTCCATAATAAACAATATGTTTCTTTTAAATTATAGAGTCAGACACCCCATCCCCCAGAATGTCCGTATGTCAATAATCGACAATCTGTTTAGTTTCAATCTTACAGTCAGTCGCTCCACAGCTTCCTTTTGTCGATAATCCACATGCTGGCACCTGGAATTCATACAGCAAGATATGACAAAGCTTCTATGACTGAAAACGTTTATTTTGAATCATACAGCAGACTTTCAAGAGCTTCTGTTAGCATGTCCATAGTTGACAAACTGTTTATTTTCAATTCTCTATATACATAGAAGTACAAAAACTCTGGAGCCTGAAATAAAAAAAATACCAGGCAAGGATTTATGTGGTAATAACGATCTGAAAATATCTGTATACATACATAGGATTTCATCCATATAATTACATATTAGCAAATTCAGATAACTATTTTACAAATAAAAATATGCATGGGATATTGTAATGATTTGATGATAGACAAAACCATACATAGAGAGACAGAATGAGGTAACTGGTTCGTAAAACCTTATATATTTTTAATTGCCAATTGTTTTGCCTGTTTCCGAAGACTCCATGGGTGATCTTCGCATATTAGAACGATTAATATGGACGTGTGTTAGTCTAGCGAATATTTGTCAATCCATTTCCTTTAACTTGTTGTGTACATTCAAGTGGTTTATCGACTGGTTTTAGCTGCAGGCACCTCCCCAATAAAGTGCTGTAAAATATGCAACGCGGATGATAGCTCTCAGAACACAATCAGGAATTAAAGGTAGAGGTGTTATCAATCTTTGAGAGAAGGAGAGAATATTGGAAAAATATCGTGAGAACGTAAACGATTCCGTGTGATTATCTCATACCTGCGTTTTCATTTTGACTAATGCTGCAATGTCTCTGCCTGTCAATTGCCCCAACTGTTCTCTGTCAAAACAAAATAAAATTAAGGAATATAAAACTATATTCATTTTTATGAATGTTTTTCTGCATGATTAGGGTATGCGAATCGAAAAGTTAGAATTATGTATTATCACTCTAGCTCAATAGATGCCAGTTTCAGAGTAAATATTAACACTCTAGGACAACATATATAGAGTAAGTGATGACACCCAAACTCAGCAATTGACAGTTGCATAGTACGTATTAACACCCTAGATCAACATATATCAGTTACTGAGTAAGCATTAACACCAAAGATCAACATACATCAGCTACAAAACAAACAATAGATGTAATACGTCAATACGGTTCGGAATACCTCAATTTGGTTTGTTATAGTTTCCAATACTTCAATATAGTTTGTAATACCTCCGTATAGATTAGAATAAATCAACAATCTCACCATAACTGTATTTAAGATTTCTGACAATGGTAAAAGCATACACACATTTATATTGTTATATGATTCTGACCACACAAGAAGAAACTAATGTTACAATCTTTGATAGATATCAAGTGTATGTAAAACGAGGACCTGATTTTCACTATCAAATTATGATTTATATTTAGACCGTTGGTTGCACACTTGAAGAAATGATATATGCTTGATACGTTAAACCTTTACGGTATAGACTGCCTGAGATGTATTAGGTATTACATGTTGTGGATATTTGCACGCTCAGAGCAAAAACAACTGTTCCGGTTTGTACCTAGGCAGACTGTGTTGTTGAAGCCACTGATCTACATCTTCTGATGTCCATGTACGTAAGGCGGCCAGAGACGTCTTGTGACTGGGACGTGCAACAACCATAGTCGTGACTGGTAGAGGCACCGCGTCAACTTTGCCTTCAGCCTATAGCAAACATTCACTTGTATTTAATAACAAGTTAAGATGTATAAGTTTTTGCAATCATTCTTTGATGAATCGTTCAACTACTTTTCAAATGTGATCAATATAAATGATAAATCAGCAAGTGAAGAAATTAACCAAGAAAATAATTTCTTTTCAAATGATTGTAATTTTGTTTTGCTTCTAAGTTACAGTCAGTATGTACCCTGTTATTTTGCTTTGCACAGTGCTAAATAAATGTACATAATCACAGTGAATGTAAACATAAAAATAAATATGTTCCAAAACTACTACACCCTACCGTGTTGATATTGGTACAAATTCGAGCCATATCTAGGTGTGACGTATGGTGTACAGACTAACAATGGCAACACTATATACCTTACCATTGTCTTGGTTATCATATTAATATGTATTTTTTGCCCACAATAATTGTAGTTGAATATAATATATCATTAATTTTAAATATGAATTTTCTTTCTGAATTACGATACATCATATTTATTCATGGCAAAGACGGCATTAAAATTCAAAGTTATGGATTTTACAATTCATGTAAAATGTCAAAATTAATTTCACTAAGTGTTTGAAAGGGGAAGCATATTTTATTTCTTACTTAATTGCAATTAAATCTTTAAAGATTAAAATATGTTAATGCCAGGCATATCGTTAGCTACAGGATACGTTTCATGATCATTGCAACTTGGACATACACGTTCATTTATTCCTACAAAAGAAAAAAATAGGTAAGAGACTTTTACGTGACTCTTCATACAATTATTATTCTGTAGATTGTAGCTTAACAAGAAAGACACGTAGACAAGTGATGGTTGTTACTGAGTTTGTACTTACAATATGACTTGTTACTGAAATGTTCTTTGTTTCCGACTTTGCAGTAGCATAGCAAACAGCGAGTCCTTTCAAAAGTTCCTTAAACTTTGCGTCAAACGGATGTATCCCACTGAATTCATAGAAGTAATTTACTCCAACGATAAAGCCTAGCCATCCATCTGGTTTGTATTCCTTTTCCATCTTCAGAGGAATAATTTTCTTCCTCAGTTGAAATGCATATTCCGCCTCTGGAATTTACCATTTCAGACATGCATTATGCAGTATAACATAATACGAATTAATAGTAAGTCGACATATCTATTATGTAAATCACGTAAAGAGATCTAAATCGTACCAAACTAGAGATTATTTGTCACGAATATATATCTTGGTTCTACCCTGTTTTGCCCTACCTCTCTGGCGGAGGGGTTAGGTTGAATAAGTGTGAACTGCATATTTCCTTTAACGTACTATAGCTAATATATATATATATATATATATATATATATATATATATATATATATATATATATATATATATATATATATGGGGTTTCTGTGTTCACATGCTACGACAGCGGCGGCCCGTGTCGAAGCACCCTATCAGCGCATTTGTTAGTTGTCAAAAGTTGTTTCCGAATAGACTTACTACAGAAAGAGAGTTTGGAGTTTTACACTTCTCTTGAACATGTGACACAAACACAGATAAAGGCTCTTTCAAAATATTTTCATTGTAACCTATATATCATAATTGTAGATCGGCATTCGCAGTTTAATGGAGAAATGTAAATCAAAAATAGTTCCGGAACTGAATGCCTATATCAGAAGATAAGATTTATTTAGTATAGATTATGAAGCAGTACAAAGTTCAACGCACCATTATATAAAAGATACTAAGAATAACAACACAATAAACGAATAAGCATTCACTTATTTGCATTGCGCTCTTTTACTCTTTATTACATGATATCCAACGGGTATTATAAACAGAAATATCAAAAAGTCTTGATATAAATTTAAAGAGAAATCACAACATAGCATTATATTTAAAATCATGTAAACACTAACATATTGGAGATCTAAACTACAGCAAATTAGTAAAACAAATGTCATTATCAAAATTTAATCAGAAAATAGAAATAAATCAATGCCATCAAAGATCGTAGGCAATGCAACGATACTTTGTTTTAAGTAAGATGTCATATTTCAGCTAAAATTCATTACATAGTTTATAGATCATACCTGTAAGCTAGAATGATGGATAATATTTTCGGTAATATATAAATCAATCGCTGTTTTTGACAACCCTATATTTGAAGAAAAAACGACTTCTTTAAAACCGTTTTCATCTTATTGACATTAGGTATAAACTTTATGTCAGTGGTTGAAGCATTGCAAAGTCTCATTTTAAATACTAGATGTTCGCGTGGCAGTCCTGGATTTGTGAGAGATGACCAGTACCAATATGCATGCATGGTACTATGCCTATAACAAGTCTGGAAAATTTTGTGATTGCCATGAGTACCAGGAAGAACACGCCTAGTCAAAATGACACTGAATACGAGCACATCCCAACAGCCACTTTGTATTAATTGTTATATATTGACCTTTTATTGAAGACACTTGCATTTTTGTATCATAGTCATTCCCACCAATTCCCAATTAAAAGCAGACGAAAATCATCCCAGGCATATGGAACGGGAGTTTCGGAACAGGTCTGAATCATTGCAAGTAATAGTTAAAGTGTTTCTCTTCCTTTACATTTTTCTCAAGTTCCAAACATGATAGGTTCAGATTTACCTAACCTAAGAGATAACTTGTTATTTATAAGCCACAGCACCAGATCCATGCGTAAAAATCATTGAATTAAAGTAACATCAATGTCAAAAAATATAATAGAAATATCACCTGCATACGGTAGAAGTTCAGTGCTACCTGCCCCAACAATATCCGATAGCTGTTTTTTATTGAGTCAAAGAAGATTTAATCCACTCTACTGGCATGGAATTATAAAAGTGACTTTACTTTTTTTAAGATATGCAATGATTGATGTTATAGAAAAGCGTTTTGTAAGTCAGTTAATATCATTTCAGTCGAATTGTTCTGCTTCATATAAAATCCATTATAATCTTGTGAATGACGTTAACACCTCTATTGCTTGATCCAAGGGAAGCAACTGAAGCTTTTTCACATCCCACATTTGCCGAGCCATAGTCTCAAACCAACGTGGGCAGCGATCGAATACAGGCGTTCGTGTCTGTGTGTGCTAGATTTTAAGATCAGAAAAGGGCACCAAGTGTTAAAACTCTAATCACTAGTACACTTTCTGGATGTGAAATTATATGTATACATTTTTTTTGGCACATGATCTGATATGGATTTGTAATTGTTCTCTCATGTTACCAAGCAACACAGACTTTGTGACATGACGCTCGTTTCACCGCGACGACAGGGCTGGCTGAGCTCACAGCGTGTAACGACCAGGTAATTTACTCCGAGTGAAAGCCAGTTTACCCGCATGATAAAACTTCTACAGCACACATGTAGTCCTATATAAACAAACTATCAGTGTTTTAAAACTATGGGAATATTTATTATATTTTCCCGAGGTATTAAAATTTGCCTGTTTTGAACGATTTTTGTTTGTTTGTTTCTTTCTTTTGATATTAGTGACATTTAAATTAGAAGTTGTACATTTTTAACATTTGATTGTTCTTTCATGTTTTCCACACAGTGATACTTCTTTTCAGTACCATTTTGTTTCATCATGGTAATGTATCTGCTATTCGTTCATCATAAATAGTGTCAGCCCTTGAACACTCCCTTGGAGTAGTTTCCTGTTTAGCATATTTAAACACACGATATTTTCTCACTGGTTTTGCAAAATAAAGACATGTCAGTTACGGGACCAACCAGAGGAATGTTGGTTTATTTGTCAAATGTATTGTATTCCATTTAGTCAAGGGTATTGATAATAGAGTTATTTATAACTACAGTAGTTAAGCCTACAAAGCCATAGGCTCGTACATGGCACTGAGACTGACTCAAATTTTCCAGTCAATGTGGACGCAAGGACTTATACACAGGCAGTACAAGGATACATCCATGGTCCACCTGTACAAGCGGGAATCAACAAGCAATCGGGGTATCTCCTTCCTGCCATTTGCTAGTTAAATCCTCGCCGGAAGTATGCTGAATTGCCTTGTGCATCACATTGATCACGACCAACTGCGGCTTCAAGTTTTTCAATCTGAGGAAACTACAATGCAAAAACTAAATTACAGGAAGTGACTATTTTTGATCCCATTTCCCGACTGCTCCATGATTTTTTAACATGGGTCTGACAAGCAACATAGCATGACCATTTCTCTTCAGCTTCCGTCAATTTTGGTCTCACAGTCATTATCAGGATGACAGAGGTGATGTACCAAACTGCACCAGGAAAGCCTTACGCAATGGTTACCATTACTGTGAATGGCCGAACCCTCTTTGCAGTGGATAAGTCCACCTATCTTAGCAGTACACTGTGACGTGAAGTTCACATCAATGTCAAAACCAACGCCAGAATTGCTAAAGCGAATCAATTCTTTGGTAGACTAAGCTCAAATGTGTGGGAGTGCAAAGATATCATTCTGCGGATAAAACTGCATGTCTACAAGTCGTTGTCATTGTGTTGCTGACTCTGTTACATACATGCAAAATCTAGACGGTGTACAGACGCCGTGCCAAAATGATGAACCATTTCCGAACGTGATGCCCGATGAAACAGATGTGGATAATATGGCAACACAGGGCCACAAAAACAGAGGTTCCCACACAGAGAGGCATTCAAAGCATCCATAGTCTGCTAATGAATTCACACTTGAAATGGGCAGGTCACGTTACCAGGATTTTCTATGGTAAGATGAAGTAGGGAGAGCGATTTCAGTGTGACCAGAAGAATCGCTTCAAAGTTATCTCAAGTCATACTTGACATATTTCAAAAACTACCCTTGATCTGAGGCATATGTCGCACAAAATCACTCCATCTGCCGCAGTCGTATTCACACTGGAGCTACATACATTGTACTGAGGCGAATTGCAGGTTCAATGCTGAAGTGGGAGCAGCATAAATCTTTGAACTGAAGCACGTACTATAGGTGGCGCTATACAGTTTCGCATTTTGCATAGGGTTAGGAATTTAAAGAAAAAGAATGTCCCCGGCTTTCCTCACTGGTTATACTGGCTATTTAAAAAAGACCTTGTATATCTTAGGTATAATGCAAAGAACCTTTAATTCCCTTTATTTTGGTGTATGATTGATGGGTGTACTATGGGTTATAGAGTATACAGCTTGGCCTTACTTCAAATGTGCACCTTTCAAAAAAGTGCTAGCTCTACTTGGTCATTTTCACTTCCTGAACTTCAGAGGTCAATTGTATAAAAAAGAGCCGATAACTTTTTTTACATTTTATATATTTGGTAATTCATTCATTGCACTTTCAGAAGCTGGTATTGTCTAGTCTGGCAAAATTCATTTTCCCTATTTTAATAGCTGCTATGTATAGTGTACTTTAGACTAATTCAGACTGATTTTTTAACACAAGGGAGCAGTCATTTTAGTTAGCAGTGTGCTTAAATCATGTAAAATTTCCAAAAGTACAATATCCAAAAGAAATATCATCCACATTACATTAATGTAGCATAGAGGTATGCAAACATTCTCTCCACTGTGCATGTTTTAAATGCAAACTACTTCACCTTACATACGTCACTCTCTCAAAAGTACATATTATCTGGTGAGCGCCACCATATTGATCAAGCATCCCCAAGCGGCATCTCAAATGTGCCACAGATAGTTTAGCCCACAAACTGGCCTGATACGTATTGCACATTCTTACAGAAAACAAACCATTTTGTGATGTCATGGTCACTTCGAACTCGAAGGATGCAAATTATAGCTAATAATACATCGTAGAGAACAGCTTCGAGCTAACTCCGTGACTAATGTACTTCATGATCAATTGATAATATGTGGTTTAAGGCATGACGATCAAATACTAATGCATTCTTTACTAATAACAACTTACCTGCCCTACAATTGGGGCTATCTTTGTATTTCTGTGATATACAAATAAGAATAACATGGGCAAGTTCTACAGCTTCCGCCATTGTTTGAAGCGTAGACCCACACATGTTGTCAATATCCATCCAAACAGTGTATCCTTGTTCTCTAAGCATGTCTTTTATTTTTATCAACTCCTTCTGATGACTCCAGTTATAGCTGATCATGATGTGACCACTTATTTCTTTTTCGTCTGTCTCCCCAGAAATAACTCTACTTTTTCCTTTGCTGCTAAGTTGTCTCCAGCTAACAGCTGAAAAAAAGAAGGCGACGATTATAGCATGTGTGTGTTTGTTTGTGGTTATGCATTTGTGTCTTTTCTTGTTAAATATGCTAAGGAATATGAGAGTTGCATTTACATTTTTTGAAATTTGCCGAAGCTAAGTGTATGTTTTAATCAATTAGTATTTTCTTCTCGTCTTATTGCAATTCAAGATACGGTGTCTAGAAAAATCTGGAATCAATAAAATCTGTACATATTGTATGCATTGGGTATTTGGCTATGATTTCAATCAAAGCAACGCAATCATAATAAAATATAAGATACATATTTATGAAGGAATTTTTTTCTGACCCAAAGACAAATATAAAACGTTGCTAGGTTAAACGATTTTAGATGAATGGTGATGGATAAATTCTTCACCACATATCGCGGCTAAAGAAAAGTTCCAAAGGACCTCACTTGCTTTCTATGCAAGCAATTACATAGATTTAATACGGGGCAATATAATGTTCAAGTGATCATTGCACCGGATCAAAATGTGTTATTTTTTTCATTGTTACTTTAGTGTAACCTAGGCCTATTTTGACTGTTTTGTCAACAAATAACTTGTCATTATATTTCTGAATTTGTCAGCATGATATACGAATAATATTGCATCTGGAAACATTATTGGAAATCTGCCTGACCAGAATAGTTCCAATAATGACAACATGCATCGCACGATACAAATTAATGTTATTTGCATGTGTATATTTTGCCACATGGAAATCAGTAATCTAACAGAGAAGTACCTCGTTAGAGAAAATAACCTTTCAAACAAATTTAATTGTAATTTCAATGACTGTGACTTTCATTATTAAACCATACCGAATTTTTTATACTTCTCGTATCCTTGAAGATCTCTACGTAAGCTCCACAGTGTACCGTCGGCATTCATTTTGATCTCATGGTCCGTTGACGTCTCCTTCAGATCAATCAAAAGATCCACAATCTTCAGGTCATTGTTTTCAAGAATCCGTTTTTGGTTGTCTTTGTCAAAAGCTAGAACCCTAATGGCTCCAACTGCCTCTAAAACACGACATAAGTGGAAGTCACTCGATTTAGGACATTTTCATTGCAATTGTTGTGAAAGTATTTATTTTCACAAACATGCCATTACTATTGTTTATCATCAGGTCAATGTAAAAGCATCACTGTCACACCCATATTTTGTCACGGATAGAATATGTGATCATTTATTTATGTTCATTTCTATTAGGGTAATTAGGGACTTACGACAGCATGAACAGTGCCCATTTATTTATTACTAAGTGAAATGGAAATGAAAACTTCTATATTTGACTCAGAAAAATTGAAGTTTTTTACAGGGTTCAATCCGTGTTTTCCCTGACAAATATTTTATCAATATTGACTACGCATTTGTTTAGTAATGTCTCTAAAAAAACGTTACACTGTTTATTATAGGTAGCAGAAATAGATTAATGATGAATTTAATGTTAAAGAATGTTTAAACCAACAGTTGTATAACTGTTAAATCATACGAGTGACTTGTAAGTGGATGAAAACGATATGTTTCGAGTATACAGAAGGATATGTAACGAACCTAAGGGTAAACAGGAACCACCGAAGATGTTAGTTCATATTATGTATTGTCTGAAAAAAATTTTCAGGTAAGGAAGAAATTTAATTTAATTTAATTTAGTTTCTATCGTTTCAGCTTAAAAAATATGTAGTCTGAAACCTCTCGATCTACGTAAAAACGCCCAAAACAGTGTTGTTTGTTCAGTGGCTTTACCTCTTTGTTCCTGTATAGTCCCACATTTGGCGAGTTCTACTAAATGAGGCAGGCAGCCCATCTCCACAAGAATCTTCTTGTTGGCATCATTTCTGGCTAAGTGGCGCACAGCTGGAATATATATATATATATATATATATATATATATATATATATATATATATATATATATATATATATATATATATATATATAGTTTACTTTGCTCTTGATTACAATCGTTTCTATGCTAGAGCATGTAACTTTAGTTTCCACGGACATATCCCTAATTACTATGTATTTCAAAGGCTTGGTTATAATGTGTTTTCGTTACAACGTTTAAATGGTTATATTACTTTATTTGTTTGCTCCTCTTGAAAAACCTTGCTCAGTTATAACGTTTCGATCATCTCACGCCGAGGCCAGATACACAATTTGATTAATCAAGAAAAGCGTAACAAGAACGCCACGTGTAACAAAAGCGAGATAATCAGGCGTCATTAATAATCAGTTAATATGACGTTCCCACACATTACGTTGTATACTGTTTTGTTAAGGCAGTGTTTAGTAAGCTAACAGGTGTCATTACCAGTGATATCAATGCCGATGACGATGTTAGCTTTGGTATGCTGTGTGATGTCTACTTTTTTCTGGTAACGAGTATGTTAATTTCTTCCATTATTTTAATTTTGATTGTGTCACTATTACATCTGTGATACCAACAATATAAATTTAAATTTATTTGTATCACAAGAATATTATCTGTGAAATTAGTGATTGCCAGGAAACAATCGAGTCATTGAACAAAGAGGTTTCAACATAAAATTGATATGTATCGTTCGCCTACTGGTACATATACAAGTACGTTGACACTTTCATCGGATGATAACACTGGCTGTTTGTAATCTTATTCTACTTTTCATGACATATAGTTATACAAATCCATGTTGTTTCAAAAATTGTTGCCATATAAACGACATGTGACAGTAATGATACGAGTATAAATTGTTTACTACATATGTGTTGAACTTATCAAAAGGATATGTACAAAGTAAATAAATAAACAAACCATCAACAGAAACAACGATGAAACCGCATATAACAGTTCACGGGTATAACGTTCTAAACTCACCATGTTAAACGTTTTACGACAATGATAGCTCGTTTGTTTAAACTAAACTGAGATGGAAAAAATTTGTATTCGAAGAAGAAAACTACTTCCAAATAAACAATGGGTACAGAAATTGCCGTCTTGAATGCTAATGGTTTTATGGGTAGACAGGAGGGTCAACTTTTAGCATGGGTGCAACACCATACCAGTTTGTAGGCTTTATCAATTTATAAAAATGATTTGGAAATATGGGGTAGAAAATCTGGATCATTTCATGCTAAAAGAAAACAATTTCTACCCTTCAAAAAAATTTAAGGCATCAGACTCCAAATCAAACCAAGTTTTCTTGGATATAACAACCAGACTGGTAGAACACAAACGCCATATAGACATCTACTCAAAATCAACTGATCTGCGCCATTATCTCCACCCAAGCAGTTGCCAGCCAAAACAATGGATTTGGAACATCCCGTATGACAAGGCTCTGAGGATACACAAAATCTGATCAAAAGATGAAACATTCCAAATAAAAGATCTGAAGAGTGAACTGAACACTTGATGAACAAAGGCTACGACAAAGACCTGACATCAGACGCAATACAAAGGGCTAAATAAACAAAATGCAATAACATACTAAAATATAGAGAGAAGGAATATATTGATCGGATACCATTTATCATGACCTATCATCCAGACAACCACAAAGCAGATACAATCATCAATACTGTCCTATGGTGGAATCTTAGGACACTAAACCTAATCATACCAAACAATCCAAAAGTAGTCGCAGACAAATGAACCTCAAAAACATCATTGTCAGAGTAAAGCTAACGCCAATAACAAGCTAAAACGACCCTACCAAATCTTTTCACTGTGGTGATAAAAGGTGCAAAACCTACCAACACATCCTCTAGCACAGCGACGAACATAAATTGAACACACGTGATCCAAACAGAACATGCAAAGCAGAGAATATAGTTTGTCTCATCAATGTAAGATCTTTGTCCTTCAGTATCTCGGAGAAATTGAAAAGCCACACAGGAGGATGAATCTTTTCAGATCTGATTAGATGGCGAAGACACCTTGACCGAATTCCAGTTACAGAGTACTTCTCTTCCCTTGCCACACTTTAAGCGATCTAAAACTAATTGCAATTGCTCACAAATCCAACTGAAGTTCCGAAAGCAGGTAACAAAAGGAATCTTACTGGATACAACGCAAAAGAACATTGACTGCAATCGACTAAAACCAAGAAGACTAGAAAATGTCAACCACGTGCAACTAAAATCATCATAGGTTTTTACAACCAGCACAATTTCATTTAAAATTTGTTTCATTATGCTAATTATTCACTCGCGTACATACTTACTACTAAAACAATGAAATATTTGTGATATACGCCAATTTACATAACAGATGGTCATATAGGTCATCCGTTTGTAGGTCAATGTCAAATAGCTTACAACATCATTAGTCATGTGGAAGCGAACAAGTAGAAACATCAAACATGTTCTAGCTTTGCTTCCAATAAATATAATTATCTAACGTTTTGAAATTTCAACTCTTTTTTGGTTGTTATTTCTCTTGTCTCTGTTTTGTGTTTTCCCTTGAAGAGACTCAGTTAGAGTCAAAAACGCTTAGGTTAGTTAGAAACTAGTTTTGCACTGTTCATTGTCAAGTTTCCTCTCATGTATATATATATATATATATATATATATATATATATATATATATATATATATATATATATATATATATATATATATATATATAATGCAGGACGTACGAACTCACTCATTGTACATTCGCATGCTGACCACCCATCGTAATCGTGAGATTTGTCTTTCAGTGCCGATCCCAAAATGTTCATCAGAAACGTCAGTAGATCGTGCTTATCCTGTAGAACTTCGCTTTCTTTCTCATCGATGATGCTTGCCAGGAGGGCTAGTGCAGTCAGTCGATTGTCATTATCCTTTGAAATCAGGTAGAAACCTACAGTAGTGACAATGTCCAGACTGCGAAGACGCGGAATGGTTGTGTCAACTTGGGAAATATTGTAAAAAATAGACAGCGTGTTATTTACCAGGCGTTTTTCCATGTCCGTCTGAAAATGCAATAAAATTGAATTTCAATTATAGATTTTATTGAATAACCTACTTGTTTTGGTGAATTGGTGCCTTTAAGTGATATGGTGTAAGTGTAAATACAGTAATGTATCGTGTTGCAAGCAAGTAAAAACAAAACAACAACAATGGCGTATAAGAGGGATGCAAAAATGCCATTTCATGAAATATATTTAATTTATTCTAAATGCTTAAAAATGAACATTTTATTTGAAGGAGGAGGTTTGGAGCAGATTTTGTAGTTATTGGTTGAACGCCATTTTTTTTAGCACATGATATCCTATACATGGCGGCCAGTATATTTGGTAGAGGAAGAACCCTGGAAACTACAAGTAGTACCACAGACCCTCGCGAAGCTACTGAAAAGCATACGCACGGAGCAGTGTTGGCCGAACCCGAGAATCGAACCCACTTGGACAGAGGTGATATGATAGTGATCTCGAAAGGCTTTAGCCCTTTCGGAAACATCGAAGCAGGTAAAACATAATTTTTTTCTGAAAATCAGTTGCAAAACAAAAAGGAATGAGAGAAAAAACACAATTGTCATCTCTTAAAAACCCAATAATTTACCCAAAATACACGAATCCCCATACTTTATCTAAAATACACAAAGTAAGCCAATCAATGCAAGCTTTTATTGATTTCTTTTCAACTGGACTTGCTACCAGGTGAGATACGCCATTTTTTAAAACTATCCAATGATTTTTGTGTAATAAAAATGTCACATGTTGTTAGTTTTCTTGGTACATTACATTATTTTTCTGACGCAGTTTGGACTGTAACAATACAACCCCTCCCTCCAAAGATCCAATCTTTAAATTCCAGAATCCACTGGGACCATCAAAAAATGGGAGATGAGCAATATAAATTATGTCGGGTTTTTCTTGGTTACATAAACTACTAGCATGTTACTTGGTACATTTTCTGCATGACATAATAGCTAATTATTTCATTTTGGCAAAAAGGAGAGTTTGTACACACTTCGGTGCTCAGCATGGGGCAATCATATTATCATCTCTCTAGTTCAAACTCTCAAGTATCTGTATTATTTCAATAAAATTGTCTCACAAAACATGAATATATGGCGAAGATATTTTAGAGGCAGTTATCAAAGATTATCTATTTAAAATCAAGAATATTGTACAAATTCAAAGTCTGTTTTCGTCATTTATTACCTTTATGGTGTTAGCATCACCAACATACTTTTCTTGTTGTAATGTAAATATTCACAACTGCTACATGAACAATTTACCATTTTCTCTTCCACTGTGTTTTCCGGAAGGTACGATATCAATAAGCTCTTCAATGTCTCCAAAAAGTCTTTCTCCGACACAAGATGGCTTGAAACATCGGGATGACTGTCAGAGTAGTTCAATAACGGTGTCAGTGCTCGTTTCATGACTTCAAGGTTGGAGGGTACAATATTTCCCTCTTCATCTTTAAAATCTATCCGCCAACCATCAATTATGATGTTACACATAACGCTCAGAGTTTTGGTCTCCAGCAAACGCCTGCCAGCTTCTAGGCGATACTTTAGTACGACATCATAGGACAAGGTGTAAATCTTCTCGATGTCAAAAAATACTCTATTTATCACCTGAAGGGAATGTAGTAAATCTTCATTCCATTTCATCTCTGCATCCCTTAAACTTTTTAGAGTCTGAATTTTTTCTATTGCATCTATCAATTGTCGAAATATATTGTCCTTTTTCAGTTTAACTTCATCCGTTATTCCGTCCTTTTTTATTCCAAGGTTTGTTTCCTCCTCGTCAGGTTTTCCCTGTAACATTTCTTTCCCCCATTCTCTTGTCACACCTTCCTTAACGATTTTCCTGTGCTCTTCCATTCCGAAGTCTTACCTTTGTTTCATCGTTTTATGAGGGAGGTCTTGTGGTTGAGCAGACTGCTGTTGCTGGAAATGAACTCTAGCTGCTAGTGATAATACTAGAAAAGAAACATTTAGTTATATAAAATCTTCTCTCTGATAATTAAGATCCAAACTTTGTATAATTATTTAGAGAGATTAATGATAATTTGTTTCCCTAGGATATGTGGAATGACCGTTCATTGAAGAACCCGTTATTGACTAGTACCATTAAATATCGAAATAAAAGACTAAACGAAAACCCAATAATGTTATTTGTCGCAAGAGACGGAATCAAGTTTCTTCAGTGAAGTTTATTTTCAAGAATCATTTTGTCCTTCGTTGAAGCCTAAGTACCTACTCCTACTATTGCTACTACTACTATAAAAATATGGCACTTGAAAATGCCGCCAACATTGAGAACAGAAGAACGAAAGAACGTATCTCTAGACCAGAAACTCATTAATGGGAGGTACAAAATAGGTCCGAAAATTCAAGACTGCTCACTTTTGTACATAGTGAGTAGGGCCAATGACGAAACAGTCAGTTACCTGACTAGTAAGTGCATCAAACAAGGAAAGTGGAATAAACTATCCATTTTTATATATTGCAGATGATACAAATGGTCATTACATATGATGATTCTTATCGTGCATATGTTTATTTTGTTTTGTGAATGACGAAAAAAGTGGTTAAGTACACTTTCAGTTGACCGGAAATGGTAACAATATTGTTAAACAGATGGGTTCAAGGCCATCTTTGACAGTTCAGCGTTGTTCTCGTTTGATGAGATGAATAATTTTCATTCTATCCTTGTCTAACAAATGGAAAATATTCAACCAGTTTCATTATTTTAATATTGAAACACTGCACATTGAGATTATGTTCATCACATGACCCTTTTTGTGAGTCGTAAATAACATTTAATTCTGTCTCAGACGATGCACCTTTCAATTCTTGCACGTGGACAAAAATATATAGTCGCAGACACATTTTAATCAATAGTGTACAATTCAATGACCAATAACATATAGAAGACATTTTTGGTTTACGTTCTCTTACAAATTACAATTCAGAGTGCAACTAGCCTTCCAATCAATAGAACATTTGAAACAGACAATATAAATTTTCAACACTATATCTAATAGAAATTCATGTGCGATTTCACATAGTTCATCCGTTCAGGTCAGCAGGAGTTTTGAGGCCCCATATACACTGATTTCAATAAGACTGATTACAACTTTTCCACTGAAATGTGTCTTTATTCCACTGTATACAGTCTTTACAGATGCAATATTAGATATGGCAGAATAAATGCAATTCCTGTGGTTGAATATGTGTCTGAAGGAATGAGTAATGACTGCAGAGATAGTATTAAAACTAAATGTAATGTCTCTGACAGTTAGGTTAGATTAATAGTCATTTGCATACTATATTCTTTTGTGACCGGGTATTCACCTTATTTGACTTGGAAGAAGGTTGTGGCTGCATAACATTTTGTCATCTGAGAGACCATTATTGTCGACATTTTTCTCATAAGAGAGGTGAGTTAAAGTAATGATGTAGTCTACAGGTTGATATTTAAACCAATTTTTCCTGGTGGGTGGAGTTGCAACATCCCCTGTAACAGCAACAGTGTAAAACGGGACTGTCTTATTACAACAGACTTCCGGGCGTTACTATAAATAAACGGTATGTTTCGTGCTGAACAGCGTTAACAATTTTCTCGGTTTTCCCGTATTTTCGATTTTACTATGCAAAACTCCAGCGAGTTTATTCACATTTATAGTTTCAGTTTTTTGTTCGGAGAATTCAACGTAGCGTGAAATTTGCCATATTCGGACAAACGCAACCAATGTTGTTCGCTTTTTTATTGTAGCTCATTATTTCCACTGAATTCAGCTTTATCGTATCCTTGTTAACCTTTGTTAACATTTTAAAACTATTATAGCACTTTAAATCAAACTTTATAAATAAAAGAAACTCTTTAAACGCTCTAGAATTGCTGCATTTATAGGAAACAAAAAAAATTCTGTTTTTAGATCAACCATTTATTTTCGTACAGAGGGAGAAGGCGCCATAGGGTTTCTTTCAAACCAGAAGTTTGTTGTTATATTACATCAGTATAGTTTATTCGTTTCAACTAATATAATTATATATGATAAGTTCTTTTGGCCAGTAATGGAACTATCCGAAAGCTAGACATTTTTATGTTTTGGGGGTGGGGGTGGAGGGTAAAATATTCCAGTCTCCTGAAAATCAAATGGGCAGTCCTTGAAGTTAACGCAACCAGGAGAAAACTTTCAGAACCAAGATTGACCTGCACGTTACTTTTTAACTGTTGCTTCAATCTAAGCATAATGGGCCATACAGAGCTCTTTACAAGTATGTTTCGATTTATCCTTGATAATTTATTGCATGTTTTGTAAAGAAGTCAAGAGTTGTAAGCTGTTAAAAATATTTTCATTTATGCTTTCATGCCATTAAGCTGGTGGTATATGAGAGAGAGGGAGAGAGATGTTGTAACCTAAATTTTCCATCGGTAACACGTTGGGATGCTCTCCATGATCTCATTACATAAAAATCATTTGCTTTATCCACTGCTATGAAAATAAAGATTGTGCTTATGCAAAGTCATTTTTATTCCCTATGCAACATTTTGAAAAGGAAAATGATCAATTGGAAAATAGGATTGTTATCATCATAATTAAGGTATCATAATAATACACTGAAAATCTTACCTATTAAATAAGTATCCTGTTGTATCCGCTATCCATGTCTTTCTTAAACGACATATATATATATATATGCAACTATATGCACGCTACAGAATCCAAGCAGGAAAAGGAAGTTGTAACAGCTTAAGCACTCTTTAAAGCAGCATTTGACTGGAAACAGCAGTGTTGACAGAGATAACAGGAGACGACACAGGGTTGAGCTCAATAATATTTATTTCCTGGATTGAGTATGGTTGGGTTTTTTGTATAAAAATGTTAGTTTCTATAAAAAATATTTTACAAGAAAATCATTATCTTGTTATTTTTTCCTTCTTAAATGTAATGTTACTAGAAATTCATATGCATGTTTAGAGAGTATAATAGCTATAAAAACATCTTCATTATGCGTATTCATACGCCATGGGCAAATCACAATTTCATATACTAATACTATTGATATATAAAGTTGCTTTATACCGACACTTTAAAGGCCATGTTATTTTCAATGTATGTGGTATATACAAACAGGCAGATATACACAGAGATCATGTTGGATTTCTAATGATACTTCATCTGTGCATTACGTGTGCATTACGTGTCACGAGTTCTCTTTTGCATTTTGTCGTCCATCGCTAAGCACAGGGAGCATTAAAACAGTCACTGTATGTTGATTTTGCTTTATTTTTAATTTTCTATTCTTTCATTCTTTAGCCAATTACTCGTCCTTTCTTAAGACTCAGATCACTCCAGCGTTCTATTGTTCATTTATCTTATACCCTATGTTGCTTCAGTCCCAGGTAAGAAATGAAGTGAACATCGAATTTACATTTCCTACGATTATGGCACAACCAAAAGCCTTGTGAATACTTGAACATTCTTCACATTCTTGTATTGTTTGAGTGCATCCAAAAATATCAGCGAAACCTTTCAACAACCCATTGACAAATATCAATCCGATAATCAATACATTTTTACCACTTTGTGCTAGTAATGGCCCATATTTGTCTAAAAGTAGGCATTCAAAGTCTATGGTGGCAATCAGGCATTATAATATTCGTTCAACCAAACATGCATCGACGTTTCATCCCCAGAATATATTAGATTCGGTCACTGACATAGTGTTGATCTTTCCTCCAGACTGTTGATCCTCGAAATTCTTACAACCTAGGAAATTTCAAACCCTGTAGGTTTTAACATTTTATGTTTTAAATTTCATCAAATCATCTGTCAAGCTTTTTCGTAGAACAGATGAATCTTCATTCATTAGCGCGCAATTTTAAGTAAGAGATCATGATCGACGTATAACGGGCTTGATTATTAGTATTCAGGCAGTACCAGTTTTGATAGTATTAATACAATTTACTTTGTGGATGCATCTATATGATGTACGATCAGTGCGATTAACCGCCTGTGTTATTGTCATTTTATACAACGATATTGCCCTTCATATACCCGAAATACAACAATGAACTGTTAATATTTCGGCTGTTACAGTTTTTATAATTCCAACCAAATTTACTGTGAATTTGCAATTTAACAAGATCTTAGATAAACTGATACATTAATCATCGTCGTTACATAAAGTGCAGTTATTACCCGTGATTGACATACCAGCAAGCAGTTGACATATTAAGGGGGGGGGGGGCAAAGGCCGTATAAACGAATTGATGAAATAAAGATTGATTGCCTAGTTAACTTTCAAAATAGAGGTACCGAGAAAGCAACGCTGCTGCCATTTTCATATAAATGATAGTACTTAAAAAAAGTCACGCTATCTCGCAAATACAAAGTGATATGTAAAATATCAATGCATCCTCTTGGATTGTACTTCGAGTGTTTGATTTATTTTTAATGTATTATTTATTTGTTTAGTAGCTTCCCTAAGACATTGTATAATATTGAACTTTATCACCTTTCGAGTTATATCTGAGCGCATCTATAGCGCGGCACTGAAATAATGCAAATTAAATCATCCGACTTCCAGCTTATCTTAAGTTATATGCTTGTATCTCGTTCTTCGGAACGACATAGTTTGATTAGACACTTATCTTCTATTATCACATGACCCGTACGGCTCTACGTCTTATCACAAGGAGCTAAATACTGGGGGGCTTTCAGTTTCGTTGACTGTTTGAATATATTGCATTCATGTATTAAGTCGGTAATATGTATCTGGCAAAGTACGAAAGGTCAGGCAGGACGACATGTAAACCGGATGCTGGATATTGAGATTACGAGGCAGGTTGTCTTATCATGGAGCAAGAAATTGTGCACACTTTTATATTATAAATTTATGTTCAGGTCAAGAAGCGCATGAGTGATAAAAGACTGATTTGCAAATATTTGCCATCAGTACTTAGTTTGAGATGACAGTTACACATTAGATGTTGTAAGTAGCAGCAGGAAATACAGAAAAGAGGATGAAGGTCCATGATCCCCCACCCCCAGTACTAAATGACCTTGGAGAGCGGAAGAACAAAGCGCTGTCACTAAATCATGGCAGCCAAATCGTTATAACGAAGATTTTTTCTGGAATAAGAGTGTATTGTGTGAAGGACTTATACATGCATAACGCAATTGTTTCTCACCAAAAGGAAAGGGGCAACGAAGCGATCAGATTACTGGTTTTATCAGAAGATGAAAGATAAAATCGTGTTTTAAAACATATTTTGCCCATTTGCATAATTTATATACTTCATCACTATACTAAAATGTTGGATTTGTATTTCGTCCAAAGTTTAATTTTCAACAAATGATATCATACGTTGTAATCGTGATGGTTACCATTTAAGCGACATACACGCTTAATTTGTTATTTTTTGTATATTTAATTTATATTGTGTACCTGAGTTGAATCATGTTCGTAACTGAGGATTGTGAAAACGGAGTTTTTGCCTGCCTGACCTTTGTCTTGCTCTCTTACGATGATGATTAAAATTGAGTTCAACGCCTAAACATCTTTAAAAACTTAGAATGATTTGAATGCGAACATGTTTACAATTCGATCGCATATCCATAAAAATAACTCACATCTAGGTAATTCCCAAAAAATCTATAACGTCGTAAGTCTAGTGGATATATAATAATAATAATAATAATAATAATAATAACAACAATAACAACAACAACAATAATAATAATAATAACAACAACAACAACAACAACAACAATAATAATAATAATAATAATAATAATAATAATAATAATAATAATAATAATTATAACAATAATAAAATAGCATTAGTATCAGTATTTATGTTACCCACATTTTGGAGAAACAGAAAAACGGTCATCTCAGAATCCGTTATATAAACTCAGCTCTGCTCGTGACACTTTTGTTTGAACTGTTTTAGGTACAGTGATCGAACGCACCACGTGGCCTTCCTACATGTGTACATTTTACGTAAAGTTTCATGGTTTCTCTTAGACTCTAGGGAGCTTCGGGACATGTTTAAAGGGAAAAATAAAAAATAGCCCCGTTGAATATTCGTTTTTAACTTTTCTGTACAGTTTGTAATACACACGTTTCTCTTATATTGTAATAAAAGGATAAAAATAAATATGATTCCAAAAAAATTCATCTGTGACTATAATTAGCTCTATATATGCGTCAAAGACGTCTAGCCAAAAATGATTAAGATCTATTTTTTAATGTGTTACGACTCTATTTTCAGAAACAAAGTAACATAAAGCAAAAACCAGCAAGTTCTGTAAAACTTAAAAAATAATTTAATTATCAAAGTTATAAATGAAAATATGAGAGGAACTAAGAATATTTTAAAGTGAATCCCAAATAATCCTGATAAAGTTATATGAAAGTCGAAAACCTAGCAGTAGTGAATAGGGTCACCCTAGCCGCAATGGAAATTAGCATTACAGGACCCCTTGGGTCACTCTAGCCTCAATGGAAATTTAACATGGTGAAAAATCATGGGTCACTCTAGCCTCAAGGGGAATTTAACATGGGGAAATAGTCTTGGATCACTCTAGCCTCAAGGGAATTGAAAACGGGGAAAAAGTCTTGGGTCACTCTAGCGTCAAGGGAAATTGAACATGGGGAATAGAGTTTGGGTCTATCTAGGGACAAGGGGAATTTAACATGGGAATAAATCGTGGGACTGTCTAGCGTCAAGGGGAATTTAACATATGGAAATTGAACATGGTGGGTCTGTATAGCGTCAAGGGGAATTGAACATGGTGGGATTGTCTAGGGACAATGATGGTAGAGGGTCAAACACAACAGAGACAGAGACAGACATACACTAGTCCAAGCGTGAGATTTATATATAAAGCATTACCAAGACCTGAAATCTTGCTGGGGTGTTCAAAAATTTGCATAATTGTAATGATGCTATAAATAGCTATAATCAAGGAAATGCTCAACGACAAAATGGATGTGACTAAAAGTAACGCTAAAATGACGAAATTGTCCCAGAATTTAAAGGAAAATAAACATATCCCCGAAAATTAAGTTACAATGGTTTAGACTAAAATGGATAAAATTAGTAACTACTTACAATATCAACTTGTGTGACGATCGTGGATAAACACCCATGTATCTATTTATAGCTATAATCAGCTAAAATTCCTATGAAATCCCACTATATATTTATACTAAAACTTGTGGGTTATTCCTTTGGAAAACCTCACTATCTTTTTATAGCCTCAGCTTGAGTGACGTTCCTGTTTATGAACTCTAGTACATATGTATAGCTACAACCTGTGGAAATCCCCAAGTCCATATTTATAGTCTCGAAATTTCCAGCGTCAGTGACGTCACTGTACTGAACACTAGGGGATAAATGTCAACAGTGTTGCAAGTGGCTGACCTGAATACACGCTACTGCAGGTAGGTAGGTAGAGTGTATCTGATAGGGATAAAGTGAGTTTTATAGGGACAAACAGAGACCAATACACACACACACACACACACACACACACAACGTACGCGCGCAGACATCGCACACACACACATACACAAATACACACACAGAGGAAAGAGGAGAAAACAAACCCCAAATATACTATCAACACAGAAGGGAGATAATACAAACCCCAAATAAACTATCCACACAAACGTACGCGAACGCATACACACCCCAAATATACTATCCACACAAACGTACGCAAACGCATACAAACCCCAAAATATACCATCCATACAAACGTACGCAAACGCATACAAACCCCAAATATAATATCCACACAAACGTACGCGAACGCATACAAACCCCAAATATACTATCCACACAAACGTACGCGAACGCATGCCAACCCCAAATATACTATCCATACAAACGTACGCGAACGCAATACAAACCTCAAATATACTATCAACACAGAAGGGAGATAATACAAACCCAAAATATACTATCCACACAAACGTACGCAAACGCATACAAACCCCAAAATATACTATCCATACAAACGTACGCGAACGCATACAAACCCCAAATATACTATCCATATAAACGTACGCGAACGCATACAAACCCCAAATATACTATCCACACAACGTTGCTAACGCATAAAAACCCCAAATATGCTATCCACACAACGTCGCAAAGGCATACAAACACCAAATATACTATCCACACAAACGTACGCAAAAGCATACAAACCCCAAAATATACTATACATACAAACGTACGCGAACGCATACAAATCCCAAATATACTATCCATACAAACGTACGCGAACGCATACAAACTCCAAATATAATTTCCATACAAACGTACCCGAACGCATACAAACCCCAAATATACTTTCCATACAAACGTACCCGAACGCATACATTTCCCAAATATACTATCCACACAACGTCGCTAACGCATAAAAACCCCAAATATACTATCCACACAACGTCGCTAACACATACAAACACCAAATATACTATCCACACAACGTCGCTAACGCATACAAACACCAAATATACTATCCAGACAAACGTACGCAAACGCATACAAACCCCAAAATATACTATCCATACAAACGTACGCGAACGCATACAAACCCCAAATATACTATCCATACAAACGTACGCAAACGCATACAAATCCCAAATATACTTTCCATACAAACGTACCCGAACGCATACAAACCCCAAATATACTTTCCATACAAACGTATCCGAACGCGTACAATTCCCAAATATACTATCCACACAACGTCGCTAACACGTACAAACCCGAAATATACTATCCAAACAAACGTACGCGAACGCATAAAAACCCCAAATATACTATCCACACAACGTCGCTAACGCATACAAACCCCAAATATACTATCCACACTCGGGAGGAAGAAGGAAAAAACAACCAAATATACGATCTACACAACGCACGCGAACACACACACACACACACACACACACACACACACACACACGCACACCACAGATGGAAGAAGAAGAAAACCATTATACACTATCCACACAGAGTGAAGAAATAACCCTTTATATATGCTATCAACAGAGAGTGAAGAAAATAACCCATGATATTCCATCAACACAGAGTGAAGAAGAAAAAGTGTTTTGAAAGCACCTAAGCCCTCACCTGCACTGACCAACTCTGCCAAACACCTACACCCCACCCCCACTCACAACACTACAAAACCCATTTAACCCGTTATTTTATGGCGTCAGTGTGTGATTTAGGAAACATCAAGACACCAAATGATGGATGAATAGACTGACTATTGTTTACCGACTTGCATGCCTAAAGAGCGTGCGTGAAGGAAAACATCCTTCCATTTCAATTCTAACTAAAACATGATCCAGAGGGATAGAGAGAGGTGAAAGAGCACAATTTCATAAAGTGTGAGTAAAAACAAAACACGCCATCCTTATTATACAATGTCAAGACCAAGAGACACTTACGTTTTCTTTCTGGTCTATTCTCTTTTAGAAGGTAGTATGAAATTTCACATCAGGGCCAACGCATCGGCTCACATTGTCAATTTTTCCATTTCCATGTCTTTACTGGCACAAGTTCTTCATCATCTTCAATTTCTTCTTCTTCTGAATCCCTCTTCTCTGTTTCGTCTTGTTGATGTTTCTTCTCTTTTCTCGTAGGGCACTCTGAATTCCAGTGTCCTTTCTCCTGACAACGATATTAGGTATCTTGACTTTTGTCTCTCTTTCTTAGACGAAGAAGGTATTCTGGAGACAAATACCCATTTACCTTTGCAGATATAGCAAACTTCATTAGCACTTACACACTTTCGTATGACTCTCATCAAATCAACGACCAAAAGAGTAAGTTTTGTTGCCACTTTCGCATGTGAATTATGCTTTCGTATGACTTTTAGCAAATATTTGACCAGCAGATCGATCTGTGCTGACTCTTCCAGCTTCTTGATCGTTTGAGAGTAAAATGAATATTCTGACGCTAAGGCACACTCCTCATATACAGGGACCTGCTGCGTATGAAACCTAGTCAAATGTAATTTTGCAATAAGATGAAACGATTTCATTGAGGAGGTAAAAGGCAATGATGTACCGTATCGCCTCACACAAAACCTCACGTGTTAGTTCAAATCCGTGTCAGCGATTTTGAAGAAGACATAACTGAGCTTTAATCAATGCTCTCCAATTATGCCACAAAACCACGAGTCCTGATTCACGCCAAAAGAAATTTCGTTCGGTCCATAAAAAATAGCATCACATCTGAGAAACGCAAAAACGAACTTCCAGAAAACTAAGAACGACTGCTCACACCTACAACGTAAATGTATGAGTTGAAGTAGTGCGTAAAACTTAGTCAAATTAATTTTTTATAGTCAAGACGAAACGATCTCTTTTCGAACAAGAAAGCAGACACCAAGCGACAATGGCGATCCGTGTCACACAACACTTTTCAAAATGTATATTATCAGAGGTTTGTTCTAGCGATCTGCACGGTTAAATTAAATGTTGATGTATTTTGCAATAAGACGGACACAATTTCCATGGGATCGCCCATGGTACGATTGTTCGTGCATTAGTTTAAGTTTTAAAAATATTTTTTTTATGTAAATCGCCTATAGGATAGACCCAGTAAAGCATGGCCATTCTCGTCACTGTCTGAATAGCTGCTCAAGTCAATTCGAAGCGAACGCGGTAAGAAAATAAGTATAGCCAATGAAATGGCTTACAACGGCTGATGCATTGTTTTGTTCTAGGACTGTGTGGCATAATAATCCCTATGTTCTTGCGTTGTTACCATTACAGTACAGACAGACTGAAATGTGAACTTACAAGCCCTCTTTGTGTGTGTTGTACCATTTCTTCTTACCACATCAAAATACTGAGCGTCACAGTATTGGTTCGCGTTTTCAAGCTGACCATTTTTTTATATCTCACTTAAACATTTTAACATAAACACTCACACTCACATCGGTAGAGTCAGAACAGACGTGTTACAGTATTGAGGGGCATGTTATCTTTTTTTTTTCAAACTAATAAATTTGGGGTTTGTATGAAGTAAAGAACCGAAAGTACAGTGAAACTCAAGGATGATGACCCAATCTGTCTGTCTATTGATGAGTATATTTACTTAAGAAGAAATATGACCTCTAAAACACAAAGAGATACGGCAAGCATGATTAGATTAAACACAACGATGTTTTCCTTCACGCCCGAGTAATATAGAGTTTCAATCGTCTTTGAAGACAAACTTGGTCTCCTTTTGTAGGGCTTGAAATAATAAAAAAACTGAAAAATCTTAAGCACTTTGCTATAGATAATTTCATCAACAGACTAAACAACATAAATACCGTTACAACAATAGAAAGCCTTAAATCTTCTATCAAAAAGAAATGCATGAAAAAATTAAAGATTAACGATAACTAACCAATGAAACCGAATTTAACAAAGGCAATGACATGTGAAGAAATGCCTCTCACTTTGGAAAGGTAGGCGAATGTACTCTGTCATGCACCATCAACTTGAAAAAAATTATAAACAGAGAGAAACCTGAATTCAAAATTCAGTTGATTTTTTCTTCAAAATTGTTTCGTTTCTTTTTTCTTTTTTTTGGAACAAATCTAAGCACTAATATAGAGTGGAAAAGGAAAAATGCACATACAAGCTTTGATATTTCTGAAAAAATGAGGGGATATTCCTAACGTTCATAACCACCTATATATGCTTGGACTTGTCTGTGACTTATCCACAAAACAAGATGTACATATTTCTGGTCAAGCAGCAAGTGTGTGCGTGTTTTTGAAAATGGTAAAAATTGGATATACAATTTTCTCGTGACGCTTATAAAGTGAAGAGTCTGTGCAAGTGTCAAAAGCCAAATTCATATAAGTTTTGTATTTTGTACGGCTTGTAAAGATTTCCACTTTAGAAAATGTGAAGTATCACAAGTTATTATCACAAACAGAAGTGGAACATAAGGGCTTGCAAGAAAGAAAATAACCCAGACAGTTGGTGTCATCAAGAGTGCTAGTGAGGGTACCCGAACTTGCTTGCTTGCTTACTTGAATTAAAGTGATTTTCGCTCTAATGGAGCATGTATCACTGGTTTAATAACGCACCGCGTGATTTTGAATTACTCCTGGTGAAGGAAAGAGAGCCTCATCCCCCAGGCTTTTATGTACTCACAGACTATTTTTTAATTTAGCCACTCAGGTGTAGGACTAACTAGTCCTTAACAACCTGACTGAAAGGCTTTAAACATGAGTGGGAATTGTCTCACCACACACTCATTTTTCTGTCCGAGCGTGGTAAAGGAGGAAAAAGGTGCTCAGCAAGACAGCCGTGGATGTTAAGTACTCACCAAAACGCTAGCCCGTACTTATTTCAAATCAAGTCGTGTCACCAAAAAAGACGACGTGTACGAGATCAAAGGCATTGTCAAACGCAGAAACCGTAAAGTGGGCAAACGACGTGTCAAAGAATTCAAGGTACGTTGGAAAGGATATCCACCCAGTTTTGATTCTTGGATCGACGCTTCGCACGTCATCGACTATAAAAAGAAGTGACCATCATTCCCTTTCACACAGATTCAGCTACTGCGACCACTCCTTCACCCAATTCTTCTCTCCAAGACTTACAAAAACAACCCTTGTGGGTGTGGTATGGAGAACGTGTGCCTAAAACGCAAATCGTCTTTTTCTGCCAAACCTTTGTGTTGTATTGTGTCATCGGTGCAGCCATCGCCAATTTGAGTTTGCAACAAGGAGACAAACAATTGTGGACCATTGTATTGAGCAGTTGCATCGGTTACCTGCTTCCTAATCCCTCCCTGAAATTCACCTTGAACGGGAACCACGGGAACCTTGTGTCCAGTGTCAGTGCCAGTCACCACTCCAACAACAACTCCATTTTGGGCGGAGACACTCCTCTGACTTCCAGTAACACCTCGGAGAGCTACAGAACTTTGGAATTATGAGCAATAACAACCAATGTTACTTAACCTTACCCAGTTCGATGTAGGTGTTTCCCAAGAACACGTTGTGCTGTTACACGGCCAAATTACCTCAGACCATCCAGTTAGATCACGAGGCCTATTGGGAAGTGGCTTTAGTGGAAATCATTCACCCAACACAAATCAAAAACATCACCGAAAAGCAAAACACTTTCGAGGTGGAAATCCTGAATGCCCAATTGGAGGAAGAAATCAATAAAATCAGGTTTTTAGGGGACACAAGACCAGCCAGCAATCCAGCCTTCATATCTACACCTTGAAAATTCCTTCAGGTTATTATTTTAGTGGTGAACATTTGGTGGACACTATTACGGACAGGTTCAACTTAGCCTTTGGCAAAGCACTGAACAGAGCCAAAAAAAAGTGTAAAGATTGAGTACCATAAAGTGGCTCATCGTCTCATGATCAAATTTCAAGATACGGACACATTGTCCCTCAGGTTCAATGGCAGTTTGTTTGAAATTTTGGGTGGACATGCAGAAATGATCGCAAACAATTTGAGCCCCAAGATCAAAAGTAATATCGATTTTTACAGAGCTTTTGGAAACCCGGTAGAACTGAACCAGGGACTTAATTTGATCTTTGTGTATTCCGATGTGGTGGAGTACAACGTGGTGGGGCACACCTCTGTGCCGTTACTGCGTGTCATTCCTTTCAAAGTGGATAGTACCACAAACAATGACCAGGAAGGTGCAAACACCTATCACGTACACCGTGAATTTGTACATCCTCACTATTTGCCCGTCAGTAAGTCGTATTTAGACACTGTCAACATTGTTATAAAAGGAGATCTGGGACAAAATATTCCATTTTCCAAAGGGAAAGTTACAGTGAAATTCCATTTTCGAAAAAAGTTCTCTAACGAATTGTAAGTCAAGACAGCGACGAGTGACATTTTCACCCTATAAAATCCGGCCAGATGCGTGTGGAATTTCAGTTTGCAGAAAATCTACGCGCAGATAATACGGTGAACGTCATCCTGTATGCTGAATTGGACAATACGATATAAACCAACAGTTTGAGAGAAGTCATTCTACACTATTAGAAGTCATGGAAGACTTTTATCAATGTTTATATAGTAGGGATTCTTTGGACATGGAATGTGAAGATCCTGAGGAAGGAGAACCCCAAGACAAAGACGAAGAAGTCATCATGATGAAGTCTAGATGGCCAGAACAAGAATCACATTTAATTTCCTGTTATGCTATAGTCTTGACAGAAAAAAATTAAGGAATTGATCAAGAAAGATTGCTATGGATGTCATAACGATCATCCCAGTCAAATTCAACACGATAAATGCCTGATCCTGAGTCAAGAAGAAAAATTGGACGAATATCTGGACGAAGCTTGGAGTCTCATCTCGGAAGAAGACGTGTTACAACAGTGGTGTAAAGGCTTGCGTGAACATTATTGTCCTCCATTAACAACTCAAGAGATCCATCGCATCGAAGCTCTCTTGGATCAGAGTTGGGAGACAAGGCGAAGAAACGGTTACTTGTCAGACATTTTCAACCAAAAAGTCAGGATCGAATTGATCACTTATCATTACCTGTGAAGAAAAAACCCACACAAAACAGGGATACCTGGGAACTTTATTACCTTTTGAACCACAGTTCGTACACTGCTTCTTGGAATCCTGTCGTCTGTGCTAAAGATGAACTCCCGAATTGCACACCTCAAAACCATCAAGCTTATGTGATCAACACGGACGACAGTCATCTCCCAGGAACCCACTGGGTAGCCGTCTACTTTCCTCAAGAAGGATGTGTGGAATAATTCGATTCGTATGGATTGACCCCTTTGGAAGACGATATCATCGACTTTATGAGAAGAAATGCTCAGACCACACGATTCAATAATGTGAAATAACAAGGCACAGATTCCTTGGTGTGTGGACAATATTGTGTGTATTTTCTGCATCATCGTAGTCTGGGCTATTCTTTAGAACATTTAGTGACTTATTTTGATCGTCATTCTTCTAGAAACGATGAGAAAGTACATCGATGGTTTTGTGACCAGTATGCTTATCTTTTGTCTCTAACTAGGAAACGTAGTGTCCATCAATGGCCTAATGACTTACAACAGTGGAAATCACAATTTCATTCACAACGTTGTCAGCCCTGTCCAAAATAATGTGTGAGTTGAAAAAAAATGTTTGTGATTAGAAAAAAATGTTTGATGTTATATTGTTGGATTATTGTTAAAAAATGTTAGAGTTGTTTGTTAGTGTTAAGTAATTTGGAATAAAAATGTTGTGTTTTGAAGAAAAAAATGCCTTTGTGGTTTGTTTAACTATAGGTATCCTGATTCATGCTCTTTGACTTCTCTCTATCCCTCCCATAACACTATTTGAACGGTTCGACTCGAAAACCGTGTAGTAATGATTTCCTTCACGTCCGCGCTTTGAAAATAAAAACGGGGCAGTCTCCAGTCTGCCCATCCATTGTCGACTCATCTTCCTACGAAGATGTGCTCAAGATTAGCCAAGCTGAACGAAGCCTATGTGAATTTGCATAGGGTCATTACAAGTCTGATACCGAAACCTGAAGAGATAGACAATATCATAATGTTGAAAGTCACTGAAGACCTGAAAGAAGAGCTCTTCAAGGAGGAATTCAAGAAGGAGAAAGAAGAATGGACGGAGAAGTACAGACTTCATAAACAGCAGAGAGAGCAGCAACAGCAGCAGCAGCATGAACCTGACAGAGGCTTTGTATTCAGTGGTATCGACACCAAAGAGTTCTTATTCTCTTTCCGAAGAAGCAGACCTTATCCTGTGAGAAAGCCTGTCGTCAGAGGAGGCCGCCATCTTATAACCTAAGCGATCGCCATAGCTTCAAGTTCCCAAAAAAAAAAAAAAATTTCAGGGCTACCCCATACTCTCGAAAAGAAATAACATTCCATTGCCTATGATATGTTAGTCAGTTAGAAGAAAAAATACAGAAGTGAGTCTATCAGCACATGATTTCTTTATCTTGGTTAGAAAGTGTGACTCTAAGTTGTTCGTTTCCGTCGCTTATCAAAATTTTAAAAATAGTAATGTTCTGTAAAAAGTGAGTGAGTGTTTCTTTTAGGTCTGTGCGTTTTTTGTTTTTTTTTTGTTGGTGATAATATGGATAATGTAAGTTCGGGTACAACGAAATTAAAAGAATTAGGCCCAGAACTCGGTGTGGAGGGAAGAAATATACGCAACAGCAGCGGGAGCAAGAAATGCAGACCTAGCCAGTTAGCACTCCACCCACCTCGAGAACACAAATAACATCTAGTCAACAGCCGACTATACCTAACAAACAACCCGTCCCGGAAAGAGTGGTGGCAAAACAAAGGGCCAATTATGTTAGACAAACGGTATGGCAAACTCAAATGTAATTATCGGAGGCACTACGTTCTTTTCTCACTCCGATACTACAGGCAATCTCAGCTGAAAGAACAACCACAACAACAATAACAGCGACAGACACCATAGCAGCGGATTTGAAACTATCTACCTCAAGTGAAGAATTAGTATCAGAACCAGAAGAGGAAATTGAGGCGGTTGAGGAGGAGGAGGGGGACGCTGACCCTCGTTGAGAAGTACACCGAAATGGGGCTAGATCAAGCAATGTATGATATCAACAAAGCAGGGCAGTTTATTAGAGCCATACAATACGTTGCCTACAAATCTCTAGACACCTTTAAACCAAGACCTTCTCAATGGGGATTAGGGGTAAGAGTTCTTCCCCAATTCTACAGACAAGCCTAGACTGGATACCCCCTCAGTCAACTGGTAGAAGCCGCTGCTTACATTACCGCCCATCATGGCTACGCATTTCCTGATATCAAGAATCATGAGACTAGGAGTGCGGGAAAGAACGTGAAAGCAAAAGAGAGACGTGTTACCTTCTAACAGAAAAGACAGACTTTTTTAGGGCTCCAAAAGATTGCTTTTTATTAAATAGGGAACCATATTTGGCTTGGTATCCCTCCTTGACTAAACTATTCTCGAAACAAACTTGACCCATTGGAACACCGCAACAAACTTAACTTTTTAAACCTAACAGTGACCAAACTGGTATATGTCGCTTAGACATAATACTTTAAATAAGATCAGTATGGCTATTTTTATGTACACTAAGTACTAATATTAGACAGATATTTTAGGAAGTAGGAAACTTAACAGACTCGTTAGATTTGAACTAATTGCACAGGTGGTTAACACATTATTGGTACTTTTCATTGTCCATTAGCAAAAACGGGACTTGATTTGAAATATGTACGGGCTAGCGTTTTGGTGAGTACTTAACATCCATGGCTGTCTTGCTGAGCACCTTTTTCCTCCTTTACCACGCTCGGACAGAAAAATGAGTGTGTGGTGAGACAATTCCCACTCATGTTTAAAGCCTTTCAGTCAGGTTGTTAAGGACTAGATAGTCCTACACCTGAGTGGCTAAATTTAAAAATAGTCTGTGAGTACATAAAAGCCTGGGGGATGAGGCTCTCTTTCCTTCACCAGGAGTAATTCAAAATCACGCGGTGCGTTATTAAACCAGTGATACATGCTCCATTAGAGCGAAAATCACTTTAATTCAAGTAAGCAAGCAAGCAAGTTCGGGTACCCTCACTAGCACTCTTGATGACACCAACTGTCTGGGTTATTTTCTTTCTTGCAAGCCCTTATGTTCCACTTCTGTTTGTGATAATAACTTGTGATACTTCACATTTTCTAAAGTGGAAATCTTTACAAGCCGTACAAAATACAAAACTTATATGACTTTGGCTTTTGACACTTGCACAGACTCTTCACTTTATAAGCGTCACGAGAAAATTGTATATCCAATTTTTACCATTTTCAAAACACGCACACACTTCCTGCTTGACCAGAAATATGTACATCTTGTTTTGTGGATAAGTCACAGACAAGTCCAAGCATATATAGGTGGTTATGAACGTTAGGAATATCCCCTCATTTTTTCAGAAATATCAAAGCTTGTATGTGCATTTTTCCTTTTCCACTCTATATTAGTGCTTAGATTTGTTCCAAAAAAAAGAAAAAAGAAACGAAACAATTTTGAAGAAAAAATCAACTGAATTTTGAATTCAGGTTTCTCTCTGTTTATAATTTTTTTCAAGTTGATGGTGCATGACAGAGTACATTCGCCTACCTTTCCAAAGTGAGAGGCATTTCTTCACATGTCATTGCCTTTGTTAAATTCGGTTTCATTGGTTAGTTATCGTTAATCTTTAATTTTTTCATGCATTTCTTTTTGATAGAAGATTTAAGGCTTTCTATTGTTGTAACGGTATTTATGTTGTTTAGTCTGTTGATGAAATTATCTATAGCAAAGTGCTTAAGATTTTTCAGTTTTTTTATTATTTCAAGCCCTACAAAAGGAGACCAAGTTTGTCTTCAAAGACGATTGAAACTCTATATTACTCGGGCGTGAAGGAAAACATCGTTGTGTTTAATCTAATCATGCTTGCCGTATCTCTTTGTGTTTTAGAGGTCATATTTCTTCTTAAGTAAATATACTCATCAATAGACAGACAGATTGGGTCATCATCCTTGAGTTTCACTGTACTTTCGGTTCTTTACTTCATACAAACCCCAAATTTATTAGTTTGAAAAAAAAAGATAACATGCCCCTCAATACTGTAACACGTCTGTTCTGACTCTACCGATGTGAGTGTGAGTGTTTATGTTAAAATGTTTAAGTGAGACATAAAAAAATGGTCAGCTTGAAAACGCGAACCAATACTGTGACGCTCAGTATTTTGATGTGGTAAGAAGAAATGGTACAACACACACAAAGAGGGCTTGTAAGTTCACATTTCAGTCTGTCTGTACTGTAATGGTAACAACGCAAGAACATAGGGATTATTATGCCACACAGTCCTAGAACAAAACAATGCATCAGCCGTTGTAAGCCATTTCATTGGCTATACTTATTTTCTTACCGCGTTCGCTTCGAATTGACTTGAGCAGCTATTCAGACAGTGACGAGAATGGCCATGCTTTACTGGGTCTATCCTATAGGCGATTTACATAAAAAAAATATTTTTAAAACTTAAACTAATGCACGAACAATCGTACCATGGGCGATCCCATGGAAATTGTGTCCGTCTTATTGCAAAATACATCAACATTATATTTAACCGTGCAGATCGCTAGAACAAACCTCTGATAATATACATTTTGAAAAGTGTTGTGTGACACGGATCGCCATTGTCGCTTGGTGTCTGCTTTCTTGTTCGAAAAGAGATCGTTTCGTCTTGACTATAAAAATTTAATTTGACTAAGTTTTACGCACTACTTGAACTCATACATTTACGTTGTAGGTGTGAGCAGTCGTTCTTAGTTTTCTGGAAGTTCGTTTTTGCGTTTCTCAGATGTGATGCTATTTTTTATGGACCGAACGAAATTTCTTTTGGCGTGAATCAGGACTCGTGGTTTTGTGGCATAATTGGAGAGCATTGATTAAAGCTCAGTTATGCCGTCTTCGAAATCGCTGACACGGATTTGAACTAACACGTGAGGTTTTGTGTGAGGCGATACGGTACATCATTGCCTTTTACCTCCTCAATGAAATCGTTTCATCTTATTGCAAAATTACATTTGACTAGGTTTCATATGCAGCAGGTCCCTGTATATGAGGAGTGTGCCTTAGCGTCAGAATATTCATTTTACTCTCAAACGATCAAGAAGCTGGAAGAGTCAGCACAGATCGATCTGCTGGTCAAATATTTGCTAAAAGTCATACGAAAGCATAATTCACATGCGAAAGTGGCAACAAAACTTACTCTTTTGGTCGTTGATTTGATGAGAGTCATACGAAAGTGTGTAAGTGCTAATGAAGTTTGCTATATCTGCAAAGGTAAATGGGTATTTGTCTCCAGAATACCTTCTTCGTCTAAGAAAGAGAGACAAAAGTCAAGATACCTAATATCGTTGTCAGGAGAAAGGACACTGGAATTCAGAGTGCCCTACGAGAAAAGAGAAGAAACATCAACAAGACGAAACAGAGAAGAGGGATTCAGAAGAAGAAGAAATTGAAGATGATGAAGAACTTGTGCCAGTAAAGACATGGAAATGGAAAAATTGACAATGTGAGCCGATGCGTTGGCCCTGATGTGAAATTTCATACTACCTTCTAAAAGAGAATAGACCAGAAAGAAAACGTAAGTGTCTCTTGGTCTTGACATTGTATAATAAGGATGGCGTGTTTTGTTTTTACTCACACTTTATGAAATTGTGCTCTTTCACCTCTCTCTATCCCTCTGGATCATGTTTTAGTTAGAATTGAAATGGAAGGATGTTTTCCTTCACGCACGCTCTTTAGGCATGCAAGTCGGTAAACAATAGTCAGTCTATTCATCCATCATTTGGTGTCTTGATGTTTCCTAAATCACACACTGATGCCATAAAATAACGGGTTAAATGGGTTTTGTAGTGTTGTGAGTGGGGGTGGTGTGTAGAGTTGGTCATTGCATATATATATATAAAGGGTTATTTCTTCACTCCGTGTGGATAGTGTATAATGGTTTTCTTCTTCTTCCCTCTGTGGTGTGTGTGTGTGTGTGTGTGTGTGTGTGTGTGTGTGTGTGTGTGTGTGTTCGCGTACGTTGTGTAGATCGTATATTTGGTTGTTTTTTTCTTCTTCCTCCCGAGTGTGGATAGTATATTTGGGGTTTGTATGAGTTAGCGACGTTGTGTGGATAGTATATTTGGGGTTTTTATGCGTTCGCGTACGTTTGTGTGGACAGTATATTTCGGGTTTGTACGTGTTAGCGACGTTGTGTGGATAGTATATTTGGGAATTGTATGCGTTCGGGTACGTTTGTATGGAAAGTATATTTGGGGTTTGTATGCGTTCGGGTACGTTTGTATGGAAAGTATATTTGGGGTTTGTATGCGTTCGCGTACGTTTGTATGGATAGTATATTTGGGGTTTGTATGCTTTCGCGTACGTTTGTATGGATAGTATATTTTGGGGTTTGTATGCGTTTGCTTACGTTTGTGTGGATAGTATATTTGGTGTTTGTATGCGTTAGCGACGATGTGTGGATAGTATATTTGGGGTTTTTATGCGTTAGCGACGTTGTGTTGATAGCATATTTGGGGTTTGTATGCGTTCGCGTACGTTTGTATGGATAGTATATTTGAGGTTTGTATGCGTTCGCGTGCGTTGGTATGGATAGTATATTTGGGGCTTGTATGCGTTCGCGTACATTTGTATGGATAGTATATTTTGGGGTTTGTATGCGTTTGCGTACGTTTGTGTGGATAGTTTATTTGGGGTTTGTATTATCTCCCTTCTGTGTTGATAGTATATTTGGGGTTTGTATTGCGTTCGCGTACGTTTGTATGGATAGTATATTTGGGGTTTGTATGCGTTCGCGTACGTTTGTTTGGATAGTATATTTGGGGTTTGTATGCGTTCGCGTACGTTTGTATGGAGAGTATATTTAGGGTTTGTATGCATTCGCGTACGTTTGTATGGATAGTATATTGGGGGTTTGTATGCGTTCGCGTACGTTTGTGTGGATAGTATATTTGGGGTTTGTATGCGTTTGCGTACGTTTGTGTGGATAGTATATTTGGGGTTTTATGCGTTTGCGTACGTTTGTATGGATAGCATATTTTTGGGTTTGTATGCGTTTGCATACGGTTGTGTGGATAGTATATTTGGGGTGTGTATGCGTTCGTGTACGTTTGTGTGGATAGTTTATTTGGGGTTTTTATTATCTCCCTTATGTGTTGATAGTATATTTGTGGTTTGTTTTATCCTTTTTCCTCTGTGTGTGTGTGTGTGTATGTGTGTGTGTGCGTATGTCTGCGCGCGTACGTTGTGTGTGTGTGTGTGTGTGTGTGTGTGTGTGTATTGGTCTCTGTTTGTCCCTATAAAACTCACTTTATCCCTATCAGATACACTCTACCTACCTACCTGCAGTAGCGTGTATTCAGGTCAGCCACTTGCAACACTGTTGACATTTATCCCCTAGTGTTCAGTACAGTGACGTCACTGACGCTGGAAATTTCGAGACTATAAATATGGACTTGGGGGATTTCCACAGGTTGTAGCTATACATATGTACTAGAGTTCATAAACAGGAACGTCACTCAAGCTGAGGCTATAAAAAGATAGTGAGGTTTTCCAAAGGAATAACCCACAAGTTTTAGTATAAATATATAGTGGGATTTCATAGGAATTTTAGCTGATTATAGCTATAAATAGATACATGGGTGTTTATCCACGATCGTCACACAAGTTGATATTGTAAGTAGTTACTAATTTTATCCATTTTAGTCTAAACCAGTGTAACTTAATTTTCGGGGATATGTTTATTTTCCTTTAAATTCTGGGACAATTTCGTCATTTTAGCGTTACTTTTAGTCACATCCATTTTGTCGTTGAGCATTTCCTTGATTATAGCTATTTATAGCATCATTACAATTATGCAAATTTTTGAACACCCCAGCAAGATTTCAGGTCTTGGTAATGCTTTATATATAAATCTCACGCTTGGACTAGTGTATGTCTGTCTCTGTCTCTGTTGTGTTTGACCCTCTACCATCATTGTCCCTAGACAATCCCACCATGTTCAATTCCCCTTGACGCTATACAGACCCACCATGTTCAATTTCCATATGTTAAATTCCCCTTGACGCTAGACAGTCCCACGATTTATTCCCATGTTAAATTCCCCTTGTCCCTAGACAGACCCAAACTCTATTCCCCATGTTCAATTTCCCTTGACGCTAGAGTGACCCAAGACTTTTTCCCTATGTTCAATTCCCTTGAGGCTAGAGTGACCCAAGACTATTTCCCCATGTTAAATTCCCTTTGAGGCTAGAGTGACCCATGATTTTTCCCCATGTTAAATTTCCATTGAGGCTAGAGTGACCCAAGGGGTCCTGTAATGCTAATTTCCATTGAGGCTAGGGTGACCCTATTCACTACTCGTAGCGCACCAATGGGAAGTTACAGAATTTCTCTAGAACCGTCCAAACTCCATCAGCCAGTGAGAAATTAACCCAGTCATCATCAAGTCTTATTATTATGATTATTATTAGTAATTGTCAACATACCTAAAAGCATCTATTTATGTATCTCATGTAATTTTCCTCTTTTGACATTTCTAAAACAGACTCACGTCACATAGGCGAAATCTAACCAGTTTACAGCCATCAATAAAAATTATGAAAACTATGCAAAGTCATGTACAGGATTTACAAAAATATAGATATACATAACAACTGATTTAAGAAAATCTATTCGAAATGAAAATAAAATAATCAATATTTGACACTGAAAATTGTAACTAAATTTTCCATTTGGATTAACCAGAAATATTCTTCTAAGCCATATACTTTGAACGCATTTGCGAACTTAAATATATCAATCATTTTTAATTTGTAATAAATTGTTCACTAAAAGCACCTGCTTCCCATTTAACCTATAATACTGATACACAATTTAGAAGAAGATTTAAAGTTTCAAAATATCCATTGTTAATTCCAGAGAATACTAATTGGAATAAATAATTCTAGCCTAAATCAAATACTGAACACAACAATAAAACTGATTATACTTCAGGATGTTACAGCACGAATAATTTCTTGATAAAGAAGATTATAAAGGCCTCTACTTGCCCTAGGTCACAATTAGCATTTTCTGGAAATATTAGGTCATAATTGTATTTTCTATTCTAGAACAATCTGTTTCTAAATTTATAATATATAATGTGGTAAACAACATGTATGTTAGTATTTGTATGGGAGAATTCCGATAACCACGACCCAGACTCTAGTAAATATGTTTACATGCACTGATAATGATCATAATATTAAACCCACACTCATACGAGCTATGTATAATTTTTTGTTTACTGAAACAAAAACATCATCAGTGTCTCTAATCAAGAACACAGTGAACTTGATTTTGGACAAGGTCAAGTATAAAATACAATTATCCATAGCATGTAATGATTTAAAAAAGTTATAAAAAAATAACAAGCAACGCAAATTAAATATACATAACAATTACTAATGCTGACTCTACGTCCATCAAAGTTCTTCACACAAAGGGTCGGTTTGACGAAAGTTTAGATAACCAGTATTAGAAACGAAACACACTCTTTGTCTATCTGTATGTATGTCTGAGTTTTGATATACGTGGCAAACTACCTTCAAGATGGGCCTCCCGCTGTTCTAGAAGTTCACTTGCTTCTTTAATTTATTTCAGGTATGTGGAAATTCATTAAGGTTTCTTGAAGTGCGAAGTCCCCTGGAATGTTATGTACACTTCCAAATAGAGCATATTTATATTCGTTCCTTTAACAGACCAACGAATAAAGAAAAATACCGAATAATGTTCAGCAGAAAAAGAATAAAACCCGTTGATATGAATAAGGTTGGTTCTTTAGAGAAAATTGGAAAGGAATCTCTTCTAGGTACTAGATACAGTAAAATTAACGACTTTATGCGGGACAATCCTTGAAAACACTGCTACAATCTGTCGCAACACAGTCTTAGCAAAAGTATATCATCATCGTCGTCATCGTTTTTGTCGTCGTGCTGCCGACGCTGATCATACTCATGATGATAACTTGAAATAATTCCTGTACTTTCTGTGTCTTGCTTAGTAATAACTGTTAGGATCATCTTTCATTATCCATTCTAAAAGTGTTAATGTACCCTAGTAATACTACCTTCATCATAGGACTTAAGTAAAATCCTACGTTAAAGAGAACAGTGATATAGCATCCAGAAAACAAAGCGCATCATGCTAGAAAGCTACAGATCGTAATACAATGGCGTCTGGGCCATTCTGGGAAATTCTGGTGTATTTTAAGCTGATGAAAGCACTTCTATGCAAAGAAATACTTTACTGATCGTCAAAAGTAAAAAACACAATTCCTGTCGATACCACGTCCTTTACACGCTAATTGGACCAAACCTTCAGAATAAGCTCATTCCATCTGCCTAAATATTTATCAGTTATTTGGAATTCTTGGGAACTGGTCGCTTCGGCGGACATGAGAACTTTCACTTCGGATCTTATATTTAGGTATGTTCCTTCTACGATTGATTGTTATACCTCTTCGCAGGCAGCGATGCAAATGGAAACAAATAACACTATTTTTCTGTTTGTGTGACTTGTATCCATATCAGTTCGTATTTCTCTATTATATGTATGTAGATAATGGGGTAGGAGTGTATTTAAAGGGTTCTCTGTATTGGTACAATTGACAGTCGTTGGCAGAGGACGAATTTGCTACTTCAGATTCGCTCTGGTAGGTAGGAACACGGGAATTACAGGGAGAGCATTCGATCGAGGGAGGCCACTTAATATGCGACTGTTTCCAATACAGAAATGATTTTAGTCCCTTGAATTATATCCTGTACAATGGCTGCTTGGAGCACTGTATTGTATCTACAGGAAAATCTAATCGCCCAACGAACTCACAGAAGTTCGTGAAATTCAGAGTTTCTCTCTTGGAAAGTATGCTTTTTGAAGATGTACATTTACAGTGTATCTCGACGTCAAAGCAAACTTATTAACAGTTGTACAACTAGGATTTGCAGACTATTCATCTCAGAGGGAATGAACTTAGTCTTAAATGGATAATTATTTCAAACTCATGAAAATGTATTATATATAACATATACGAGTACAAAATTTCAAAATTTCAGAATATTACAAAAATTAAAAACCATAAATACAACTGATAAATTAAATTATTGAAATTATGCTTCAGAAGTAGATTTTAAATTGTCACCTCGTTCAATTGTAACTCTGGACAAAACATTTCCAGAGTAAATAAATTACAGAAGTAACTGAAACCTAAACTAAAAGTTGAAATACATCCGTTGCTACTTTGGACCCTAGTTGTTACATGCTACTGTACATGCCCAAATCATTTGGATTTCACACGCTCAGGAGTGTCGTCATTTTTAAGCAAGATAATTGGATTCAGATTTGAAAATTCCTGGTATTAAATAATATACAGCCGGAATTTAGTTGAAAGCTATTGAAGTCGGAGATCTCTTAGATATTAGAAAACTTGGAAAATGGTTGGAAAATCCTAACTTGTATTGCGACTATAAATTTTTGCATATATAATAATTATTATAAACCAAAATGGTGAAATTGGCATCAGGGAAAAATACTTTGTTGAACATCTATCCAAACTAGTTGAGCGCTGTGAAGGGGGGTTTCTAGTGCATTTTATTTAGCAGGGGAGTAAGAATACAACCCTATGTAATGTACCTCCCAAATGTTATGTCGATTTGCTTTTACCTATTCTACCAATGTGTGATAAAAAATAGAAGAAAATAACAATGAAACATGTTGCCACAATAAAGTCATAATTAATACATATAGTCTGTTTGCTCATTATGGCGCTCATCCAAATTCTGGATGATATCAACATCTTTACCAATTCCTAGTCTCTAGATCTAAAGAAGTAAAAGAACAGACAATTAGATGCAAAGTGATCTTATTAACATCTCACTAATTATAGACCTGTATCAGATAATGACGATAACGCCTATTTACCGTCTTCAGCCACTTAAATACAAGAATACTTCATAAATATGCCTATAAACATGCTCATAATCAGATACAATCCATAATCTGTATGATATAGGACCATTTAACAAATTTGATCAAAATCTAATCATTTCTGACAGGTTCATTCAGTCACGTGGAAGATCACTGATGATCAATAACAGATCTCGCTCGTAGCATACATGGAGGATCTCAAATGGGTAATGATTTAATAATGAATTTATGAAACGAGTTGAATAATGTCCAGCTTTTGCGAAACTTAGCTCGCAAAAAATGGACATTACATATTAAAACCGGCGATACCATTTTTTCCCAATTCCCTATTGCGAGTCGATTCGAAAAATGGAGGCCAAAAATGTTCATTGAAAATAAAACATTCCAGAAGGCGGGGTTAAAATAGTTTTCCCACGATCGCAGCCAATTAATAAAGAGAATAGTGCACAATAATTTTCCCTCCCCCAAACCCGTCTCCCCCAAAAAAACTTCTACTTTGAACTTACCTTGAATCAAGTACTTAGCTAGACCTACTTAAAGTTAGAAGTACATCATAGATTAAAAATATAATTGCGCAAGGATTAATACAAATACAACGGAATTAAAGTATTATATGTATTATTGATTTATGATCCTGGCCATCTTTATGGAAGCAGAGGTGTGCTACCCTTGTCATGCTTATATCAACAGTTTGTTCTATAGTTCGCAAAGACGTACTAACTGCCTTGATTTTTCTACCGTTCTGCACATAGGTGTACTTCTTTAAATTTCTTCCTGTGTTTTGTTTCTAGTCATACGTTTGAAGATCTCTGCTTGTATATTTCTCTTTGTCTATTCAATTAGCGGTCGAATAACTGCACAAGCAATCCATGTAGAAATGTATATGTAACTTTCTATGTTTCAGTATTACTTGCTTGAATGTAATTATAATTTTCCAACATTAAGTTTAATGTTTACAAATTCGGGGGTGGGGAATTATGGGTTGAAATTAAAGCTTGATTTCGTCCGTCGCTTACGATATCGCTACATAAATACACACACACACACACACACACACACACACACACACACACATATATATATATATATATATATATATATATATATATATATATATATATATATATATATATATATATATATATAGTAGATTCTTGGGTAGACCGCTCCGGTGGCCTAAGTGGTTAGAGCGTCCGCCTCGGATGTGGGAAGTCGCGGGTTAGAACCCTGGCAGAGTCATACCAAAGACTTATACAAATGGTACAAGCAGCTCAGCATTAAGAGGTTAGTGTTAGGGCTTGTCGGCCTGGTGTCAGGATAATGTAACTTGGCGGAAGATGGTGCTACATGTTTCCGGCATGATGCCTCAGTGCTTGACTTCAATATTAAGTGCCACACAGCAGACATCGCAGCGATATGACTGAAAAATCTTTAAAGTTACGTTAAAAATCAAAATCACACCCTCCATCCCCCCCCCCCCACACACACACAAACACACACATTCTGGGGAAAGTTAATGCTTGGAAATGAAATGAAGCTGTCAGCAACGGCAGTGTTTAACATTGTATGTGAGCTAATTAGGAATGGTTGATTATGTAATAAGTAAATAACGTGTATTACAAATAATTTGAATAATTGTGGTTCAACTTTATATTATCTGAAATTGTCATTATTATAACACATTTACGAGAACTACACTGGAGGATTCGCATTTGACAAGGCTGACTTTCTGATATTAGCAGTTCTGCATAGTAAAGAAAGAAAACATTTCTGTAAATCTTAGGACCACTGATTGCTTTTAGAAGAGGCAGGATGGCGTAAGTACGATTTGGAGATAAGGTAAATAATATTGAGGATAACATTCACTACTTATGTGCATGATTTATTTTTCCAAAAGAAAACAAAATTTTATTTACAAAAATTGAGTTGAAAACGCCCAAATGTTCTGAACTCAGATGACCCGTTTCAAAGTAAAAGTGAGCAGGTGTTCTGAAATATTAGCACATTTTTCTAATAATACTAAGCTGAATGCTTATGCCATGGTACTGTTTACTTACGTGATTATATAACTTATTGCAATTGGTGTACCTTTTTTTACATACAATTTGCTTACAGAATGTATTTTTATATGCCTCTTATGTCATTGTTACATTGATCTTATCGTAATAAACTAGATTCGAGTTCATATAAATTATTTACAGAAACGTTGAGTCCTTTTCAATCCAATGTTAATAATTCAATTACCTTGAATACTTTGATGGCATCAATGCTGAATGCTTCAAGCCGATATACCCGGATCTGAAAAATGTTTCTATTGTATGCGTGGCTTAATTAAAATACTCAGCAGGAGGCAAGCTTGTCGTTTCATTTTAATACTGTATTTATTATTTCTTATAAGTGCTAACTTTTTGCGGTTATGTCCTCGACGGTCGAGAGGGTTTTGTTTTAGGATTGATTATTGGATGGATGAAGGGAGGAATTGATTCGTGCATATGCAGTTCAGTGCATGGGTGAATGGATGGGTTGGACGGTAAGAGATATTTCAACTGGTAGAACAAAATCTAGAGATTCTCAGATTTTTTTATTTATATGAAACATCAGGTGATTAAGGTGAAAGCGGTTCACTTACTGGAAATTCTTATAAGCTTTCAATATTTTGTTTGATTTGTTTGTTTTTATTTTCTCACTGTAGACAATAAATGATTTTAGAAAACACGGAAATACCTAGTAATATACTATACCTAAGTATGACTTGCATCTAGGTCAAACAGAACCGGATAGCAAATCTTTGTTGACATAAAGGTGTATTGGACAGCACACCTTTGTTGACATAGAGATGTCATGGATAACTCCATTCTGTTGACATACAAATGGCTACAATAGCACCCCTCGGTTGATATAATGATGGCATCGAAAGCACCCCTCTGCTGATATAAATATGGCAAGAACACAACCCCTCTGTTGGCACAAGGGTGGCTTGGATAAAAAATCTCATTTGACATAAAGATGACCCGAATAACACCCCTCTGTTCACATAACGATTTTCACAATAGCACACTTCTGCAGCTAGCAATAGGTGTTATAAACGTCTTTTCTATCTTTGTGCCTTTTTGGTCAATTTGCATCTTTATTTACACTTTGTCACATATGCCTTAATTTGAAGCACGATGGAAAGTAATCAACTAAAGTTTCTGATAGCACGCCAACAATACAGAATGACAATCCCAAAAATCCTACCTCAGTATAAAGCAATCACATGAATCATGTAAGTAGTTACATAGATCGCCATATTGACATGATATCTGAATTTATTCATCCACATCTTTGGTGTAGGCGTTTTGTCTCTCTTCCGTCTATATTAATTTCTTTACACTTATAATAATTTTAGAACGTTCAAGTTAAATGGGGCATATTTTTAATCCTAAAATGTTAACGTATTATACCTCACACAAGCAGATTATGGACTGGAGCTATCGTTGATAATACTAAACTCCAGCAATATTAAGCCCATGTCCATAAAAAAATATTCGGAGAAATAATTAAGCCCCAGTCCATAATCTGCCTTTTTTTTGGAACAATAAGCAGGACCCAATCCATGATCTGCTTGTGTTCGGAGAAATAAGTAAATGGTATAAGGATATATATACGGTACATTGATCAAGTTTAAGTTTTGCTTTTTGCTAGTACAGTAACCAATGGTCAATGTCTCACTTCAGCTTAAATGGTCAATGTCTCACTTCAACTTAAATGGTCAATGTCTCACTTCACCTTAAATGGTCAATGTCTCACTTCATCTTAACAGTTTAAGTGAATCACATATTTCGTTAGATCTGCACAACGTTTGAATTACATCCTGGACTAAAACGATAATCTGTACATGGTTCAATATAATACAACATAGTTCAAGTTTGATATGCCTTTCTAATATGTGATCTAGATATGCATGTATATATATATATATATATATATATATATATATATATATATATATATATATATATATATATATATATATTAATTATAGTAGCATTATATCCGTGATCTTTGAAGTATTGCTTTTATTAATAGCCGTTTTGGTGCCTAAATTTCCATTTGAAAAACAGTAACAAATATAAACCATTTCTACAAAAGCACCACTTTAAAAAAAATCAACCTGTTTTAAACTTAACAAAGTGAAACGTCTGAACTGAATCACATGACTTGTGTTTGAAGCAAAGTGGGAATATTTCAAGTTGAGTTGTCCACATTGAAGTAAAAACTAACCATCAATCCATGAATCCGTCTACTCACTCAGCTAGCTATCCATCCATAATCATCCATCCATTAATAATCTCATAACAAGATCGTAGATACCATCCCCACTTTGGACGTAACATATTTCGTATTGGTTTAAAAGAATGACAGTTTTCATCTCAAGAGGATAATCAAATTAGCTCTGACTTGGCTCCCGCTGAGTTTATAAACTTTAGCTAACAATTAGATTGCACACACAGTAGAAGGTTATATGAGACCTGAGTACGTCTGCTTTATGTATGTAAAATTTATGTCGCCCTTCTGTAATAGTGATATGACCTACATTATTAATGCAACTGTAAACTCTCATTTTATATCGTATGATATATTTTCTGATATGAAAATCTGTTTCACAAATGTCTTCTAGCGCATGTTTTTTAGAGCCATATGAATTTTGGAAGGAATTATATATGGAAGTGATAGATACAGAAAAATCGTTCAATTTCTATTATATTTTATTGCAGAGATAACATAGAATATATACGGAAATTATAAAGCTCATTAATTAGACATCTAAGATACCAATTAATGCACTATAGTATTTATTACTATCTGATAGGGTGATTCCCGTATTCTTTGACGCACAAAAAGTCTATCGCTCTCAAAAAAATAGGTCAAACCATTCAAAAATCCAATGTTGCTTTTGAAATGTTAAAAAGGAAAAACGCGTGCATACTAATAAAAAGGTCATATAGTTAAATTAGCAATCGTTTTGTAAATATGACAATATAAACCTAACAACTCTTGATCTAACTATAGAAGTAAACATTTGGGTCAAACATTGCAACGTATCAGTTAGATCATCAAACTTTAGCTCGATCGCACCATGGAAAGTTAAAGAAATTCGTAATTCATGGGAAACTTTCAGCTGCAGGGGTGACTTGTTTCGTTTACTCATGAATTTTATCTTCCAAATTTTATACGGTGCCGATATTACCTTCTTTTTTATTTAAGAAATATAAATATTCAATGTTAAATGCATATATGCATAGTCCATTCTCATTATCAAGATCGTGATGATGTCTAAAGAGGCAATAGACTCGGCCAGTCAGATGAAAGAGCATCTTAACATCTCTCTTATTACAAAACCTAAGGCAATAATAATAAAAGGTTTACGAGCACGATGGAGCAAAGTCCGATCGAATTTCGGTCCCAGGGTGGCAACAAGCTCAGCCAATTAATTACAATATTAATTAATAAATATGTTTATATCTTGCTCATTATCAAATTATTTATTAATTGGATGACCTAAGTTTAATTAACGTCGTATTATTAAAATTCTTCTTAGAGCGTTGGTAGGTTCAGCCATTGATACACCAGATCACAAACAAATAATACAAGATCTCGCGCTAACAGAGGTGTTAATGGTATACATCGATTTATTCAGTTGGACAAAAATTCTATATAAAAAAATACGGGCTCTAGTTTAGTAGAAAACCGAACCAGATGAATCGGAATATCACAGAGATAAGCAGAACTCTCGCTCAAGATAAAACACAATGATAACATATAAGCTCCTCTTAAATATTATATCAGAACTACGAGCCAGTCATATGTAACATCAACTTCTAGATCTCGTTGGATAAGTTGATGATATAGGCTTGATTATCTACTTAGAGAAAAATCTTATCTGAAATAGATCAGCTCTTGTGTCAACATGCAAGTTTACGTCATTATTATGTGTGTATGTTGTTCACAGTTGTACTCATCCCACTCGGTAAGCTTCTATTTGTTTAATGCATGATGTATGCATCTCATGGTATATAAAAACACAGCGTACATACCATTATACACTCATGAAAATGAGTATTTTTATTTTTATTTTTTCTTAAATTGTGACGTGTGTCCTACAGCTACAAAATTAGACTTTTGACGTGACTATTAGTTTCTTTATATGTTGCTATTAATACGTATATCTATATTTTTGAGTTTGTAACTTTTTATCCATGACTGTAGATTTTAATTTTTATTTAGATCTATCGATGAGTTGTTTACAACTTTTAGATTTATCCTATATAATGATCCTGTGTATAGTCTGGATTAATTTTCTGATTGGATGATTATGACAGGCGGGTACTGCAAAGTTAGTAACGTACAGATGTATTGCTAAAATTGTCATGTTCGGATAAGATGTGAACTATTTAAAAGGTAGTACTAGTGCGAAACAAAATCGTAGCGATATACTAATATGGAGACTGAGTCCTGATTGCTATTTCATGTTTTTGTGTTCTATTTTCAGTCTGCAGAAGCATTTAATATAGTGTCTGGATTTTCTTCGACAGGAATTCATTCAAAGACGTTTTGGACAATGCTATTGTGTTACATCAGGACTGTTGGTATGTCAGCACATTCTGGACTTGGATTATATTCGGAGCACTCTATTCTTTTGGACTTGATATGGAAATTTTAAATAATTTTATGTTTAGTTCACAATATTATAAGTTTCTCTAAATCTTTTGTTTATTAACTTGAATAATTAATTTATTTGATAAGTTTTACAACACTTAATGGTTTTCCTTTCTCTTTAACTTAGTTCCCGTCTGTGAAACGGATTCCAGAAAAATACAGATAAATTAAAATTGTTTTTGAGAGAATAGAATCTTTAGAAAGGACGAGTTGTTTGAGGTTGTCAAACAATATTCTATTAGCGGAATAAATGCATTTTTGTGAAACAAAAAATAATAAATATTTTGGTTCAATAATTGGTGCAAAAAGATCTGTTTGAAATAAGTGCTTTGAGTTTGATTGGTAAATTTATTTCAGGCTTTCAAATTCAATTTTAAGAATTGAAATTTTAAAACCAGATGGAAATAGATTTAAGAAAGTTTCCACTTCATAAAGAAATGATGCATATTCAAAATAAGAAAGAAAAGAGAGAACGAACAAAGTGGAAAAAGCAAAAGCAAATTCAAAAAGGAAAAGAAGACAGAGATATGAAAATGTAAACGCAGAAGGAAGAAATAAATTGAAATTAAAATGCAAAAAGGGAAAGAGAAATGAAAAGAAGAGAAAACGATGCAAGATAATGCAAACGGAATTGAAATTAAAAGAATTAGAAGTAGCAAGCAGAAAAATCTCCCTCCCAAATTTAGATTTTAATGTTGCCAACAATATTATGTCATAATCTCCTTTTTCAAAAAATATTAGTTGACCATTATTTTCCTCATTTTGAGAAACTTGTGAAAGTTTAAAATGGCCAAGAGAGAATTGGATTTTATTATTACAGCGTGAACTTATTACATGCAAGTTCTAATTACGATGAAGTTAAGGAAAGTATCTTGAAGAATTATGAGTTGGCACCTGGTGCATATCAGCAGAGGAATAAGAACTGTAAAAAATAAACTGGCCAAATATCTGTTGAGATTGCTGGGGCAAACAGAACAACTATTTGATGGGAGTTGTATATCTCAAACGGTTGATAAAGATTATAATAATCTTAGACAGCTTATGTTAATTGAGGAGTTCAAGAACCACGTCGATAGTAATGTCAAGACATACTATGATGAGAAAAAGGTAGAAACTTGGAATTTATATTCATTTATATTACGGTGAATTACGGATCATTCATGTCGAAAGGTTCTATATCACATATTGGTGTTTCTGCCAATCCTATCCCTATTAAAAGATTAGATTTTTAAGGGAAGCAAGAGCTTGTCGGTGTCTTTCATTATCAGGTACCTATGCTTTATCTGAGAAGTCTTCTTCTAGCAAAAGCGTTCTCATTCAAGAAATATAGCGTGGCTTTGTTGAAATTTCTGTCCCAAATATATAGTTATCATCGGACTTAGTTCCAAGACCGGCGACTGTCGGAGCTGTGATTTCCATGTATACTGAGGGTATTCATTTTTTGCTAGGCAACGAATCAGCTGGAGATAAGGCTGTGGTCAATCCATTTGTAACTGAATAGTCTTGTTTGGATTAAAACGTTGATCCTATTGAAAATGAATATACATAATTTATATCCTGCTTGTGCAGGTGCTAGAGGAATAGCACTAACAGCTCCAGAGAATGATGTTTATCAGGACATTCATCTTTTAACTGACACATTATTGGTCAGTGTTTTGATGTGGTTAATGTCGTTCCTGGTTTTGACAAGTCAAGAGGAATAAATCGCAGTAATACTCTTTTTACAGTTCATTCTCTTTACTTCAGTCAAGGTGAAAACATAAAATCACCCGTTGTGGAACAAGAGTCTGTGATCAGGGGCTATAAAAAAAACTGACGTTGGGCAAACACCTGGTTGTTATTTGGTTAATGAAGAGCGGTCCTTATGAGGATCTGGAGGCAACCAGAAGCATCCACTTGTGGTCAATGTGGTATCAGATTGTTGTTCCTAAATCGTATTATAATGAAGTTCTTAGGCTAGTCATTTGGTAGTCATTATGACTTTTCACACGATAATGAATCGTTTTTATTGTCCGAAAATTAAACGTGATGTTTTTAACTACTGTAGATATTGTCAGACTTGTTAAATGGTAGGCAAATCCAATCAGAAGAAACCAAAGGCTCATCTGAAACCTATTCCTGTATTTGACGAACAATTAAGCGAAAAAATGTACTCAATACTTGTTGGCCATAACGTGTGCGTTAACAAGATTTCCGGAAGCAATTCCTTTAAGGAATGTTAAGACTAAAATCATAGTGAAAACCTTTATATATTTTTGTACTTTTTGCCTTCTCACATCTCTCCAATCTGATCTAGGTTCAGTTTTTATGTATGGAAATTTTAACAAGTTATGCATAAATTAGGCATCCAACAATTTACATCTTCTGATATTATCCTGAAAGTCTAGGGGCATGGCAAAGAGTTCATCAGACTTTGAAGAAAATGATTCGATCATTTTGCTTTGACAAGGTAGGATAGATGGTATTCATTTAATGTTGTTTGTCGTTAGGGTATCAGTTCAACAATCATTCGGTTTTAGCGCTTTTTAACTAGTTTTTGGACATACTGTCCGCAGACCATTTAAATCCATAAAAGAGAAACTTCTTTCAACCGACGAGTCAGTGATTAATCTTCTTGACTATGTCTCTTATTTAAAATATAAGCTGTGAAAGGCTTGTGAAGCAGCAAGAAACTCTACTCTGTCAAAAATTAAATTAATGTATAACAGAAGAAATGATTTTTTCAGGCTGGTGATAAAGTTCTGGCTCTCTTGCCCATACCTCAAAATCATTTCCAGGCTAAGTGACACATTACATCGTTAACATTCACGAAGCTAAATCAGAAACAAATTTGTCATATAAATATGTTGTAGGAGTATGTTGATGGAGATTACCCTGTTAATCCTTCAGTTAACTGAGTTGCATGTTTCATACATAGTGAGGATTATTTAAACTGGGGCGTGAAAATCCGATTGTAGTGACTTTGGTTTAACTAGTCTTTAGAATTCGAAAATACTGAATGCTCAGGACAAACAATGTGAACTAAAACAACTGTTATGTGAATACGAGCACTTGTTTCCAGATGTTCCAACACGAACAAATAAAATCTACCATAACTTTGAAATTGTGGATTCTACACCTGTGAAATAGCTTTATTAAAGGATGAATCCTCTAAAACAGGAACGTTAAAGGAAGGAAATATAATATTTGTTGCGGAACTGTGTTATTCAATAAAGTAAAATTAATTGGAGTTTGCTGCGTATTCTTGTGCTGAAACCAGATAAAACTTTCTGTTTGTGTACATATTATAGAAAAGTGAACAGTGTCACCAAAAACAGATTTATTTGTAATACCAATAATCGAGGACTGCACTGACAAAATTATAAATGTAAAATGTCATCAAGTTCGACCTTTTGAACAGATGATGGCAAATTCCACTCAATTTCTGCATTTGCGACTCCAGATCGATTTTAGCAATTTAAAGTGATAACATTTGAATAATTCTCCTTGAGCACTCAACCACTTAATTAACATGGTACAGTATGGTATAGATAGCTTTGATGTGTACACTGATGACATCATTATAAACAACGACACTTGGAATTATCACCTCGAAATCGCTCGGAAGTTATCTGATCAATTGAGAGATACCAATTTGACAAATAATTTAAGTAAAAGTTAATTTTGCCGTGACTGTCTTACTTTTCTAGAACATTTTGTGGGACACAATTGAGTCAAACATGTAGAAGTTAAGGTCTAGGCTACACTGATTTCCAGTACCTATAAGTAACAGGCAACTGATGCGAATTTCGGGTATCGCTGAATATGATAGGAAAATTAGTTTAAAATTTTCCATAATTGCTGAGCCCCTGACAAATTGTTTTGAGTAAGGACACCAAGTTTTTGTTCAAACAATTGTCAGAAGAATTTCGATAAATTAAAGACCATATTAAAAAGTTTACAGGCTCTTTCAACTCCATATTTCATACAAGTTATTTTTTATGTTGATGCAAGTGATGTAAGGGTTGGTGGAGCATTAATTCAAGAAAACAAAATTGGTATAGATCATCTTATATGCTATTTCTTTCAAACAAAATCAGCCCCAGAGAAAGTATTCAACTATCGAGAATTGGGTAGTACTTATGATATTGTTATGTACCGAAATTGCGAAATAGAGATGTTGTAGAGTCATTGAGAGGTTCATATTGACTCCTGGTTCCTCTTTCCTGCTTTTGTATTCATTCTGCAGATGTATTTAATATTGTGTTTGGATTTTGTTTGAGAGGAACTTTTTATTTAAACTATTGAATTACAAAGTGCTCATACGATGGTCTGGACCAAAGCAGCATTTGGGTCTATTGTGAATTCATTCAAGCGTATTGGACAATGTGATTGTAATACATCAAGATCTTTGGTACGACAGTACATTATTGACTTGGAATTAATTTAGAACACTCTATTCTTTCATACTTGTGATAAAACTTTAAAACAAATTTGGATTTAGTTCACAATGCTGCAAATTCCTCTTGCTTTTAAAACTTATACAGGATATTTGTTAATTTTTACAGAACTTGTTGGTTTTGCTTTTTATTTTACCTAGTTTAAGACCATAGAGTTGTAACACTATTCTTGTTTATTGGCTTTGAGATGATGCAAATATTTTTATGCAAGGTTTATTTACTTTGAAGGATTTATGAAAAAAGAGGGAATATTAGAAAAATTTCTACCTAAATGCCGAGATGTTATTTTTTTTTAAATTGAAGAGCACAAATTACCATATTTTGCTTTCTTTGTATACACTACTCTTTTTTTTACTTTTGAAAATATATATTACTTGATTTCAAAGATGTTGAAGGTGACATATTCTCACGAATGTTTGTTAATTCTACAGCACCCGAATGAAAATAAATGATAGGCATAACTTTCACACGACTTGATATTGTGTGTCTCGATTTTCTTAAAATTCGGAAATAATGCCTTATTTATGATGATAGCAGGCAGTCGGGTTTTAAAATAATTAATTTCTTCTAAATATATTCAGTTCTACAGCATGATATAATTTTAGTTACTTGTTACTGAGGCATACGATAGCACCATTTTCTAAGTATTTCTTGTTCACTAGAATCTGTCGGCACTGCATTCATAAAATAACGAGAAAGCCAGCAAATAACCTTGATATCTATACTGATTACCTGGAAGGGACTTACTTATTATTTTTCAAATCAAATCAACTTTATGCCTATAGCGGACATTGTTCCTTTCTGCCGAACAAATTAGTTCGTCATTAATATCAACATTATTGTCTGAATTCTCTGTCACTTTTTCAAGATAAAAACATTTTTCTCCCTTGTATGACCGTATCAGGATGTGCAACTTAACATTGCACCGACACCAAGAATGTCGAATTTCGTTTCTCGTCGTTATCAAGCTGGTAGAAGAACATGCGAAGACAGAAACAACAACACTAGTTGTCATTCAGTAAAATGGAAAGTGTACCTAGAGCAGTGGAATAAAACAAAGAAAAGAGCGAGCATCGTGCTTGTAATGCGTAATAAAGTTACTATTCAACTATTCAAGTTATTTTGTGACTGTAAATTTCACTTTATTTCCTTAATTTCTCCTATTTATCTTCAGGAATGCAGATTATTAGCGCCTACCCATAGTACTGGATGTGCAAAGCCAATGTGTTCACTTTTATTTCGTCACTTGTGGTCTATAATGTAGAATGAATGATATAATGAACATACGCATTGTACGAACACTTAAAATGTTAGACACATGGGTAGATTGAATGTTTGTTTGCTTTACTGAATTAGTGATTGCTTGATAGTTGGGCACTTATCCAAACACGTGTAACAGTTTTGATGGTTCAAAACTTCGTTTCCGCAGTACATTTTAATATAATAGCACGGACACAACAGTCACTTTATAAGTAAAAGCGTTATTATAATTAAACTGGATAATATTTATGACCAAGCAAGACTTCTAAATGCGTCCAATACACGTTTATTTAACATGCAAATGGTAAATAAAACATACAGCGAAAAAAAAAATAATCCGCAATCATGTGATTTTTTAAAAAATTGTTCTTGCCAGGAAATGGCGTGGGTGGGAGTGCAAACCTAGCCTTTGAATCTGTTATTATTTTTCTTGTCCTTTGTATTATTTTTTCTTGTTTTTTGTTTGTTTATTTTGTTTTGCTTTATTTTGTTTGTTTAGCTTTGTTTTGGGGTTTTATTGCTTTTGTATTTTCATTTAATCTGTCTGCTAACTTGTAAATGATTGCATAAACATGAAACATTCATATATGTACTTAATATGTGTATTTCCGTGCAAACAACTCATATATGTGTGCTTAAATACATACATTCGAATTTATTCGTAGGAAATAACATAGATAGAAAATCGTATGGAAAAAATTGTTTATTGATACATGCATACACATTAACTTAACAAGCTATATCTGCAAGTACAGTCACGCTTCACTACTTAATAAAACTGTCCGTAGGTAGGCGGACCGTCACGCCTTAACTAAATCTTAAGTCATCGTACACTAGGTGTTTACAAGAATAGTTTAAACACTGTTTTCGGTATAAATTATAGTACACGCATGCTTTAATGGAAACAGAATAAAAGTACACATCTGACCATTCAGTCAACTGTCAATATTTTCATGCAGATTGAAAAAAACAGACGCCATTGCTCATTGCGTATATATAGGCATGCATTGTAAATGGTCAGGGTGACCAACAAGAAACGTGACAAAATCCACAGAATCCAGATAGTAACTGAAAATTGCAAATTACACCGTGCTCTTGTTATGAGTTTTATTTTCAGGTGCATATGCTCCCGTTTGCTACTTTTTGTTGCTGTTTATTTAGTGCTTGGAATGAAAAAGAAATAATTAATAGCCTTACACTATTATTTCACGCAAGAACATACATGCAACAAAAACACACCGATCCTTTACAAATTTATCAACAGAGGACTTGCATGAAATTGCTTTAAAGACATTTAATACTGTTTCTTATGTAGGAAATCGATCCAAGTTAAAGATTTTTTTTAATGAGAAACTACTGTTAAGAGATTCCTTGATTTATCTGTCACCTCCGCTTTGTCAGATGCGATGCAAAGCAAAAACACGTATTTGCACACCTTTATAGCGAACAGTCGCTGGACAAAGTTAGCTGAAATATGTCTGAAAACTCTCCTTTGCTCTCGTGTCTCTCATACATGTATCTGCTATATTTGTGTCGACTCCCTTATTCAATGAATCATCTAAAATATCACTACATCTGCACGCGCACGATGAAGTCCATGTATGACTTAAGAAAGAAGGACGTCTGAGATGTAGACAAGATCTATTATTGGAAGCCAGTTATGTCTTAATTTTGATCAAGAATTTCGTTCCACATCCACTGTTTTTCACGATTTAGTCTATATCACCAAATCACCACAAACCCCACCCCATCCTATCTCCCACCCCCAGATTAGCTTAGCTGTACATAACGTTAAAATGGGATATGATATAATAAAAATGAATGCAATTCTTGTCGGGTACACTTAATTTTTAAGCAATTCTGGGTACAAAAAATTCGTATTATAGCTAGACTTAGGTATTGGTCTGAATCTCGACAGTCTTATATTGTTCGGCTGACTGTCGCCCTTTAGCATGGGTCCCGAGTATATTATTATCAATTAATCTTCTATATGCTGCGAAGAACAGTCCAGTAAGGAAGCATCCTTTACCTTTAACAACATAGAACAGCCTCAGAATCGCAGTCCTCCAACCAGCGACAAATAAAAAGGTTTTAGAAAGACAAGTTTTTAACATCCTGATTATAGCTATGTAAAAAGACTAACGTCACTACCTTAGAAGTTTTGTTAAATGAAGACTTGAAGAAGAGTTAGATATTCTTTACTTATTACCTATGGGATATACAAATATGAATGGCATACTTCGGTCATAACGTAAGTGTAGCTCTTGTTTCTTTCACCTTCTTATTAAGGACAACATGGTAAAGAAACAGCTTCACATGTATATTTGGAGTACATGTTCTCTCTCTCTCTCTCTCTCTCTCTCTCTCTCTCTCTCTCCTATATATATATATATATATATATATATATATATATATATATATATATATATATATATATATATATATATATATATAACACGGGATTACATAATTTTAAAAGTAACTACACAATATTATATTCCAAATTCATTGATTGTAAAATGAGTTTCTGCTAAGTTCAAAATGATAAACTATTGTTCATCATTCTTGCTTGGATCTTTGTGGTAATATGTCCTGCTTTTTTTTCTCAGTTCTCCTCCTCGGTAATTTCTGTCTGGAAAGGGAAAAGAAAACCAACATAAGACCTAATGCCCACAATAAAGACAGATACAAATAGGTTGATAAAGACTGTGTACATGTGTGTGTGTGTGTGTGTGTGTGTGGGAAGGGAGGAGTACGGTTTGGGGCACAGTGTGTCTTATGGAAAAAACATACCACTGTCAAACTCCTTTGGTTTCCAGGCTGCATAACTGCTGTTGACTCTACGTAAGTTGGTTGCTCTGACGGTATTGGTGCTACCTGTACCGTAGCTGTTTTTGGCCGTAATTGTGCGTAGGTTGTCGGGATGTTGTAAGCCGCCATAGGCGCCATGGCAATGTAAAGATTCTGCCTCGTCATCTGACTGTAATCTAGAGGTGATGGAAGGAGCATGGCTACTCCTGGAAGAAACGGTTGTGCGGGATTAAAATTGTATTGGCCTGTGGGAGCTGACTGCAATGCTGGTTGAGGTTGCGGTGGTGGTGCTGCTGCTAATATTGTAGTTGGTGGTGTTTGATTGGAAGTGAGGCAATGCTGGCAAGGTGCAACTGCTGTCATTGCTTGGGGCTGCTTTATTAGAACTGATGATGGTTTTTGTTCTAAAGTCGTTGCTATTGGGGGCAGCTGATTATGTCCACTTGTTATTGCATCGCTCTCAGCTGAAAGATACCCAGAAAACAATGACAGTATCTTTTATGGTGCAAATGCTGTGACAGGATAAATGGTGATAATGAAGCTTCATTATGTATTGTTTTTTTACAGTTGTAGATTTTGTATCAATAAAATACGGTTAACTTGAAACGTAGTTATTGCTAGGCATATTGAGGAGCACAAGATGACAATTTTATCGAGGTTTTCTAATACAACTTGCACTTATATATATTTAAACGATATAAATACTTTCAACTAACTCAGCTAAGTATCATGTTCATGTCATGTGACGAGAAAGAAAAGTCCTTACCGTCTGAAAGAAATTCCTTCATAACGAGAAGCACAGTAACTATTTTAGATATAAGTAATTGTAAAGGTTTCCTAAAGTTAAGTTGCATACTAATCTCCTACCTGTCCAGATCTGGCTTTCAGAAGTCGCAGAGGAGGCCGAGGGTTCAATTTTGCTCTTAGTGTGCTTGATCAATGTGACAGCAAAGACTATCAAAAGTATCTGAAACAAATCAGTATGCAACTACGATGGTAGAAATAAATATTATTTGTTCAAATAAAGGGGAACACAGTAGACGAAGCAGTAGGTGGCTTAGAAAGGAAGAAAAAAATATTGTTTGTGTATGTAAAAAGGAACAAGATAAACAAAGCTGGGCGTACCTTTCTTAAGTGGAAATTAATATTATTTGTTCATGTAAAATGAGAACAAGGTAAACAAAGCAGTACGTAGATTCTTTTAGGGATGCATTTGTTCATGTAAAGGTGAACAAGGTAAGCAAAGCTTAAAACAGTATTAGAGAAGTACATACCTGAATAAGTTCCCCAATACCCATCACAGCCCATATTATTCCGATGTTTCTTGAGTAGTACGCATTATTCAAGGCATGTACACATCCCTACAATATGAGGGAAACGTTCTGTATTAGTTCTGTAATACAATTTGTCTCTTTTTTTCAGATCCATTATTGAGGGTAAAACCTTACATGAATTTGATTTTATTGCACTTAGTATAACCAATGTCTTTTTCAGAATTATTGCTATAATCAAGACGATGATGATGATGATGATGATGATGACGACGATGATTATGATAGTGATAATGCTGATGATGAAGTGTATCCAATTTGTGAAATGAATGTTCTAAAACCTCAATGACACACAAGAGCTTACGGGCTGCTTTCGTAAAGATGGCGTGAAGTGTGCAATGAAGTAATTTGATTATTAAACATTGAAGTGATGGACGGTGATCCGAAAATTGACGTTAAATTTAAATCTTGACGTGAGGTTGTGGTCTCATGTTCGTATTCAGGACAGAAGAAACTTCAGAGCCATCTATTTTGTTGTGACGGACGCATGAGTCAAGTGCACGAAAGGATTTTTATTGCATAACACAAACGGCGTCACTAGGAAACTGAATTGACATAAAGAAATATTGAAGTAAGTAGTGATGGAGACTAAGGTCAAAGTGGAGTCTCCTGAAGTCTCTAAGGTTCATGCCTGAAGTTCGAAATGCTCAATTATTGAAAGAAGAAAATCAAAGACAACGAATGAAATCGAACAAAATAAAGCGGAAATGATTTATGGAGAAATATTGAACGAATTACAACCGAATGTGAATCCAAAAGGGACATAAACTGCCGTATTTACTAGCTTATAAGATGAGTCTAGCTGTAAACTGCAAGTACCCAGATCACCATTCGCTACAGTTTGGAGTAATTTGTCACCGCCTGGAACATTGCTGCTCGTAAATATTCGATTGTTTGTTTAATAATGATATTTATAAATAATACAAACCAGACAAGCGAGCTATTTTACTTACAAACAAAATTTTTTATACATTTTGATGAAAATTGGAATAGACAGCAAATGTTTAAAGTTTTCAAATATTATGATGCAACGCTAATCTTTGCCCCTTGAATTTTGAAAAGTATATCGTGCTTCCATCGACACTGTATACCAGCATCATTGTTTTGCCTGTCATTGCGTGATCGTTATAATTTTTATCATTTTTAAACATTCAGTGCAGGAGTGCTCCTTTCTGAGTGGTTGAATTGCATGGTGTACCAAAGAGGATCATAATTTCAAGAACTGCTGTAACGGTATCCAGTTATCGGTGCAAGTCTATAGTCTGTGGTTGCAGCGCTGATTTATGGGGCTTGCAACGATCAAATTTAATCTTGTAACAGCAATTTCAACAATAGTCTCCATGAAAGCGTATTTAGAATCTTTGCAACCGTATCAGTGTACCCTTGCAACGATATTCGAATACCGAGGCAGAGGTGTTTTCTGTTGTTTCAGTGGTTTATGTCGTCGGTGCAGATGTGATATTAGCGTTACAGCAACGACATTGCGGTCACTGCGGTAATAATATTATCGAGACGACACAAATTACCGTTACAACGTAGTCATTACTGCTGCATTTATAATGCATTCCTTTGCAACGATAAGATACGATGATTCAACAATTTTTTCACCAAAGCACAAAAAAATAAATACTGTCAAAAATTTATCTAAATATCAATGCTGCGATATATGTATGAAATTACCAGAAACATTAGCGTTGCAACGGTGCAAGTATTAGCTTTGGGATGAAATTAGGCTTATTATCTTAGCTCCATGATACTAGATTAAACTTTGCTTTTGTGATCAGTGTAACTAACGCTTTTTAAAAATTTTATCTATAAACAATAAGATGATGTTATAGATGATAATGATGATAATAATGATGATGATGAAGTATATCCAGTTTCAGTAATGAGCGCACCAAAATCTGCATGACTCATAAAAGCAAAAGCTTGAAACGTATGACTATTTTTACTTTAAAGATGGCATGAAGTGAGAACCCAAGCATTTCAATTATTAAGCAATGAAGTAAAGAGCATTGCCCCCAAAAGGAATGTTAAATTTAAATCCTTATTCGTATTCAGGAAAGGAAATACTTCCTAGTCACCTATTTGAAGTGACGAACGCATGGGTCAATTGCAAGAGAACAAAAATATGTTGCATAACGAAAACAGCTTCTTTTAGAACATGGATAGACATAAAGAAGCTATGAAGCAAGTAGCAATAAAGTCTTTAGTCAAGGTGGGGTCTCCTTAAGTCCCTAATGTGCATGCTTGACGCAGGGCATGCTTTATTATTGAAAGAAGCAAATGAAAGAAAACGAATGAAATTGAACAAAATAAAGCGGAAATGATTTATGGAGAAATCATGAACGTATTACATCCAATACGACTTTAAATGAACAGGAACCCAAATGGAAATAAATTACCCTATATACTAGCTTATAAGTCAAGTCCCGTCGCTGCATTTTGCTCGGAGTAATTTGTTTCTGCGCCTGAAGTATTCCCGATATTTATTTCTTTGATTGTATGTTTAATAATGGTAATTATTAATAATACAGACAAGGCAAGAAAGGTGTTTCACTTACAAGAAAATAATTTTGTAATAATGTTGGAAAAAAATTATGAAGTAAACACCAACCTTTACCCCTCCCAGCCGATTAAATTTTGCAAACTATATCGTTGATTCTTGTATTGGAGCTTGAATCGATGCTGTATAACAGTATGGTTCTATTGCTTGTCATTGTGTGAAATTTATAGAGCTGACCTTTTGTAACATCAATGCGGAAGCACTCCTATCTGATTGGTTGAAATGCAAGATGTACCTAAAAGATCATAACTACAAGTACTGTTGCAACTTTACCCAGCATTTTAAACGAAAATCTCTTTGAAAGTGTATTTAAAATCATTGCAGCGATATCCGTATACTCTTACAACGATATTCCAATACCGAGGCAAAGTTCCTTTTGTGGATTCACTGGTTTATTTCATCGGTACAGGTGTAATTGTAGCGTTGCAACAATGATATTTTGTGGTCACAGTAATAGTATCATAGAGATGATCAAAATTACCGTTACAACGGAGTAATTACTGTTGGAACGATTATAGATACCGTTGCAGCGATAAGTTATACAGATTTAAAATTTGTTTTTCTAAAGAAACAAATACTGTCAAAAACCGAACCATGTATAAAGTCGCCAGAAATATTAGCGTTGAAATGATGCTAGTATTTTTTACCGTTCTCGTGCATCGTATAAATGAAAATCAAATCTTGGATACAGACCATTGATATGGAGATAGCGTGTAGTTTTTAACCACAACAGGGTACTAAATTTACCTACGAGTAGAGAAATAATCGATAAAGATATTTCAATCATTGGAAAATTACAAGATAAAACTAACTTTAAAACAAATGCGGATAACCAAGCCGGGCTTGAGAGTTTTTGCCTCGTACTGATCCAGACAATTGAGAAAATTATCCGGATACTTTAACATTCTTGCGACACCCGTCTCCACCTCTTTCCAAGTGTCTCTGTAAAATGAAGTCAAGCATATTACTGATCATTAAAGAGAGGGTACATGTATACCTCTTCTGATGTCTTAATGCCTTTCTGCTTACATGTTTGCGTGCATATAAATATATGTTTGCGTGCGTTCCTTACGTCTTGCCAGACATTAGTATCCCATGAATATGCTCCACAATATACTTGGTTGCCACACCCATTATGGTATGCATTGGTGCTAGGAAGAGTTTTGCAACATCCGGGAATAGCGTAATAGTAGTAATAATAATAACATCCGGTGCGGGTAACGAATGACGAATATTGGAAGTCAACTCTTGAATCTATACCGCAACACTGGTACTGAAAATAAATGAAAATGAGAATAAATACCGTTTTTGGAGTCTATATCAATAAGATTAAAACATGAATGTACATAGAATGCCTCACTTACTACAGACTTCTGTGGTTAGTGTGTTCTAGGCTATTGTGTTTAGTGTGTTCTAAACTATTGTGTTTAGTGTGATCTAGACTATTGTCTTTAGTGTGTTCTAGACCATTGTCTTTAGTGTGATCTTGAGCATGGTGATTAGCATGTTCTAGACTAAGGTGATTGGTGTGTTCTAGAGTATGGTGATTAGTGTGTTCAAGAAGACTGTGGTTATAGTGTTCAAAACTACTATGATTGGTACGTTCTAGAATACTGTGATTAGTGTGTTCAAGACTAATGTGATTATTGAGTTATAGGCTGCTGTGATTCTAGACTAGTGCTACTGGTGTGTTCTAGACTACTGTGAATAGTGTCTTCTATACTACTGTGATTACTGTTTTAGACTACTATGATTCGTGTGTTCTATATTACTGTGATTAGTGTGTTCAAGACTATTGTGATTATTGAGTTATAGGCTGCTGTGATTCTAGATTAGTGCTAATGGTGTGTTCTAGACTACTGTGAATAGTGTCTTCTATACTACTGTGATTACTGTTTTAGACTACTGTGATTCGTGTGTTCAAGACCACTTCGATAATTGTGTTCTATAATAGCGTGATTAATGTGTTCAAGAACACTGTGATTATTGTGTGATTTGGTCTGTTATAGACTACTGTGATAAGCATGTTCAGACTAGTGTGATTAGTGTGTTCTAGACTAATATCATTAGAGTGTTCTAGACTAGTGTGATTAGTGTATTCCAGACAAGTGTGATTTGTGTGTTCTAGTCTACTAAGATTAGTGTGTTCTAGACTAGTGTGATTCGTGTGTTCTAGACTAGTGTGATTAGTGTGTTCTAGTCTACTAAGATTAGTGTGTTCTAGACTACTGTGATTAGTGTGTTCTATACTAGTGTGATTAGTGTGTTCTAGACTAGTGTGATTAGTGTGTTCTAGACTAGTGTGATTAGTATGTTCTCGACTAGTGTGATTAGTGTTTTCTAGACTAGTGTGATTAGTGTGTTCTAGACTAGTGTGATTAGTGTTTTCTAGACTAGTGTGATTAGTGTGTTCTAGACTAGTGTGATTAGTGTGTTCTAGACTAGTATGATTAGTGTTCTAGACTAGTGTGATTATTGTGTTCTTCTTGTAGTTCCATAAATGTCAGCATCCCGTTACATTTAAAAACCTGCTACATGGTTTAATATAAATCTTATTTCCATCCTATTTTAATAAATATTACAATGAATGCTTTTATAAAGTATATTGGAAAGAGTAACCAAAAGATAAAATATGAAATAAAATTGCCTTCTTTTGAAGAGTGCACAAACAACGTCAAAAGTTATTTGCACTGATGTGAACAATTAACAGAATTATAACATTATATAAGGGAGAAAAGTTTTCCCATGTTGTGCAACAAATAACCTTTTTTTATTTTTCGTATATTCGCAAACATTAATTGTAATGTCAATTATATTTCTGCCTAAACACCTTTTTCTGGCAAAATTCATTTTGCTCTGATCTTTCCGAAAATCAGATTTCAACCTCTCTAACAGACACAGTCTTCACACACAAATGGAGTATTTCAACCTTTCTAATAGACACTTTATTCACACACAAATGGAGTATTTCAACCTTTCTAACAAACACTGTAGTCACACACAAACAAAGCGAGAGCTGAACACATTTAAGTGATTAATACAAATGCTCTTCTCTTACCTAATTCAAAACAATTCGTCAGAACATATAATATGACCACTTTATTTTAATGCCTTCTACTTCATATTCCATTGAGAATAAATAGAGTATATTATTATTATTATTATTATTATTATTGCTGTTTTAAATGAAATGTCTGTATTGCAACACAAACCTCTTGCATGAGATAATTCCAACCGAGTGAAGCCTGGTCTGATGAATCGATTCCGTAATATTCTTTGATTTTTTCCTGAAGGTACGGCTTCATCCATTCTTGTACCTAAAAATAAATTAATTAGGAGAAATGAAGAAAACAACGAAATGTCGATATCTTGATATCTCTCTTCATATAACTTGATCAAAAGGGAGGGGCAGAGTTGTTTTAGACGCTCGCCTTTATAGATAGTTATTACATTTCACCACTGTCTGAGGTCGAGTCTCTGTTCGACCAAGCTGGGTTTGTGACGAAGTTTACCATTTGGTAGACCGCTCTTTCCAGGGTCTTCCTGAGTTCATCCTCCGGAAAATATAATGGCAGCCATGTATAGCTTATCATGAGCTGCAAATTGACGTTACGTGCAGCAACAATAACTTGAACAACTCGGAAACAATTTGATGCATTTCATGACTAATATCCTAAAGCCGTACATCTAAAAAATTATGTATGGTATAAAGTCTCGATTGATATGTATTTATGTGACACTTTTACCTTGACTATAACTTATCGACAGTATTGTATAGTTTGAATGTCATCAATGGTAGCAGTGGAAACTAGCAGTGTTGATTTTTTGGGTTCAAACCGTTATTTTTTAATATCGGCGAAAGCCTCTGTCACTTATGACGTGATGATAACTAATGCAAACGTTACATGCGACTCTGGGCACCATAGGGTAATGAGCAATAAAAGAAATATTTGCCAGACCCAAAAAAAAAATGAATCCTCAAAATATGAAAGTTTCAACTACCTCTTTTGAACTACCACACAAACAACTTACAAATCACGAAACCAACAAGAAACTCAGCAACAGCAAGAAGTCCTCCAATCCGAGCAAATACACAAACAGCGATACCTATTTTCTCTTCCACAAAGAACAAAGCACAGCATAAAACAGATTCGACGACAGTATCAACAGACAGCATTGCAAGAATAATGTAGAATACAACAATAATGTCGAAGACAACAATAGCGTCGAACACAACAAAAGAACGCAATGAAAACAGGAGTGTCGATTATAACAACAACATCAACAACAAACTCATGGCATACAACAATTTGTCGATAAAAGTCCATTGCAATAGCTTTCCGAAATGCGAAACGAAGTTGTATAAAACAGGTTCACATTGAAATTTTCACAACTTCTTTGCATTTTGAAAATGCAAAACAGTTGACAAAAATCGTTGAACATAGATAAATGCAGAATTCCGTTGCATATAGAAAAATGCACAAAAAAGTTGTCGAAATCCATTGCATATGAAACAATGTACAGCAAACGTTGTTGAAATCCGTTAGGAAAAGTGCACAACTCCGTTACATACAACACAAGTTGTGGAATAAGTTTCGTATACCAAAACGTTGTCGATTTAAATATAGACAAAATATTGTGTCGATCATATAAACAAAAATTTCCAAGCAGAAAATGAATACTAAAACGTAGGATGTCCGCATTCAACCAAATATACAGTAGAAAACATCATCGCAGATACCATAGAAAATCCATTTGTTCTGGTGGGTATACAACGACAAAAAGTCGCATATGTATTTGAGCTAGTAGAATCCAACAATCGAAAAATTGGATATTGGGTGGATACTTCCCAAATCGACAAGAAAAATGCATAATTTAGAGTGGTACCTGTGGACCGAGCAAATCGAAAACCTGCAGAATCCACAAATAACAGCGACGTACCTGTTGTTCTGGACACCGAATGCTGAGCAAAGATCGACCTGGAACTGAGACTATATCGGCACAAAAGATTACTCACAGACGTATGGGAATAGGCAAAGAATATGCTTGATCTTGCAACCACACAGCAGCATCGGCCAAATAGAAAAAAATATCCTTACAGGGATATTTCTTGCAACAACAAATACAATTGATGTAGGATCTACAACAACACACGTGGCCCAATCTCTGCAGTAAGGGCAGCCTCCTAACAACACCTGCACAGAGAAAAGACCGCCTTTGAAATATACACAACAAAAATTTTGCCCCGAAAACTAAAGTGGACAAAAGAAGCATATGAAAGAAAACCAATACAATATACAGTCATTCCAGCAGCAGCAGAAACACCAACAATAACTCCGCCAACAACATCCCAGGAAAAGACGTTGGCAAATATTCCAGAAACGATATCGCCAGCAAATGAGGAAATACCACCAAGAGCACCGGAAATGATTCCAACAGCAACCCCGGAAAAGGCATTGGCAAATATTACAGTAACGATATCGCAAGGAAGCCTGAAAACAACCGTAGAAGCAGAAAATCAATGGAATATAACAAAACAGGACGCATGAGGCGGAAAAATAGAAAAATAATTGTTCAAGAATACCACCAAGGAAAGAAAGTGCTTGTGGCAGATGGCCAATAGACCAGAATCCGATGAACAAATGCATCTATACGGAACAAGATGGAAGGGTTCTTGAAATGGAAGACAATCTGCGGAAAGCAATGACACGATAATATATAAATCGAACGTAGACAAAATATCGAACAAGCCAATTTACAGATATTGACTGAAATTTCTCTTCTGTCCAAAGCACAAAATGAGGAAATAAACAGTGTTTTTGCCATTAACATTTAACATGGATATTCGGTAGTAGATATACGAAGAAATGTATTATTTTTATACATTTGATTTTAATGAATCAGTTTATAATGCTAATAATTCATAAGGATTACTTTAATGTCTTTGAGTATTTATGTAACTTAATATAAGCTTCTGATTATCCAGAAAAATAACTTTTCTTCTTCATTTTGAAAAACGTATCTGCGCTTGTGTGTTTGTGTGTGTGCGCGCGAGCGCGTACATGCGCGCTAATGGCCGCAACGCTTGTTTTTGAGGATCTGAGGACGTTAAAGGACTTTTTGTTGTTTAAAGTCAACAATATCTTTTCTTGTTGAATCGTCGATTTACGGTAGTAAACCGACTATTGAAGTCATAAAATCATTTAATATTGTTTTTCCCTTAAACATCTAAGTTTGTCACGTCTTTGAGCGAGACTGTTAGTGGTTGCTAATTGGTTTAATGCAAGTAGTGTCGTAATAGTAAAATAATATAACAAAAATTGTAAGACAAGTGGTCACTTTGCAAATTAAATTGCAATACGTATTATATACTCACCGTCTCGGGATGGGTGATAAAGTGATATTCCATTATGACTTGAATGAACAGAAGGCATCCAACGATTACAACATGCTGAAAAGAATTATTTCTCATGAAATTTAAAGGATGCTTTGCAGAAGGGTAATCATAGTAACAGAGGTAGTAGTAGTAATGGTGGTAGTGGCAGTAGTAGCAGTGCTACTAGTAGAAGCAGCAGCAGTGGCAAAATCACCATCATTTAAGAAAACCCATCTGGGTTACAACGGTCAGATTTTACCAATACAATTTTACCAAATGCAAATTTACTGCATCAGAAGAAACAAAACATTTGTGGAGTTCTAAATATATCTGATGAATTTCAGAAGAAAGGTAAGATTAACTTAAATGATATCATACTGTCATATGAATATAAATAAAATGCATCTGATGGAGCGACTTACTGACACCATTTACATTTCTGACATTGAAATGCAAAAGGGAAAACTAGCAAATAGTAAATGATATGTTTCTAAACTGCTTGGAAATAAAACACTCGAACTGAAAAAGCGTAGTTACTCGGTGATTTCAGTTAATACATCGACAATAATTAATCTTTGAAAATGTAATTCGTTGGTGGTATTTTTTATCACGGATACTTTTAATTCTCTCTCTCTCTCTCTCTCTCTCTCTCTCTCTCTCTCTCTCTCTCTCTCTCTCCTCACCACTATAAGAAGTATCCTCTTCTTGTGGTAAAGTGAATAGAATCCAAGCACTCCGAATGGAACTGTGAAAAGGCCAATCAGGATTAGGGAGATTCCAAACGCCTGGTACAAGCTCTCTGTTATGGGTCGGAAATTATCCGTGGACAAAGACACACCTTTTATTCAAAGCGAAGAGGAAAAATCACAATGTTAATTTTAGCAAGACACATATTCACAAGAGGAACGATTTGACACGTTTATATATTATTGTATGTTTACAAAAGCAAAATACTATCACATTCGTAAGAACCATTTTATTTAAAGCCAAGTAAACATATTGAAGAATTTGGCAATATACGATACATGACAACCATTGCTGTTATAAGGATCGCCCTGGTTTACATTTTGAACATTATAACGTTCTAAATGAAAAATAGCATTATAGCGAAATAGAGTAACTTTATATACAGCGGTCGTGCTTTAAGAATATTTCACTGATTTACCATACCGTAAGCATTTGTAGCGCTGTCTTTGATTTTCTGCAGGGTTGTTGAGTTGATTGCTTGTGTCCCGAAACGAACGACAAAACCACCAATAAACAATGCTATTGAAATACACTGAAAAATACATATTAAGATATATATATATATATATATATATATATATATATATATATATATATATATATATATATATACATACATGTGTGTGCGTCTGTGTGTGTGCGTCTGTGTGTGTGTGATATGGAATACAGGGCCTTTCAGTTGGTTTGTGTACAGCAGCGAAATATATTGAAGCGCGTAATTTTTCTTGAAATCCGATGCAGGTAATAGAGCAATTATCTTATTTGAAACCCGATATTCGGATCTTCAAACCAGGTAGGTGCGACATCAAACATTTTCAACAGTACTTCAAAATAAGTAAACCAATAAAAGCCTGAATTTTTCTTATGTATGTATGTCTGTCTGTTTGTTTTAATAAATATCGTTCTATCTCTAAACATGCTTCACTTTCCGAAGAATATATATACATGTATAATGCAGATATGTATGTATTCATGTGTGTGTGTGTGTGTGTGTGTGTGTGTGTGTGTGTGTGTGCGTGTAACGCGTATTGTATGCAGACAAGTTAACATCTGATTACAGATGAAAGAGAAGAAATTCAGATGTCGTCATCTTCAAATGAAAATTTAATTGCCATCTCTTCGGGATATTACTGTTTTCCTCATGAATGCAGAATTGTAAAGCATTATTATTTTATTAAATTCTCGCCCATTCTTGTAACATAAACAAATTAAATCAGTTTTAACTTTCACGGGATCAATCTTTACCAAAGTTAACATGTTTACTCGACTATACCCGGATCACAACAGCAAGCCGTCATTGGGAACAAGTCGGTTAAAACTTATGACTGATCAATTCAACCTTTTGACCTAGAACAAATTTAGAACGTAAGTCAGATAGAGAATTAAATGAGCGTAATAAGTATCGGTCCAAGTTTTCAACCATTTCTAGAGTCTTCCCATGTAGATAAAAGTTTGAAAATAAAAGACAATAACATTTCTGGCATATAATTTTAAAACTGTTTTTAAAGATTTACGAAACGTCGCCTACCACGAAGAGAGCATTAGATGCCATTGCAAATTTCCTTCCATAGTTGAAGTAATTATCCTTCGTAAATTTCTTTTTCAAACTCATCTTCTTTCTCCTGAAATAATTTCGTCCAAATACTTCTATCGTCGTAACCGTTGCGAACAGAGTGAAGAACAGTAGAAAAATGACGTTACTACTCTATAACTGTAACATATATGTTAAAGAAGGTGTTGGTGGAAAACTATCAATTAGACCAAAAGCCAGTAGGTGATTGGCAAGAAGAGAAGATTGACGGGTCTATAAGAAAAAAAAACAACAAGATAAAATTTTATTTTGTTATGTTTGTGTTTTTCCCATCGTCTTGATTAAACAAAATGCATTGTTAGAGTTTGGTTCAAAGCGAAAGCGCCAATCATACGACGTCCATCCCACTTTTTAACAAAGTGATTCGTTTAGGTAACTGGGAATAGACTAAACAGAAGAGTTGACCTTAACTACAGTTCTAAAAGGCATAGGTGAATATTCCTAGAATTTATATATGAATATATTAGCTACAGGTGATTGATTCATTTTGTGTTATTTTTATTGTGGACACAAAACAAATATCACGAATAAGCAAGTTTTAAACTAAAATCAGCAATTGCATATTTAAGGTAGTTTTTTTACCAGTGTGTTATTTACGCAAAACGTATTATTGCACTCAGATGAATCTATCAACACTTTCAAATAAAGCACGGCGTGTGAATGGGTATGAAGGAGACCAGCATAGATAACATACCAAAAACATTTAACAAACAAGCTCAGATATGTGACAGACTATGCTAGTGCTAATATAAATAGCAGCCAGAATTGACCAATGCAGGTTCCTCATTGTGGCCTCCCAAATCGTGCTATCTCTAAACCTATATTTCTCGTGCGTCCTTTAATGTTTTTGATGGCACATACTCAGTACAAACCGGCATGCTCCCTGTATTTGTTTTTTACTTGAAAAGTATGCCCTTACCGACGGCCCGTGCATTATTGATAACATATTTGTATTTTATTCTGTCACTTAGTATTACCTTTGCCTGCCTGTCAGTCAGTGCGTCCATCCATACGACTTGTAATACATGTTGCCTGGAAAAAAGTGATCCCTTTTTACAAGAGCATGTATTATTATAAAAGTGTCTATAGGATATACCCAGTTTTACAAGATCATTTGCCTCTGTACACAAGTTCGGTGAGTCACGTTGCTTTTCATAACAGTGATATCTCAGTTTGGGAATTAGCTGCTAAGAACGCAAAAACAATTTTTGATGAATAAAAGAATTTGTGAGACGAATGTCTACTCTAACAATAACGTTCTGTTTCTTATGTAGTCTTTCGTCTCGACGTTGAAAACAGGTCCAATGTTAACCAAGGAAGAGGCACGCAATTTTCATGAATGCCTTTGTTTAAAACCTGCAAAGGCATTTCTATGAGAGGGGGCAAATAAATTCAAAATAAATAATAAACACAGAACCTCTGTAGGGAGTAGACAAATGTTGGCTATATTAGTTCCGTCTTGGTGCTCTTCCGTCTACAGGTCCATCTTAACGTTCCTTATAAGCACCAAAACCTCTTACCGTTAAATCATAAATTATGATAACACTAAATGATTTTTGTCAGAGATAAGCTTAAGCTGTCTAATATGAACAAAACACCAGAGGAATCACCTATACAAGCCCTGGCCATCATTATTAATGCTACTATTGCAACTGCTACTACTAACACTACTACTACTACTACTACTACTACAATAGCAAAAGCAACATGGGATTTTCTTTCATTTATTTGTGTCCTATTATTTTATGGAATGGTTTTCTCCAATGTGTGGGAATAAAACAAGTACATCGTCACTGTCCATGCTCTACAGCAAAACTGGACAAATTAAATCAATGAATGCTCTTTCAGTTTCAGAATGTTCGAATGGAAACACTTGAAATCTACAAAATACTATGCAACAGTCAATACAAAATCGAAATATGAATACGTCGCTTCAATATCTAGCATAATATTTATGTATTTCAACTTTCATCACAGACCGACTTTATGTTTGCTCCACTTTTTTCCATCAGTATTACAATAACATGTATGCCATGATTCGCTTATACTCAGAAAATGTAAACCTCTGGAGCCAATTCATTCTAATGGTTAATTTACAAACATGTCCTTTGTACTTTTAGTGAAGTCATGTTTACTCTCCCTTGTTTGCTCGGGATGTACAAGTAGGCCGGATGTGCATTCCTGCACGACTAACGAAATCAGGGTCCGCAGGAGCTCAAAAATTGGCATGCCGGCCTTGTGACTGAAAGGGTACAGGTTAGATCTTAAAACGGGGTAAGCTAGGGTCGACTACCATGGTGCGTCCTTGGGGAAGGCATTTAATTGGAACTGCCTCGGCACTAAAAAATAACTTGCTTGTGCTGCTTTGCCGTAAAACACCAAACCAAACCGAAATATTTTTGGCTCAGAATATGTTAATAAACGTTTACGAAAATAAGTAAAACGATCTCCGTCTATGTCATTGACCTTGCCTCCTCCTAACAGCTTGGTGGAAATGTAATATTCTTTGCAGTATATTTCGTTGTAATAAATGTTATTTTAATGAGAAATTTTTGTATAATGTGTCATTTTGTCAATGATTTGATATAAGGTTATCTTTTTATTTACTTCGTTTATCTGTGTGAACAATTTTGCTTTATATTTCGATATACAAATATTTTCAATTCATCGATGAATAACGCATGGTTCAAAGGTATTATAAAACGTATCGATCTCAGTTACGTTGCTGACTTGACCTCAGTCCGGTTAAAGTTCGACCCCACCTTATAAGTATTATATTGCGGCCAGGAGTAAATTGCCATAGTTAAGTGCATTGCTAACCAGGCGTAGTTTCGCACAGTTTGGTTTTGTCAGTAAATTCATTTTTCTTTATTTTAAAAGAAAACAATTTTTTAAAAAAATCAAACGCTTTAAATAGTGATATTATATACAAAGTTTAATATCTAAACAAAATTACAGAACACAAACATGAAATACCGACAATTTTCAGAATATATTAAGGTATAGACTTGCCACCGATGTGAGAGTCCAAGATTTAATATAATGCCACTATATGACATGATTAAGCATGGTGATATCAGATAAAGCAGCAGAGGGGGCGAATCGGACATTTTGTCCAATCGTTATTTTGCTTAATTATTACTTTCTGCACTCAACGATCTAGTGTCGTCAGCGCCTGGTAAAAAAAAAACGACGTCGTCGTTGGGGGATCGTCCAAACGTCATTTGGTTTAATTAACACCTTCTGCGCGCCGATCCCCAGCGTCGTCAGCGTCCGGTAAGCACATCGACGACCGCGTCGATGTCATTGCCCCCTCTGCTGCTAAGTGGTTATTTACAATGAAAATTATTTACAACTAACCGAATATTTGGTCAAGTCCGATACGATATCGTGTCCGAGGATCATGTAAATTTATCGTTACGAATCCATGTGGGGTCGACTGAGCATGACTAAAAAAGTTTCGAAAAACATTAAAGTCCATGTCACCGCCGCACCATGTCTGCCAAATATTTCGTAGCGTGTGTGTATCAACGCCGTTGAACACAGCAAGAATATTACAGTTGTCTCTAATTACTTTTGGAATCTGAGTGTATCGTTGAGTGACATATATCACGTCAGTGTTTTTATGCCTGCCTCTGGAAAATATCCTAGCTGGGTTTTTTTGATTGTCTAACATAACATCATCGTACACGACTAGATTGTTAACGTCGCCATCAATATCATCAATACCCGGTGCATCATTGATATCCGTAATAAACTCAATAACATTTTTTTTAGCGATCGCTGATGCATTCTCGTTGAAATCTTTTAACACCTCGTAGCATCGTTGATCATCTACGCTAGGAGCCACCAAATACAACTTATCCCACTTCATCCATCTCATTATTAAATTGAGTAACAATTGCGTCTTGCCGGATCCAGATGGTCCGATGATAATCATCCGGATCGAGTTTGGTAACGCTGCAACATGCTTAACTGGTTCTCTTGTTTTAGTCGCCGAAAAATCAATTATATTCATATCTCTATACATAAATTATGGATCTATATTGTGTGAAGTGCAGAGTGCGTACTGGCACAAATGATATGACAACCGTTACAACAAGAAATAATAGATCGGCGCTTACTGGCAAGTGTGTACAATGCGGTACAAAGAAATTTAGATTTATTTCTATTAGACCCGGAGATGTTTTAAAAAAAAGCGAGGAGGTGACATCGCAGCCAAATTGGCAAAACTCCCCGGAACACCGTGGGCAAAGTATCCAGGAGAAAAACACCTCCCAGGATATAACTACTGTGGCCCCGGAACACGATTAGATATTAGACTCGATGATCAAAATCAGCCCAAACCCGGTGAGTATCCAATAAACGCTATCGATAAGGCGTGTCATGCTCATGATGTTGCTTATAAAAGTAGCGATCTGCAACAGCGTCATATCGCGGATGTAAAATTAATTCACGCATTAAATGCTATTCCTGATAAATCCGTCAAAGAAAAATTGGCCTCATGGTTGGTAAAATCGGCTATGAAAGGTAAATTAATGGTGGGCGCTGGTAATTAATAACAACATGGAATCCATCTATTATTCTCCGAGAGGATACTGGAAGGGGAAGGCCGCAATTGGTAAGCTTGCAAGCGCTGCAAAGGTAACAAAGGCCACTGCGGCTAATTGGTTATCCAAACAGGCTATATGGCAAATCTATCTACCACCGCCTAAACAAATCAACTTCTCGCGCTTTGATGTCAGCGTACCTAATGAAGTTCATCAGGCTGATATACTATTTTTGCCGCATGACAACGGTTACAAATACGCGCTAACCGTAGTTGATGTTGCGAGTCGATACAAACAAGCGGAGCCGTTAAAAACAAAGTCGGCAACTGAAGTAGCCGCTGCGTTTGAAAGAATTTATCGAAGAGGCCCTCTGCGCTGGCCAAATCTATTACAAGTTGATCCCGGTAGTGAATTTCGCGGCGCTGTTTTATCAACGCTGAAACATCATAGCGTCGCGATACGACGAGGTCATACTGCGCTACATCGTGATCAGGCAATTGTTGAACGATTCAATCGGACTCTCGCTGAACGGTTATTTGGATATCAATACGCGAAGGAATTCATCCAAGAAAAACGATCTCGTGAATGGGTTAAAAGGTTGCCAGGTGTAATTGCAGCGTTAAATAACGAGATTACCCGAGCAATCAACATGAAGCCCAGCGACGCGATTAAATACGAGTATATACCCGGAAAATCAAAAATAAATAGCGTTTCCAAGCCGATTCTTGGCGATGTCACTGTTAGATATCTATATGAACCAGGAGAGCTTGAAGGCGGTAAAAAAAGAGCTACTGATCCTATTTGGAGTGTTACCACACATAACATATCAACGATAACACGATCAACTGGTAGACCACCGATCTATAGACTGGATTCAACTGCTCCTCAGCGCGGATTTACACGCGAGCAACTACAAGTGATACCTAACGATACTCAATTGCCCCCACATGGTCTTAACTAGCGCCGTTGCGTCTATTGCACTCAAGACAGGTCAACCTCACATTGTTTTTGACATGACCGAGACTGTTATCGATCCTATCCACGGTAAATTGGCGAGTGTCTTTATCCGAATAACGCCAACTCATTATACAATTGCAACTCGCGCAGTGATTATTCTGTTGTTGTCGTAGCGAGATTATTAATTCGGCATCAATATCAAAACGCCGCTGTTTTTTTTTATCCTGTTGGCGGTAACCCGAGAGTTTTCTATCAATGACGCTTGCATCGATGGTGACTTTGTCGCCGGCTTCGTCGGTGGCTTCGTCAATAACAATTCTTCGAAGCTGATTTATCCTTCGTACTCTGGACACTGCAAGATAGACTAGATTCGACCATTCGATGCGATTATCAACTATCCAAACAATTGTGTCCGTGATGGTTAGTCCCTGCGAGGAATGTATTGTTGTTGCGTATCCTAGCGTCCACGGGGATTTATCAGCACGTAGCGCGTCCTCGACGACGCTGATATCAACGAGCACAATATCATTCAGCACGAGAATTTGTTTTTCTGTCCGGCCTGGAATTTCAACTTCAATGTTCTGCCGCCGTGTGTCCGCGGGTCTATAACATAACGGCACTGGACGCGTTGGAAACTTTTCCTTATGCAACGTAAACAACTTCCGCTGAAGTGTGTCTCTGACTATCTTTCTACTCGCTACAATCAAATCGTTTGGTCTCCATGTTTCCCAGAATTCATTCAACGGCGTTTCCGGAATCACCTCGCGGATTATTTCACACTGAACTCTATCCGGCTGTAATCTGATTAGTTTTTTAACCTCGCGCAGTTGTTCATCAAGTGCTCGGTAATCAGTATCGGTTTCTTCATAATAGTCCACGAACCCGCTCAACCAATCATGTGGACCCTCGCCGACAAATGGTGGTGGTTGGCCATGGTCCCCACACATGATTACCGCTGTATTCGCGCGCAGCAACCACTCAAGAAACATTTGTAAAGTATCTAACGAAACAGTACATATCTCATCCCAGATGATAATGTCGGGAATAAATTTTTCACCCATTCGATCAGGAGTCCACTCACCGCCGCTGTATCGAAAAAAGCTGTGATAAGTAACGGCGTCAACATTTCGTTGTTTTATCTCTCGCGCTAGTCTATGGGTCGGTGTAAGCACGATTATACTTGCCCGCGTTCGAAATAATTCAATTGCCCGAGTAGTTTTTCCCGACCCGCCACAGCCGCTTAAATAAACTGTTTTATGTCTACAAATTGGATCAGAACACGGTGGTGCATTAGACCATTCTGATAGATTATCACCGCGTAAGTAGTCGTTCTCAACGGTGACATCCGCTGACGGGGAATAATCGCGTCGTATTTCATTTTTAATTCTCCATGTACCCCAACTCTCGTCCGGACAAGTAAACTCGGCTACGTTTCCCTTATACGCTACGTCAACATAAAATGAATCAACGGCTACTCTAACCGCGGTATCGGGGAATCTATTTATCATCGAGAATAAATTGATAGCGGCATAACCCAGCATAGACGCCCTCAAATGTGGATACGCCGGGCTGTCTCCATCGCTGTAGGTAACAACTGTACCCAACCTCGTTCCATTGGACAAGAAAGCTGTTTTGCAGTTCACGTATCTATTTTTTGCCACTGCGTCCTTGATTACGAAATCATATTCTGCGTCATCTATAATCAGCCGTGAGCAATATCGTTTGTAGTCGTGGTTTTTTCCACCTTGTGTGAACTTACCAATTATTCTTCTACCGAGATCTTTTGCCTCGCGGTTTCGTTGGTTAAATATCCTCCTGGACCATTCGATGATATATTCCTCGTCGGCATCAATGCGTTTTCTGGACTAGTCAATTATACTATCTAGACGCTCCGGTTCTGGTAACCAGACTTCAGTCTGTGCCCGGTATGATATAATCGCGTCACTGACAATCAACGAAACTAGCATGCTACAATCAATCATATACCGTAGCAGCGCTATTGGCAGCCACTTCTTTTCAGCCATGTGTCTACCGATCCAAATATAGCAACAGCGATGGAGTCCTGCCGCGAATTCAAATGATACTATGCGAGCGAATCCGGTTAAATCAAAATCAGGCAGTGGTCCATTAATAGCAACACGAGTCATTTCATGACTGGGGTGTCCAAATCGTCTAAAGTACTCAGCGGCGGATCCATACCCGAGAAAACTCGCTGGATAACAGGCAACCATATCAACCGAGATCATAGCGTCGCGGCTGTATTCAGTGTTCCATAGTCCACCGTGATAGTATTCCAAACAACTGGATTGTACATCCGGCAGAAATTCCTTGCGCGTTGGTCTCCACGCATTTTTCCTTGCTGCAACATGAGCTACAACCGATGGAATCGTAAAACAATTTGTTAGCAGTTGTTCATCATGCTCTTCAAATTCCATGGCGGTTTTTTTCATCCTGTTGTGAAATGCTTCAGTGCGATATAATTCGCCGTTTGGTCTTACAAACTGATCAAAGGTATCCGCATCGTTTTCAGCGCTGCGAAGTAACCACACTGATACAGGGTCGTTTTTACACAAGTAGGCAATAGCATCAAATAGTTTCCTCTCCGCGAGAAAACCGTCCTTGGAGAATTGTTCTCCCAGGAATTCTTTGGGTATATACTTTACTGTTCTATCCCGTGGAAACACTGTGATCGCGAGCGTCCACGCGTGTTCGTTATGATCAATAATTTTGATTGGGGCTCCCTTCGATTTATACTTCGATTCGCATAATACTTCACCGGTGATCGTTGTAACGGTTATTGGAAATCTCAGCGATGTTTCTAATCTCGCTATGTCGCTGATGGTCGCTCCACGCTCTTTTACGGTTAGTTCCCACTGGTTGATTTTGCTACGTCGTAAATCAGTCAATTTGTTTCCTCGACATGCATTTGTAAAATGCTCTATTATTCGTTCTGCTACACAATTTATCCCCGTTGACTGTTTCATCGGTTTCAGTTTTCCGATATCAGGTTTCTTATTTAACGGGTATATTCCATAAACAACTGCTGTTTCAGGATACGCTCGTTCATAGTATGGTCTGTCAATTCCGGTTAACAACCCCGGCTTGGAGTCACGGCTGACAATGACTGTTTTCATGTCGCTGAGAACTGGTTCAAATTTATCACGTATGATCCAATCACCTGATTCCACCCGGACAATGAATTTTACTCTGAAGAAATACTTTTTACCGTCAAGTTGTGATATTATCGTTGCTGCGCGGTTGTCGTTCATGGTAGCATCAACAACACCATCAATTCGAAATGTTGACCAACTATGAGATGCACCATCACGCTTGAATTCATCGATACAATCACGTATTTTACTCAACAGGGTTTTATCGTTTATTAATGCTTTTGGTGTGTCCTTGAGGACTCTATCGAGATTGAATTTAATATTTTTCCAGGGCTTAATTGCTGCTAATCTCTCAAACTCATCCATATAATTAAAACAAGTATTTAAATAAAAGAATATAGTATAATGAATAAATGCAAATGGTTGATGATTGGGTCGACAACCCCGTGCAATAAATCATGTAGAGGTGAATTCTGCGGGTATCATTTACAAAGCGTTCGTAATGGTTCTCTTGGTCCCCTCCCGTGCTTGGTTTGCCACGTTGGTGTAAGAGGAAAATCGCAGTTGTGTATTAATTGTGGCGGAAAGCGATACAGAGAGTTAAAACGTTATTACGACAAGCGAATTAAAAACGCCGTCATTGACCCCACCGCCGACTTCGTCATCAAAACTCCTCAAGACTACGTTGAAAGTTTTATAATTAAACCAAATAATAAATTAGACAAGTAGTATTATTATATAAATGGACCAAGAATTTCATCCGCATCCCCTGCTCGTCAATTACGAGGCATCTCGCGACGGCATTGTTAGAAACCGCAGACTAAAAAACCCAGTTGGTACCGTAAATAATCACGGGTATTTGATGTTTGGTGCCGGGGGGAAAATTTATCTTGTTCACAGGGTGGTATTTGAAGCATTCAACGGATTAATCGAGGACGGTCTCGTTATTGATCATATTAATAATAATAAGACTGATAATTCTCTTACAAACCTGCAAGCCATCTCTCAGAGTGAAAACAATAAAAAAGGCCAAACTGGCAAGTTTTCAAAGCAAGCAAGGGGCGTCAAATCGTTTGATACATCAACGCACGAAGAAAAAATATTTCAGTCGATGAATGAGGCGGGAAAATATTTCGATATTTGTAGAGCCTCAGTTCGAGATGGTGCAGAGAATATATCTAAAACAGCGATCTCAAAAAGGACGGGCCACAGAATTCGATTTTTATATGTAAATATCAGCGAGTGACGAAGTCACCGGCGCCCATGGCGCTGACGAAGTCGCCATGACAATAAATTGTCCATTCCGGAAGAAAACGAATTATTAAACACCTCGGGATTGATACACGGGGTTTCATTTTTTTTTTATTTAAAAACAAGATGTTTTATAGGAATAATGAATATCGAAGACATCAATAATATATTAGCCGAGATTTCAAAATTAAAAAATCAAGGAATTGAATTATCTGATGGTCTCGACAGTGAAAAAATATTATCCGATTATGAGATTATTAACGAACAATCGAAACGGGGGCGTTTTACCCTGGCCCGCGAGTACTTTTTTATAAAACGATTACAACATACGATCAATGAAAACTTGTACCACAATGACGCAAATACATTCATTGGACTATTCACTGCCGTTGAAATAATACGAAAAAAACTCGGACGTGTTTATGAACGACGCCGGGAGATTTCTAGTAAGATCAAAAACATTAGAAGGATTATAGACGAAAACTCCGGCGAGAAATTAGAAATTGCTTCGCAATTGCAATAATGGTAGGCGAATCACTCACTACTCGGCTAGCCAGAGAGCGGCTAGCAGCGCTTAGAAAGTTCATACCGTTACGAGACAGAGTGAGAGAGCAACTTCAAACGCGGCAGCAACTACAAACTGATTTTGCTGTTGGAAGCGAACAGTTATTTGCCCCGGTAACTAAAGCGACTAAGGATGTTACGGCGGTAACTGTACCCGTTCTTGGTGCGCTTGAAAAGATAGCGGCTCAGACCGAACAAACAAAAAGGTCTTTAGAAACACTCCCTGCAAAAATAGCGGCTGCTACAACACGGAGGCCACCACCACTCGCTATAACCGAACCACAAGAACCTTATGTTACAATGGCCGACGAAGAAGAACTAGGCGCTACTGCGAAAGAACCAGAAGAAGAAATACCAGAAGAAACACCAGAAGAAGAAACACCGAAAGAAAAAAAGAAAGAGGGAAATATACCCCGTAATGTTCTTAAAAAGTCCGCAATAGATCAAATTAGAGACATCGACGACGATGAAGAATTAGTTAATTTTGTTGCTACAACATCAACTAAGAGCATTCGAGATGAGTATATCAATGAAGGTTACAAGAAAAAAATAACCTCGACGGAGAACTGGGCAAGAATAGTGTATTTAGCAAGTAAACATAAAGATGCATTACCACATCGTGGTGATCCAGATTACGATGTATTCCTCGAGAAAGTTAAGAGTAGAACACCAAAAAAAGGAAAAGGATACTCTGTTGGTAAAGAATCCTACGGCGTTACCTGCCCTAATAGTGTTCTCAGTGATATATCACGGCTGGAAGTATTAATCGGAGGAAAACGAGCCGGAAATAACTCTACGGAAATAATCAATGAAGCCGCTGATATTTGCAAGCGGTTATTTGCAGGCGGTATTATGGACATTAATGCATATCGAACGCTCATAGACGAGCTCGTGGATGATTAATTGGAAAACTGGTGTTTTTAATAAGGATGATCATACACTACAACCATGATAAACCAGTACTCGTCTACGTGGTAAACTCGCGATTGCCTGTTTACCGCGCGTACTATGGAGATGGTCTCGGTAGCACCATTGCGGGGCTATTTACAAGAATGGCTCCAAAAGTAGCGCCGTTAGCCAAACAATTAGGAATGAAGGCTATTGATGTTATTCGTGATAAGGGTATTAGTGCCATTGGAGATGTTGCCGGAAAGGCGCTTTCAGCCGCGCGGGACAAACTAATGTCGTTGGTGAAATCCAAGGGATTTTCAAGAAAAAAACAGATGCCATCAACGACAGTGATGCCTGCGAATGTCAGTAAAGTAATAAATAACGCCGTGGAAGAAAAATTAGAGTCGTTGGCGGCTCAGTCATCCGCCGATGCGTCAACCAACGCGATCATTAACGCGATAGCGGGAAGTGGTCTTAAACAGAATTCAAAGAATTTACGACGAAAAAATCGCAATTGAAAACATCAACATGATAAATAATAGAATGTTTGCGCGTACCGCTGATCCCGCGTTTGATATGGACGCCCCAGTGCGCAGGGATGATTCTGTCCGTGATTATCAATTTTATTCTTATTATGCAGCGCAACCTGACCTACGATCGCGAATTGAACTTCAGGTCCAAGATACCAGTAAATACTTTCTGCCGTGTGAAGCGTTTATCGAAATCGAGGGAGAACTCGTGACAAATGCCGCCGATAATGCACCATACGCAGATGACCATCGTGTTCGAGTTGGCTTCGTCAACAACGGTATTGCCGCGGCCGCACCAGCAGTGGCTAAGGCGGCGGCGTTAGGAGCCGTTGGTACCGCGGCGGGAATGGCATTAAAGAAGGCAACCGGGAAAGGCTACAAAAAAAAACGACCCGTGGCCGGAAAGGGTCTAAGACTACCGGGAACCCCGTATTCATGGTACTTGGGAAAGGGTCTAAGACTACCGGGAACCGTTTATTAACGCAGGAGTCATTGACTCCTGAGTCTATGACTCCAATGTCTAATTTTGATTTAATAGACGCCGCAAACGCGCTAGCGATAAAAAACTTCAGAGGTGTTTTTATGAGGGATCAATTACCGGCGGCACCAAGAAATATTGAAACCGGTATAATTAACCTCGATGGGTCCTCTGGAGCGGGAACTCATTGGGTTGCATACGCTATTGATCCGCGTGCGATCGTCTATTTTGATTCATACGGGTTAGCCCCGCCGAAAGAGTTCATGCGGTATATCCGGGCGTGTTCAGCCCCGGCGTGTTCAGCCCGGGTTTTTTATTCCACGCTGCCAACACAGCAATTAAGTGACCCACCGATATGTGGCCGTGAGGTATTGAACGTACTCGCGGCGATTTCATCATCGCGGAAACCACCTCATGTGGTTGTAAACGAATACACTAGTGGGAAATTTAGAGACAATTACATTAGATAATAATGATTGATATTTGGGGACGACCGGTTTCGGCGCTGAAAAAACCCACGGAAACGCCTACCACCGATGACATAAAAAAACTAATCGAGGATGAAATCGCTGATACGTTGAATTTAACAAGTGTTGACCCAGGTGAAATAGTTGTATTTCAAGACCGCCAGGGTAAATTGAAATCCAGTAATGTATCGCTGGATGACGTTTTAATACGACATCCTAATGTCGCCAATGGCACTATCGCGTTGTATACCGGCGACGGACGACTCAAACCGGGTAAACATATATCGGAGGTGATGAATGAGATAACATCCGTTCGAGACAGACTTACATCGTTGAATTTATCTATGATCGAATTCGACGCGCGGGTGAAAAAATCTGCCACCGAGGTGAAAAAATCTGTCACCGATATACAACTCACTACTGCTAGTTTTTTTGGGACCCCGACGGTAACCGAACCAAATCTTGCAACAATAAAAAATACTATTTCGGAGTTTACAACGCTGTCGGGCCAATTTTACACGTTACGAAAAAATGTTAACAGGATCGATGACAACTTTGATAAATTCCTTGGCAAAAAAAAATACCAAACCGGATGAGATTACAATAACTATAAATGATATCACTGCGTATGGACAGAGAATAGAAACAATCAAAACTGATGTTGCAACGAACAAAAGGAGTGTAGACGTGCATGAACGGGAAATAGGAATAATCGGCGCTAATGTTGCAACGATCATAAATAATGTAGACTCGCATGGACGGAAAATAGAAACAATCAAAACTGATGTTACAACGATCATAAATAATATGAGCGCGCATACACAGGAAATAGGAACAATCAAAACTGATATTGAAGCGAACAAAAAGGGTGTGGACGCGCATACACAGGAAATAGGAACAATCAAAACTGATGTTGAAGCGAACAAAAAGGGTGTGGACGCGCATACACAGGAAATAGGAACAATCAAAACTGATGTTGAAGCGAACAAAAAAAATGTAGACGCGTATTGGCGGGGAATAGGATTAATCAAAACTGATGTTGCAGCGAACAAAAAAGGTATAGACGTGCATACATATGAAATAGAAACAATCAAACTTGATGTTGCAGCGAACAAAAAAAGTATGACCGAGAATACACGGGAAATAGAAATAATCAAAACTAATGTTGCAGCGAACAAGAATAATATAGACGCGAGTTGGCGGGGAGTAGGAATAGTTATAACTGATGTTGAAGCGATTAAAGACAGACTACCGAGAATGGCAGAGCAACTCGAAAAAATAAAAACCCCTCATGAGAACATCATCAACACAGTATACACAATTCGGCATGGATCATTCGATTGGACTCCTACACAGAATACAGTAAATATCACCGCAACTGTTAAGGGCATTTATCGACTGACACTGGTTTCAATGATGCAGTTTAATATATTATCGTCGAGTTCATCCGGGTTTAACAATACAATATCAACAATTATAGACAAGGACGCAACTGAACCGTTTACAATTTATGCCGTTGATGGAAATTTAACCAGGGCAAACATTACATGGTATGTGGAATTTGTAGCGAATCTAAGTAATTAAAAACACTAGCTCTTTTAAAATAAAAATGACCACCAAGGAAATTGAATCAGAGGTATCACCGACGTCACATCAATATCGATTCGATACCGCAAAAGAATTTTCCGCGAACTTGAAAACGCTTTCCGAACAATACCGTGCAAAAATAAAAAAATACCGTCGTAAAATAACCGCCATCGACGCGGTCGTGTACTCAGTGTCGGGCATAGTAGCTGGCGCCGGTGTTATTTTATCCACGGTAACCACGATAGCCCCGATCGCTGTTCCAATCGTTGTCTCCGCAATGACAACAATTGCTGGAGTCGCCAACGCAATCACTAGGAAGATATCATCGTGTTTTCAGAAAAAACTCAACGAGTATACAGTAAAACATCAAATAGTATCCGACGCGTACTCGAAATTATCCGGGTTGATCTCGTTATCGATTGATAATTTGTTCGTATCCGATGTTGAATTCTCCACGATGATCCAGTTGTATAGCTCCGCGATGTCAAAAATCGAGGATTTTCAACTGGAAGCCGGAACCACCTGGTTGTTGAAATTAGACACTAAAGACAACGAATAATAATAATGTCGCTGAACCCCGAAGGGTTTCAATTACTTCAGCGGATCGCGGAGAACACCACTCCGGTACAAACAAGTATGATATCAATAACGTCAACGAAACCCGAATTTAGTGTGAACTTCCCATCGCCGGTTCCAGTGAAGGAAATAGCGCTGGCAAAATTGCGAGTATATCACAGTTGGCCTAATATCCGAGCGGACGCATTTAACGGACAACAACCTAATAACTCGCTGGTTTTTGCACGGACAAATAAACCCGATGGAACCCCAGACTGGAAGGAGGTTACAATACCAACTGGGTCATACCAAATAGAACAAATCAATAAAGAATTTCAACGCAGGATAAAATCGATCACAGGAAAAGAATCAAAAATCGCTATTACGGTTCATGAACCGACGTTATCGTCGACGATTGAAATAAGCACACCGGGGTATATGGTTGATATTTATAACAGTTCAATAAGAACCATAGTAGGATGGCCTGAGAATCCACCTCATGAAAGTCCGCCGGAATCTTACACGAATGCGCAATCGTATCATGAGATTAATCCCAGTTATCGAGATAGATTGTCTGATATGAAAGGCACGCCATTACTCAGTTGGTTTACATTTCAAGACAGGAATACCATGCAATGGAATTTGTTGTATGAGAAAACTCCTGAATCACAAGTCGAGGTCACAGTTAATTTAAATGATATCACTGATATGTTTGCCGAGATTAATCGTATTTACCAATCACAACTAGAACAACTACGGGAGACAAAAGCACAAAAACACATTGAGGTGTTAAATCAACTTATATCAGACATGGAATATATCAATGAACGAATCGTCGGGATAATATCCGCTAGTAGAGCTGATGATAAACAAAAATTCCTAACCGAGTATAATATCACAGAAGCCGATTTACCCGATTTCAAGTTTCCAGGATACAACGCACCAGAACTAAGAAAGTTTCTTGATGATTTTTTCGCCCCATCAACTATCCTCAGACACGATAACGGAGATGGTGGTATGCATATTGCTCCATACAACGTAAATATCGCATCGGTGATAGCAATCAATCTAGTGTGTGATGTTATCGAAGGGAGTTACCAGGTAGATACCAAGCAATCAAATCAAGCTCAACAGGGGTATATCCTTTATTCATTTTCACCAACAGCCCCTCCGGGATTTTTAATCGTTGAGAGTCCGATTAATCCGGTCTATATGCGATGCCATGATCGGTTTTTAACGAGAATTAATTTTAGACTTACCGATCAGTCAAATAACCTAATTGATCTGCAAGAGGAGGAGTTAGTGATCACTCTGTTTGTAAGATCATAGCAGCAGGGGGGGCGATGACATCGACGCGGTCGTCGATGTGCTTACCGGACGCTGACGACGCTGGGGATCGGCGCGCAGAAGGTGTTAATTAAACCAAATGACGTTTGGACGATCCCCCAACGACGACGTCGTTTTTTTTTTACCAGGCGCTGACGACACTAGATCGTTGAGTGCAGAAAGTAATAATTAAGCAAAATAACGATTGGACAAAATGTCCGATTCGCCCCCTCTGCTGCTGATAAAAGAGAAACTGGTACTCGTATATAACACTTGTATTCATTGATTTTGGCTGTTTAGGAGAACACTGTCGCAGAGTAGGACTTAGGAATGTAAATTGCATGTATCCAACATTTAACTACTAAATCAAGTTGCGTGTAGCATGATTTAAATACAATTAGTTCTAATTGGTTTAAATGCATATACTCAAAATAAATGACGGTCACTGTGACTTATATTTCACCCTTCACTGGCTTTGGCTTAGGTTGCGTTTCTCTAATGATCACATCGCTTTGGCGAACATTTCTACTTAGACTCGTGAAACCTGGTGAAGGAAGGCGTCGTTGACCTATATTCATTATTTCTATTACTATGAGTAGCTGAGTGGTCTAAAGCACTCACCGTTGTAGATCACTGCCTTCTCACCTCTGTCTGCATGGGTTTGAGTCTCGGGTTCGGCTAATGTGCATGCGTGAAAAAGTTTGCCAGTAGCCTCAGTTGCGTCGGTGGTTCATCCTCCACCAGTTACGCTGGCCGCCATAGTCTGTCTTGTGCTGAAAATGGCGTTGAACCCCATAATAATGACAACTATACGATTTTATGTCTAAATTTAATTTCGCGTGTCCTGCTCATACCAGAGTTTTGAAGCTTGATAAATGGATGTATCTCATTTAGCACTAAACCTTACAAACAAATGTTCCTGCTACCTATATCTTATTTTTAACTAACATAATGGATTAGTTATGTTTAGCTCATGACGGCATATCTTTCTGCATGCAATATAAATTCTAGTTCTCAAAGATGTGTCTTTATGAGATTGCTTTGAAAATAAGAATACATATGTTTATTACTGGAAAGAATTTCTTATTTCTGATAAGACATTTATACTGTGATATTCTCGGTAGGTAAAACGTGTATTGTACACGTAAATGAGTAGGATTAGAAGAGTGGACGAAGGGCATTTCGCCTGCAGTGGTTTATCAAGCTAATTACAGAAGCGAGAACCATGCCTGTTACAGGGTCATGCTGTTTGTCAACCCATGTGTACTCACAGTCGGTGATTTCCACCCGGAATTCGGCTTCTAGGGTGGACAAACTACTATTTTCTGAAACTGATGTTATTAACAACGATTTAACAGAAATTTTGTTTTGATTTTCTTATTAGCTCATCATGATTCTGCTGTTGAATGTCACAGAAAAGAAGTTTCCTTATCCTTTCATTTATTTACGTGCGCTGCCAATAGCCAGCAGAATCAGAATCAGTTAGGCCGTAATTTATTTTCTGAATGGCAGCGGGAGAAACGCAAAACTTCGCTGAGGTTAGTTATTCTGATAGTCAAGTCAGATAAATAAATCATGACTAAATCTTATCTTTCGATGTTGCCTCATATTTTGTATATATTACAAGGGGCAAACTTCGTAGTTTCACCTGACATCTTATTACATCGGTAGCATCTGGATCCGGTTGTGCTTTTACCTAAAACCGAGTGTCTTTTCAGATAGTCTAAAATGTAAGGGGAAATTTACGAAATGTCATTAATCTTCATATCAACAATGTGTACAAATTCAGCGAATTTGTCATCACACCTAAATGCCTAAACATCTCTCTCTCTCTCTCTCTCTCTCTCTCTCTCTCTCTCTCATATATTATCTTGGTCTATGAACCACAGGACTGCAAAGCGTTTGTTCCAAAATAACCACAAAGCCTAAGTAGGTGCAAAGAGTTCTCATGTGTTATCAGTTTTCGTGGATGCAGCAGTTGCTACAAACAAATCAGTATTGATCTATGAAGACAAGACGGTGATCAGACGCAGATACATGAATTTAGACACTAGCGAAAAAGTATATTTAGCAAAATTACGGATTAGGAAACCCACAAACATTTTTGTAATCAACAGCAGTGTTAAATGCATTACAATATTTACCGTGATCGTCAACAACCGTTGAATGCTACCGTATATCCTCTTCCTGTACAATTGTATTTGCACCAGACTGATTAGGAATTAATGAAACGTCAAGAGCCTATCGCGTCATGGTTTGGCTTTCAACCATTGATGTTAGACACCAGGATGTCGCATCTTGGCGCATTAACGAAAGCCATTTAAAATTGCATGTGCCAGCAACAGCATAATTTAGATTATATCATATGCTATTTTTGAAATTTTATTTTCTAGGCAATAAGACTGTACTCAAATATAACAACCTTAATTGTGATAAAAATATATAACGCAGTAGGAAAATATCGCAACAATGCTAAACCATGATTGCCTAAATTGCCAGCTATATTCAATAAATGACTTACTAGCACGACAATGAGAAATGCTAATAGTCGAGCCAAGACTATTGATTTCAATCACATTTAGGCAGAACACATGCATAATCTGCCAATTACTTGCATGAAAAGATTTCTGGGAGACTGGCATTTTGTAAAGATATTTATAACGTTACGGTAATTTGCCCCATTTTATGTGACCTGTTTCGTAAGGTAAATTTCACATGCAAGGCAAATACATTTCTGAAAAAATCACGGCTTCCATGGTAAGTAAAATCCTAAAAAATATGTCCTTGAAAAAATTTTATTATTGTTCGTAATAGCAATAATTGATCCTTTGTGTGGGTTCTCACATAACTTTATATTGTTCTCACATGCAAAGGCAAATACTTTTTTGAATAAACCACGGCCTCCTCAGCGATCGGAAAAGAAGATTGATTATTATCTGTTCAAAGTTATATAGACCCCTGTCCTAGAGGAAGGTTACCGTACAGCAAACTGCAGTGCTGGAAATGTTTCGTTCGTTTCTCGTAGACAATCTGATACATCTTTTTGCCAGAAATGGTTATCTGAGACAAATATAATGTTATGGGGGTCAATTATTTGTATAGGAAGGTCTTGAACATGACCTGACTTGATGTTGTTTTCTGTATCAGCACGGCAGAGTTGACCCCTTCACCCGAACAGAGGTTTAATGCCATTCCTATCACGTCGCATTGGTATAAAGCTATTCTCTTTGAGATCCATTAGGTACATACAGCAAGCTTGTAATATTTTGTCCTTCCTATGAACAAAATTTCACTTGAATTCATACGTTCGATGGCCGACAATCGTTGTCTTCTAAGCGTCGAAATTACTAATCTTATTTGAAACGTCGATCGTAATCTCGTTCTCATATTTCCACAACTCGGTATCACTGAGGCCTAAAATTATAGTTTCCTTGGTGAATTTGGTCTTACAAAACTGCCATGGCGAATGATGGGATTAATCTGGTCTCGCCGAGGATAGCAGGTGGGGCATCTGTGAAATTCACACACAATCGTTGGTCTGTATAAATTCCAACCATAATTGAAATAGGATCCAATTTTCTTTACTCAACCTTTTTAACATATTGTGTCCACATGTCGTGAGTTTCACCTATTTAATGTACTCAATACAAAGCATTGACTGAGTATCGATGGCTAAAAAATTGATAGGATTGATATGGTATGAATGCTGAGTTGTCCTCGGGCATGAAACGTCTTTCGGTACGATAATACAGACGCTTTGGAACTTTTCTCCAGCAACGTCGTAAAATGACAACAAAAGACCACAAATATTTTAAACTTTCTTCTCAAAGGAAAACAGGGACTGATGAATGGACTTGGTTAAGTCTTATG